>CM021766.1:80191592-80220427 GCA_011076525.1 Nettapus auritus
TTTGTCTTTTTTTTTTTTTATTTTTCTTTTCTCCTTTTTTTTTTTTTTTTTTCTTGCTTGTTTGCTAATGTTCCTTTGTCCCAGAATTTGTTAGCAAAATTGCCATTGTTGACAAGTAGCTCCATAAATCTATATAGTTACATAGCAGGGTAATACAATATCAGAATGGGTGTGGATAACAAAGGGTTCCCTTCAACTAAACAAGCAATTTGTAATTGCTCTGGTGATCATGACTAAGCTGATTTTAGACCAACTGCCCTCTGTGCTACCAGAGGAGGAAGGGGAATTTTTTTCAAGGATCTTCTGGAGAAGCAATAAAATGAACACCAGAGGGACAGATAAAAACTACGCTTCTACTTCTGTCAGTGCCTTCTGCTGTGGTGCTGTGGATTGTGGTGACCATGGAGAGAAGCCCTGGCAAATGTGCTCAGCACTTTGTCTTCAGCCCTTGAAGCAAAGCATCCACCACCTGCTCTGGGATTTTGTAATCACACAGAAAGGGCTCAAGTGTGTCTCTGGTAATTACTGAATCTGCTGGTGGGTGAAGAAGGTCCAGATAAAAGCCTAGATGCATAAAAAGGCAAGGCTTTTTGGCGATATCTGTGAGTGGTTCCTGATAATGTAGTACATCTTAAGAAAAAGAAAGCTGTACAGCCTTCTATAAAGGACTAACTTTTGCAGATTAATATGCAGTGGTTTAGCTGTATCCTCTACTCAGCCAGCTGTGCTTGGTTAGACCTTCAGAGTTTTTCCCTGTTTCTGCTTGTTGACACTAGAAATGGAGGGAAAAGTCTGCCTGTGTTCCTCCCACATCATGCAGTGACTGTTCAAGGGAGCCTGAAGTTTTGCAAGGTGGGTGTGAATGGCTAGACAGGGCTTTTCCTCGTTGCCAGTTTTCTTCCAGTTATTACTTTCTTGCTGTTCCATGTGAAATGGGAAGTTTTCAGGAGAACAGAAAATTCTAGGGGCTATAAAGGCTCAGCAGGTGCTGGAAATAATTTTACAGGGAAACTCCTTTAAAGTTGAAAACAAATTTTCTTTGACCTTTTCTGTGCCCTGTTTGTGCTTGTTTGCCACCAGTGTTCGTGTTGGTGCAATGTGGGGCTGGGGGGTATAGGAGTGGTCATAGAAAAATAATTAAGTTGGAGTATTTGCGGCAAGGCTTTTCATTAGCATTAGAGAAGTGGCTGATTATAAGAGGACCTTAAGGCATCGTGAAAGCAAAACAAAACAGTTGTGTCCAGTCAGAACAACTCCAGTTGTGAATTTAGCTTGTTACAATCCTTACAAAGCATTCAGTCATTATTAACAAGATGATGTAATAGATAATTTTACGTGAATAAATTTGAGAACTCTGGAGTAAGTGGTTGCCAACAATAGTAACTTTTCTTCACTATACTCCTTTTATCAAATGTTATCTTATTGTGCATTGGCTAGCTACTGATACAGTCTCATTATGTTAGAGGAGAAATTGTTTATCCAACCACAGGGGAAAAAAAGGAAGTTATCCCTAGGTCTTCTTGTGTTCTGCAGAGTATATTATGAAAATGGTTGAGGTGCTTTAACATAGTACCTTTCAGTCTTTTTTCTCCCCAAACATTTGTCAAGCATGTAAGTTTATATTGTGCTGGGAAATATACTGCAGAATGTACCTATGTGACTTACTCTGAATAAGAAATGTGCCATTTTTCAATGGAAGAAAGCTGTATACTTGCTGGCAAAATTTGTCGTGAACGAGCATTGGGAAATGGCAACAATTCAATAGTACTTCCCCAAAATTCTCTTCATAAGAGGTAGATTCATATATTTCTGCAGTTGTTTCCAGGCTGATATAGTTTCTTTCAAGAACAAAGTTGTTTTTGAAGTTTTGTTTTGTTTTTTACAAAATCTATTTCAAAACTCCATATGTTCTACTTCTAGAATCCAGAAAACAAATAACTAGCTGTTGAGGACTATATCTGGCAGGTACCAGCGAGTTAGAAGGTAATGTGACATTCACATGAACTTCCTGTAGATAATTCAGCTTTACAGCAAATCCTATAATTCTCTGCAGTTATCCATCTCAAATATGACTTGGATATTTCATGAGGCATTAATCATCTTTATCAGATATTTGGTTTCAGAATTTATTTTGTAATGTTGTTTACTTTGTTACTCAGAGATGAGTTATTATAGAACACTGATGTTGGCCATGGGAAAAGGCTAAAAGCAGGGAAAAGGTTTTACCCTTTACATTAAGAAGCAATTGAAAAATGCTTATGTGGCTACGTGATCGCCTTCAGAGGCCGCTATGCCTGTTCATTGCTATCAGGCAGTGAATAACGGTTCTATGGTCTTCTGCTTAGTTGGGGTTTCCGTCCAATTCTGCTTTTCTAGGCCTACCAAGGGAAGGGAAACACATCTGCAAGACATGACTTCAGTGTGAAAAGCAAGCCCATCAGGTGACCTTTATTAAAAAAAGAAACAACAACAAAATCAACAACTCATTATTTGTGTTTTTTTTGTTTGTTTGTTTTTTGTTTTTTGTTTTTTTATCTCATGGTGTGTGTATATGTTCTTATGAAAGGTGTTGAATCAAAAACCAGGGAATCCAAGTCCTGCACTTCACTGGAGGCATATGCAGTACAAATCCCAGTAGAAGATGTCTCCTCCCCAGTTGCACCTGTGAGGCTGCCTGATTGAATTTAATGGTGTTGTCCATGGTTGGCAAATAGTTGCCAAAAACATCTGATAGGCTCTTCTGGAACTCTACTCTGTAAGGCTGGCTTTCTGTAACTAATGTTGAGTTAGGCTACTATATAGCTTCTATATAAGATGGTATAAGACTTATTTCCCAGGGTAAAAACAACTTAATTCTCTGCTCTTGAAACAAACAATTTCTTCAGCGTGGGAGAGCTGTTCAGATTTCTCCCCAGATATCCTGATTTAAACCTGTAGTTCAGCATGCTACGTACATTTTAGTAGTATCTCTGGCTGCATGGGCATGGGGTGACCTCTGAGTTTTGCTGTGATGGGGTAGATGGGCATATTACAGACTGGTTATATTTAACAGTGTTTTTAATGTAGTGGTCATGGCTGAGATGTCCAGCGGTGAACTGAACTCTGGGAAGGACTTGTTTATCCTCCACAGCTGTGTAGTCCTTGGACAATGTATGGAAACCATAAGCTAGACAGCGAAGTGGAGTTAAACCTTCTTTACTGACATTTCTTCAGACTGTGCTACCCCTGCCCCAAGGCTGCTATGAATGAAACTCTGAAAAAAATAATTCTCCAGCAATTCCCACATAAGCTGAAAATAAAAGGAGCCATTGCTCCTGTCCTGTGGAGATAAGTTACTCTCCTCTATGACTAGCACAGGCTAGCATGCCAAAGTTGACTTGTGGTTATGACTTGTTAAACTGTGAATACGATTCTATTTTTTTAAAAATCAATTTTATCTGATCTTATTGATATTTCAGAGCTTAGGAGCAGGCACAGAGAAGTGAGAAGCATGTGATCTACAGTACTATTTTTTCACCTTAATGTAAAGGTAATGGTTTCCTATAGATCTTTTGGCTTCAGATTCAGATGTCTTCCCATTAAAGAGTTCTCTATTTCTCAGTTCCCTTCCCTTCTTGGCTTGTTTTTAAAATAAAGGCAACAGCACGCATAAGCAGCTCACCACTGAAGCCTTTTGGCTGCTGTAACGACTCTGTATTATTAAGAAAATGAGACCAGCCTTGATAATTAGCCTTGGAAAATACACAGGAAGCAGAAAGAGAAAGGCAAAGGCTGATTGCTGCTGGTCTTTCTTGCATGGCGTGAGCCCATCTTATATGCAAAATGCATCCATATGCAAGTGAATCTTGCATTAGTCACTTGATAGTGGAGCTCAGATCTTAGTGGGTTCAAATCTTAGCTATTTCTTATAGAAATCATCTTATTCATGGTTTGTAGAAGTGAAGAGATGAGAAGGTTCTTTTTAAAAAGTGTTTTATTTTAAAGCACAAAACTTCTGCAGTACCAGGAAAGATCCTTCTGAATGATGAGATGGAGTCTGGGGTTGAAGGAAATCTCCTGTCTCTTATTTTTTTTTTTTTTTTTTTTTTTTTTTTTTTTTCTTTAGGGTAGGTGTGTGTCTTTCAGAATAGTTTAGTTGAAATGAGAACTATTGAAAAATCATTATGATTTTAGAATATTGGCTGCATTAATCTCTGTTTTAGAAGACTGAGAGACTAAGCCAGTAATCTGGGAATAATTTACTGTAGGAAACGACATAGTTCTTTTGACTATACATACTTAGTGTCCTGCATTCAGGGATGATGAAGTGTACTGGGTCTGGCTGGGATGTTAACTTTCCCTGCAGCAGCCCATACAGTGCCATGCTCTGCACTTGTAGCTAGAACAGCAGTGTTATCACACTAGTGTTGTGTCTGCTGCTGAGAAGTGCTGGCACAGTATCAGGACTTTCTCTAACCCTCCTGGGGGTGGGCAAAAAGTGAGAAAGAAACATCACCAAGGCAGCTGACCTAAACCAACCAAAGAGATATTCCATACCATATGATGTCACACTCAGCAATAAAAGGTAGAAGAAGGAGGAAGAGGGGAGGGGTGGGCTTTCGTTGTGAAAATGTCTGTCCTCCTCGCGAACACCAGCTACGTGCGTTGAGGCCCTGCTTCAAGGATGTGGTCAGGCATCACTCATTTGCGGGAAGTAGAGAATAATTTCTTTCCTCTGCACTTCCACATAGCCTTTACTTTTTTTGTTTTGCTGTTCCTTTTCCCCCTCCCTTTCCCCTTTCCCTTTTTCCCTTTAGTTGAATTGTTAATTAATAGTATTTCCTTAATATATATATATATATTTCCCTTTAATTAAATTATCCTTATCTCAACCCATGAGTTGTTCTTTCCTTTACTTCTTCCCCTCCTCATCTGAGGAGGGGGAGTGAGAGAGCAGTTGTGGTGTTCAGCTGCCCAGCACCGTAAAACCACCACATGAAGTAATTTCTAATGCCCACAAATAGAGGTACTTGTCTAAAGGAGGACAAACCTTTGCAAGAAACCTTCATATCAAAGAGACTCGGGTCATGCAGAAATGAGTTAAAAGTAGCAGATAAGGAAATAAAGTGTGGAGTCTGTCTACAAGATGGAAATAACAAAGATTTCCTATAAATTTATCTGTATAATAAAATACTTAAGCCTATGGTGAAAAGTGTTAGAGAGGATGACATTGGTGTTGTTTTCTTGTTTATATGAGGAGAGTGGAAGACTGGAAGAGAGCAGAGAGAGAACAAGTGGGTGTGGTGGTGAGCAGAGGGAACAAGTGGGTGTGGTGGTATATATCATCATTAGATAAATGGTCCTTTTCATTCTTTTTCTTGCTATTCCTCCATTTCCAAAACACGTTGCATTTCATGAAAACATTGTCTTGCCTTTTCAGGCTCCTCCTTACCATCTCTCTCTCCAGCTTATCAAATATTTGCATGAGTTCCCCATGCAACATTGCTGAAATGTCAGCCATCCTAAGAAACTCCTGTCAGTGATTATCACAAGCCAGCTATGAAAATTCAAACCTTCTAAGGTGGATAACCATTCCAGAGAAAACCTTGAAAAAATCCAAACTTAAACTGGCAATTTCTGTCCCTAACAGTGTACAGACTTAGGCAAAATGTTGTTATAAGCTAGATCTACAACTGTCCATTTCCTAGTCAGCTCCTTGTAAAATAACCCATCTACACGAAAACATTAATTTCTACATCTGGGCTCTCTTCTGCAGGTGTTAAGAGAAGATTTAGTAGGAGTGGTTAGCAAACTGGATTTTGAAGACTTATTAAGCAGGAAATAGTGAGTAGAGCTTGCTGAATTGGACCAACCCAGAATTCACAGACTGCTGCATATAGAAAGGCTAGAAGGGAACTGTGGTTTTTTAGTCTAACCTCCAGCACAAAATAAAGTGTCACCTAAGGTTTCCTGATTTGTGGTTGAATATAGCCTTTTAAACTAAAACAATGCTTAGCTACAGAGTCATGTATAAAATCTGAATTTGATCTTCCATCCTATTCTCTAACTCATCAAGCCGTAGGCACCAGAAGTCTTAAAAGCTTCAGCTCTCCTGAAGGACATGAGCAGCAGACCCCCAAAAAGGGCTTTGTACCTGTAGATTTCATTACAAAAGAGTTGCCTAAACAGAATTAAGATTCATGTGTACTTTTATCTCAGGCTTCAGCACGTTGTGTCACTTAATGGTATAATCATTTGCTAAATTTTTATTGCTATTTTTAATCATTGAAGTAAGGCATTACCGGTAAGTAAAATATTCCAATAAAATTATTTTTTCTTTTGAAATCTTCCAGTTGGAAGGTTGAAATTGGATGCATCAAAAGGAATGAACATAGGTTGTTATAATAAAAATGAATGCCAATTCAGGCCAGTTTTTTTGTTTGTTTGTTTTTGTTTTTAATATTTTAGCTGGAAATTTCACTTTCCAGCTGGCTCTGTTCAACAGCTATGTGTTGTAGTGATCAAGTATTGTGCCAAATTAAATTCTATTAAAATGTCACCCATTTCTGACTGGAATAAAATACTAGGTATTTTATAGGGCTGAAAGTGTGAAGTTTCCTTATAATAGCAGCATATACAGAAAAAAAAAGGGGGGGGGGGGCAAAAACAAAGAAATTTCCCCTTTTTAAATGGAAAATTCCCCATATAATCTCAGGAGATGGTAGAGCATAGGTAAATTTGCCAGATTCTTATGTCATCTTGGAAAATTTCTTGTTCCCATTCTCTGGATTCTGAATTTGAAATCTTTCAGATACACTGTTCCACATGCACAGAAACATCTTATTTTAATGTGTTTATTACAAACTTTTTTTTTTTTTTTTTTTTTTTTTTTTTTTCTCCTGCTTCTTGCCTTATTGGATTCATTGCTCTTTAGGAATCTGATCTCCCAGCACAAAAATGTTTGATTGATTCTGCATTGGGACACTTAAATAGTTATGGACATATGAGACTTGCCAGAAAGAGGCTGGTATTGCCAAAAGATGTTCCTCCCCTTTGAGTCACGATCAAACTAATAATTCAACAAATCAATGTATTATTCTCCCCTTGGAAGTAAAAGAAGTCTATGTTTAAATCTGGGTTGATACAGTGGAGTGCCTTTCAGGTGTGAATGACAGCTCTCAGAGTTTCAAAGGACTCTAGACATCTTGCAAGACAAAAGGCTGAAAGAAGCGTTATCACACCAGCATTGGGGCTAACATGATTATGCATGAAAGACCCGTGGAAGTTATTGCTTCTTTCCTCCAGACTCCTTCTCCTTCAAATAGCAATTGAAGATCACCTGCATAACTCTGTGACTGTTTTTTTGTTGTTGTTTGTTTGTTTGCTTGTTTGTTTGTTTTGATTTGTTTTATTTTTATGCTGGGTGGAAAAGTAAAAGGAGGAAGAAACTCTTTTGCCTGCTGAGGGCAAACAAATTGTTATTCTTCATTTCTGCCTGTTGCTGATTTTTGGTTTCAAAATCCTGCTCGCAAAATTGTGGTGTCTGGCTCCTGCTTTTAAACTCATGCTGAGCCTTAAGTGTCCCTTTGAATATATTCTGCCTAGTGAAAGCTAACTAACAAAGAGCAAAGCCTTAGTGGAACTGGATGGCTTGCATTTGTTTTGAAGTTTTTTCATCTTGAGGTTTCGAGTGGCCATTGTTAGCCAGAGTTGTTATTATTATTATTTTTTGCTTTGTTTGTAATCCTATACTAAGATACACCTTGGTATGTTACTTAAGTTGTCTTATCCTGATTGCAGGTTAATTATGTCTGGGGGTTATGGAATCTGTTGCCCAACAGTACTTCAAACTGTTGACATTTAAAAGCAGATTGAATAAATTAAAATGCTTGCTACAGCTATTAACTGAATTCTGTCCTTAATTACTGAGGCATTATTACAAAATTATTTGCCAAAAAATTAAGGAAGTTCCCGCTCACCAGAGCTCTTTTACTAAAAGGGAGCCACACTGAGAAGCAGATACAGAGGAAGGTCTGGTGGACTGCATTGGAGTTAGAAGGATGTGATGGTAGCTTTCGTTACGAACAGGGTGCATGTTTGCTTAAAACACTTACACATATGAAGATGTAGGACATCTTCATATCATTATATATTCACCAGCAACTAGCAAGATCAGCATGACTGTGGCCAGAGTATTCACATTCACACATTCATCCTTTCCCTCCTACTTTAAGGAACAGCAGATGACATGATCAAATGACTTTCCACTAAACTCTGTGGTAACAGCTGAAGACCTTCTTGCTTCTTTGAAGTGGTCCTGAGTGTGTGCAAGTGGCCAGCAAGATATTTCACTCCCATGGACTACTTGGTTATCTTCCCTAATCCTTCTGCAGGAACCTCTTTCACTCTTTCCTTGAGACATTGGTGTTTGTTGGCTTTGTGCAAGTGGAAATATGAATTGGAAATTGGCACAGCATGATTAGTTATTCAGTGGTTTCTCTTTCCTGCAAACTCTTTCTTTCCTGAAGTATGTATCCAAACAGATTGTGACCTATTGGCCAAACAAGTGTTTACCTGTGCAGCAGAGAACTCTGTCATTGTCTACACGTATGAGCAGCTACACTGTAGAGGGAGGGCATGTACAGCTGCCAGGTAGCACTGCTTCATATCATTGGGCTGTTTATGTTGTACCAGGCTGTTAAAGTGACAGCCATGGCTGACTTTGCCCCTCTAACAATCTGTCTGACTAGCACATTCAAGGGCATTTATTTTGTGCTTTTAGCTTAAAGCACGTTCTCAGATCTCTAGGACTTTCAGCAGACTGTCTAAAAGGTCTAGGGTTTCCTGTCATACAGCCTTTACAAAACACAGTGTAGTCAAATAACAAGTTCACAACACATCCATGGTGAAAGTGGCATGTGCAGAGTGAATACAAAATGAACATTAACATGGACTATATATAATCTCTTCTACTATGTGATTTTTGCAATGGTTTATATAGAATACAGACTTATTTTGTACCCCTGCTGTTAAAGAGGTAGCATGAGAACATGTATAACATATACATATCAGCTTTTGTGAAAGAGTCAGGATGAAGCACACTGGAAAAGGAAAGGTCTATGTTTTATTTCCATTCTGGTGAGAGTCTCTGTTCTTTTAGAATGAATGGTACCCTGCACACAGAGGTGCACAAAATTCCTAATCTTGTCTTTTAATAGAAGTGCATAAGAAAAAGCAGTTAGCACAGAGGTCACTAAAAGTTGTGAGAGATGAGTGGCAGAAGTTCATTGTAACAGCACTGAGGAAGCATTTTCAAAGACAGAAACAAACAAACAAAAAAACAACCCTAGCATAGTGTTCAGAATAGGCAGTAAGTAGTGGAGATAAATAAAAATCCAACAGCAGGCTAATATCCACGGCTCCTGGTGCAGTCAAGTGCACTCATCTTGCTGAGCACCTTTAATAAGTTACCATTTATTTAAGGATTTTTAGACACCAATAGATTTTAAGATTCTGTCTCTGTATTGATGGAAAAGCATGCAAAATGCAAGTCTTCAGCAGACGATTGAGATAAAAGATTATAATTGCCTACTGTGAGAGGCGGAAATGGCTCAGAGCTCTGTTTTTGACTGTTACTGAACAGGATTATAATTCCATCATCTAGTTCTAGTAGAGATAAAATATTCCCAATCCAAGCTGGCCTTAGGCTTTGCCCCGTACATGTTCAATAACATGATCTATGCAGATAAAACAGTGTAGCATAAAAAAAAAAAAAAAAAAAAAAAAAAAAGGAAAGGAAAAAAAATACTCTTTTGCAAAATACCGCTTCATTGTACTGTATGATGCTGAAGACTGACCTGATTTCTGCCAAGGAAAGATTTTGCATAGCAAGTTTCAATCCTTCAAGCCACTGAAGTTTTCAAGTGTGGTACAACAGAGCTGTCAGAGGTAATAGGAAAATATTAAAAAAAAAAAACAAACTATCAATGGCTATTTTTAGTGAATTCCTGACCAGGAGTGCCTGCTGAGGACAACACCTCATACTCAGTTGTGATAAAGTGAGGCATCCAGTCCATGTAATTTAATCCTTTCAATCTAACCCTTTCTGCTTCTTCTCCAAAGTGTTTCTGAATATGCCAAAAATATTTAATACCAGAATGATGTCTAGTTCTCTGTCTTCAGAACAATACCCTGCTAACAAATATGGCTTCAGGCACTGCCCAGCTACCATTTAGATAAATTTTGATAAATTTCAGCATTGGTAAATAACCAGAATTGTTCATTTTTACAGGAAACAAATTTTGCCTGTAGAGGGTATCGAAAGGAATAAATGATTAAAAAAAAAAAAAGGTCTTTCTAGGAAATCATGAGAGGACGATATATGTTAGACAAAAGACTGGGAAGGAGCAAGTGAATGGAGTGGGATTAAAGGGCATGAAGGGGAAAGGGCTGGGGAAAGAAAAGGAAGGAACGGTATTAAAAAAAAAAAAAAAAAAAACAGAAAAAAGGAAAAAAAAAAAAGAACTCCAAGGACACCAAGAAGTTCTTCCATAATTTTGATCTTTGAAAAAACCTTTCTGGTGCTGACCATCAGCTAGATTTTTTGATATACTAATTTTCTGAAAAATGTATTTTGTTCTATATGCAGTCCTATTAGAAGCTGGTTCTGACGCTTTTAGCTGACCTTTTCTTCCTAACTTGGGTGGAACCATTAGTTAAACCCTTATGACTCTCAGGGCAAGCCCAGCACAGAAAATCAGTAATAAAGTGTAACCCACACAGAGAAAGGATTAGATTGGCACATCCACAGCTTTTTCCCTCTGTTACTGTTAATAGTTTCACCCTAACAAATTATGATGCTTTTTTTTTTTTTTTTTTTTAATTTATTTATTTTTTTTTTTATATCAACAGTAGCCAGGAAACAGTAACCCTGGTAACTTCATCTAACTCAATATTTTGCTTTTTTTTCTAACTTAAAAAAACCAACACTCAACAACGTGTTGAAACATGGAAGGGGTGACTGTACAACAGAGCCTAAGGCTAGCCTTTGTGGGCAAGCGTTAGCTTAATCACAGTGAGACAGATTAGGAGAGAAAAAAAAAAAATCTAATTGGACATGTTTTATTCAGTAATTTTGTTTTGTTTTTAGAAAAGGGTTTCAGGCAAAAAGATAATGACAGCAATTTATTCAGTTCATCCAATGAAATCTTGCAGATGGTATTAATAGACTGAAGCGATGTACATGTGTAGTTGGATGTATAGTTTCCTATGGAGACAAGCTCATTAGGTCAAGATTGCATGTCACTAGTTATTCTCCACCTAGATGCAGGCTACTGAGCTGGTTATTGCAAAAGCATAGGACTTGCATAATTGATAATGTGGGCTGGAATTTCTTCAGCAAACTGCCTCTTCCTTGTGGGGAGAGGGGAACAGACAAGCTCTGGTTTGTCAAAACCATAATAACTTTTGAGAAATCTTCACTTTATATTTATTTCTTATTTAAAGAATGTTTTGGAAAAGTTCTGATGTTGTTAAAATTACCATTAGAATATTTTCATGAAATCATTTTGTTGTAAATTTAAACTAAACTCCTACCTGTATAAACCAACAATAACAAAATAAATCATATCTGAGATGAGAAAATAAAAATATGTTGATTTACTTCATTTGGGGTGGGGGTAATGTTCAATTTTTGCTTTTATTCCCCCCCCCACACATCTCCCCTTTGGCTTTTCAATCCATAAAAATTGTTGATATTCCCCCTCAATATGGAATAGGATACACCCCCCAATATGGAATAAGATACTTTTTCTTAACTTTCTTGGATTGTTAGAAAAAATATATATATATATTATCCTGGACTCTAGTAGTCAGGGCAGGAAACTTGTTTTCTGTATGTAGCAATGCAATGTATGTAAAATATGTATGTCTTTCACAATGTAGCCCATTCTGGCATGTGGCCAATCTGTAGATGCCTATCAGACATAAGCCTGGGAAGAAATACATGAGGAAATTTTATGCAGTCACATTGTCTCTTAGTTACGTATTTTTTCTTGTCATGCTTAGTTATTTTTGTATTAACCGAAGATGTAGTTGCTTGCTCAGTGGATGAAAAGGAGTAGTCCTGTTCCCACCCAGGATTGCACTGTACTAGCCAGTATATCTTTTCTAGGACTTGGCAAGCAATTAGAGCTATTTATGTTTAGATGAACCTCATAAAATTTCAGGATTTGCAGAGCCAAATGCACATGCCAGCAGTGCTTGTACAACACCTCACAGCTGTACACCCGGGGAACTTTTGTGGCAGCAAGTACTTCAGCAATTTCACTTTCTTCATGCGACAACACCTTGTGCAGAAAACCCTGAGTATTCAAGTTCAGTGTTAGAGCTGGTCCAAAAACATCAATTGAAATGCATGCACAAGCCCCAGTGCTTTGGGTAAACAGCTTATGAGTAACTGGGCTGAAAGCCTGCCGAGTCTCCCTGGAGCAGGGGGTCTTGGTGGATGGCTGCAGCAGCTCTTTGAAAATAGTGCTAAGAGCATTCCTTATAACGTAGAGTTGAAAATCTGGGGTGTTTCCAATTAACTTTGATCTCTGGTACAATAGGCTTTCACGTATGTCATTTCCAGCTGGAGCAGCTGCAAATTACTGTGAAGACAATAACCACTTCTGATTGATTAGGAAGTCATACTCATGTACTAGCAGTGGTGCATGGGGTCATTCATGCTGGCAGCCCAGAGTCATTCTGCATGTGCAAACATAAAGAGATGCTGAAGTACTTCTCAGCTGTTTTATCCAAATACACCTTCTACTTTTATGTCCAGAGACACACAGGTGTGCATGCTTTCACTCCTTCAGTGCCCTCCACTTGTTTCTTTGGGGTGGTAATCAAGATGCACAGGCCAGAAGAGAGTGGCATATGGGGGGTGGGGACCACAGGGCTGCTGAGGGATGCTTCATGCCAGTCCCCTGCCTCACAGCATAGTATCAGAGTTAACAAAATTTGCCTGTTTTTTTTTTTTTTTTTTTTTCCTCCCCTTCCAACTGGCTGGTTTTCTAGCAGAAATCCTTGTTAGCTGCCAAATGGAAATTGTTCTGCTTTGGGCTACTAAATATTATTCTTTCTACTTCTATGCTAGTTTTCAGGGCTGTCTAGTTTTCCCCATATAAATTATATATATATATATATTTCCTTCTATATATTCTCGAATTTCCTTTAGGTTGATGATCCAGCTCAATTTTCCCTTTCAGCACTGTATAATGTTACATTCCCTTTTTGCCAGCTCCTTACTTGCTTTAAGTTTCTGATAATCCATATCTTCTCTAGTTTAAAAACGTAAGCTCCTATGTGCCATTATATCAGATGCTTTAGAAGAGTTGACACAAACCTGCCATGTTTAAGGAAGAAAAGAAAATCATTGCTCAGAGAACGATTAGGAGTCAGTCTCCTGTGACACCCTTTTAATCAACCCAAGGTACATCTTATGTTATTTTCTGTCTGCTTCAATGTGTTTGCATACAACAGCAGTCAGACTTACAGGTCTGTAATGGCCATCAAATTCCTTCTTTCACTTTTCTTAACTATAGCCATAATACTTGCTTTTCTCCACTCATATGGCATTACTCTTTTCCCCATCATAGACCTGCAGTATGGTGGAGGAATTTAAAAGTGTGAAAATCCAAGACAGCTCACATCCTGCAGGAGTTCCCTATGTGAACTTTCAAAGTGATCAGAAGGGAGTTTGTTCTACAATCCCTTCACAGTATCATGTTTTACATGAATCGTCTATCAAGCTAGTGATTGCACCAGTGTGCTTTTTTTGTGCATTAATAGTTCTCTACACAAAGTCAGCAAAGATTCATCTGTCCAAGTTTATTTAAAAAGCATACAAAAGAGAGGGACTTAAAAGTTGGGGAATGTTATTAGCTGTGGTCTTGGTATCTGTAGGTTGCATACTGTGTCAGCAAACTGGAAATAATGTACTTTTAATAGCTTACTGAGTAAACACTATTAGAGTATCAAATAGAAGTTAAAAAAAAAAAGTTAAGGAGAGGTTACTGTAATCCATTGTCAGAACTCGGGATTTATGTGGGAATTATTCGGTACAGAAGTGTGAGAACATTAATGAGTAAAAACTGCAGGAAGCGTGGTGACCCAGCCAGCAGGCACTGTAGGTGCTGGGGTGGCAGCCTGAGCCCCTTGGGCACAGCCATGGCCCTGGCCATGTGAATATATACAACATTAGCTAGAAGCAAAGTGCATGTGGATTGCAATATATCATCAGTTCGCTGTTGTTGATGCTGCAGATCAAGTCATCATTTATTTGACTAAAGGATGTTTAACATGATGAAATAGGCCCTAATTATAATGTGCTGAAAGAGTTGATGAAAATTTGTCTGCTCTCTGCTTTTAATTTAGCTGGAGGCATTGGAAAAGAAATCCAGGGGGTGGAAAGAATTTCTTCAGTCACAGTAATGGTTTCATACATATTCTCCAGAAAACTTCCTTGTCTTTCCTTGGTGGTTCAGGCCCTGTCCTAGCGCAGAACAGAAACGCATGCTTGACCTTGGCTATACGATAAGTCCCAGTGAGATCAGAGAAGAACTTGAAAATAAGCCTATGTTTGTATGTTCTTTGGCTGAGTTTGGAGCTACGTAGGTTCCGGTACAAGATTTTGTAGTCAGTTGTTTAAATTATGTGTCAGGCAGACCCAGATCAGGTTGGCTCCTTTTTGTCCATATTTTTTTCCCAGACAGCAATTTCCAGATAAATGTAATGCTCAAGCAATGCTGTCTCATGCCCAGACCATTTGTTATCTGTTCCATGTTCCATGAGGTCACGTATCAGTGTGTACACCATAAAACTTTACAGGATTATCTCTGTTTTTTTTTTTTTGTTTGTTTTTGTTTTTGTTTTTTAATTGTTATTTTCCTCAGAGCCACATCCTCTTACCTGTGTAGTTTGTTGTCCTCTCTTACTTCATTTACTTTTGATGTTGTCATTTTTCTTTAAGTCCTTTGTAGCTTCCCTGTGATCATTGTTGTGTATTTGGTGCCTTAGCTCATAATGTTCCTTCCAGGCTAGTGCTAACAATGTGTAACAATGTGTGTAATATACAGATGATTTCCTCTGCTAGGTCATAAATCGCATCCTTCCTCTCTGAGGGTTCATTCCCACTGTGTGCTCAGTCACAGCACTGGGGAAAGCAGGTGAGAGTATGCTGTAGGAAGAAGCTGCACTGGTTTCCAAGGGGCTCTTCACAGGGCAAAACTGAACTGCTTCAGGGGTGGGTCTGGAGGTGCCACAACAATGGTCAGCCTCGCATAGTCGCTGCCCACGACTTTGCTCTGGAGCCAGTTTCTCCACAGCTTGGTACCGAGCTCAGCCAAAAATGCTCTCCCGGCAGGCTCTGGAGCAGTGTTGATGCCAGCGGCTTGGTGGAGGGAGGACCAGGGAGAAGGTGGGTTGCTGAGCCAGGGGGCAGGAAGAGAGAGAAATGGGTTGGAGGCAGAGACCGATCCAGGAAAACATGGGGACTTTCCACCAGAAAACTGGCATCTCACCAGGCGATCCTCAGGTCTGCTGGGAGAGGATATTGCTGTTTCCATTCTTGCTTCAGGGTACTTTGGCTCCCAGGTATAGCTAGACCGCTTTCAGAGTTGTTATTGCAAAGTAGTGTTCATATGAACTGGCCTGGGAGGCGAAAAAATAAAAACCCTTCAGCTGAGTATGTGACCTGTGGTGAAGTTTAATCAGCTTTGCAAGGTATATTTTGTATCCTACTGTTTCAAATAAATAAATAAAGCTTCATGTAAAAATTAGGCATTTGAAAAGACCCTCCAGCCAGGCTTTTTTTTTTTTTTCAGTATTCCTTCTATTTATAACTTTTTGTGAGAAATGGCCACTCTTCTGCCAAGCATTCGTTAGAGCTTTTAATTATGCATACTGGCATTTTATGCAATTTTTTGTTTAACTCTTAGCAGGCATTTCTGATATTTCAGAGGGATGGATGCTGACTGAATGCATCTGATCTGGGTGTCTATGAATGTGTACTCTAGCATCCTATTTTACTTTTTTTTTTCTTTATGAGATTGGGACAGAAATTAAATGTAAATAAGACAACACTGACAACTTTGTTTGAGCAAAGTTGGACCCAGAAGGAACATGTGAAACTTGAGTTATCAGTCTAAATGTGGGAAAACTTTTCTAAATATTTTTGGCTTCTTTCTATAAAGAAAGCTATATGATATATGCATAATATAAAAAAGAATTAATATTTATAATCAATTTTAGGGATAGAGACCATTCAGGAGAAGAAGCCCATAAAGCACATATTGCACTCTTTTGCTTCTTCTCTAGATATCTGAAGGATTTTTTGTGCTACTTGTGTTCTCTGCAGTTGCTGTGCCTTGCACCTCTCCTCCTAGGGTTGTGTGCCCACAGCAAGCACTCGGTGTTTGTGCCGATGGAGCACACTGATCACAGAGCAGCGTCTGCCCCACAAGGACACTGACCAGGGTCAGATCCTCGTATTTACGTGCAAGCCAATACAGGTGTTCCTATGGCAATGTCTGAGGGCATTTTGCCTGTAAGCTTGGTAGCCTGCCAAGCATTTGCAGTCATTTAGTCTCTCGCTCTCTCCCCTCTTAGGTGTATATTCTCTTGAATGCTCAAGTTACTCCTATATATTCACAGTAACTATTGAGTGTAGCCATTATTAGCCTCTGAAAATGATCTGCCATTTGCAAACTGGGTAAGGAACTTCAACCACTTTCATGTTCTGCTCATAAAATATATCATTACAAGGTGCTTTCCTGAAATGTCTTCTCTCTGAAAATTTCAGTCTGGTTAATCTTGCTCAGAGCTCCAGCACTGTTATTTCAAGTTCAGCCTGCAGTTTATTATAACTCCGCAATCCTTTTTTGAAGAACTGCTAACCAATTATTCTCCATCCTATGACTGTAGAGTTGTATATTTGTGCCAAAACCATAATACTTTGTTCTTGTCTTTACTAAATTGAATACTGTTTTTTGCAGACCATTTCTCCAATTTTCCTACAGGCGTGCATATTAATAAGAATAAAGTTGTGCCTCTAAATCAGTCTTAACCAAGCCATTTAATGAAGGTCAGGGTTGTTTAAAATGAAGTCACAGGAGTCCAAAGGAGTGAATAGATGCAGATGGTGAGAGGAGAGCTGTAACATAGCAGCTAAAATCATAATAGTTCAAGCTGTGAAAACGTGAGCTCTAGGAATATTTTCTGTATTGTTGCACCGTTCTATAAGTAAATATAAAGAAGTGTGTCACTATGCCAATACATGTAATTTTAAGCCCTTTTGTACTAATAATCCAAATCACCAGAATTAAGTCATTTTGCAGAATGTGGTTTCTCAAAATGACCAGTATGCATAATTATGTCTTTATGTAGGTACATACTAACATGCATTTTATTTAACAGGGACTGTATTCAGGTTTGTTCCATAATTTCAATTTTTCATTCTATATACACGTGTGAACATGCTTTCACTGGTTGGGAAAAAAAATAGAAGTCCCACTGTGTCATATTTACATTGTTTCTCATTGTGGAAAGTGAAAATGTATATATTTAAAAGTGCTGATGTGATCACTGGAAAGAATAATACAGATCAACCTAGTTCAGCTTTTCTATATACCTGCACATAATCTGGATATTTATCTTATGCTTGCCAGTAAAACTGAATACTAATAATTTCAGGAAGAATGTAAGACTTCTTCAGGTAAAGGCTCAGGGAACCTTTGCCCATTTTCACATATATTTTCATCTACAGTGGGCCAGCTGTAACAAAAATATAACACAAACAGCATACAGACACTGATGAGGAACATTAGACTGTCTTGGCATGCTAATGAAATCCTTGCCGAAATTCCTCTGTCTCTTTCCTCTGCCCTCTTAATTTTTCAAGTACACCTCATCGTAAACTATCCTGATTGCTTGACTACTGAAACCCTATTAATGTCTTTTCTTTCCAGGGAGCCAAAGATTTTAAGGCTAGATATGGATTGTGTTTTCCCATATACATAGCACAAGGCACAGAACTGCACAGTACAATTTCTGCATTGAGCCCAGAGTGACTATTTGAACCCTAGCATCTTTTCTGAAAGCCAGCCTCAACTTTAAACTGCAAGTGATGGCAAGTCTACTGCATCTATGTATAAACCGTCCCAGGGGTTAGATTCTGGTCTGAATTTCTTTATCCTCAGCTCCAAAATATAAACTGTCATTACAGTTTTATTTTCAGTGGCCCGCTAGACTAAAAAAAGTGTTGGCTAATGGAAGTTTTTCTAAGTTTTCACTTCATCGTTATCTAATCCTTTAATTCATTTCATTTTAAAGAAAAAACATATAAATAAAGTGATGTTCATTGTCACACCCAGCCCAACACCTGATCAAAGTTATTACACCAATTTTTATTTCTCTGTTCTCAAATAGAACAATAATTCCTCTGGATTAAAACAATTTTCAACTCATTTTGCAGTTCTTACTTCTAGCTCCCTCTCAGAGAATATTGCCTTATGACTGCATCTGAGGTGAGCTCCAGTTGTGCTCCATGATCTGATCCTTACCCCATAAGCCACCAACACAGTCATGTCTTGTGAGATTACTGCAAGAATCTGTGAAGCTAAGGCAAGACTGAGGCCATCAAAGCAGAAAAGTGTTATTAATTAGTACTTAGATTACTACAATAAATTACAGTGAGTAGGAAGAATTCTTTAATTCTGCATTGAACCTTTCTTTTGAAACATAGGGTGGTTTCCTTACAGCAAAAGCCATAAGAAAAAAAAATATATATATATATATCAAAATAAACGTGTTAATTACACTCCTGGACCTGCTTACATGCAAAACTATTTTTAAAATATTGCTTCATTGTTGAGGGTTAGTGTACTTTAACAGCTAGTGGCAGAACATGTCCTAAGTAGGGATTTTCCATTGCATACAGCAATTACAGACAATTGACATTTGATTATAATAACCAGCAAACTTTCATGAAATAAATGACACCTGAGCAAGTTTCATAACCTTTTGCCTCGCCCTACCCTGGAATGTATCTGTGCTGTGTGAAGGCTAGGAACGTTTCAGTCAACTGAACTATTTCAAACCAAGAGAGTGCAGAGCTGCCCCGAGATGGGCTCTGCTAGCCAGCTCTTGTGCTGTTTGCAGTGATTTTCAGACCTATTTACCTAAGTGTCATTCTGAATACGCAGACAGGAGCAAAATGGTAAAGGGACTGGACTGTCCTCCCTGTCTGTGCAGGGATTATGTGCTTGCATCCAGAAGTCTCTGTGTTTCATGGGCTTGTCTAACAGTGCCTTGCACTTTTATCAGTTCTCTGCTTACGTCAGTGAAGGCAGAGTGGAGGTGGTGCTGCCAAATCAGAATCATTTCGCACAGACATGCAGGAATCGTGCCACTGTTTTTAGCGTCTGTGGTCTGAGCAGCAGCAAGCCGTGTACAACCACTCAGCTATATAACTGTCTGTGAAAATTGGCTTGCCTAATGACCAAGTCCATATAAACTACCAAGAGTGTACAAACAATGCACGAAGAAGGTTAGATTTGCCAACGTCTCTGGCTTTGAGTAGCAATGGGTCATGATATGGCACAGAAAAGGCATGTGAAGTTGTAGCTTTCAACATGGATGGTAGAACAGTATTTCCACACAAAGTTTCTGCTGCTAGGTCTGTTAGCACTTCCTTCTTCTACCTGGTGAGTAATATGGAAGCAAAGTCTTCTTCCCTTGAAGAACAAAAAAGAAAAGACTGAGAAAATGTATTTGTATCCTCTTGATTCTGACCAGAGCATGAAGCACTGCTCCCATGTTGTACCTTGAGATTTGTTGCCTAGATTGCTACCTTTCACTGCCCTTAAAACTGTCCCTCCAAGCCACACAGCTGTTCTGTTGTCCTTCACAATGATCTGCTCACCTCCTGTATCTCACCTCAGACTAAAGAGTGCAGCTGGAGCTGAGAAACTTTGACACTTCTTGCTTTTCTTCCATTCTGATAGGGAGGAACGGGCCCTTGCAACTGCAGTTGTCACTGTGACTGGTGTAAATCAGGATCACAGAGAAAGCGTGGATAGTGTCCGGAAGATGTTTCAGATACTAAACGGCTGCACAGTGCTGAGTACACTTTTACAATGTAATTGGACAATATTTATTAGGTTCTTGGCAAATCCATTGTTTTCTACCCACTCTCAGTTTTTCTCTTTTTTAACAGAGGCTATTAGTCTGTGGAGTTTATTCATCTTACATGTAATGAGCAGCTTAACAGTTCTGACACCTGAACTTTCGAGAACCCTCAAGAACTCTTAACTGCTCAGTTTGAAAAAAAGTCAAGGCCCAGCACAGAACAGATGTATAGTAATAAACTTATCTCATAATGTCAAATAATTAAACAGTGGATTCTTTTTTACATTTAAATATACAAGACTTTCCATTAAGGGGCTTTGTTGACTCTGATAACAGTTTCACAACCATTAAGTTTATTTCTACAGCTATTTGTTAAAAGCTAATAGGGAAAATAATAGAAACTAATTGAAAAGCAAAGCAAACAGAGCAGAGCCCAGAATGTTTCAGTTAATAAGCAATAGAGATTGTATTGATTTCATTTTATAAACAACATTAATCCTCAATAACAATTAAAGTGTAGACAGGTTGCTTGTTTAAATTATAAGATAAGATGGCCTACTCAGGTATATATCAGGGGCAGTAATTTGAAAAGGATATGAGGATTCAAGAAGCTATTGATTTATCCATCATGAGTTTGTGTCAAGATAAATGTTCTTGGTGAGGTGCAGTAGTTCCATTTCAGCTTTCTTAAAACTAAAAGCTAAAGCTCCAGCTGCTGGAAAACATTGAGAGCATGGACCTGGTAGATTTTCAAAAACAGCTTTATTTTCCTATGAATTGTAGAGATGACTGAAATGTGGTGTCGGATGTTGAGTAAAAGCCACCTTGTAAATAGATGGTGGAAGTGAGTGCTTGTATCCTCAAAGCAGAATCTGCACTCAAGCCTATGGGAAGGTTTGATCCTGGGTATCCTCTGCTGGCAGAAAACTGCAAAAGCTGTTCGTGAGACGCTTCTGCTCCTAAAGCAGAAACAGAACATAATCCCCATCAAACTTGTGGCTTAGAGCTATACTGAAGGATGGAAAATAATGATGAGAATGCAAATCCAAAGAAAAGCTTTTTGCATTTTACACAAAGGACAGCACTGCAATATTCACAGCTCTGGTGTTGACAGGTATTTGCTTGCACTGTCTTTGACTCTGAGTGCTAGGTGGTGACTGAAAGTCTCTCAAGGCATGTCAACATAGATGTCCATGAAGGTGTTCCTTTTGTTTAGCTGATGGTGTAACAGTGGCTGGGAAGAGAGGCAGGATGGCCCCAGCATGGCCCTCTTTTAGTCTTGTGAGCAGCCTGGGGACTGAGCTCGGTTGGTCCTCCTCTGCAGCAGGCAATGATGAAGATGTACTTCATTCTGTCGGCAGAGACATGACTTGGCTTACTGTTGTTCTGCAGAAATTGGGCTGATTTTCAGGGACTAATGCAGCATCCATTGGATTAAAAAGGAAGAAGGAGATTAAAAGGAAGAAGGAGATTGAGTGTGATTCTGTGATCTTGTGTTAACCGCTTGCATAGGAGAGAAGACACTGATGTCAGTTTCTGTATTATTAAACATACAGCACAAAAGTGTGAAATAGGCAGCAGAACAAGGACTGACACTGTTTTCTTCCCTCCAGCAGAATGTCTAAGAGACTACACACTCTCCCTGGCCAAGAAAATATCTGATTATTCCAAGAAGAGTGGAACAGCTTCCACTGGAATAGAGGACATTAATCCCAAACTGCTTTACAGGCTCTTCAGGAGAATTAATTCAAATTCTTTTTTGGTGAGGGGGGAAATTGAAGCCCATTCCCCTGTGGATGTGGGTGAAGTCTCTGTTTCTGAGCCAGGGGTAACCTCCTCCAGCTGTGCTTGGAGAAAAATGGAGCGTGCTCCTACCTCAGACCATAACAGGGTCTGACTGTGGTACATGGTTTGAAACCCTTGTAAGAGTATCCCATGTCCTAGAAAAAGGTCAGATTTAACATAGGGTCATTTCAACAGAACTTTCTCTTCTGTAGAAAGCCTAGTGTGTGATACATGTGGACAACCTTAAGCTAGAAAAAAAGGCCTTTACTCTAGGAGGTGCTCTGAGAAGGGCTGTATGAGGCAGTGCATTTTTCTCCTTTCTGAACTGAAATGCTGTCCTCCGTAAAAGAACTCTGGGATCAAACTCATGACTTTGGTGGAGAAGTAAAATCAAGACTAGCCATGCTAGAAGCTTGTAATTAAATATTCTTTGCTCAAGATAAAATGTATTGCACTGTATACAAATCATAGTTCAAAATGGAGCAGTACACTACATATATTTGCATTCCTGCTTGTTTAATTTATATTTTTAATTAAAGAGAGCAATAGAGATGGCTGGAGCTAAGAAATGACTGATAGATAAGCTAGCAAATTGACATAAATGGAAGTATATTGCCTAGATTTAGCATAGGAGACTAGAAAAGATGGTAACAAAAAGGAACCAAAAAAAACCCTGTCTGTCTTAAGGCAGAAGCTTGCAGTTGCCCTGGATAAAAATTTCCTGTTAACTTTTGCAGCCCTTGGAGAGTAGCCGACTGTCATCAATTCCTAGTCAATATTTGTGTAATGCTCTTTGGCAAGTCACACTGTTTGCTATTTGCTTGATCAATGTATAATAGTCCAATGACTCAATATTATAAAACTCAATGACCTGTGAAACTTCAACATTTACATTTCTGTTAAAGTCTCAAATAGTTTTTTATTAGTAGGAACTCAAGCTAAAATGCCAATCAGATAAGCTTGATGACAATTATTAGGTATTTTCTTAGTCACATTGAGACAGATTCTAGTACTCTTTCTAAAACTGAAAAATATGAAATGAATGAAACTACTCACAGGGAAAGATGAAGCTCATCAGACATTTGACATATTAGAAGATGCAGAGATCAAGATCTCCCCCAAGCAGCATCAAAACCTATTTGAAATTTCTAGCTTTATTTGGTCTACTTCTTATGGCATATTGCAGTTATATCCAAATAGGCATAAAATATTTATTGTCCTACAGTGAAGAACAGCAGAAACTACTGCAGAAACTCTCTGCGTGAACCACAATTAGTCATCTGGCTATCAATGTCTGTGTCGCTTTGCTTGTTTTAGAATGGTAAATATATTACAGGATGAAATCCTGACCCCACTGAATTCAATGTAAAACTCCCAAAAGAGAGTGTTTCAGTCCTGATGGGGAGCATACCTGCTTTTCATTTACAACCTCCTGAAATACTCCCATTATAGACTGTTGCCCATGTTCACACTGGCTGTTGGCTCCAGAAGTCACCACGTTGCTCATGTCAGGTGAAATGACATGAATAAATGAGCACTGTGTGAGAGAGGAGCAGGGCTACTGCTGCGAGGCTGTGCATTCACCCATGGTGCCATGTTTCTGTGCAGGGCCACCAGCTTCTGCAAATGTATTTCTGCTGGTTGGGCACTCCCAATATGTTTCAGTTCACAGTCACACCTGGAAATGTGAACTGCTCCTGTAGGTGGCTTGCATGGCTTAAAGCTGTGTCTCTGACAGTCCTGAAAGCATTAAAAGCATGCAGGTGAGCCACTAGGTCTGAAAAGTAAATCAGGAAACTTGGTCTGTAAGTAATTACAGCTTCAGTTAACACTCATTGGTGGGTGGTGTCAGCACTTCAGTCCATTCTGGTGCAGCATCAGAAGGGTGAAGTTAAACTAACTCAACAGAGTTGCCTGAGAGTGCTCACAGCAGCAAGTATAACAGAAAGGCAGACCAACAACTTCCACTCATCTGTTATAAGTCACACCCTCCAAGCTTGTTGTCAGGTGCTGCAGTGTTGTGAAAGTCCTACATCAAACAAGGATACTGATTTGACCGACTGGCTCTGGGTAGAAAGTTCAGGTATGTTAACTGTATGAATGTACCATTAGAGTAGCAGACTTGCATGCTAGAGTTGTAATTCTGTGTTAAGAAAATAGATTTAGGTATGTACATATATTACCACATAGACAGGAATCCCTTACCTTTTCTTCCCTTCCCATGAAGGATCTTCAACAAGATAGTTCACAGACATTAGCCAGAGCAACCATTTTGACAAATAGTCTTATTTATTTTTTTCTCGTGAGAAACTGTTTAACAATCTATCAAGATTAGGCTCAGTTGTGAAATGAAAATGCTAACAACAAAAATAAAGCTCTTAGTAATAATCTGATCTGTTTAATAGTGAGGGCTGGAGCAAAGAGTGCTCTGCAGACCTTTGGGGTGCAGCACCGGAAGATTTAAGGAAAGAGAAAGCTAGCAGAGGATGTGATATAGGACTTGAGAAGCTCTTTGCTGGCCAAGCCTGAGTTTGCTAGGGCAATTATATGGAGCATACTTAGATACCCAAATGAGGACTATCTACAGCCCTTCGGAAGGTAGGGTACAAATCTGTGAATCTCAGCAGTCATACCATGACTACAGTGCTCGTTCCTTCAGTGAGATGTTGGTGATGTGCTCCTGCTCACAGCTGTTCATGTTTTACATATTGAGTAGCCCCTGTGCACTGCTCCCACAGCCTTTGAGGAACAGGAATAGTTGAGATATGTGAGGCATTTCAAATAACACACTTGAGAGAAAAAATATTATCTGGTTGTAGACTTGAGAAGAAAGATAAGGTTTGTTGTATTATTCCCATATCTCTGAAGAGCTTTTCTGACAATTTTTAACTGACTTGGACTGTGCTGGCCATGGTATGGTACCTCTGCTGCAGCAGTGCTTTGCGTCCCTCCCTTAGCACAATGGGCTCTGTTTACTTTGCACAGTATGAATACTTTGTAAACACGTGTGTATATGTAAGTGCAGGTTGTTACATGCACTTACTACTTGAAACAGCTAAAAGCAACTGTTGGGTCACTATTTGCATGAAGAATGTGTGTGGGTTTATCATTATGCAAAAGGAATCAGACACACCTGCTAGAACAAATGAAACATTTCTAGAAAAAACAAACCTGCCTTTTTGTTTGAGTGAATATCTGCAGTCTTTTCTCTTGTGTGTTGCACCATCTCACCACACTTGGAATGTCAACACTGGCTTGGGAAAGTTTGTGTCACCCTGATTCACGCAACCCTTGAAACAAATGCTCAGGAGACAAATTAGGTCTGAAGCAATTTGAGGATAGAGTAAAGGGGGGAGGACAAGGAAGAGACAATCCATCTAGCAAGAAAAGCTAGGATTATGTCAACATACCACAGTGCTGTGCAGAGCCAACACAATATTCCTAAGCAGCTTCACACAGTTGGACATATGTTAGGTAACTTCTTAAACTACCCCTGTACCACCAGTGCTTGCCAGAGCTTGGTGGCATTGCAGCTCAGCATTGTCAGAGCAGTTCTGCCTGTCTTGCAGGGTGCTTCAGCTGGGTTTACCCTGACACATCTTTCTATTAGGATGGGCTCACGTCTATTTTCAGTTGGAAGGGGCATCTTCAGGCTGCTTGTGAAATCAGGCTTTTGTGTCTGGGAGAAGCAGTCGCCCCTGGGTCCCAGCTCTGCCTGAGGGCAGCCCTCATCAGGGGTCTCCACTGATCTCAGGGGCAGCTTGAGCCCCATTGTATTGCACTGAGAAATGTACCTTGCTTTCCTTTCACCTCTTCATGTGTATGAAAGGGCTTTGTTCAGATCTGGGAGTTAAAGCACACTTTGGAAGCTCAAGTTCGATATACACTGCCTACCTTTTATTTATTCTGTTTTCACTGTAGTAAATGTAGTCTCACCCACAGTTTCCCCATTTAGGAAGTCTGTGAGGCTGCTGGGTCTTTTAAAAAAGCCCTGTTATTTGTGTTACATTGAATAAGAAAATTGGAGCTATCAATCACATGTGTATAAAAGGAATGAACTGGGTAGCCCTCTTGGGAATAAGCAATGAGAAAAAACAAAAAAAAAACAAAAAAAACAAAACAAAAAAAAAAAACACTAACAGCCGTACAGAAGGCAAAGCACAAATGTTGTTCATTATCTTCATTATTTGAAGCACGTGAACAAGAAACTACATGGCCATTGAAATAACAGTGGCTATGAAATAAAAGGAACAGCAAAGCAGGGAATGCTAGTTTAGGATAAGGTGCACTAGGTAGCAACGTGTTTAATATATTGACACAAAAGATATAAAGAGAATTCTGTTTTTCAATACCACTCAGTGTTAGGCACTACGTTTTCTGTGCATGGATGAAACAAGGTCTAATAGGAGACACAGTCAGTCCTAAGAGGTAATTTAACCTTAGCGTACACTCATTGCAAATATAGGAATATTCTTTGTTTAGTAATTGTATATTTGTTCATACAATTCTGAAATCTGTATTCATTGTTGTGAGAGGAGTACATTTACAGAGCCCTGAGCCTGCCACAGTAATGCCATGTTTCCAAGCCAGTAGACTAGCGATATGCCACTTTGTGTTGGTATCCTCACCTGCACCATTTGTCATCTACCTAAGCCCAGTTAGGCCTGTTTTGTTTTTGCTTTCCCCTCCAAATCTTAATTAGTGCTCAGACCTTTGGTGGAGAAAGAAAGACTTGAGTATAGTTTCCCAATCTCTCTCTGAACTCAGAGGTCATCATGAACCTGGTTAATCCATGCTGTCAAATAACAAGGCTTTCTGCTCATGTCAGTGGAAGACAATTGAATTGAAGCCTTTATTGTTAATGTCAGGCTCAGACACAGCAGAAAGGGAGAATGATGCTACCAAGGTAAATGAAAGAATAATGTACATACATATTGTGTCTTTGTATCCCCATAAAACTGCACATAAGTTGTAAAGCACATTTAGTGAAATCACACTAGTTTCCCGGGAAGATTTATGAATGAATGAATGAGAAAACAGTGAAGATAATAAGTTAAATGAATCGTTCAAGTCACTCCCCAATTTTGCATTATTTTATTTTATTTTATTTGGCCAGTGGGATGATCTCTGAAATGAATTTGACCTACTATTTTATTTTAAAAACTAAGACCTTGGTCTTGCAAAGATTATCACACCTGTTTCTGGTTAAGCATGTAAGTAATCCCAAGGAATTCAATGTGATTCTTAGCATACTTGAAGTTCTGCATGTTTTGCATCATCAGATCTGGTACCCCCTATCAGTGTCAACATGTATCCTTGCAGTAAACCATATTATATCTGGAAGTAATGAGTTGCATATCAGCCCTCTTGTCTGAGAGGCAATGTCATCTGCATAGGAACTGACTGAAAATGCTAATAAAAAATGGAGACAATAGGAAAAATAAACAAGCACCAGAAACATAGTGCTACAAAAAAAAAAAAAAAAAAAAAAAAGAATCAGAATACAAAAATATATTCAGTGATGAAAACTGACAAATCAAGCTCTTCTTGTCTTTACGTATTACAAGGAAGGATACATGAAAGCATAAAGAGTACATATTTATTACAACCCACAGAACATCTCTTGTTTTTCTGCTATGCTCTTGTGACCTCAAATGTCAAATATATCTTCTGCTGTAGCATCTGACTAGGAAATAAAATGAATTGTTATCTGCTGTAATTTCTCACCCCTTGAAATGGGATAAAAACAGAGCAGATGCATACAGCTTAGCTAGTTAAAGGCTGATTTTGGTAGGAGAGTATGGTCCCTGATGAGGAAGCACCCATGCTATCGTGTTCTCGATAAATACATTTGAGAGAACACCTCTGTCCAGAGGAATCGCTTTGGTAAACTGTTTGGTGATGAGCTCACATTTCCCTGTAGAAACCAGAAAATGTGCAGAAAGGCAGCAAAAGAGAATCTCACATACTTCTGCTTTTGGTACAGTTGTTTGCGTTTTCCAGCTGCCAGAATAAATGATGAAAAATAGCTGACTTCTCAATTCTTTTTAGTAAAAAGCATTAAATCCTTTAGGCTTTCAAACAGTTAGGAAAATTCCATTAAGACAACTCCATTATAACATTTATGTTTTATTCCTCCAGCTTAGATTTTTATGTACAAACAATATTCTCAACGGTTAAATAGTACTCATCATCCATTATCTTAAAATCAGACCTATAATCTCTACAGGTTCCTTCTGCATGTAGGAAGCTAGTAATGGGGCTGGGAAGTGCTGGTCTAGTAATATAATTTGTTCAGATTACAAGTATAATCTTAACTTTGATTATAAGGGAACTGAAGGATCAGGACTGATACACCTTTGTGGATGTATCATGAATGTGATGATGGTTTATTACATTTTTAGCTTCTCTGGTTTCCCTGTGTGTGTGTTATGCAAGTTACCAGTGGTTCTTCTGTCCATGGATGTGAGATATTTGTCATTTGGCTGTTTTGTTTTTAGCATAAATCTAATTTGCTAACAATACATCAGCTGTTTTTTCTTGCCTATGATTTTTGGGGACCAACCCACGTGGTCAACTTGTCCCATTGCATCATTTGGCACAAGGATTCCTTTATTTAACTCTTCCTGTCTTCTCTCCAGATGATACCATCTGACTGTCTCTTGGTAGAAAATTTCACAGCACTGCCTGAGGAAAGGGAAAATCCCAACACACATGCATACATGTGAGTACCAGAAGCATCCTCTCAAAAATGCTTTCAGAAAGGGACTTATTCTTAATGCAGGTCACACATGCTAAAATCAGCCTCTCTGTTAGGCCTAATTACATCCCTTATATAAGTGGAGCCATCTGTTTTTTTTTTTTTTTTTTTTTTTTTTTTTTTTTTTTTTTTTTTTTTT
>CM021766.1:80220437-80303560 GCA_011076525.1 Nettapus auritus
TTTTTTTTTTTTTTTTTTTTTTTTTTTTTTTTTTTTTTTTTTTTTTTTTTTTTTTTTTTTTTTTTTTCCCAGCTCCTTTAGTTCCTAGAAGGTTACTCTAGCTCAGTGTCTATCAGGTTGCTGTTGCCAAGGATTTTACAGCTGTACTTAGAGAAGATAATCTATGATCAGTCCATCTCATCTGTATGATGACAGGTAAGCTTGGTTTCTTCAAGAACACTTCACCCTCCTTGTTTGCTCCCCAGTATTTCTGACGTGTTGCCCTCCATCATCTGGTTGTTCTTCAAAGGAGGAAACTACTGGAGCACCCAAGACAGCTTCTCATACGCCAGAAATTCACTCATAGTTTAGCTTCAGTTGTGATCTGGACGGTGGGTTGACTCTTCTTCTGGCTGTGAGCACTCGTCCATGCAGAAAGCAACTCCATGGTGTGGGGTGTTTAAAGGAAGGAAATGTATCTCATATCCCAGTTCTTTATTATGCCAGACATGATGGAGGGCTTATTTTGAGCTGTGGTAGATGTCTTTTTTTTTTTTTTTTTTTTTTTTTTCCTCTTCCCTATTCAACAGAAAATGTTTAGACAGTTTGAAGAACTCTTGTCTCCCTTCCTCTATTTGAGCTCAAGTCTTCAATTAGATGTAATTGAAAAAGGTAGAGTAAATGGCAGGTGCCTGCCTCTTTTGGAAGTCATAATTATGACTAGCTTGCAGACTTGGAATTTTGATAACTGAATAAATAACGAAGACAGATGTGTTTGTGTACACACCGACAGCAGTATTGACAAGATGACACAGTGACATTCGTATCTCTGTAGACCATAGAATGAGGTGAAAAACTGAGGGGTTTGAGCTACTTTCCCCCTCTTATTTCAAAAATGAGTATCTGTTTTTCTCTCTCTTCTTGTCTGTGGATGAGGTGAATTTCTATTATGCCTAGGAAAAATAAATAGCTGTAATTGGGACTTTGGCATTAATTTCTGCTACCTATAGGATTCCCATTCAACATATTCAACAGAGGTCTTCTCTTGTATTTCTCTTTCCACTCTTACTCTTCTTGTATTTTCCCAGTGTATTATGCAGGTAAGAAATGATCTTGAATCTGATTAAAAATTAGAATATGTTGCCAGGTAATTCTGACTCCTAAAATCAAAGGATTTCAAAAAAAAAAAAAAAAAAAGTGTCAAAAAAAACCCCTTTAAAGTCCTATCTTAGACTTGTATGTTGTGTGATTTTTTTTTTTTTTTTTTTTTTTCCCAAGAGCTTTTAAAAAAAAAAAAAGAAGGGGGGGGGCAAGTATTGCTTTGAGTGGAACAATAAAATACTTGGGTAACCAGGTTCTTTACAAAGGTCTTCATGCTCATTCTGCCATAGCTTACCCGTGGTGATGCTGGGGGCAAAACAAGTTCTGCTAACAAACGAACTGTGAACAAGCTGTTATCTAATCTAGGTCTTAATAAAATATTGATGCTTTTAAGACATTAACTATTTTCTCTTCATATATTGTTAACCTGCCTATCATTATTGTATTTGATATATTAAAAAAAAAATGTTCTCAAAACACTGTTTGGTCAGCAGTTCTCTGTTTGTTGGGCTTTTTTTTTTTTTTTTTTTTTTTTTTTTTTCATTGTATGTTCAAGATTCATGCATTCAAGTGTTATCTTGTTGCATTCTGTGTATGCAGTCATGGCATGGTCACTTTTGAAAACAGCTCCCAGTTTTTAATTTTACAGACCCTATGAGAAAACTGCTGGGTATATTTTTAACACACTTCCTGAGTTCTGTTCAAGAACAGTGTGTTATTTTAAGATAATTTCTTTTATGCTTTGTAACACAGGCTTCATACATGGTCGGACTTCACTCTTTTGCTGCTCTTGCTGTGTGGGAAGGGTTCTGAATTGCTGTGTCTTACAACTTGCTTCTCTTTTGCTGATATAGCTTAAATAACCAGCAAGTAAATTAAAATAGTGTGTTGTTTATAAGCATGTTGATGATATACATGGGGTTGGGGGACTTCATTGTGAGGTGTGGTAACATAAGTGGGTCTTTATTTTCTTGTCACTTAGGAATTTGTCTCTGTTGTAAAGACAATTTTTTGTGAAGAGTATCTAAGAAAGCCCATGCAAAGAGTAGTTAGGGTTGCCTAAGGAAACAGCTTTACTCATCTATTTATCCTGGGGGGGGGGGGGGCGAATCAATTGCCAGGGATATGCTTTCATTGTTCCCAAAGGAATAATAGAGGTAAAGAAACCATCTAAAGGGAGGGCAAAACACCTAAGCAAATAGTGAAGAAGAAAGGATTTGAAACAGCTTCTAACAGAATGTCTCTTCCAATGTTAGACTATTATGGCTTTTTAGACTGGATTTTTTGGAATTCAGTTATTCTCCATTAGCTCATACTTCATTTATGTTTTCCCCTGCTATTCTACACACTGAAATAGCTTATTTCTGTGGCTGAGAGCCCATGATGTTGTATAGCGGGGCCTTTCAAACTGAAAATACTTCTTTCCCTCAACCAAAACAAAGGTTCTTGCCTCTGAGACATCTGGCTTCTAATCACTGTACCCACTATTGTGTGCTCCTTTGTTGTGCTTTCTAGACCTGCAAAGTCACATCTGCCTTTACACACTTGTACAATGTGCATTGTTTGCTCCAACAAAGCTGTTTTGACATATGTCCCGTTTCTACCACATAACTGGCATGATTCCTCAAGTAACTTCCTTGTGCCCTAGAACTGTGCCAGTTTTATACCAAATGCAGAAAGTGTTGAACTATATCAATATTATGAGGTTTATTCTTGTGGAATTAGCTCACTTCTGCCTCTGTTTGCTTGGTCTTTCTGTTCAAATATTTTCTTTCATCTTTCTTCACTTCATTAAGAGCCATGCTGTTGTTGCATGCTCAATGAATATAATATACATTGTTGCTGTGAGAGCTCAGTTCAGCTTTGTTGCTTTAGATGATGAACCACCCATTCTGTGCACTGTGGAATAGTAATCTAGAAGATGGGAGCACATGCTTAAAATTCCTGGATGTGGAACTAATTCTTGATTACAGCCCTCTTCCTGCTGAAAACACTATAGTTAATGTATAACATTAACTTTGTAGTTAGAAAATGAGCAACAGGTGCATTTAATAAAAACAAATTGCATTTACTGTCTAAGGTCATCTCTCTGCCTGGACTGGTCTGAAGTAACCCAGAGAAGTTCATTGCCAGAGGAGCATTTCCTTCTGATATGACTGTGGCACATAGTAGCAAAATGGCATTTTTGTTTGTATGATTTATTCTGGCTTCTCTTCCCTTTATTAAAATAAAAGAAGGCAAAACATCCAATGTGCAGATAAAGCTTCTTGTGTATCACAAAGGTGATAGCAGAGCTATCTTTGTCATTGGATCTACCTCTTTATAACCTTTGTCACTGCCAGGATGTCAGATAAGTTTGTCATATAACAGTGGTTTGAATCAAGGAAAACTGTGTTGTGAAGATAAAAAGGAAGGAGAAAAGGGAAATTGTTCCCACGAGCTCTTATTTCATTCTTCCATTTATTTTTTATTATTTTTAATGATATTAATTTTTTTAAAAAAGTCCATATTGTGGTTGTCCCCCTTTTTCCCTGCTCCACACACACACAAACCACCCCCTTTGGTCTAGTTAAAGAGAGGAGAAAGAAAGAGAGTAGTTGGAAAATTAAAATATTATTACAAGTATAAAAACTTGGCATAAAATGGACAATGCACATCCATTTATAATGTGAAAATTCTCCTCTAAGGTCCTGCCATCTTCCTCGTATACAATTTGGAGAGCTGTGGGGACTGTGAGGTGGAGCTGCAGGGGAGTGTTAACATGAGTAAGAAAGGAGACAAAGAGAAGCCCTCTAACCACAATAGTTCAGTGCAGCTATTGTCCTGGGTCTGTGAGTCGGAAGTGACTCTCTTTCATAAACTCTTTTGTATTACTACAACCTATTTTGAAGAAAAAATATTTGTATTTCAAAATATAATTCTTTTTTTTTTTTTTAAAAAAAAAAGAAAAAAAAAAAAAGAAAAAAAAGGATTCACTCTTTGGATAGCAAGAAATCTTGCATCTTCTGGGGTTCAAGCAAGTCTGAAGACCTAAGTGTATGAGCCACAGAGAAATGGAGCAAAATTCAGTGAAAAGATAGTAAAAACAAACAAACAAACAAAAACCACCATTATTCTGGTCCATATATGTGGCAGATCCACTTGCATCTCAAGTCTATTTTGTGCTGATGTGGACTGATATGGGTGAGTAGAGTACACCTGTGTAGGACTGGTCTGAATGCACTATAACATGCCTCTGTCCATTGAGTCTGTGCCCAAAGATCAAGTTCCTGACAGCAAAACCCCCTGCTGGATGTTTGTATCAAATGCACAAAAGAGTAATTTTAAAAGTTAGAAGTATATATATGGAAACTATTTAGTGGTACTTCATCTAGAACAAGTAAGGAACTATTGAAACATTGAAATTGATTATGCAGTATGTTGGAGTGCATGTAATTTTGAGTTGTGCAACGTGCTGCAGTGTAGAAACATGTTAATAGCAGGATGTGACTGATACATTATAAATGATTGTCAGTTTCAATGTAATTTGGAGCTTTGCCAGTTAAGCTTTTGAAGAAACACTTGATTTTGATGATGTTCTTATGCTTACATAAAAATATCCTTTATTATGCCATATAAACTCTGTATTGCAGCAGATAACATTCCAAAAATGTATCTCATGTTCCAGTAATGACTTTAAATTATTGTGGGAATTCACCATTTCCTTTGCAAGTTCGTGTTCCAGTAGCAATCCTCTCAAATTTTATTATTAAATTATTCACCTGAAAGCTGCAAGCTGATTTTGTCTGTATGACTCCAGAACTACTGCAAAAAGTCTGTAATTTCAGTGGGAGGAAAATAGACTGATTTTATAGTTTTGAAAAAATGAATGAGATAAATATTTTCATGAAGTGATCAGTTAGCAGGAAAGAAAGTTATCAGTCACCTCCCCCAAAATACTGTCTATTGTGTGTCTATTACAGTGTGCCCCTAGGCACATTCAGACACCGAGTCACTCATTTTGCACACATTTTTTTTAAATGTTTCTAGGCTGTTTCTTCCTTCACTGAATAATTATACTCAATGCTATATAATACACTGGCTTAATGCAATGAGTAAGTGTTCCCTTAAGCAAAATTATTAAATATTTGAAAGTATCATAGGCATCTGATGTAGAAAGCATTCTTAATGTCCTTTGATTGACAGCGATGTTTTGCTCCTAGTATTTCTGCATAGGCATCCTAGTCTTTAGGGATGAGTTGCCCCTGTTTAGACATGAGTTGCTAATAGTCCATGAAAAAGTCATTTTCTCTTTTGTGTGGTCTGTCAAGTACACACACATATGCTTCAGCTAGTGTTAATTGAATTGAAAAGGAAAGTCGCTCTTTGGATATGTAATGAATTGGTTCCATTCTATCACCAATTTCTGTATCAATATGTGCATTTGGGAGGGTTGTTACTTCCTAAGGTACTCTGTTGTGTTTGTATTCTGTGTAGTTCTTGAAAAGCTCTCTCAGGATGCTTTCTCTCTCTTGCAAAGGGCAACATCTGTCACCTTATCAGCAACCAATATGCAACGCTGTTTTTCTTTCAATACAGTTTACTATCTCTTTGTCTCATCTTAATCTCACAGCAATTTCAACTGTGGTATTTTCATTGTGCATTCTGTTTTATTTCTGGGTTTGTTTTTTATTTCAGTTTATTTTATTTCCTGGAACATTTTTAGAAGTTCTTAGGAGTTTTCTCTGCTTCAGTCATTGGCATAGCATAGCACTGTCCTGACAATGTGTCCGCAGTCATTTCCTGTTCTAAGCACTGCCATATCTCATATTATATCGCTGTGTGTAACTCCTGGCTAGTTGTGCCAGGAAAAAAGGGTCTCAATTTTATTTTTTTCATAGAAAAACATGGATATATTTATTTGGCTTGCTACTACAAATATTCTTCCTCTAGGTTGTGACCGGGTGAATTCCAGGCCTGTGGAGGCCAATGGAAATTTGGCACTTGGTTTCAGTGGAGCCAGGATTTCCACTGAGATTTTTGGCTGTTTGGAGAATTAGAACTGACAATGATTGTTGACAAAAACCTTGGAAAAGCACAGCACTTAAGAAAAGAAAAGAAAACAAAAACACACACACACACACACACACACACACAAAACAAACAAACAAAAAAAAACAAACCAAACAAAAAAAAAAAAAAAAAACAAAAAAAAAAAAACACAATTCAGTCACTTCTGTTACTATCAAATAATGATTTTTTTTCCAACATTGTGAAAGTAATTCAAACAAATCAACTGTATGTTTTGCTTGGCACTTCTTTTGAATCATTACCTGTTGTTATTTGTGTGATGATAGGATCAAGGAGTCTTAGCCACAGATAAGAAACTCCTTGTTGTATAAACAGAGTGAAAAGACAGACTCCTTAAGGCTTGCCAAATAGGTACCTACCAACATATGAGGAAACATGAGAAAACCCTACAGCTACACTGACCGGTATCGAGGTTGTGCATTGGCATTGCTTAGGCAGTGTATTGGTACCCCAGAAGCCTCTTCTCAGGTTCTTTTTAGGTGTCATGACAGAGGAGAATTTTGCTAGACATTTTGAGGGATATAGAGGAGATATGTGCAGGTGTTCCTGGACTTTTTGTTTGTTTATTTGTTTGTTTGTTTTTCAAAACAAGAAGAAAAGAGAAAGGTGTATGTGGATGAAACATCTAGAAAGCAGGTAGGGGAGGCTGTAGTTATGAGCTGCTGCCTTGACGGTGAGAATAATGGAGGTGACAGAAGAATAAGTCTGGGAAGTGCAGGGAAGCACCTGTGAAACAGCAATAGCACAAAACAGCAGGACCAGGGAAACTGGGCGGCCTTTCCTCAGGAGAGGGAGCTATCTCATCTCACCTCTCCCCTTGTCTTACTGTCCTCAGAGTGGCTTCTTACCACATATCTCTGGTCGTTCTAGTATTGATTTTATCCAGGATCCAAAATTCAGAAGCTCAGTTCATAACTATCCATATCCATACACTTCTCTCACACCATCAACAAATACTTTTGGAATTGCATATAGCCCAGCTGGAAATAAGATAAGAACAAATTTTCTTGAAAGATTTCTGGTAATGACAGCATTTGGCTGCATTGGAGACATTTTGAAAGGAGTATTTTTCATGCTATTTCAGCATTTCTTCAGCCAGTTAAAGCCAGGAAGTGTAGGGATAATATATATATACATATATATATATACATATATATATATATATAAATAAAGGGAGAGAAACATAATTACAAAGGTACAGTAACTGATAAAATAGGCATAGGATAGGCAGACTTCTTACTTGAAAAAGCAATGTGGGTTTCAAACAATCTATGATATAGATTCAGGCTGATTACTCCTTCAGTGCAACTTTGGTTCATCTTTGCTTATTATATTTGGGTCCAAAACAGATCCTGTCCCCTAGATATTTTTAAACGTTGAGGCTGTTTGAAATCTCCACCTTCATTATATGCAACTCCCTCATGTTGCATCTCCAGCAACACAAGAGAGCATCTTCTTGGTATAATTGGGGCCCAGAGACTGCCGTGTATTAGATACACATATACTGCACTTAAACACGAAGAGTACAGCCTGTCTTTAGAGTACAACCTCTGTCTTTATAACTGCTGAGCTGGTAGTTCAGTGTAGGTGTTTGAAACATTCATTTTGATTTTGAAGCTTGTACCCCACTCTATTTAGCTCTCACAAAGTAGATCTCCTTTTCTTTTTCATCTCAGGTTCACATTGTTCTCTCCTTGATTCGTGTTATCAAGGTGGTTGTTATTATTGTTGTATATATTAATGTAATATATTAATGTTGTATCGTGTTATCGTGGTCTCTCCTTGATTTTGATACCACATTCTTCTGCCTCCTCTTCTTCAGATTTTTGTTTCCTGTCTTACTTTTTCTGATCCCTTCCTATCTATCTGAGCACTTTACTCATGGAGGCACTCTTTATATGGGACTCTATTTTTCTAAGAGTGGTGGGAAGAGGAGATAAATATTGTTCTTGTGTGTGAACTTGGGTAAGCTTTATCGTGTGTGTTCTTTTGACTGCTAAGCCATATTTCCTGCTTGCTTTGTTACCCACAGCAGTATGTAACTTTCCTTCCTTTGTCCTATTCAAATTCTTAAAAAAGGAATCGATTCAGAAAGCCATTATGGGTTCACGATTTCTGAATTTTCTGCTTTCATTTTTTTCTTTAACTTGCAAGCAGATTCTTTAACTTTATGAGAACAAGCACTTAGCCCCAGCTTATCTGTGCCGTTCCAGAGGAGCTCAACAAACATCTTCAGTTTCCCAAGGTGAATACTCATATCCTCTCTGACCACAGCAGGATAAGAGTCAGAAGTGGTACTCCTGTGCTTGTGAAGCTGGGTGTCTGACATTACAATGGCTAGAACTGGGCAAGAAACAGTTTTCTTGTCCCACAGTTTGGTTTCAAACTTGTCTCATCTTAGCGTAGTGATACATTAGAAAACTGTTTTAAAAACTTTATTTTCACTATTCAGTCAGTAGTAATAGAACTTTCCCCCAAGGCCTGATCCCAAACTTATTGTAGGCATCCACTTTTTGCATTTGATGAACTTTATACCTGAAGATATTTCAAAGCAATTTCTTTGCTGATTTTTGACAGATATTAGTAGTTTCACATGGTTTCTCTTTGGAGCTCAGTGCAATTTCTCAGGTTTACAGATGTTGAACCTGAAGCATACAAAAAGGAATTCCCAAGGACATGCTTTGGGTCAGTAGTGTGATCTTGAGCAGAACCAACATCACAACATCACATTTTGGCCTTCAGGGTATAGGACAGAAAGTATATACCAGGCAGTAGCAATAATTCTAATGTTCAAAGTTTTGATTCGTTTATGATTCCAATGGCAAGTACAAGCTTAGGATATGTTAAACTCAAGTGGATGTACACGTTTATTAATAAAGTCCTGTGCAACGCTTAATACTGCTTAAGTTGGTAGGAAGCCACTGGAGGTGGATAACAAAGCATTGATTCAGAGGGAGCAGCATGGCATTCAGGGATCACCTAGTGCATACATAAAAGAACTACATTTTACTGCATCCCAACTGGCTGTGCCTAATGCTGATAAGAGCTTCAGAGTCCCAGCTCAGCCGTTGAGTCTCTGCGTAGCTTAAGCCTTTAAGGCACTGTTCTCAGGACTTTTTTTTTTTTTTTAGCAACCCAGTAGCTGTAAAACAAACTACAGATTGTTATGCTCTCTCGGTGGGGTCACATCCTAAGCAGTTGTTCCAGCAAGAAAAGATTTCATGGTCTGTATTCTGCTTGGACAGGGCTTTTAAATCAGATTGACTTCTATCAAATTTAGTGTTCTATCCTAGACTTTCCTTGCAGGCTGAAATGTGTATGCCTGCAGCGTGAGCCTCAGTTAAATTTGTTTTGCAGATCATATATTTGGTAGGTGGGAAAAAAAAATATTGTTGCACTTTTTTCAAAATGTTTGCCAGGTCCTTTTTGGCACAAACAGTGAAGAGATGATAGTTAAACAAGCTAATACAGACTTCTGTCAGTAAAGATTTCAACCCTTTTCTATCAACAGCTAAGAATTACAGCTGTCTTCTCTCACTGCTGGAGCTCTTGGTGTTTCAAGCCACCAGTTGTCAGTTGTGACTGAATTTTGCTCTCAGAAACTGAAAAAAGCAACTTTCTTGGGTGATTTAAATGTTATGCTTTCTGAGCATAGGGAGTTCTGAGCCACCTTTAATTCTTCCTTTGCTCCATCTTTTTACACTGTTCCTGCTCCACTAGATCAATGAGTCACAAATTTCTCAATATATAGTTTGTTATTCTGGATGGTCTTTGAGTTCCATTTTTTGTCTTTTGGGGTTGGGTCTCAACTGAAGTACCCTTTTCTGTGTTGTTCTTTTTGCCATAGATTCTTTCTCCCCTTATATGGATTTTTCTTGTTATTGTCAGTCTAGATATAGCCCGTTTTTTCTTTTTCCCAAGTTACCCTGAGGCTCTAATCGTATTCTTCCACAGGTTTTCCCATAGTCAGAAAATGCTGCCTCTGAACCTAATGCCTATTGTAGACCTAGGCAATTTAAGCCCTTGTGTGTTCTGATGTAATTTTTGTGTCTTGAAATCAACCCAAATGCATTTTAAGGAAGTGATGTCACTTAATGTGTTGTATCTGTCCAGACTCACTGGGCATTATTATAGTAAGCATTAGCTGTCATAATGCTATGAGTTACGTGGGTCATCTGTTGCTGGGTTCCAAATTAAACTGACTTATTGCCTCCAGTCTTTTGTCATCTTTGGATTTTCTCAGGTAAATCCAGTGGATTTCTTTATTTGTGTGATCCTGAGTATTTTGTCAAGGTCTGTTTGTCCTCCAGTGTTCTGCCTTGGAGCTCTTTGCCCCTGTTGCGTATGTGTCTCTCAGCAGCATAAGATTTTTCCCTTCATAAAACTGCAAGGCTCTGCAGCCTAGGTTCATTTACAAATATCTGATATTATTATTATTATTATTTCTGTTTCTCTTCTCTGTTAAAGAGCAGCCATCTATCACGTTTCATTTTTTCCTGCAATATAGCAGGCTTCAAATTTTTGTGATGGGATTTCACTTTTTCTTCTTTCTGACTGGATTAACTAAAGACTGTAAAAATCTGTCAACAGCTTCAGAACCCACTGTTGTCAGAAACAAGAAGATGCTCTGTTTATATTTTTTCCTAACATCTGGGATCTAAGACTCAAAATAAACAACTTTATTTATCATTCCAGTTTAGTGTAATCTCAGAGAGAATCAGCTCCAACGGAGCTTCTGGGTGTGCCATTTTCCCACCAATATATTGTCTTATCTCTTTCATATGTATACCACTCAAAATTCAGTGATCATTAGGTGCTTAAATTCGGATATGGAAGAGATGAGCCTTTTATTTCTAGATCTGGTTCCATCTGGATGCTCGTAACATGAGTCTGACTGAAGCCCAAACAGACCCCTCCTGGAAAACTCAAAGCATAAAGACAAAAGCCTCAGTAACAAAAGGAATGGTTTAAGCTCCACATGTTGAAGGCACAAAAATCAGTCCAATGACTAATGGTACTTGTGGAGTAGAACTAATTTGGAGATGCCATAAGGAAAGCTCACCATGGTCAGCCATGAAGCTGTGTATGGTATTTCAGTTAGGACTGAGGCACACTTTAGAATAGCATCTTTAACTTCATCAGTAATGAATCAGGAATTAACGATGTAAGTGGTCATCATAGAGCAGAGGTAGGTCATATCTAGCCCAGTTTATTGCTTGTCTCACTCCCATGACTGCTTCCTGTCTATGTGGAAGAGACTCTGTAAGAAGCAACCTTAGGAATGCAGATTTAAAAAATTCCTGCTGAAGCTTAAGCCATGAAAGAACAAGCACTGACTTGTTACAGTCCCATAATTACATGGCAGAGAACTGTGTTGCCTTCTTTGGTTCTCAGAATTGGGCCACCTGTTTGGTCCAGTTCAATAATAATAATAATAATAATAATAATAATGGGTGCTTTTTCTTTTCCTTTGCCCTTTTCCACCTCTGTAGTGCATTGCTATGGCTGTTTAACAGCAACCTGTAAGCTGCTGGTTTGTGTCCTTGCTCCTTAATGTCAACCTTGGTCAGCTGCTGCCAGGAGCACAGCACAAAAGTTGGAAGTTGGAAGAACAGGACAGAGAGGTATGAGAGGGCAAAAAATGCCACAGCTCAGCCTGCTGTGTGTGTGAAAGGCAGGTCTAATATCCCTAGAGGGGATTGCTCCTTTGAACTACCTCCCGGGTAAGAGCAGCAACATGTTAGCGATCAGATAAGATGTAACAGCCAGGTAACTGCTCGTGTTCCCACTTCAGTTCCTGAGCACCTGAGCACATGAAGTCTCCTATGGAAATTTCTGTTCATTTGCCCAGAAGATGTGCAATACATCTATATTACCACAGTTTAAACAGTCATGGCAACATACTAAACCTGCTAACAGGCTGATACACGTGCACTTTCACCAGTTTGGAAGGACGAGATGAGATTGTGAGGATATCATTTTGGAAAGAGCTACTCTTTATGTGTAGTATATCATACAGTTATTGATTTCTTAATGTATACATGCTTTGGTAGCAACTTCATTGTCATGTCTGTAGTTACATACCTGTCTCACAGGCATCTTAGCCATGTCTGATTTCTAGTGACATTTTCAAAGCAGCTCTAGGACTTAGTTCAGTACACATCCCAGAGTAACAGCTAATTGTACTGTGTGCTCTGTTTCCTAATTAACGTAAATCTCTGTTTCCCTTGCAGGGGAGAAAAAGCAAATAGCTACACAAACTCTTCTCTCATTCATTTATTCTGTGCATATTGCCAAACTCTTACCAGTTAGGCCTTTGAGGGCAGATACTTTTCTTCTATTTGCTATGCTGTTTCTAAAAGCCTAGCAGAGTGGCAGGGGGACAATTTGTGAAGTTCAGAAGTTCAGACCTGCCTGCTGCCTACATGTCAGCCCAAGTCTGGAGAGGGATAGGGTGCAACAAATAGGCCAGATATGTAAGAAATGATAAGAGATAATAGCCCAAGAATGAACATTTGGGGAAACAAATCATTCAGAAAACTATAAATGCTCTAGGACTTATTTTGTAACATTTATAACTATTTCCACACCTTCTGTTTGTAATTATCCAATAAATAACAGCAAAATGAATAAGTTAAATGTCTCTACAAGTTTGCAGTAAGGTGGGCTTTGAGGCCCAAGCGAGGAAGGTCCATTGGGTTTTGCAGAATGTTTTATGGTCAGTTTGCCTCCACCCTTCCTAACCTGCAGATATACATACAAGGTTTCAATCAAATTAATGTAGAGAAGACATTATTAAAAGCCTGTGAATTTTGTTACTGAACTCTGTTCCCACTTCTCTTTTAATGTGTTGATTTGATCTGTGTTTTGGTGGAAGGTGCACCATATGTGCTCTTCTGACTACAGGCACCTCACAGGCACTCCTGCTAGCACATAGCAGTCAACCAAATGGGAAGTTTAGGACTGAGAGCAGATTGCTGTGGGGCATGGGAGGAAGTTTTCCCCCCAGGTTGATGAAAGGCCCACCCCCAGATCCTGCTGGCATGCTATAATGCTCCTGGAAAAGAGAGCAGAGAAGATCAAAGGCAAAATACTACCAAAGAGCAAAACCTATAAAGATTCCTCACCCTGCCTAATTATCACATCATGCTTGGAGTTAACATGTGAGGCTTCTGCTGCCAGCTGTGAAATAGGCAATTAATAACTCTAAACTGAGCCCCAGATGAGAAGCTGTAAACAGCTATGTAGAGGTAACAGACCTGCTGTCTCCATCCCTTCATGCAACACACCGACAGTTTTGTGGCCGTGTAGTAGGGATGGTGGAAAATGCCTTTGAGTGACTTTAAGAAATATGATGAAGGCTCTGCAGGTTTTTAAAGGTCTCTGTTGATCCTAACAAGGAAGTGATGGCATTTCAAGAGGACAAGGTGTGTACTGCTCACGTCGTAAAGACTAGAGTGCTGCGTTGCTACTCCCCTCATAGCACTTGCTAGGGGTTTGAGTTCTGCTGTCCTGAAATGAACTTTCCAAAGCAAATGAGGCTCTTTACCAACAAAAATTATGTTCTGTTTTCCTTCAAAGGAGATTGAAGACTTTCTAAACATTCCTAAATCACTGCAGCAGCTGGTGAGGTAAACTTTGTAAATAGTGCTATCTCCATCTTACACGTCTGAAAGCTAAAGCCCAGAAGGCAACACTGATCTGAGCAAGAGGTCCATGAGATTCCACAAGGATGTCACTTGTTTGCAACCAGTCTGATGCTGGCTGTCCAGCTGGGTTCATAATTGCAGTGGTGAGTCTGTGCCTAGGTTGTGTCCACTGAAATAGGGCACTTTCTTGGCATTGAATGAGTTCCTCTGGCTCAGAGGGGAAGGATGTGGCTGAGTGAAGTCTAGGAAGCAAGAGTCTTCATTTCAGTGCCTGTCCTTGAAACAGAAGACCTCTATTTCACCATCTTAGCATGTGAACAATAACCTGTTGCACCCACTTTGTAATATCTCTTTGCACCACACACAAAGCATTTTCCATCCATGGCAGGTTTGGCAGCCAGAAAAGTGTTCCCCAATACCTGATGTGTGGTTTATGGAAAGAAGGATTTCATGACCAATTTTACTATGCATTAAGGGCAAAAAAAAATGCCCAAGTGTGTTTTATATATACATATAGAAGAAATCCCTGGTATTTCTGAAGTTGTTTCTAAGCCACCTTGTTTCAATTTAAGATTTTTCTATAAAATAAACCTTCTTAAAAGCTGCATGTCATTATGTTTTGACTTAAAATTAAAGGAACATTGTAACTCCTTTTATTTTGCTAATATTCCAAAAATAAACATTTTTACTTACAAAGCTTTTAGGAAAATTCATTCCTGTTTACAGTCCCAGCACATGCATGGTGCCAGTTCCAATTCTGTCAGCCAAGCAGCTGTCCTGCCATTAACGCTCTTTAGCAGCTGTGTTCTTTCTGCTACCTGGGGACCTGTTAAGAAGCGTTTACAGAGTTTCATGCAGACAGGTGTCTTGCAAAAGCAATGCCGCCTGCAAAGGAATGCAATAAGGACGACCGTTCTCCCAACACCTTCAGATATTTTAAATATTTAATTCAGTAGTAAAAGAGAAAAGCAAATTATTAACATGCTCCACCCTCCTACCACTCACGGTAATTTAAACAAGGAAGTTAAACCTTTGCAAAAAGTGTCCACTTGAATGGAAAATCTGCCTGCCCCGCTTTCTGTCTATAGTGCTTTCTGAAAAAAAAAAAAAAAATCAGAAAAGTCAGTCTCATATTTCTGGATGTAAGCTGTCCTTTTGTTTGGCAAAGAAGTACATCTACTTCTCTGTCATATCGTAATACTAATATATTTTTCACTTATATTAAAATTAATTCAATTGCAGAACTGGATATGACTGTGGTCTTGAGAATAATTATTTGGATTATATCTCAGCAGTAACTATGAATTACATTTCAACATTTGTAAATGTATCAGGCAGACCAGTTCTACCCCTCACCAAATTTTCAAATGTACAACATTTCCAGAGGCAGTATAAAAAGAAGCTGCTAGCTAACATTTTAATTTGTGAGTGACCAATGTTAGGCATGTTGAGCACCTCAGTAAAAATCACCTGATTACCAGGCAATGCAGAAATGAGCATGTTCCCTTGCAGTCAGTGTGGTTTGATCCTATCTTTCAGGCAAGTCTTCTTGCTGATAATGGGAAATAGAGTTATGGGTGTTTTGTTGGTTTTATTTGTTTGTTTGTTTGCCTGTTAAGTGTTACCCTAAACCTTTAAGAGACTGGTAAAATCTGCAAAGGTTCTTTGAGAGCCTGATGGACATAACTAGTCCAGTGTTGAAATGCTTTTGTTATGCTTAGGTGCATCATGAGTTTTAGGCTTTGTGGTTGATTGGGTGTTGATTGTGGCTGGTTCTGGCAAAGGGAGCCAGGCATAGAAAAACTAGCAGAAAGCCATTGGGTCAGATTTGTTTACCTGTAGCTGAACAAATATTTTCCTATGTCTGAGAGAGTCTCTGAGGAAAGGCAGGTGCTTCGTCACTGGCCCATATGTTGTGTAAGTGCCATGTTGCCTTGGACAACACAAGGATATCTCAAAAGGATCTCTCACTGATCAGAGGTGACCTAGTGTACCTGCTGAGCAATAGGACAGATGGGTACTTGTTGCCATTGCCTTTCTGTAAAGCTGAAGGTAGGGCATGACATGACCACATCAAGGCTGACCTAGAGGTGCTTGGATGAGCTCCAGGCCTGCTGATATAGCTGCCCAGCAAAGTGAAGCACTACTCAGACCCCAGATGCAGTGCGGCTGCATTAGTCAGGCTTCTGCTCAGAGTCCTCAGTCCTGCTTCATAGAACACTTACACGGGACACAGCAACCTTGGCCCTGGAGTAGAGAGAGGTGAGATCTAGACAAATATATCCAAGACTGGTGGAAAAAGTCCCTGGTTTCTAGTCTGTTGGAGAGAGGAACAGTAGTGACTTGGTTTTGTCTGTTTACCCACCTTCTTTTTTTCTTCACATATATGAGAAATTCCTTAAGTAACTGTATGTCTAATTGTCTACCCCTCTTGGTTGGTGGGGAAAAAAAAACACATAATAAAAAAAATAAAAAAGGAGAAAATAAAAAGAAAAAAAAATACAATAACAGAGGAGAAATATAAATTTGGCAATATGCCAGGAATGAGAAATATTTTCTTATCTGAGTAAGGCCACACAATCACAGAAATTGTTGAGAGGAGCCTCTGGATTTAAGACTTCCACTCAGATGGACTTCACCAGCAAAATCCTAAGCGTTATACTATGGATCAAGAAAGTAGTATTGCATTTGAGTTGTACAACTTCTTCATATCCATTTTTCTGTAAGACACCTCTGAGGATTTCCCCTTTGCTTGTCAGTCTGTCCTGTTTTTATCAACTTTACAAATTTTACAGCTAGCTGTATTTACATCCCTTTTTTGTGCAGCTCCCTAGCATATCTCGAATTGGCACACAGCAAAGCCAAGCTCCTTTCTGCAGATGGTAGTTACAACAAATGGAACACAAACTCAGGGAAAAAGCCAAAAAATCATCTCTTCACTTACATACTAAGACATCTGCAACTGGAAACAAGGACACACACTGGGGGAGCATGATGCCCCTCAAACTAGCATCTTTATTTTCAGCTTTACTTTCAGGGTTAAAAACTTTCAATTAACAAGAAATAAACAAAAATGGCCAGCATTACTTTCACAGGCATGACCAAAATGGTTTTAACCAGTAAAGGAAACAGATCTGAGAGATTATCTTAAACTTCTTCCCTATTAAAACAATTCATTTCATATACTGCCACAATGCATCAACTTTATCTGAACTTCCTTACAGCCTCTATAAACATGCCCTCAAAATAAATGCTGTGAATTAATATTTGAGAAATACGCTCTCACTGTGACATTGGGGAATGTTTTTTGAGTAGTAGTAGTAGAACTTGCTTTGAAACAAAGCATTGCATTATTAGATCAAACAGAACTTAGTTGGAAAATATGCTTAGTGTGTAAACCAACCACTGCCTTAATGACATTTGTTCTGTCTTTTGGTGAGCTTTGTTGTATAAAATTGAGATTTGGATCCAACTGTTCTTCTGGGGCAAAACCTCCATTAAAATAGTCTGAAAAAAATCTGTGAAATAAAATGGATAAGGGACTGTCATTTATTGTCCACTGTATACTGAAGGGAACTGTAAAATCTTCTGTTAAGGAATATCCCATTCTGATAGTTCGAGATTTTGGAAGGTGTAATGTGTTTCAAAGCATGATGGAAAAATAAATAAATAAATAAATAAAGGTGAATTAAGAGACAAAGCACCTGTTTTAGGCATCCACTCAAAGCTGTGACAGAAATTGGTGGTGTCATTAGTAAGGATAAAACTGTTTTATCACTGAGGTTGCATGGAGGAGGCCTCTGTTGGAGACTGGGAAAGATGTTACAGAAGAGAAAGGTTCATATGTACATGACCCTAAAACAAGTGAAGAAAAATAGGATTGCTTATCTAACCATTTCATTTCTTTAGCTTTTAAAGCTCTTAACAGTTGGATTCTGACTTGACTCATGTTATCATGTTGCTTTGTGAGACCATACCTGCTGCATCAACCCGAGAAAATTGTTCTGGGCAGGCAGCATGTACAATAGAAAATTTAAGACCCAGGATCAAGGGAAGGACTATCAGGCTGCAGGCTTTTCCCTTAGCTTTTGCCCTCCATCTCATGCTTCTCTTCCTATGCCTGGCTTCCCTCCTTTTCAAACCTGTTGCAGTGCATTCCACGGAGATTTGGCTCCATGGAGTGGTTTTATAGATTTTAACATTGTTGCCTCCAGGTCTGTAAATCCAATTTCTTGCACCATAAATGGATATCAACAAATCAATGTGGGTGAGAAAATATTTTTGTGTGTTTCAAGTTGTGAATAAGTGACACGCCTTTGCCTCTTTCCCCTCCCTCGCGCAGCCATGCACGTGTCTTCAGGAGGACATTTTCTGGTGCTTCTGCACAGGCACCCTCATTTCTAAACAGTGAGCAGTTTTGGGTGCCCTCACTTGACACACCATTGGGTAATTAAATGCCAGGAAGTAACATAAGATCTGCTGTTTTTAAAAGACCTTTGTGAGGTCTTAGACAAATACATGCAGGCAGGTACAGAAGCTCAGCCAAACCCTGTCCCCATGCTGAGCTCTCTGATTTTGCAAGGAGGGCTGCATCCAAGGGGCACCCTGCACCTCCAGCCCACTCCCTTTTCTCCTCCTGTGTGTTCCTTTATGCCCCAGGGATTCTTTATTTTTTTTCCTTCCCTTGGCAACAGCTCCTTGGTGGTTTTACTTCACTGACACCAGCAGTTGCTGTGCACACCTTGAAACAATTTCTTTTCCAGGCCACGCTGTGGAATGAATCTGAGAAGCTTAGGTGCTATAAGGGGAGCTGGGTTTCTCTGTGTTTCAGGGGAAACAGGGATTTGAGTAAATCCCATTGACCTTAGCAGGAGATGGTTAAATGTATGTTTAGGATTTGGGGGAAATCAGTGAAATGCATAGGAGAGAATGGAGTCCTAAGGAGCTGGAATTTCATGATGAATACTGAGCTCCATAGTTTTTCAAATTAAAAAAAAAAAAAAGAGAGAGAGAGAGAGAGAGAGAGAGAAGAAAAGCATTTAAAACATTGAAGTAAAAATGTATTTTTAAAAATTCCACTCATTTTGGCAACATCCAGGTTTAGGAAGGTTAAAGTGCCCCGGGAATTCTGGATGTCTAGAGGATGGATTAGATCCCCAGAGTCAGATAGAGGTGCCTGGAGGGCTGCTCTGCATTGACACCACTCCCACCAGGAATAATTTAAATGCTGACTGCAGTCTAGACCAACCATGAGACCTGACTTTTCCTTTGCAGCGAAGTTTGCATTTGAACCTGGACCTGCTTACAGACACCTCCCACCCCCTTTACTAAAGTATGGACAGTGAAAAATAAGTTGAAGTAAATCACGTCTTGTTGCTTGTGCCATTAGATAGGGCTTCAGCATGCAGTCACTATTAATGAGAGAAGAGAAAAGGCTTCCACTGTGATGAAAATTTTTTACAGATAATAGGATGACCTACAGGACAAGAGGCCTTGTACTGATAAAATGGAGATTCAAATCTAGAATACTTGAATATGAAGTATGTGGAGGAAGTTAAGGGTGGCCTTCATCTTGAACAGCCACCCTAGTGTCATACACACAGTATCAAAGGGCTAAAAAGTGCTATCGAGATATTCATCTCGAAGTCCCTGTAGGAGTAAACACTGCATTTACACAATGACATGGCCTTGCCTCGCAGATACAGTGAAATAGTGTTGTTACAGTGCTCTTGCAGAGCAGTCTTTTCTGTGTCCCCATTGCAATCAATCTCTAAATATAAAAGAAGGGTTACTTGCCTGCCTGCATGCCTGCCTGCTGTGCATTCCCCCCGGAAGATAACAGCAGCTTCATGCTGGCACTTTCCTAAAGAAGCTCATTCTAATTTTCTGCTTATTTGCCAGAGGATTGTGATCAGACATGCTATTTGAATGGTTTATCGGGGATTCTAATCCTCATGAAACAAGGCAGAGGTTAACCCAGGCAACCATCAGGCTGTAGCTGAAAATTGGCCTGCCTTCAGAGGATAGAAGAGCAGTGGGAGGGTCTCTTCAGGCAAACACAACTAGTGAGTGAATTGCTAAAAATCCTTGATCTTCAAGACACGGAAAGAAGGAGCTTTGCAAACTTGGACAAAATTGGTAAACTAGAAGCTGACAGCAAAATGGTGGTGCCCCCATAGTGGGGTTGGGGATTGCATTGCATGGACATCCTCCAGTTGGAAGAGAGCTTTGTTCTGAGGAGATGTTCTTGGGTCAGGTGGAGACAGCGGGATTCTTGCAAACCAGGTAGGTAAGTCAGCTCCTCAGAGCTGGATTTCAAATGAAACCTGGACTGGTTCATTATTCCGGGGTGGAACCAGGAATTTCCATCGCTTTGATCAAAATCATGCAAAAGTAATGGCTGTGGAGATGGCTTGCTTTGAAGTTTTGAATTTCAGTTTTGAGAGAATCCAAAATGCAAAGTAGAATAAGCTGAAATTTGTTTCAAAATAAATAAAAGAACAAATAATGAGATCTCATAGAAAGAAAGGTGTTTTAAAAATACTGTTTCAAATTCAGTGGAAAATGTGCATCACATTTCAATTCACCTTCCTCTAAGAAGATGGTAAGATTCTTAAAATGGAAAATAGTAATATTTCTGCTGATTAGGGGATTGGCTTTTAAATACTATGCTTTCTCTGATTTTTTTTTTTTCTTTTATGAGAAAGAATTAAACACAGACCCCATTGTAGCATGATAACACAATAGTGTGAGGAGACATATTCCTAATTTTTTCCCTATTTTCTAACTTGAAAAGATATCGAAAAAGATAAATAAGCTCACACTTATTCCCTGAACCTTTCTTTGGGACAATCTTTCAACATTTCAAACATTCTTTCTTCTGGAAAAATTCTTATGAGGAAAAGTTCTAACTTGATTGTCATCTCTAGTGCAAATGAAATGTAAAATTACCTTGTACAAATACTGGTAATTAGAGAGTGCTGAGCTTAGCCCTGTTCTCTTCCTTCTAAGAAAATTGATTACTGTAACTGTGGTTATTAAGGAGGTGGGAATGGAACTCCAGATGTGGGGTGTGTCTGTGTGTGTACACCCAAACATATATATGTATAGGTCTTACATACTATATATGTGTGTGTGTATACATGGGTTTGTGTTTTCCAGATTACTAAGAACTTTTCTATCAAGGCACTGATATTAAATTACAACCTGTGGAAAAATAAATAAATAAATAAATTAGTTTGCACACAGCTGAAGAAGAAACACTATTTAAATTCTAATATTTTTCTGTTTTACACTGCTTTTGTCTTGATGGACATTAATGTAACTTTATTTTCCCAAGATGAAGATAAAACATTTGTCTTACAGTTTTGTTCCAAAATAGAGAAATTACTTTAAGTGCCTCGCCCCTAGAAGGAACAGTATGTGATGAAATAGAATATGCCTGCACCTATATTTAATTTTGCTGAAAAATGTCTTTTGACCGACTGGTAGCTGCTCTACTTCTTTTCCAGTCCTCTATTTTTACGAGGTTTCTTTAATACTGATCTTTCCACAAACTGGTGACACAATCTCAAGATTGGAATTGGTCAGAACATGTTTGATGAAATATATTTTAACTGAAATATGTCGCTGCTTGACCACCAAAACATTTTGCAGAGTGGCTGGTGTTGATGAATGGGGAGTTTTCAGTACCCCAGGATGAGGTCTCTGGTCATGTCTGATCTGAAAGCCTGATTGAAAACGTGATCCATCTAACCCAGAAATAGATGTTTCAACACCCTTCCAGCTGAAAAGCTTTTGTTTTCATTTCAAGACCATAGACAAAACTGGAATACCTACAAAGTTTTGAAATCGACTTATTCCACTGTCACCCAGCCAGCTCAGATCGAGACCTTCTCTCCCAGAAATAGCTGTGCCAGATTTCCAAAAAAGGGTGCGAGGCTACAGCCACAGTTTTGTTCCTCAGAAATTACCTGTCACTTTCACTCTAGCTGAGGTTTGAGCACATTTTCCTCCCCACTGAGGCAGCCTGAGCAAGGTCTGTCGGAGCAAACTGTAGGCATGCAAGCCTGTGACTCTGTTGGCTCTGGGTGGCTGCTGCAGCAGGCCCAGCTGGCTTCAGCGCCATCACTGCTGACGCCTACCCAGACTCTTGGCTTTTGTGGCAGCTCTAAAATGATAATAATAACAATAATTAGGAATGTTTGACTTCAAATTCCTCCAAAAGGGTGACCTGATTGAAACCCGCAGCTGGTTGAACAGTGTTAGGCTGTGTCAAAGAAAGCCTCTGTGCTTGTTTCATTTGAAACCAATGGAGGGAGATAGGTAGTCAAGTCTGCAGTTTCTAGAAATGTCTCTGATGTAGATATACATATATATATAAATGTATATATATATATATTTATCTCTTGTTTTGTTAAATGAGTGTAACTTTAGTTGTGCTGACTGAATTTTAATGATTTTTTTGTTGGTTTAAAGAGATGAAGTCACATTTTCAACCTGTGAGGCTGTGGTTGGGCAATACCTAGATAATATAAAAACCTCAGCAATTCCCCTGATTAGACTTTGGTTCTTGCAGTATTTGCTGGACTTTGCTGGTCATGTTTCCACTCACTGAACTCTCTGGCCTTTTCCCAACACACCTTGAACTTAGAGTGAAACCTGAAATATCTTATCTGAAACAGTTTTTGTTTTGATTCCTTGAAAGTACTAAACTTGATATTGAGACTTTTTTTCCCCATTACTATTATGAGCAAATACTCTGTTCTTTGAAAAGTATAGTGAAGAGCAGTTGTCACTTATATCAAACTCTTCGTCCATAGAGGACCTTGTGGTGCTGTTCTCAGGAATGTGTAAGATGTGAATTCTCCAAGATGTCACACAACCTGTCATCAATACCTGAAATCAAACGTCTAGGGGATGTTTGAGGATCTGGGCTTCAGAGAATGAAGCATCTGCATCCGTCTGACAGGCTGTGGAGGGTGGGCTCCTGATTGGACCAATTCTGAAACCAGGAACTGGGGTGATTGAAGTGTGAATGGTTTCACAGCGGTGTCTGTAATATTGAATCTGGCAAGGTGGATGGTTTTTACCTAGTTTAAACCAAGCAACACACATGTTCCACTGCTGGTGGGTGGAAACCTGCAAGGTACTTTAAGGGGTTGTCACGAAATTGACTCTAGTCCATTTAGGGGAAAATACCCATTTCCACCTTCTCAAAGCAGGAATTTATCATCATGCTTAGCTGTTACTGTGGGTGGTCTCTGTGCTACTAACACCCTATAGCTGTTAGAAAGGTATTCCCATCCCTCATAATTTTGTAGTGTTTACTTACCCTTGCTGTGACACTGCTATTGACTCTGCAATCGTAATTATGACCAATAATTCAGTAATCCTGATGATATATTGCAACAAATTGACCAATCATTACATAAGAAATTGCATAGTGGCAGTCACTGGAAACTGCCTAGCATTAGACAACATTAATTAGAGATGACTAATACCTTATCCAGCCTCCAGGGTGCAGAGGATGTTGAAAATTAAATGCTAACATTTCTATTAATTTATATGATCTTATGTGATGGCAGTTTGCTTATAGCTCAAATGAGGGGGTCTCCTTTTGGAAAAAAGAAAAAAAAAGAAAAGAAAAGAAAAAAAAAGAAAAGAAAAGAAAAGAAAAGAAAAGAAAAGAAAAGAAAAGAAAAGAAAAGAAAAGAAAAGAAAAGAAAAAGATTGGCCTGTTGCATAGCGAGGAACAGCATTTTAGCTGCCATGAGCTTTAGCTGAAGTCATTGGTGTCCTGGATTGTCAAAATCATTCATTTAAGGAGGAGAAGCAGTGCGTGTAGTGGTGCCTTGCTCCTCTACAGACACTAAGCTTAAATCTATTCTTCCAGTAGTTGGAAAATATTTTAAAATCCAAAATATGTTTGTGGCAATTAGAGGCAGTTACAAAAAAAACCCAACCATCTGTGAATATGAACTGAAGAGGAAAACTACCCCCTCTCTATCCCAGCATTCCTAATAATTATGTTTTTATTTGGCTGATATGTGTGGCATGTGCCATGCTGTTTTTTTTCTTAATGTAGTGAGCTGCAACATGAGAAGCCCTTGATGTCTTTGGAGTATTTGTAAGGGATCTGTAGACCACAAATTAGGAAAAGAAAGTTCATATATTCTGTGCACAACCTATGTATATGAGAATTTCAAAATATGTCTATGTTTGCTTTAGAAAATTTGCACTTGACCACAAGTGGAAATCACAGGTTGCTACAAACACCTTAGCAAAGTTCAACAGATACCTGCCTTTTGTGTGGAGGGCTACCATTCACAGTATTTCTGTGCTTTCTTCCACAGTACCCCTAGCACAAGCCCAACCTTCACCCTTTTCTTCCTTTGAAATTGCTTATCCATGTGCAGCTCTACTGAGGAAACAACCTCTTCTGTATTGGCTTCAGGGCAGTGGAAGAGAGACATTCAGTTACAAACATAACCATGAAAGTTGAAATGGGTTCAGCTAGGCACCTTCTCCCATACTTTTCTTATCTTGCTTATTTTATAAGGTTTGGGATGGGAGCCTTGTTTAAACACAACCTAGCATTACACCCTAACTTTAAATATGGACCTGTAGGCAGCACTGTAACCCAAGTGTTAGTACAATAGCTTTGAATGCAGGCCTTAGCTGAACCTTAGAGCCCTGTGTATTCTGCAGTACAAATATAGCCATTCGGGGTGATCCTTTGCTTGGATAAAATGCTCCCATTCACAAGTAATGACAGTGTTTAAATTAATCAAGTTATAACTGAAGTTTTTCCATGGTACTATCTTAGAATAATAACCTAGTTGTGGTACATACAGCCTAATCAAAATCAGGCTTTGTGGTTTTAGGTAATATACAAACACTTCTGTAGACCTGAGGTTAACGAAGTGGAGCATTTCTAAGGGAGTTAAGAACCTCAGTCTCACCTTCTGAAGTTAGTTCACTACATAAGACCAGATTTTTGAAAGTGTTTATGAGTTGCTCCTTTCAACAGAAGCAAAGGGTAAATGACAAAGATAGAGCTGCAAATTATAGGTGCTACTTTCAATAGGCCTCAAGTGCCTGGGTGCACTTCTGCAGCTATTTGCACCTATGTACTTTTAAAGGCCTGAGCTTAGCTGCCTTGCTTTTAAAACTGGGAATTAACACTGAAAAACCTAAGCATGAGCAGAGAAATGTGAGCCAAAATATCTTTAGAAAGCAATTTTCAAAGATATACTGTTACATCAGGTTGTAAATAAGGTGCCTGCGAGATTTTTTTTTGTATGAGGTTAGTTGCAGAAGTAACTTGAAGTATCCTACCAGGCATCTGTCTGCGTACTTAGGGGGCACACTATTTAGAAAACCAGTGAGCTAAGCGCTCCACACGTGGTAGTTAGGTTTCTAAGTCACCGTTGAAAATACTGTCTTTAGAGTTGTTCTGAAGTAACTTTACTGGACCTAGTAAATGAAAGCACAAAGTAATAGTTGTTAAAAGCAAATACTTACAGCTAAAGAGGGCTTTTTATGTTAAAAGAAATGGTATGTCATGTGTAGTGTGCCTTCTAATGTTAGCAGCTCTTCTCTCTGAAGCAGTGCTGTGAAGTCAACATAAGGCAGAAGGAAAACTCCTTAAAGGCACTGACTCACTTTGAGCTTCACTTGTAGAAATATTTTTTTAACCATGTCTTATATAAATTAATTTAGTGTCAATTGTGCTGAAAGGATATGTTGGCTCTTGATCTTATTGCTCACAGGCAGTTTTTTTATATATCAGAGAGATAAGAAAGATTCCATCAAATCACAGCACTTAAAAGAAAGAGGCAAAGAGATCTCCCTCCTTCCTCCCTTCCTGTACTTTTTAGCCACAGGAGTTTCTGAAAGTGCTGTGTTGTTGCTCCCCTCAGCTCTCCAGCATTATCCTACAGTTCAGACCATCCCTAGCACCTCTTTGCAATAGAGATGTATGAGGCTGAGATGAGATTTAGTTAAGCTGGTGGAATCAGGAAGAGGGCTTGAACGTGGTTACAATGCAGGATATACTTAAGGGATTTTGGACTGCATCTGAGCCAAGCCTGTGTTAATTTTGAAGCTAATTTGAGATCAAAAGCACAGAGACTGTTTGAAACCTTATCTGAATCAGACTGCCAGATCATTTAAGGCAAATGTTAAGTAAGATCACTTCAATTACTCAAATTAGTCAATCTTAGTAAGTGGGATTGGGGCTGATCAGGGGCTGATCTCCTACTATTAGATTAGAGTAGTAAGTAGGGTAAATTAACTTACATATTTCTTAATGCTGTGGCTAGGCATCTAGACAGCTAGCTCATCCACATCTGGACCACAGAGGTAGCTATAACCTGAGCTCACAATTCCAAGGCTGTTGTCTCCAGCATCTAAAAGGCTCAGAGTAAGGGTATGAATTTTGACCAACCACCAGTTTGGGCACAAAGCAAGTCTCACCTTTACAGGGTCATTGCCTTTATGAATAGAGTTATGCTATTGGATTTATATATACATAGTGTGTGACTCTTCATGATAGCTGAGAGGCTACAGGAGAGTTTCACTATGATAAAAGATATTAAAAATATCTTAACTGAACCAACAGGATGGTCAGGTGCCAGCTGAAATGCTGACAAAATCAACTCATTTAAAGATGCACCTGTGTATGAGGAAGTTTAATTTGTTCATCTGCAATGGTTTGTTTTAGGAGGTAGGTAGTTCTGATATCAGTTTATAAGTAGAAAATTTTGCAGAGCCTTTTTCTAGCAGAGCAAATTTCACAACTGGTTTTGACTTACATTTTCCATGATTTCAGAATTTAAGTTAGGTAGCAAGGACTGAGAACTGGAAATGTGGAGCCAATTTTCTGGTCTTTGCTTTCTGGTACCAGCCTTAAGCAAGGTCCCTTCATACATCTCTGCCCTTCTTCCCAGCCAGTAAAGCAACTATCAAAACTTGTGTCCATCTTAAGAATGAGTTGAAGCCTTTGACTAACTATGGAAGTGAAAAGGGCTTTTACTTTTCCACCTGTTTTTAGGCTGCTTAAGACTTACACCTCTTAAGCCAATCTTTCCTTTTGGTAATTTCTTCTCCTTCTTGGAGTAAGGAGAATGTATAAAGAAAGCTACATAAGAAAAAAATGTGGTTAACAATAATAACAATAACAATAATGTTTACTATGAATTACAAATTTTCATCTCTCAAAAATTCAAATTTGTGGTTCAAACTACAGCTGTTTCTGGTCTTGCAGAAAGTAACACATATTTTAACAGAGAAAGTGGATCCAGCTCTGAGAGTTTCATTGTGCCACTCTGTGGAGGTACATCAGTACTGTTCTGCAGAGCCCACTTTCACAGGAGCCCTGAGCAGGCTGGTGGCTTAATAACCTACCTAAATGGAAGCTTAGAGTAAGGCCACCAGATTAATTTTCACTATGAAAGTCAAGCAGGATCTGAAAGCAGATTAAAGGCTGAGGCCCCAACCCACCAAGTCACCTTACTTATAAAAGAGGCTAGAGGAATCAGTAACATATGTAATTTACAGCACAGCAGTAATAGTAGAATTTTATAGTGGCTTTCAATTATAGCATTGCAATTGATTTCTTTACCTTCTGTGTATTAAATATTCATAACACTTGCTATGTTGTGTTACACAGAGGACCAGAGCAAACCAAGTGATGTGTGTTAGGTCCCATTTCAGCTAAGATGTCTCAGTGTAATGTTGCTGCACATTTTATTCTGGGTGCCTCTGGTGTATGACATGCTCCCATGGTTCACATATTCTTGTCTGTCTTTCCATATATTTCACAAGTTCACAGCACATACTTGTTATTAACACCAAAATATTATTGTTTAAATATATACACCAATATTCTTGTTTAAAAGAAAAAAGGCAGATTCTTTTGTAAATATAAGTAACATCTGTTTGTGATTGGGAAGGAGATTGGCATTGAAAGTCATTCCGAGAGGTTTATACTGCTTGCCCTAAAACTATCTACAAAATCCCCTCCATCTCCTACCCCAAGCCCTAAAAGAAATCTTTCCTTTTCTTTCCTTTGATACTCTGACACTTTCTCTAAGGAAAGCTTTAGTACGAAACAGTGCTCAAGATCCAAGGGAAAAGTTCTTATCTATTGCCTCAAGCTACAGCCTTTACCTGCTTAACACCTGTAGTTTGATTGATAACACTTTACAAGATATGATAAAGACACTTAATGCCATTAGTAATATTCACACACTAGTAATCTTTGCTCAGAGTTATGGGTTCAGCCATTGCCAATAGCAGTTTCTATTTTCTGCTGCAAGACAATTGATTGGGGTGTGCAAACTTTACTTTGTACGTGCAGCTCCATTATGAATATGACCAAACACATTCTTGTTCCATGATTAGATCTGTATGAAAATCAGGAGGAATTGACTCCAGTTACTTTACACTATGAAGTAGCTGTGGACAAACACATCAATGGGACAATGCAGGAGAGCAGCTGAGAGATCTGGTGCACAAACACAGCATGAAAATATCTCAAATATTTTTTGCTGCAAGACTCTTCTCAGATGTGATCTACTGTCTGGTGAGATCCTCCATTGGTTTTCACCTTCAGGCACATTTGGGGTGTGACAAACACACTGCCAAGAGCACAACCCTGTTCTTCACTCTGCAGTTCTCCTGGTTCACACCCTCACACTTTTGGTGATGAAGGAATGTCATATTGGCACACACAGCCTGTTTTTTTCTCCACTCTGGCTTCTTGTGTGGTTACTGTTTGTTTTCACAAAGTGAGTGCAGGCTGCTCTGTAGTGGTGTAAATAATTTCTACCAGATGCCAGTAAACATCAGAGAATCAAACCAAAGGAAAACATTATCATCTTAATGTCCCCTGGGGCTGTGCATCCCTCCTAGCAGGCTGGAGACCTTTTGAAAAGGAAATTTCAGCTCAGTAAGTCTTGGAGAGAGGAATAGGCCAATCCTATAAGAGATCCACAAGTTGGGGTGGTCACTTGGACTGCTGGTGTTTAAGGATAACCTTGTCAGATAATTAGAGAATCACAGAATGGTTTGGGTTAAAAGGGACCTTAAAGTCCACCCAGTCCCAATCCCCCTGCCATGGGCAGGGAGACCCCCCACCAGACCAGGTTGCTCAAAGCCCCATCCAGCCTGGCCTTGAGCACCTCCAAGGATGGAGCATCTACAGCTTCTCTTGGCAGCCTGTGCCAGTGCCTCACCACCCTCCAAGTAAAGAATTTCATCCTTATATCTAATCTAAACCTACCCTCTTTTAGTTTAAAGCCATCACCCCTTGTCCTATCACTGCACTCCCTAACAAAGAGTCCCTCCCCAGCTTCCCTGTAGCCCCCCTTTAGCTACTGGAAGGCTGCTATAAGGTTTCCCTGGAGCCTTCTCTTTTCCAGGTTGAACAACCCCAATTCCCTCAGCCTGTCTTCATAGCAGAGGTGCTCCAGCCCTCTGGTGATCTTCATTGTCGATCTCCCCTCGACTCACTCCAACAGCTCCATGTCCGTCTTGTGCTGAGGGCCCCAGACGTGAGTGCAGTTCTCCAGGTGGTGTCTCATGACAGCTGAGCAGAGGGGCAGAATCTCCTCCCTCACCCTGCTGGCCATGCTGCTTTTGATGCAGCCCAGGATACAGTTGGCTTTCTGGGCTGCAAGCACACATTGCTGGGTCACACTGGGCTTCTCATCAGTCAACACCCCCAGGTCCTTCTAAGGCCACCCTCAGTCCATTCTCCACCCAGCCTATATTTGTGCTTGGGATTGCCTGAACTCAGATGCAGGACCTTGCGCTTGCCCTTGTTGAATTTCATGAGGTTCGCACAGGCCTACCTCTCAAGCCTGTCCAGGTCCCTCTGGATGGCATCCCTGCACCACACAGCTTGGTGTCATCAGAAAACTTGCAGAGAGTTCATCTCAATCCCAGTGTGCATGTTGCTGACAAAGATGCTAAACAGATAAGTCTTAATAGCATTTTACAGCTACCATTATACAGAGTGAAAAAGTGGTGAAGGATCAGGGCCAGATCCTCTGAGCTTGCCAGTCTTCTCCGTTTTGGTCTCATTCCAAGCCAGCACTGTTGTGTATGCCTCTGTAACATCAAATCCCACCCTCAGAAAAGGCCTTGCACCCATAGGGGTTGTCCACAGAAGGCTGACCAGCTCCCAGGGTAAAATTAATGAAATAAGCATTTCCACTCAGTCTAGGTGCAATGGCAGTTGGCAGCTGGCTGGAGCTCTGCCCAGGGAAGAAGGCAGAGGTCTCCCCCACATCACTCTTTGGCTTCCCCAAAGAGACACAAAGAGGGATGATGTTTGTAAAGTTCTTCCTGGACATCTATTCAGCAGGGAAGTATGTTTTAATTTTTGTGGGGTGGTTGTTGTGTTGTTTTTTTTTATTAATATATTTAAATATTAACAACTATCTTAGCAAATAGCAGAAAGTGCCTTAAATACCTGTTCAAAAAGCAATTTTATTGTGAGCTCCTCAGCAGGACAGTTGTGCTTTTTATTTCTTCGCTTCCATTGCAGAGGGTTGCTAATTAAAGATGTTATGTGGACCCACACAGGAAGGAAAAAAATTCACAAAATATCCTGTTTCCCACCCGAAGGATGGGAATAGAGTGGGGGGAGAGAGAATAAATCAAAGGATGAGCACAAGGATATAAAGTTAAAGCTGCCATAGTGACAATAAAGGTTTGTTCTTTTCCACAGGAGCCTGTCCCAAGAAAGGATTCCTGGTGGGCCACTTCCTGTTCACATTGCTGTCTTTCTCATGAGAATCCATTCTTAATCCCTGTGCCTCCTTGTAGGCTCTGACAGATGGTGGCATCCTACTGGACTCTGACCAAGAAAGAGCCAATGACATGATACAGCAGCAGTGGTGCTGGAGTGTGAGGCAAAATCCACAGCCAACACTCATGTTACAAGAACTGCAGCAAGAATGAAAAATACTTATGTGACTGCTTGTGGCAACTCCAGATAAAAATAATGTAGAGACACTTCAGGAGCTCTACTCTATTTTGGTTAATGCATGTTAGGTTGTATCTGTGGGGTCCTGATTTTATGAAGAGATTTCTTGAGAAGTGTTAGACACTTCTGATGCTTATCAAGAAGGCTTAGGAATAATCAAAAGATCTTTGATACTCTGAACAGTTGCCCTTGGAATAACTGTTCTGCCAACAATGTTGTTAATCTAAACTCCTATTTTATCCGCCTTGAGTGAAGAACTGTGAAAGGGTTTGAGAAAGCAATTCTTGCTAAGTAGATGTTGTAAGGATGGTACTGTTAAGTTGTGCAATACGCTGCACCTATGTCCTGGTACTGTGCATATCATATGGAGAAACAGGAAGCATTGGGAAGCTGAGGTCCACTGAATCCTGTGATTAATAAATCACAAACTGTAGGCTTGGAAACCACTGCATTTAACTTGGTTACTCTTGTAGATGCAGAAAGAAACCTATTTAGACAAGACTTTACCTTAAGGAAAATATCCAAGTTTTTAAACTGTTAGCTAAAAACAGTGGCTTTGATAAAAGGAAGGTAAAGAATTTCATCCTTTCACTCTTCTCTCATTATTAAAGCCAACTTATTAAGCAGTTGTCTCACTCCAAGTTTCAGAAATTAGGTAGAGAGATAACTAATGTGAAAGACAGGTGATTATGGAAAAGTCTGTCAAGGCACTTTCCACCTGGAGGCAGACTGTTGTATAAAACAAATACAGAAACATGTGATGCAGACATAAGAGAAAAAATGATAGTTTTTTTTTTTTTTTTTTTTTTTTTTTTTTTTAGGAAAAAGTTATCTCAAACTAAGAGGGACTTCTCTTTTCAATAGGACTCAATTACTGGATAGAAATAATCAATAAGCCATTGAGTAAATAACTATTTTTCTCTCCTGACTATATCCTTTATGGAAATACCATTTATTCCTGATAAGCTGGCAGAAACTTGACAGGAAATTGATAAGAGAATGGCAATGCTGTTCTTTAGAGGAAGAGTATAACTGGCTGAGTGTAGCCACTGAAGCCCATTGGTGCCACATGAAAAACACCAAGCCAGAGTCCTGCCCTGGCAGGGAGCATGAGATTGTGTTGTTCTACAGAAAGTCCTACAGACAGTCTTGGAATGTTTCTTGTGAAATTAAAAGTATGTTTGAATTCCCTTTTCTGTTAAAATGATATTCTATTCCCTGATATTTCGTACAAGTTTCTGTGTATTACTAATCTTAGTGGATCCCATTATTGAATAATAAACGCAGATGGTGGAAAAGTGCTAGAGGGTGCAGTTTCAAAAACACCATCACATGCTGTGGCTTCCAGTTTTGTCCCTAATGACCAGAATGCAGGCTGGCAAGAAAGCTGTGGTCTTCAGAGGACCAAAGATTTGGCCATGCACTTTTAGAATAGCAGATGTGCATCTGCTTTTTTTCAGATTTCTAGTGGTCTGTCTGGGTTTGGTAATACTAGTTTTCCTCAGAGTACTAAAATGAAAATACTCAAAGGCAACATATAGTATAAATTCTTATATTTCTCTGTGTACCTGAGGTGATTCATTGCACAATGGCAGCAACACAGGTAAGACTATAAGATAAAGACTTGAAGACTTTTAAGTTCAGTTTCTTTCACCAAGAAAAGATGGTTAAAACAATGTGTTCTCTATTACATCTTAAAACAAACAAACAAAAAAACAGTCGCAGGAAAATAAAGAGTTTAACTGAAAAAAAATGATAGAGCTAATTCAGAATGGAGATTTCTTCTTCCAAAACTGCTTTCTTATCACAGTTCATAGAATCACAGAATTATTTGGCTTGGAAGAGACCCTGAAGGATCATCCAGTTCCAACCCCCTGCCATGGGCAGGGACACCTCCCACCAGACCAGGATGCCCAAAGCCCCATCCAGCCTGGCCTTGAACACCTTCAGGGATGGGGCATCTACAGCTTCCCTGGGCATCCTGTGCCAGTGCCTCACCACCCTCACAGTAAAACTTCAGTAAAGTTCACCCACACAGCTGTTCAGGAATAGCTGCAGAAAGGCTGTACTGTAATAACATCCCTTGGAGACAGACTTGTCAGTGAACAAATGAATATTTTGTTCTAATTTTCATATAATTGGCTAAAAAGAGAGGGAATAACATACTGTTCCTATCATATCTGTGAGTCTCTATCAAAATTAATGGAAAATTCAAGAGAAGATGCCTGCAAGCTGTGAGATGTGAGATCAAGCATTACTGCAGAGAAGTCCTCAATATTTTTGCTTGATGGTCAGTGACAAAAATCACACTTATGTTCCTGTATTTGAGTAATATCAGTGCCAACTCTCCCTCAGAAAATGTTTAATTTTTTGTTGTTGTTGTTCCTTTCTAACTGATCAATTGTTACTTTTTACCTGAAATCATTGTTTATATCATTCAGTAGTTTATCACCCAGAACACCTGTGTGGGAACTGAAGGTGATAAGGAAACTTTCAATACATCACTGCTCTCTATTATCAAAGTGTGAGCAGGTATAGAAGTCATTATCTATCTCCTGTTTAGGTAAGATAAGGGAATTATAAAATGGGGTGTGTTCTACTTATGGTCAATATGTAAAATCCCACCTGAAATGATAAAGACTTGGAAACTGTAAATTAAATGTAAAAACAAGGCCTCAAATCTGATCACTTGGGGATTTTATCATGCATTTGTGTTCCAGAGAAAATCTTTATTTATTTTCTTTTTGCTCTAACGCTTGTTAATGGTGGTGCCACTCTGAGATATTCACTTATATCTCACTTCTTGGGAACTGTGTTTGGGCAGCTTCTGGCTCTTATACTGGATTGGTGCTTGCAGGGGTTTATGGTTGAATAAAATTGTAGGGACATTCCTAAATCTAAGAGTGTTTTTAGCCAAACAAGTCCTGAGGGGCTGTGCTGAGTTAGAATTGAGGGATCATGTTAATAACTTCACTGCAAATAGATTGGAAAGGGCACTTGCCCTTTGAAAGTACTCTTATTTTTGAAAACATCCTGTGCTAAGGATGATTCAGCCAAGAGGGAGGATGGACTTTGTGGACAACACTGGAATCAGGACACCCATCGTGAATTTTCTCTCATGGGTATAAAGTACCTGTATAGTGCTGAACTCAGTAGCCTCCATACTTTTGTGAGTCTGTGTGTTGCCCTTTACTTTTTTGAGTTCGATGATGAAATACCAATTCCACTAGTATGATCTGTCTTGCTTTTTTAGACTGGAAGATTTTTAAGCTAGTCTTGCTCTGTGAGTCACCAGGATAACGTAAGGTGGATTTGCTCCCCTCAGACTGGTGTAGCTGGGTGCCTGCAGTGTATCCTTGACACAAACAGCTGGAAAGTATTATGTGCATAGAAACACTGTTTAACCTGAGGCATTTTCCTCCTTCCATGTTTAGTATGCAAATATGTAGTCTGTTTTGGGGATCTGTTGAATGCCTGGAGCATCTTACCACTCTTTGGAGAGTTGGTTCTGCTTATCTTGCTTTCTCAAAATGTCTCAAAAATCTGTTTTTGTCCTGCACACAAGACAGGATTTCTCAATGGCATAATGCAGACCTTCCAGCATGCTAGCCCATCACTTGTTTTGCATCAGTCAAGATTTCCTCACTGTAACCATGCTTCTTGACAAAGACTATACAGAAGTTGTGTTCCCTGGGACAAAGGACAATCAGGAAGCTTTTTCATGGCTCAGAGGTCCTGGCTCTGCTTCACCAATCAGCCCCACGTTGAAGCAGCCCTGTTCTGCTTCTTTTTAGGGTTTCTCTCACAGATCCCACTGTTACCAGTGTGAGCCACAATCTTCTGATACCAAAACAGAGACGTCTGCTTGGGTGAGCTTAGTTCTCTCTGCCCATGTCAGACAGCCTCTGCTGTTAGCAGCTGTTTTGCTGTATGTAGGGGCTTAACTGTTGCTTGCACTGAATTGACAAGAGTGTACTTGGCAAGCTCATTGGCTTAATGAGGTCTGCAAGATGTCTTTGAAACCAAGACTCCCATGATGGCAATTGCTTGCACTTTTCAACACAGCGGTCTTTATTTGGGGTAAAATTTTCAAAAGTGCTTAAGTGAAGGTCAATAAGACCTAGCTATTAAAATAAAAAAAAAAAAAAAAAAAGAAATAAAACCTGGACCCGTAATTAACAGATGTTTGTGGTCCTGCAATAAGTGAAACTATTTTAACAGCACTTTGGTAGAAACCAAATGCTGAAGCAACCCTTTCCTTAAAAAGTGAATTAACTGTGTAGCCTGATGGTAAGGACTCTCACCCCACGAAACAGCAGCCTCTGGGTTCAGGCAACATTTAATTATACAGACCAAATGAAACAGCACCAAAAGGAAGATAGCTTGAAACTGATTCCACCCCCACTGCTGTACATCAGGAGAGCATCTATAGCAGGGTAACATGCTATAGTGGTTCAGGCTCTGGTGCCGTACCTCACCTTATTTCCCCACATATCACTTCCATCTTCAGGACAGCACAAAACAGATGGCACGGAGGAAAGCTGAGCAGCTGGCAGGCAGCTTGGAAAGTCACAGTCTGGTTGTCTCCCTTAACCTCAGGGATGGTGAGTGGCATCCTCAGGGAGAAGAGACAACGACTTCAGACACCCCATGAAGCTGAAGGAATTATCTTTTGTACAGGATACTGAACAAAAAGGGGACAGAACATCACTTCTTGCTTTGTGAAATCTAGCCTTTTAATTTCCTTTGTTTTTTACTACGTGTCCAAAAATGAAGTGTTTCATTTTGGGGGTCAGAAGGAGCTTTTCAGTTCAAAATGACATTTATTTTTTTTTAAATTTTTTATTTTATGTAAGAAACGAGGGCGGAAGTTATTTCTGTTTCCAAAATCTTTCAAGTGTTTCAAATGTTCCAAGCTTCCAAAATGTTTCCCAGTTGGCAGTTGTGCTGAAAATAAATGCAATTATTCATGCAGCCCTATACACTTTGCACACAGTAGCAATGAGTTACACAAATACATAAATTTCATTTTAAGGCATTCGTTTACACAGTGAAGTAGCAAGACTAAGCATGGGAATATATGTTTCAGATTCAGGGCCTGAATTTGTGAGCACATACGATGGACATGGATGATAGAAAATGAGTACAAATTCCACTTAGATTTATTTGAATTCCTTCTTCTGTTAAAGCCTGGATCTTGCGCATTATATCTGATTGTTACTTGCTTTAATAATAACAACCCTGTGTGGGATGGAATGAAAGCTTTCCACAATAAACCTCAGCTCTACTGACCTGACTAGCTTTGACCTGAGTATTAGGCTGCTTTCCATAACAGGCTGTGGGGGCATGGCATAAAATGAGAGAAGCATCTGTCCCTAGGTCGAGTAAATGAAACAGAGTTTATGGCAAGAAAAAAACATGAGGCTAACTGGATATCTCATTTATCCTTCTAAATGTAAATGAAAATCACATGTAAAATATTATTAATAAAACAACTGGCACCTTTGGTTATTTTAAGCCCCAACTCTGCCAAATGCAAATACAATAAATAATTTTAGAGAGAGAACTGGGTAGGCTAGTCCAAAATCTGTTTTTGTATTTTTTTTTGTTTGTTTTTTATTTTTTTTTTAATAGAGGTGCCAAGACTGTTTGATCAGCATGGGAGAGCAATTTGTTGACTCACGAACTTAGCTCTCTCTGATTACTGCTTACATAGCACTTTGGAAAGGTTGGCCAAATACCTTCAAGTCAAGTACCTTGTTATTATGAATGTGAGTGCCAATAACAAAGAAAAAATAGCCTACTTGTCACTGAATAATAAATCACAGAGGCAAATAAATGGCTTTTCTAAGAAATGCTCTATTTACATTTTGTCATGTGACATGGCTTTGCTTATGCTCATGGATGTGATAACACTTAAAAGAGTATTTCCCATTCAGTGCAGCATCTTGGCATCAATCAACTTAGCACAACTACATATTTGGGATCTGTTTGCAATCAGGCAAATGAAGTGGCAAGGGAGACTTAGCGGTAAGACCAATTTTTAGTTTAAGTGATGAAGCTCTGTAGGTAAACATAGCTGCCTTGTTCAGCGGTCATAAACGACCTCCCTCACATGAGCCTTTGGCATAATTACTCATGCAGAACAGGTATTCATCCTATTTAAGCACCACATGAATGAGGCCATGGTAAAGTTATGCAAAGGGAATATGTATCCAATCTGATAAGAAGTCCCTAATAATTGCTGGTATTTTCCATAATATTAGTTTAGGGCTGGAGCCACAAAAAAGGTTTAGGCGTGTAAGCTCTGCCTAACTGCCTCTGTAGGTATCTGTGGCCAAAATTTAGATCCTCAAAACCCCTGTTCAGCTACTGCCTAACCCTGGAGGCGTCTGAAGTCTGCAAGTGCCTATACTCCTGCCAGGAAAATTCCTGAGGTGCCCAAAGGTCTGCTCCTGGGCATGCCTAGAACTGCCTTTGGCTTTTCTTTTCTTTTCTTTTCTTTTCTTTTTTTTTTTCTCCCTCCCTTGTGCTCAGTAAGTAGACACCCATCTCATGTTTAACCCCTGATGGCATCCACAAACAAGAGCTTTGACAAACACCTTTTGAGAAGCCCTGATTGTCTCCTGATCATAAAAATAAATAGTGCAGCTGGAGGAAGTAGTGGTGAAGCCTCAGTTGACCCCTCTGTGGTGGCAGGAGACCCAGCTTCACATCCTCCCTGTGCCAGAGAGGGCATAAATAGCTGTGGTCCAAGCAGAAAGCAAGGAAGGTTAGCTAGGCTAGAGCATCCTGTGGGCTCCCTGGCCCTGCCAAGTTTGACGCTCTGCTGCATGGTGTGGACCTGCCTCTCTTAAGTTACAAGAGGGGACAGCCCTGCTGCTCATATGGCTCTTCCCAGGGAATGGCCTGGGGTGCCAGGCAAGGTGCCATCTCCAGCATGAAGAGCCTGGGGACCTCACTTTGCTTCCAGACTGGTGACTGAGCATTTGGCAGGAGGTGTGGGCTACACTTTCACAGGAATCCCAGCCAACATGATCCCTCCCTGCTGCCAAAAAGGGGAGGCCTGGCTCCTTCACCCTGTGCCCCTTAGTCACAAGGCCCTGCACTCCCCTGTGGTAGTTCTGGCACATATTGGCCTCTGCTGAGGCAATTCAACTTCCTGAAAACTTCAGAAAGACTTTTTCCTCTCTTCTTTTTGCATGTATAACTTCATTCTGGTTTAGGGAGTTATGTCATCCTGTGAAGGGATCCAATGATCCCCACTGCTGGTTCAGAGAAGGCAGCACGAGCAGCTACGAGCTGTTGGCAGCTCAAGCAAAGTCTTTCTTTAGACATCAGATCCACATATCCTCTCATGGGTTGGGCAGCAAAATTGTACTCAATGCTCTACCAGAATCATTTCTGTTGCAAGAGAGAAAAAAAATCTTGTGATCTTATTTTGATTTCATTATTTTTTTCCCCAGAAGCAGTTCAATTGCTGACCTGTAAAATCAGCTTTTTATCATTATGTGTAAGAGTTGATGTTCATAAGAAAGTACTAACAGGTACTCTACACCAAGAAAAGTACAGGCCAACAGGAGACAGCTATTTCATTGCCAGTAAAGAGAAGAGGGAGGGTGATTCCTTTCAGACACACATACACGCACATTACCTTGTCTACTGTTTTGTTAACTGCCATCAGGTGATTTGAATGAAAGCAGGTGACACGACTATGCTTCCAATCATGTAAAACAGATGCATTTTCCACTTCTGATTTATCACTCTGTTGTAGGAAACTGTGGAGATCAATAATGCAGTGAATGCCAGATGTAACAAGTGGGAGACCCAGCAGAAGGAAAGTGAGCTAAAGAGTTAAAGCATTGGTAAGGCTAGCAGGGAGAAGGAAGAGCCTATGGCTCTCCAGGTGGCAGTATTTCTAGCAGCTTCTTGGATTTAATACCCTACTACTGTGAATACCTCTAGCTTCTCTAGTTACAGAAGTCAGAGAATCTCAGATTGATGTCCTTCCTGATGGACTTTTTGGTAGAAATACCTCAATCTGGACCTTGTCTAGCCTGGCTGGGTATAGCTGAGCACCAGCATTTGGTGCAACCAGGCTGAGCTCAAATGCCTTGCTGACTCAGATGTGGAGCTGAGACTCACATTCCTCAAAGCACCAGAATTCTTCAGAGGTGTGTTGTCATGCAGAGGTAGGTGGTTTCATGGTTTCACATTTGTAACTAATCCATCTTTTATCTCAGTGGAAAATGCAAGATAAATTTTTTTGAGACCATCCAGACTTGGCTGAACTGTGCTCATATGTGTGCCTGTCTGTAGAGGTTCTGGTTTGTCGATGTATTTCTTGGCTACATTTACACTGGTAGCTGTGGGAGGTGAATCTACATCTTTCCAGCAGATATCCCAGTACCAAGAACATAACAGAGCTGATGTTTGGGCAGGCAACTAGGGTAATTGGTAAGCAGTGCTAGCAAGGTTTAAGTTAGAGAGCATAAGGAAGGCAGGGCTCATCCCTCACACCTGCTAGTCTCTCTTTTGCTCAGTGCCAGCTTGGCTACGTGACATTTCTTATTTAGCCTCAAAAAGAAATATTTCATCCTTCTGACTCTTCAGTCTGTGGTCCCATCTGCCAAGATTGCTAATTAGGACAAGTTTGTGGTAATTAAGAATGTGTTGTGGTATTTTTTTTTTTTTTTTATTTCCTATGGACCAGACTTAAAGTGCTAAGGAAACTTATTTATCTCCATCCCTCAGACCTCAAAAAGCAAGCAGGTAGTAGAGGAGCCTGTCTAGGCTCAGAAGTCACTATCAGTCCTGAATAGTTCTGCCAGGACTCCTCTGCCCATGGCTCAGGACCCTATGCCCTCAGTCCCTGCCCAAGGGATGCTGCAGCAGGGCTGGTCTCCATCTCAGCCCCTGGATGGACCTCGGGCCATGTTGCATGTTACTTGTGTCCTGGATAATCCCCTCATAAATGTGCTGTAGCCATATCTCCAGCCCTGCTTCTGTCCCCATTCCCTCAATGCCCCCCAATACTGGGCTCCCTGCATGCACCCTGGCCTTGACATATCTCTTGCCCTGCCTGGGGCTGTCCATGGACCCAATTATAGCATTCAGCTCTGGTGCTCTCCCTGAGGGATTTTGCCCATTAGTGAAGCCCTCGGCTTCTCCTTCCCACCCTTAGGGAGCAGCTGCTCCCAGATAAAGCTTCACACAGTTAGGTCCTCAGACTGCATCCTACAGCGGATGTTGTAATGGCAAGCAAATACTTCACTGATACTGGCTAGAGTGCAGATTCCTACAGAATAGCTCACAGAAAAGTTGTTCTGCATGGGTTTTCCATACCCACATGTTCCACCCTTTACTGGATGGGGGGGGAAACTTAGTTACCAGAGATGAGGATAAAGCTGAGGTGCTTAACGCCTTCTTTGCCTCAGTCTTTAGCAGCAAAAAGCAGTTGCTCTCTGGACGCCCAGTACCTTGAGCTGGTGGAAGGGGATGGGGAGCAGAAGGTGGCCCCCACAATCTATGAGGAAATCTTTGGCAACCTGCTACAGCATTTGGATGTACGCAAGTTGATGGGGCTGGATGGGATCCACCCGAGGGTACTGCGAGAACTGGCGGAAGAGCTGGCCAAGCCGCCTTCCATCATTTATCAGCAGTCCTGGCTATCGGGGGAGGTTCTACTTGACTGGCGGATAGCAAACGTGGCGCCCATCTACAAGAAGGGCCGGAGGGTAGACCCAGGCAACTACAGGCCTGATAGTTTAACATCAGTGCCAGGGAAGCTCACGGAGCAGATTATCCTGGGTGTCATCATGCAGCAGTTGCAGGGCAAGCAGGCGATCAGGCCTAGTCAGCATGGGTTTATGAAGGGTAGGTCCTGCTTGATGAACCTGATCTCCTTCTATGACAAGGTGACATGCTTAGTGGATGAGGGAAAGGCTGTGGATGTGGTCTACCTTGACTTCAGTAAGGCATTTGACACCGTTCCCCACAGCATTCTCCTCAGGAAACTGGCTGCCCGTGGCTTGGACTGGCGCACGCTTCATTGGGTTAAGAGCTGGCTGGATGGCCGGGCCCAGAGAGTTGTGGTGAATGGAGTCAAATCCAGTTGGAGGCCAGTCACTAGTGGAGTCCCCCAGGGCTCGGTACTGGGACCAGTCCTCTTTAACATCTTCATCAATGATCTGGATGAGGGCATTGAGTGCACCCTCAGTAAGTTTGCAGACGACACCAAGTTAGGTGTGTGTGTCGACCTGCTCGAGGGTAGGAAGGCTCTGCAGGAGGATCTGGATAGGCTGGACCGATGGGCCGAGGCCAGCAGTATGAAGTTCAACAAGGCCAAGTGCCGGGTTCTGCACCTGGGGCACAACAACCCCAAGCAGAGCTACAGGCTGGGAGATGTGTGGATAGAAAGCTGCCTGTCAGAGAAGGACCTGCGAGTTTTGGTTGACAGTCGGCTGAATATGAGCCAGCAGTGTGCTCAGGCGGCCAAGAAGGCCAACAGCATCCTGGCTTGCATAAGAAACAGTGTGGCCAGCAGGGCTAGGGAAGTGATTGTCCCCTTGTACTCAGATCTGGTGAGGCCACACCTCAAGCACTGCGTTCAGTTTTGGGCCCCTCACTACAAGAAGGACATCAAGGTGCTCGAGTGAGTCCAGAGAAGGGCAACAAAGCTGGGGAGGGGTCTGGAGAACAAGTCTTACGAGGAGCGGCTGAGGGAGCTGGGATTGTTCAGTCTGGAGAAGAGGAGGCTCGGGGCAACCTTATCGCACTCCACAGGTACCTTAAAGGAGGCTGTAGCGAGGTGGGGGTTGGTCTGTTCTCCCACGTGCCTGGTGACAGGATGAGGGGGAATGGGCTGAAGTTGCGCCAGGGGAGGTTTAGGTTGGATATTAGGAAGAACTTAATTACAGAAAGGGTTGTTAGGCATTGCAATGGGCTGCCCAGGGAAGTGGTTGAGTCCCCATCCCTGGAGGTTTTTAAAAGACGTTTAGATGTAGGGCTTAGTGATATGGTTTAGTGGAGGACTAGTTAGTGTTAGGTCAGAGGTTGGACTCGGTGATCTTGGAGGTCTCTTCCAACCTAGACTTTTCTGTGATTCTGTGATATGTTTGCTAGGTGACATTCAGTAAATAACATGATATATCTTGGCCTCAGCTACATATACCTAAACATTGTGTCTTAATAGATGTGCTACAGAACAGCAGAACAACCCCTTTTCTGTTTCATGTACCTCTACCTTAAGATTTTGTCAGTGCTGGATGTCTCCTACTGTGTGTCTGCCACTTGAATAGCACCTGCGAAGACTAGACCCTTAAGAGCCCTAGCTACCTGTGGTGGCTTCCTTACAGTATGACAAAGGGTCATTAACAAGCAGTATGCTATATCCAGCAAGAAAACAAGTAAAATGCTTCACTGCTCAAGTGTCTGCTCCTTCCATATTCCACAGGATAGAGGGTTTAAAATGTCTGGGTTGCTTTGCTTTTTCTGTATCTCACTCAGTTTCAAGCATGCTGTAAACCATATTTTTTATCAATCAAAGAATTAACTTTAGGATAAATAAGCAGTGTTGTCAGCTTCTGTGTCTTACAACCATCTGATTTTGAGACATGTATTATAGAAGGTCTCTGGTGTCCCTGCTCTCTCACCCCCTCCCTGCTTTGCTGCTTGATCTGTGAGAAAATGTGTCCTCCTGGTAGTGCCATATTAGAAAGGAGGGGTGAGTGTTTCCTGTCTAGTGGAGCTATCATCAAGTTTCAGTCCAAATAAAGCTGAAAGGGTCTGCAGATTGAGAGGCTTTTCTGGTGAGACTTGCTCTGTACATTTGTTTTTATAGTACTATAGTTGCCAATCAAAGAAGCAAGCAAGTCAGTGCTTAATCCAATGCAGACTAAACAGCAAAGGGACTGGTTATGGGAATTTGCTTACAAAGAGATTTCCTGTTCTGTTTGGAGGTCAGTCCTAGTAAAAATAAGACAGTGGAGGGATCTACTTGGTCCCCCAACACAGAAGTGCAGGAGTGATAATCCCAGTTTAGCATGAAAATAACATGGGCAGGAACCTATGCAGTGACTTTTTTCTGTTAGTGTGTGAGTGGCATGGAGAATTATTTTCAAAGTGAAACAATCAATACCTCAGCTTTTTCTTGGTTGTCTTAGTTCTCAGGCCATAATGAGAATGCAGGTCCTTGAAAGGAAAATTATGACAGGCTATTCTTTTGCAACCATATTGGCAGACTTCATTCCTTCACTCAGAGTGATGAACTAAACAATTAGTATGTTTTACAAACTCATTTGCATTTAGTTGTCCTAAATTTCCATGTAAATAAGTGACTCGTCACTCAAAAAAAAAAAAAAAAAAGGCCATCTCTAGGTCTAATCTGAGGGATTACCTAGAACATCTAATTACTTCATTTGATGTGATCACACTCTTCCAAATGAATAGAATAGAGCATATTTGTCATTTGTGTTGCCTCGGGGAACACCAGGATATGGTTTATGTAACTGCACCACTGTATTATGATAGATGGTTAGAATGAAGCTGAGGTCAAGAGTCACAAAAGTAGGATGCTCCTGAGCAGCAGTGGTCAGTGCATGAAAAAAATTCCCATGCCTGGGAATGTTTTCCGTGGGGCAGTAAGGGGTTGCCTGTTCCATTATGTTGTACGGAAGTATAGCTGCAGCAGTGTATTTTTTTCTTTTTCAAAGAAAATTGGAAATGAACACCATCTTCCCTCCTGCTTCATAATAAAAGTCCTGCAAGAATAGCTGCCAAGAGCAGTCAGATTACGTTACTCACTTTTTTGCTTGGAAACGCCTTCTCCTTAACCAATGATGACTTGCATGCAAGTAAGCTGGCACACTGCAAGGGGATATTTCTAACAAGTAGTATGGTTAATAACTGATATGCTTGTTTTGCTTATTACACGTTCACATGACTGTACACTCCTTCTGAGGAAAGGAGCAGAAATGAGCTTTTACACTGTGAGATTTGACCATGCATAGCAAGGGCAAGAAGTGCAGCAAAAGGGCTGGACAAAGATGAGAGCTGCAGTTTCTGGTCAGTGGCATTTTTCCTGTGCCGAGTAGTGTTTTTGTCTTCTCCCCTACATAACTCTATCACAGCAGATGCTCTATCATCATTCTTAATGCATATCCTAGAAGTTTTCTCATGCTTCTCTTAATAGCTTCTGGTTGTGGAGCTACCAAATCTGTCCTAACTCTTGCCGGAGGTTTGTTCCATTATGTGCCTAAATATTTACTTCTAAAAGCATACAGGCATCTGGTGATTTTTTTTTTTTTTTTTTTTTTTTTTTTCATCTCCTGATGCATTTCCAGCCTCCATATCCATGTATTAACATGGAAATGAAGCTGAAGAATCTGTGGTTTGGTTCTTAAGAATCTAGAGTTAATTAAGAGTTGTGATGAACAGATCTAGTTTATTGTTGTAAATGCGGTTGTTATCTTGTATTTCACTGAAATTCCTTCCATGTTTCTAAGATGAATTTCACTCGCTTCCATGTCTTACATAGGCTGGAACTAGGGACTGCCATGGGTTTTGTTAGATTCTTCTTTTGGGGTGGGGTGTGTGGAGATTATAGCAGATCGTTTATTTTCCAAAAATATTTTGATTCTGTTTTGCAACCCTGGCAAAAAATCTTTGCCTGTACTTGCATGTAAACCAAGTTGTCAAGCACGTAAGATATATATTATACTATTTCTCTGAGTCTCCCGGTGTAACATCATCAAATCACGCAATGCTTGTGTTGCATTCATCTGCACTTTGTCTTCTTTGTGACACTGATGGCAAAGCCAAATGAGCAATGAAAGAAGGCTCCCTAGTTTGACACTGGGGTCTGTGCTGCATTTCTTTAATTGGTAAATTGAATCTTGATATAAAACTTTGTTCATATCAATTATTTTTGCTTATGTACACTAACTTGGTCAGTAAGTGCGGATTTCTCCAGTTATTTATTTTGCTAAAACTACCATTTCTTCATTTGGATGTGAGATACAGTGGTTCATGGTTCTGGGTGTTAATCTTGTTGTCTAAATCAATCACTTTTTATGACATTGATCTGTTTGGCAACCCTTGAAAGCATTCTGCAGTTTTCATGGTTTCATTCATCCTCACTTTAGGTTTCCTCATCTGAGAACAATTATAGTTTTAGCCAAATACACAATGCTGTCATGTGGAAAGAGCCGTGACATATCAATATTGACTACTGGTGGTGAATCTGACTGTAGTAACTCAGTTCTGTTAGCCTTGTCTATTTAAGACTACTACTTTTATGCTTAGTACACTCGCTTATTGCTGGCAATTTTCTCAGTGCTTCATGGGTAGGCTGGTCTCTTTTCAGGTTTGAGCTTCAGTTTTGCCAAATGTCAGAGTAATTTCTCAGTTCATCTGTAAACTTGGATATCCTGGAAAGCTGATTCAAATTTCCTTCTGCAGCATGGATCAGTTAATGGGGTTTGCAGTAACTCTGCCTAGGGAACTCCATGTTGTCTAGTGGATACTGTTGCTCATGAACATTCTTCTTCCCACTATGAACCACAGCACTGGACCCAGTTCCACCAGCCTTCCCAAAATCTGGTGGGGGAATAAAGATTGAGAAAGTCAAAGACAAGCACAAACACTTCCTGCCATCTATGACTTTTTGGCAGTGGTATTTTCCAATGGTTAAGCAGGTCTCATTATTTGGGCTTTTGAAATCTAGACATGGTAAGCCTACTTGTGCTTTTGTACGCATCACTTTGTTGTTTTGATAGTACTGATATCATTTTGGGTAACTGTTTGCTATCTATTGGAGCAATTGGTTAATGATTTGCTGCTGAGCTGCAAGCAGTTTCTTTGCTTTAGAAATTACAAACTACATGGTTGTGTTGAAGGGTAACCAATTTTGGCTCCAAAAGTTATTTCCAAAGCAAAATTATTATTTTAAGAATTTAAATTGTTTTCTGTCATCTCTGGCTTCTGACAGGTAGATATCATAAAGATTTTAAGTGTGGTTTAATTTCTTCTCATCACTTATAATGCTTATATACACTGCTTAGCAATGCTTCTTATGTTTGAAAAATAAATGTTCATAGTTTTTTTTAATGAAGAAGTTACTGATCATTGCTTTCTGCCTGCTTTTCTGTGAGACTTGTTAAATGTACTGGGACATAATTCATTCCTTAGAAATGGCTACCTGATTTTTGTTCTGTAGGGTTTCTCTATTTTGAATTTTTAAAATATGCCTCTAGGCCACTGTTGCTTCTTTTTCACTTTGAGAGGACCTTGGGACATCCCTTCTGACCTCACAGATGTTACATGAGTCCCAAGTCTACAAAGCCAAGTTCTCTTTCCATGGGCTCCCTGTCCCCATAATCCTGGTGATTAGTGCTCAGGGGGCTGAGGATCCTGCTCCCGGATCAGGCAGGTGCTGATCCCCCACCCAGAGTGGTCTGAGGCCCAAGGGGAGCTAAAAACATCAACTCCAGCCCGGAGATGTGACCTCCACCTAAAGCAGGCCTGAGAAAGGGTAGCACCACTATGTCTGCGCCCTCTCCAAAAAAAAAAAAAAAAAAAAAAAAAGCCATTAGTGTACATATTAAATACTTTTTTTTGTTTGTTTTGTTTTGTTAGTAAAACTGAAGCTTCAGTTTCTCCTTTGTTACAGACTCTAGGTCTTACTTTCCAGAATTCATTATTCTTTCTTCAATAAAGAACGTCTTTAGTCTTTATTTTCAACATTTTGTGCATTTTGTGTGCTTGAAGTAGCTGAATTTTTCATGTAATGTTTGGGAGCAACAGTAGCTATGCACTCTTTTTTAAAATCTCTTTTGATGGTCTCCATAAGCTTTCTAATATAGTTTGAAATTATTTTGGATTCTCTGTGTTTCCAACAAATCAAAGTCAATACAGATCATATGTTGTATTAAGCACTTGATCTCCCCCCAAAAATTCAGCTACTTTTTACTCAATGGCCTGTCCAAACAATGAATTAGTTTCTTCATTAACTGGATAACAAAGGCCAGTCACAACATATGTTTTCTTTCTTTTGAAGTGCTCTCTTTAAAATTCAGCTTACATTCAGATGTTTACCAGTTTAAAAAATAGTTTCCTCTGAGAGAGATGTATCTAGGGAGTTTTAAAATGTTTTATCATTGCTGTAAATTTAGTAACACATAGAAGCAGGAACCCCAGTAAAATTTTAAAATTAAGGGAACTTGAACAGTAGTATGTTCTGTGTATAATGCTTCCACATTCCCTGAAGTGTATCATTTTAAAAAGTGCTTTAAGTAATGGCCATAGTTACGAATGACTGTTAGTGAAAGCACATACTAAAATTCTGATCAAAAGAGTCAAACTTCTAATTCCACAGAAACATGCAGAAATTTGTAAAGGAATTAGAGGAACAATGTTTAAAATGTAGTTATAAGAATTCAGACTCATAGACATGAATACTCTGTTAATTTTCACAGGGATATTTGTCTAATGAAGAGAGAGGTTTTAAAAATAGCACAATATATATTTTAAATATTAACTGTTGTCTAAAAATTAAAAAAAAAAAAAGTGCTGTAAAAGGCATAGTGTCAGTATCAAAATGCTATAAGTAATCAGCCTGTTGACAAAGGAATATTTTGTGATGTTCTGCAGCCCTAAGACAATGAAGTTGTAACAGTTGTGAAATGAAACTATTTTTTGGCTGATTTAGGTCAATATATGTTCAGTGTTTTCACTGTATTGTCAGAATTTGTGCTGCCACATCTCTCCTGCGGGATTTCTGTATGTGGGCAACCCTCAATCCTCCCCAAATTTTCCTGAGACTTGGTTTATCTTTCATGTGAAAAGGGATAGTGAAAGTATGGCCTCACTTAAACATAAAAAAGGGAGCAACTGGAGGTATATAAAACAACAAGAGGCAGTAATATAAATAAAATCTAGTGCTCCTGTTTCTTCATTCATAAAAGGAGGGCGAGAGAACAACTTGCAGGATTCAAAGGAAGAAGTTTGAACTACTAGAAGATCTCTTATTGTTGTTTCAAAATGCAAAAGTGATTTTTTTTTAATACAACCTGGATAAATTCTTACAACTAATCTATCTCACAGTTCAATGGTAATATTCTTAGATCTGGCTGTACCACTTAAAAGCAAAATAAATGTTTTGGCTAAGTGATGAGTCAGATAGTATGCATTATGCTCCTTGGGTGGTAGAAAAGGGCTTCAGCATTTATTTCTTTGAAGGAAGTTCCTGACCTCTCTGGATGAACCTCCTGGAGGGAGGAACTATTGCACCATTAGGTAGCAATAGAATGAGGCAATGTGGGTAGCTCACCTCTCCAGCCCCTCAGCAGCTGGGGTAGCCAGAGATGGGAAACAGGCTCAAGCACGGCTTATCTCATCAGTTGCCGTAGGCATGTATGTCTATACCATCCTGTAACTTGGCAGAATATACCTGTGCCAAGGGGAAATCCAAGGACAGACAGGTTCATGGTTCTCTTTCCACCTACTCAGACATCAGAAGTATAGAGGTGTGTCTATGTCCTCTATAATGGCCTCTATTATAGTGAAATTTCCCAGAAGGTGTATTTTTCGCTATTTATGGAGCCTACGTGGAACTTATTTCTTCCATGGGAGAAGCTCAGGAAATCAAGCATTTGGAGTCCCAGAAAATGTGAAGGTCAAACTCCTCCAGATTGCCCCCCACCTGAAATGTCCACATTTGGGAGGGGAAAAAAACAGGGATCTTAGAAGAGCTGCATTGAGTTTTAGGTGATAAAACTGCTGAACCCTTCCTCAGGCTTCTTCGATGCTCATTGAAAGAAACAGACACTCCGAACATTTATAAGCAACTGGAGTAAAGGGTATTTCCACATAAAATGAAAAGATGCAATAGTAGCCAAGGATGTACTCTTAACCACTTCTTAAATTTGAAAACCTACAGAGTCAAGGGGATAAAGGACTCCTAACATTATGCTTTGCCAGTACTAAGAATAATTCACCTCTGACTTCTTTTTAAGAAGCATCTGCCTTTCTTCTAGATGTTATTAATTGCAAGGAATTACCCTTAATTTTAGGGAATAACTGAATTTAACCACAACATACGGAAATTTTACATGAAGTTCTTCCATTGTTTGCAGTGGAATAACTCATGTTAATATGGGGTGGGAGGGAAGAGATCAAGACTTATTTTAGAACTCATATCTGAACTTGGGATCTGCATTTAGTTGGATGTGAGTCCTAATTTTTGAATGAATTTATTTTGAATCTATTGCTTTTGATTAGAGTTGAAATACCCTTCAAAATGTTTAACCGGGGTGACGTGGTTTCAGTTGCACAATAAAAATCAACTCTGAGGATAGTTGTTCACTTTCTTTTGTTGGTGTCTTCTCCCATCTGAGTTTTCAATTTTTGCTCTGCCTGTTTTAATACCTGCTAGGTGATGAAGCATTTTCACACAGAAGAGGTATAATAGAAAATAATAGCTTCTTTGGCAAGGCAATACTGGCTCACCAGATGTTCAAAAATGAGATTTGCATGTTACAAGATTGGTAAAGGCATAAGCATATAAAAAGATAAAATAGGATCATTATAAAATGCACTTCTCTTCCCCTCTACCCCTGGAGACAATAGGATGCTTCGTGTGTGAATGTAGGAGACAAGACACATAGTAATTACAGCACTTATGGAAAGCAAGCTCTTGTCAGTGTTTTTTCACCTGAAAGAGGTGCTTGCTCGGTTGCTAGTATAAATTCATCAAAAGTGCATGATGAGGACCAGTCTGGAGCACTGGCCTCCATCTTGGCCCGTCACTTGTTGAGCCCCTTTGGAGATCCACCTCGTCTCTCCCAAACGAAGTGCATTAGAAAAGCCATAATGGGAAGAAACGGGGGAAGATAGAAAGGTGTTCCTGTGAGTACTTCATGGGGCACTACTTACTGTCACAGTCTTTTCTGTTCCCCTTAGAAAGCATCATTAGCTGGGTTTGCATGTGGAGAAATTGTATCTACCTGCTGCAGATTCTTGGCTTTGCCCCTGCTCTGCAGCAGAACATAACGAGCGGTGACTGCTTTCTTTCTCCTTGCCCCTGAGTGCACATCCTCTTTCACACACAGCTGGTTGTCTCCCTTGGAGGTAGACCACAATAATAACAAAATTGCAGACAAAGACAGATTAGCATAGTGTAAATGGTATTTTGACCTTTATTACAACTCAGTTCTTTAGGGTTTAGTAAAGTTCCTTTAATCATTTGGGCTGTGTGTCTATTGCTAAATGAAGCTGGGCCAGAGAGTGCTTTCAAGCACTGACAGCCAAACATCTGTGCTGCTTAAATTTGGGTATGTTCCCAAAATTTTGTCACTTGCCAAGTGGTGCTGTCTAAGACAATACCTAGGCCTGTCACAGTGAAGTTATAGAGCAGAAAATATTTCCAATAGTGAACATAGATAAGACTAAACCAAGCCTAGATCCTTCTTGTAAGCACAGACATCCAAGGTCTAGCAGTCTGCACGTTCCAACATCTCTGCATCCTCATGCAATACGTGCTTATGTGATGAAAATACTATTCTGATGGGCCAACATGTTATTTCACATAACTGGTGAGGGGGAAAAAAAAAAAAGTATCTATTTCATAGGGCCACCATAACATAAAAGATGAAGATGAAGTAGAGGGAGAGACCCAGGCCAACTACAGTGAATGTAGACAGAATTGGCCACTTGGCCTCCAGGCCAGGAATACTGCCTGGTCCTGTTTTATATACCCATCTTGATATAGCTTTACAATCCAGAACAAGTAAGTTCATTCTATTCTAAAGTTTTACTGTAAAAATTGATATTCTTTTATTATCTGATTCCTTTAGGTTCTTAAAATCCCTCTGTGTCATGCCAGCAGGCCTTTGTAGAAATCTAGGGGAAAATAAAATGGAGCTAATGTAAAACAACAACTAACCTCCATCTCTTTCAACTATGCAGTTTAAATTGTCAAATTTCCATTATTAAGTGCTTGCAATAGTTTGTTCAATATTAAATATTTTATTAATATTTTCCTAATATTTAAGTAATAAAAAAGTCAGTTTCAACGTCTCTTGAGCTGGAACGATAAAATAGTCTTTTCATGTTTCTCTATCTTTTTTTCCCCCTGGCATTGCCAGAGTGTTTTTAAGATCTCAATTGAGAAATATATTAAAATTTCAAGAAGCCCTATAGCAATTTCACCCTATTAACATGTATTTTAAAAATATCAATCTTCTTTCATCATTCAGGCAAAGCATAGCTGTCATAAGACTGATGTATAGGTTGCAATGAATGCACTTTTCATAATGGAAAATAGGGAGTGTTACAGATCTGAGGTTTCTCCCTATTATTCAGAAAGCATCTTGAGAAAAGCTGTTTCTGTGCTAACAGAATAGCTGCTGTTTCCAAGATATGAGACGCTCATCTCCACCTTGTAACAAGAGGCAGAATTGCATCCAGCACATAAATCTGCCAGCATATTAGCTGGTAATACATTCATAACTACAGCCCTCAAAAACACGTGCACAGACTTCGTACTTGTTGGAACCAATGCATTACTCATGTGCATCTGAAGGTAATTGAGATTCTTTTCTGTGGGTTTGTTCTTAGAAGCCAGAAAGGTTGCACGATCTAATGGGATCTTGTAAAATAGGCTGGTGTTACAGAACTTCCTCATCCTTTTGCCCAAAATAGCCCTGTAGCTTCCTGAAACATGTTTTCACCATTTTGGGTTTAAAGCCTGCCTTCTGCTTCACTGCTGTACCAGAAATAACATGTTTAGGTTTGATGCTATGTTCAATCTTTTGGTGCCCCCAACATCTGGTTAATGAAGCCCTCAGAGAGTGAGTTGTAGAGAAATGCTGAGGGCTTCGTAGACCTGGGCCCAAAGAAATGTTGAAAAGCTTCCTGCGCCAGCTGATTTGGGATATAATTTGAGGTTTGGCATTCCCATAAGGAATGCTTAATGAAAACAAAGAACTTCTAATGGAGAAAAAAAAAAATAAAAATAAAAATGAAAGACTTGAAATATACTTTAAGGAAATTCTAGCAATTTATAAAGGAATAAAAGTAAATGAAAATTTGGATCATGTCATCGAAGATTCTAATTCCACAGAATTCAGTCTTGAAATCAACTTGAAAAAATCAGCTTGAAATAATGGGTTTCCAGTTACCACTGAGGCAAACATGCTTGACTTGAATCAGAGTGTACATTTCAGTTATACTTCTATTGCTTCTCTTTGTTATTTAAATTTATTTCTATTAACTAATGTTTCAAAAAAAAACCAGACACACAAGTTCAACAAAGCGCAAGAAAACATTTTCATACTGTGTATTAGTTTAACACTAGTAACTTTTACATAAAGGGACTTTTTTAGGTCAAGATTGCTAAAGCACATTAAGGTTTAAAAGCAGTCTATAATTTTACAAAGAATAATATCAGTGATTACAACATACCATCTGTGGAATATGTAAATCAAAGATTTTATTTTTCTGTCTGAGAAAATGTGCAGTAGAATTAATTTCTCAACAAAATGTCTTGGAGACAGCAAATTGCAAATGAGAAGTGGCAAAGTACTTCTCATTTAAAATTATTCTCTTATAAGTATGAATATTTAAGAAGAGCAGATAGAAAGTTTTTTTTTTTTTTTTGTAGCTGCAACTCAAAGCAAGTGTAAATACATCTTTAGCAGTAAAATTAGTTGCTGCAGTGTTTTAAACTCTCTACTTCCAGCACAAGTTATTACATTTCCCACAAGAACTGGGGAGTTCTTGGGCTCATGTTTCTGGGGCTCATGTTTTGCAGGAAGGCAGAGTTGCTGATCATATAGTATTGCCTCCTGGCTGCAAAATTTCAAAGCCTTTGAAAGTTTCAGCTTGACAAATGCAACGTAGGACACTTGCACTCACTTCTCTAACCTGCCTTTTTTACTTTTTTTTTTTTTTTTTGTAAGTGGCAAATCTATTTATGTGTAGAGAAGGTGCTAGGTTAGATTAGGGGCCATTTTGTGATTGCAGTGTTTTAGTCTGCTATGATGTACTTTTACATTGAGCCCAGATGTTATGTAGTAGATGTAATATAAATAAAATAAATGTGTTTCAGCTTGTCCAGTATTGGATTCCCTACGCTCTGCGCAGATGCCTCTGCTGAAAGAGCAAAAATTTTTTTTTTTTTTTTTTTTTTTTTTTTTTGAAATGTGGTCATAATGAATGGGATTTTTAGAGGTTAAACTTGTGTTTAGCTTTGTTCTGATGACTCTGAAGTCCACACAAGACTTCCATTGGCTTTGGTGGAAGCAGGATTAGGTCAACAGAGAGGATTTCTGATGGGCTGAACTTAAAGCAGTAGCTGCTTTACTGCTTTAAAAAAAAAAAAAAAAATACCATTTTTGTCATAGGTTTAGCTTTTCTGCCTTTGGTCACAACTGACTGTCACACTCTGAGTTGCCCACAGCAATCTAAAAACTGTTTATTTGGTGGGATTTCTGTGATATGTCAAAATACTATGTGCTATACTAACTCCACTGCTTTGCTTCAACTGTTTTTTTAAACAAGCTCTGAAACAATGACTACTACCTATATGAACAGTTTTTCCTCTGGAAAATGCTCTGGAAGCATTGCCCATTTTTCTGGCTTGTAGTAATCCAACCCCTCATCCATTCAAATCAGTGTCTGTATGACCATGTTGCTCTGTACATGAACACCTCCAAAAATAGGAAACAAAACCATAAAAAAAAAATAGAAACAAAGGCAACATTTCTTTGGGGTGTCCTCAAACATGGCTCCATTTAATGGAGGGCATAGGTGTACACTAAGACCAGCTGCTCCGCTAAATGTGTATGCTCAGTTTCCTATTAATGAGGGTGGGTGAGAAAAATAAGTCTGTGCTGGAATTCAGCTGTCATGAGATCATAGTACAAGTGTCACCCTTAATTCCAGTAATGTGACTCTTCTCCTGTCCATCAGAATCATACTTCAGTGTTGCTTCTTCTTTCCCCAAAAGTAAACCAAAAGTATGTATACCACCTTCTATCTCCATCAATGAGGATCCCAAACTTGCGTGTCCATCATTAGGAAGGTTGGATGTGTTTATCTGTGCTGTTGAAGTCTATAAGCAGGAACATACCAAAGTTGTTCCTGAGTGTTACTGTTATGTTCCCTGTACTTGACTGCATGCTCAGTACAGCTCCTTTAACTCTTTGTGTCAAGGTTAGTGTGCTGAAAGCAGAAGGCTATCATTATAAGTTCTGGCCATACATGGCTTGCTTCTAAGTGTGGTGTCTGCTTGTACAATACATGGCTATGAAGTGAGCCAAGTGCATCTTGCCCCAAATGTTTTCCACGCATGATTATGGGGGCCAAAAACATTTATAGGTGAGGAGGAGGAGGGGGAAAAAAAAAAAAAAAAGGCTCATATATGTTATAGAGTCTATTGCACACAGTACTTTGAAGTTGCTCTCAATTCAGATTCCAATCATTTGAAACCTTGTTAAACATCGTGTAGAAATGATTAGAGGGGCCAAGATACATCAAGGTCTAGAGGCACAACTTAAACTCACTGCCATTTTTTTTTAATAACTAAAATATTTCAATGCCTCTGAAAGGCACTATTTTCAATTCCTTCTTCGTGCCACTCATGCTTTCCTTGAAATTCATATGAGTTGGAAAAGTAATTTTGGGTAGTCTGGAATTGCAATCATAAAATCTTGAAGAACAGCTATGTAAAGCAGCATTCTGCTAGCTTAAGTAAGGTATGAAACAGAATTTTCAGTGTGCCAATTTGAGAAAAATGTTAAAATAATGAATTCATCTTTTATGGTTATTTTAGTGCATGTCTCTCTAGTTGCAGTTAAAAAGGAAGATGCCTTCAAGATCTTAAATGTCTACAGGGCTGTAGACATGAAATATGCATCCTATATGGGGGACTCTAGTCTAATACTTTACCATTTCTGCTAAGGCTCCCTTACAAAGAGGCATCTCTTCACAAGGCATACACACTTTATCTGAAGCCCACTGTAGAACCCATAGAGTTTCATAAAAACCTAGCAGTTCAGGGATTATAACACAAAATTTCAAGGACAGCAGGTCTAAATGATCTGTTTCTACCTGCAAGAAATTCTATCTGTCCATGATATGAGCTATTGACTGTCTAGATATCCATGGCAGGTGCCTTAGCCAATATCTTAGTCCTGTGTTCCTGTTTCTTATTTAAGATAGCTATAACCAAGCACTGCCTTTACTTCTGTGCTTGTAATGCTCTGAAATGAAGGCTTATGCCCAGTCTCATTTCAGCTCTCAAATAATAAGGGCTGTTGTAATTAATAGAACTTGTCTTGGGTAAAGTGTTTTTTTTAAAAAAAAAAAATAAAAAAAAAATAATTAAAAAAAAAAAAAAACAAAAACAAAAAACAAACAAACAAAAAAAAAACTTTCTTTTTTTTTTCCCACCCTGACATAATCCTATTTTTTAAAAAATGTATAACCCTGCTTTAAGTTAATACAAAATTAAATATATCAGGGTAGAAAACTTGCTACCCAGTTGTTGTGCTGCAGATCTCCTTGCAGTCATACCTGCAAGCTCAGCTTTCTAACATGGGCTGGGCAAGTAACTGCATCACACAGAGTGAACTTTGCTCTGGCTGGCTCCATCTGGTCAGGGCATAAGCTCTGGCCACGGACTCTTGTTTTCCTCCTGCCCTTTCCTGCCTTCCCAGCAAATCTGTACTTGTCATTGCTGATATGAACTGTTGCACTCTGCCATAATTTACCACCTGTATGAAAGCACTGGAAATGCCAGCACAGCAGAATTCACTGCTGTGACTGTGAATAATGTTTTTCAGCCATTCAGTACTGTTGCAGGCATCTATTCAAAGTGCAAACTGGAGAAGAGGGCTTTCTGGTATGGTTTGTCTGGGTTTGCATGGTTCCTCATAACATCAGGGTGAAAAAATAGTAAGTGCTTTTGCTAGTTTGGTAGTATTTGCAGCATCATTCGGGACCTAAGTCTGGGGATCTAGGCATGGTACCATGCCCACCTTGGAGAGCTCTGAGCATCTGCCACTGATGCACCATTACATACCACATATAGCCTTAGCACACCCAATCCTCAGCAGCATGCTTCAAAGTGTACTCAAGTACACGGGCGAACAGGGACAGATTACAGAGATTTCAGATGTGGTTATGAACTCTGTTTAATTAGGCTGTTGTTTTCTGTGTATGTTTGTTTGTTTGTTTGTCGTTACAGGAGCATGTAGGTGCCTCCTACTTGGTCTACTCAGTTTTGGACTGAGAGCCTTTTAGAGTTACCAAGCACTCCTCCTTGCAGGTAGGTTCAGTAAGTATGGCAAATGCAGAATGCTTTCAAAATCAAATCTTTCCCAGAATACAGCAAAAACAAGCTGGCATCTCTGACAGCATCTGACTTCAAAGTGTAAAACAGAAACTGGGAGGGAAAAAAAAAAAAAAAAAAAAAAATCTAGCCAACTCCAACCGTCATGTACCAACAGAGTGCCTCAGATTTCAACCAGGCAAAAATAATCACAAAAGTATACAAGTTCCCCTAAAGTTCACTTAGTATAGCAAATGATTTATCACCATCTTCAGACAAAGTGCATTTGAATGAGCTTCTGTCAGCCCAGTCATCGTTTGGATTTGACTCGGCCTGCTGAGCTCAGGGGAAGTCTTGCTGACCCTCACCAGAGTAGGTTCTCTTCCTATTAATGTTAATGGGAGTTTTGCCTGGATTTAACTGAGAACAGCTTTGGGCACAGACTTGTCACCTATAGGACCCCACCACCACCAACCCACACACATAAACATCATAATATAAATATTAGTGAGTGGTTTAATTTCAGTATATATTTCCCAGCTTTCAAACAATGGTCTCAGAAGAAATAAGGATAAAAAGTCTTAATAAGAGGCACATGTTTTTGTAAAAATAAAAATAACACACTTAAGTTATTCTTCAGTCATGTTTTAAGACTTGCCCTTTTTAGCTCCCCAACTTTCCAAGAAATTTTCTCAGCTAATCGAAAAGAAAGCTGGGGTACAGATCTGAAAGCCTCTTGTCCACTGTGTTCCAGTGCTTTCCACCACTTCAGTGGTAATCGTGGGTCCCAGATGCTGGGCTGTGCTGGATATGTTTTCCCCAACAACAACATCTGGCTGCCTGGCAGAACCTCCCAGCCTGTTGCACTGACAGCTGTTAAGTCCCTTTGGAGTTGCTTCATGCTCCAGTAGCAACACAGCTTTGCTGTTCTTGGTCTGAGCAACCACGCTCACATGGATGCTGTTTGCCTTTGATCCTCATAGCTTAGCTTTTGGTCATTTTCTAGCTCTTTGTAGAAATGCAGACCTCTCCTTGGGATTCTTGGGCAGCAGTTTTAATGCAAAAAAGGCCTCAGCAGTCACCATGTACATGTTGCAGTGTCCTCTTTGGTGGGAACTCACCCGGCAGCCCTACTGATGGGCTCTTCTGACACTTAGTCTTTTCCCTCTTCTAAGTTCAGATTGCTGGACAAAGGCACAGCTCTTTTCCCCAACCCTGAGCAACCATGGAGAGAGTATTTCTTTGTCTGTATGAAATTTTCAACTTCTCACATCTTGATATTTTTTTGTTTCTTTCATCTTACAAATGCATCTCTAAAGATTTCTAGCTTCTCCTTTCTCACCACCTCTTGTCTGCAACCAGCTGTAAGGAGGGGGAATAGTACAAAGAACAGGAGCAGTGTGGGGTATGGAAGAAAGGGTTAAGGGAGATGAGGTCTGAGAGAGAAGGTGCAAGGGACTTGGAAGCACAGCAGCATGGAGAAGAGCCAGACAAGTTCTCCAGCAAAAGAAAAATCTCACAGTTTTTGCCAGTAATGACTGATGTGTCTTGTGTCATGTTTGGAAATATGAGGACATGGCAGCAGGCAGTAGATAGAATGTGCTCTACCCTCATTGTGCTGCTGTGAGCAACCAGTTAAAATAAGAAAAACAAACTTTATTCTTCAACCATTTAGCTGCCTCTGGACCCTGTTACAAAGCCGGTACGCAGCAGCCTTGTCAGAATGTTGCTCTGACACAAGTTTCTAGTCTGGCTGTAGTCCTCCAAAATACAAACTGCTTAATTTTATTTGAAAAGTTCCTCGATTTTGAGCAATTTCTTATGCAAACAATGATTCCCAATAAAGTTTTGAAACTTCCCATGAAACACATCCTTCTAAAAGTATTCTGGTCATGTCCCCTGCCTTTGATGGAAAAAGGCTATGGCTGTATTTAAAAAAAAAAAAAAAAAAAGTTTGATTAGAAACATATTTGAGACAAACCATGTGCTAATATTAATCGGAACAAATCCACTGAACTGGCTTAGCCTCTTCTGGGAAGTAGTAGCCTTGAACCTGGTTCCTCACTATTTCTCTCAGCAATCAAAGATTTATTAGCAGTGCTCCAGTGATATTAGAGAAAACGGGAGAAGCAGTATTTCCAAGTTTTGTCTGGAAGAGCATGAGATGCTCACATTCTCTACAGAGGTCAAGAAACTTAGATCATGTTCATATGGAAACTTGCTAGAAGTTGTTCACTGCCTCCATTTCTGTAGCTATGTAGTACACAAATGTCCACATGTACATATGCAGGCATGTCAAATGGGAAATGGATGTTGACAAAGTTTGAATTTGCAGATGTTACAGTGAGGCATAACTTCTGTGTGTGATGTTGCCACCATTCTTTAATCTACCTGGTGTCATTAGCTTTGAATTTATGCCCAATTTCAGCAGGTCAGTTCCTGATCCAATTAGCCCTGTCTTTACAAGGAAAATTGTTATATTGATAGAATATCAATGTGAATTTTCTTCAATCTTCTGCATGTTGAGAAATTCCAGACATAGTCTCTCTTACAGGCTAGCTCAATCTTAGATCACAACCACCTCTCCTGGGGAAGAGGTAGAAGATTTTCTGAATTATAGCCATTTGCAAGCACTCACAAAGAAACGTTCTACCAACAATAAATGACCTTCAGATTATCTCCAAGTTGAGGTAAATAGTTCTACAATTACATGGCTGAATTTCTAGTTGAGTCTGAAAAAGCTATAACCATGGTTTAGGTACATACTATATTGCTTCTTCCTGCACAAACAAGCTGTATAGTAAGCGATGTTATATTCTGATTAAGTAGTTATTGTAACTGTGTTGAATGCGGGAAAGTTCATTATATTGCAAATGTCCTATAATACTCACAGTGCTGTTGTATTTAATAATAAGCACAGTTTGTATCACAGTGGGAGGGAATGTATAAATGTTCTAAATTATGGTAAAACTTGCAAGTAAAATGCTTTTTCCGAGTGCAAGGAATTCTAGAACTGGTCAGTAAATTAGAAAAATCTTTTTTTTGTTGTTCCTTTTATTTTTTTAAGTGTGCTACACTATCACAAGTATTAACTACATTACTGTATTTATTCTTCTTAATTATTCTTAAAATTGGTACAAGAGAGATTCCTCCTCTAAACTATTTATGTAATATATAAAAATATATGGGGGGTATGTATACATGCATACATTTTCTTTACATAAAAAGACAACCAACTGAATATTAATTAAAATATACTGATTATTAAAATGCTCTAATTGTTACCACAGACATCGGCCCTGACTCAGAAAAATGTTCAATCACATGTTGATTCATTTTTTTTCCAGTCTTAGGGACTTTCCTGGGTTCCAGTGTGTGTGCATAAGCATTCTTCCCAATTTCATATCCTTTCCTTGAATTAGCATTAGAAAAAATCTTGTCTCCACATGCAAAGAAACCCAGGGTTCATAACGCAGGTTCTGTTACCATACACCATCTCTGATTCTGCACCTTCTCATTGAGAGAATATAAGACCAAGATATTTTCATATTATGCAAAGTTGCACGTTTAACTTGCTGTTGTTTTAACCCCCCTGGAAGCTTGAGGCTGAAGTCTGTTTCCTTGCTGCTGCAGAAGTTTTTCTTTTCTATTGTGTGAGTGTCCTGGGTTGTTTTTGTAGGGCTGTGATCTTGGGCTGTTTGGCTAGCTCTGTTTCTCTTTTATTTTCGTGTTCGGTGAGGCATTTGATCTGAAACAAAGCAAGCTGTACATGAAGTGAATTAAAAGAAGGTAAATTTTGTAGCCTGCTACCAAACATTTTGAGACCCACTTTATCCTTGTAATTTCTTGTAATATTTTGGACACGGAGATGCATTCCCCCACAAGCCCATTTGCTAACTGCTGGGGTTGCTTCAGTCCCCCCTTGGCCCGAGTTTGGCAAAAGCCTGAGGGGCAAAATAGCCTCAAATGCATCTTTCATGGGAATTTGAAAACAGAAAGTGCAACTTGTAACCCTTTCTGGATCAGGCTGCAATCACGCTGCGCCTCAACCCTTGTTCCCCCCCCCCCCCCCCCCGCTCCTTTACCTTCCCCCCAACCTCAGGGCAGGCGATATTTTTTTTTTTTTTTATTATTTTTTTATTTTTTTAAAAAAAAAAAAGCTCCCCGCCTGTTCTGTTACGGCGTGTCCTCGTACACCATTGTCCGAGAAGTACGTGTCGCACACGCCGACAAAATTTTCCGGCTTGGGGTCCGGCTGCCAGCACCCGCTGCAGCGGCGGCGGGGCGACCGTGACCCCTGCCGGCGGCGGCCGCCCCCGACCGGGAAGAGCTCAGGGATGGAGACGTTCAATCCTTGGGCATGTCCCCACGGAAATACCTGTGGCTGGTTGGTTTCTTGTGTGATTTTTTTTTTTTTTTAATGTATATTTTTTAAATATGCATTTAAAGTTTTTTATCTCAAAAGGTAGCTTCAATCTATGCAACCTTAAAGAAGTTGGCGTCTCTCCGCCGTGTTGCTGGGAAGGTGGTGATGGAATCTTAAAACTTAAGTAAATTTTATCATTGCTATCTTTCAGGTTTTCTCTGAAAGTAAAGCAAACCCCAACAGTCACTTGTTTTCAGCATGCCTAAACATTTTTTTACTCTCTGAGGCAAAAGTCTTTTGGGTTTGTAACAGGTATTGGGCTTGCTTTTTATAAAACCCAAAGGAAACTTTCTCTCAAAATTTCCCCTAACAAAGCAATCAGTTTTTTCAAGAAGTACAAATCGCTGCAAGTTCCTTGAAACAGTCAGGCACTTGCTGCCCAGAAAAGGATGAGGCAGAAGAATAGTTACAGCAAGGAGGAAAAAAAAAAAAAAAGTGTAGAAAGAAGTGATCTGCTCAACAGATGTATTCAGACCAAATCTAAAGAAATGGCTTTCTAGGATCTGAATCTGTACTTTTTTTTTTTGCCTGTGTAAATCAGGAATGAATGGAATTACCCTGTGTTAAACAGTACTGACATTATACAAATGACTGCAGATCCGGTGCTGTTCTGATACGTGGGACGTGAACACATCTTATGTGCATAATGCTTGTTTTTTGTCTTGCATATGCTAGCTTTGGTGGATTTGCCATGTAACCTACATGATGTGTGTATATATGAAAGGGGAATTAGGTCTTTTGTTTAGTTTTGGTTTTAATAGAGAAAATCTGTAGAACGTAACCAAAGCCAGTGGAATAACAGTAGATTTACACTGCTGAGCATACTGCTGAGCAACAGCAGTATGTGATGTGTCCTGTGAAAAGCATCTTCCCTTTCTTTCTTTGATTTCTACTTGGGATTGCAAAGATATTTACAGTATGTGTAAGGAAGCCTTCCTCATCTGAATTAGCAAAGCCAAATTTGTTATATCACTGTTTTCCTCTATTTTTGAAGGAGCTTGCTGAAAAGGAAATCCCACAGCCTTGTCACAAGTTTAAAGATAAGTAACATCCCTGCTGGATTCATGATCAAAGAGCTCATTGCAGTTGTATTCCCACATTCTTACTTCTCCTTTCAGTGTATTCCAAGCTCTTTTTTTTCCTTTATTTTTTTAAATCTGAAAGTGTTGTATATTTTCATGTGACATTTCTGACCAGTTCCCACTAAATCAGGAGGGTGAAGTGAATGAATCTAGCAATGTTACAACCTTCTCCTAGTGATTTGCAAAATTTCTGCGTTTTTCATACAAAAATTCTAATTGTATTAGAACTGCAACACCAAAGTTAGTTGATTTCTGTGCTGAGTTTTCGTGCTGCCACAGTTTTCTGTTTGACAGAGAAGTAATTACAGCAACGCAGCGATGGGCTTAAGCCACAGACTCTGATCCAGAACCATGCTTTCTCAGAATGTATAAGCCCAAGTCAGGTTTCCACCGCCTAATGCCGTTGGAAAGTTTGAGGTGCTAGGCACATCTTGCTGTAAGAAGTGTTAACCACTTATTACATGTTCTCTGGCTGAGGTGCTCTAGGATGTTCTGAATATGCCCTGGAAGACCCCCACTGCTTTGTGCCAAAGTTAGTGGGTTTCTTTCTTCTTGTATTTCTTCTGTCATTCTTCACGTCTTTGTCATTCTGTCATTCTTCATTCCTTCTCACCAGTTCTTGACTCCCAAGCATCTGTGTAGTAATGAACTCAATCAGTAGTGTAATCTAGATGTAATCCAGAGTTTGGTCCAAAACTATTTAAATGGCTTAAATAGAAAAGCTTATTTATTGGCTACAGTGACTTATAGGTGTTTTTAATTTCTGTAAGGGAGGGAGGCAAATTCTCAGTTCTTGCAAGTTCAGGAACCTCACTGTCTTCTCGTGGCATAATTCGTGCTGAATAAGGATGAAACCAAGACCATGTCCCACAGTTGGTAGGTCCCAGCTCAGTCCCTGTAGAGTAGGGACCTCTTATCTCAGGCGATGCTTATGGGCTGTCACATTCATATTACACAGATATAAATGATAGCTTTGGGCACTAAAACCATTGTTTTTTGTGGTGTCTTTCTGTCCTTTAAGTTCAAAGAATTGTTACCTTTTATTCAAATTGTGGTTACTTAATTTTGGTTTATAAGCTAAAATCCATGACTTGTACCTTGTTAGGCTGTGAGCTATAGGTACTATGCCATTTCATTCCTGATGCAGGCAAGACTTTTTCTCTTAAGAAGAAAGAAAATTGAATGAAGGACAGAATCAAAGTTGACGCAGATTTCTCTGCTCCTTGTTATAGCCAAGTCTTCAAATAGTTTGTTTTTTCTTGTTCAGTCTTGTAAGTGGATCCTTAAAAAAAAAAAAAAATAATAATAATAATAATAATTCAGACAATATTAGGTGAGGGTCTATGAGATACAGTATGAAGGTCAGCCTTGGCTGACTAAGGTAATTCCCTCCTGGCCTTAAGAAGTGTGAGAAATCATGTGCTCATAGTGATCCCTGATGGTACTGATGAATAAAGTTAAGAGAATTTTTAATAAAAATAATACAATCCCTGGAACTGAACTCACCACTGTTTTAAAACATGAAATAGATACTTACCTTACAAAGCCAGCAAGTGTTTGGTTGGTAGCCATGGCAATTTACAGGTGTTAAATTAACCACAATGGGGCTGCCTAGTTCCCTGATGCAACAGAAATATTTTGAGACTTACGATGAAAAAAATTAATAAAGCCCCACAATATAAAGACTATAAAGTTCAAATAAGAATGGAGAGTGCAAACTTAGATCTGTATTTCTGTGAAATTTCATAAAATGGGATTTTATACCACATAATACAACCTGCTGCTTCAACTGAAATAATGGACTTGATTTGATATTTTCATTAAATGCAAAGTATTTGCGGATACTGGTGGCAATTAGGTGTTGCAAATGCAGTCATCAGTTTGAAACTGAGCATATAAAAAGGTATTTTAATAAAAAATACAGTCACCTTGGTACCTGAATCTACCCTTACTGTATTGTATGGCAGACACTCTATCCATTAGACTGTGCTCACAGGTTAACAAGAAGGGAAATTTTAAGGCATAGAATTAGCTATAGGAAAGCTCTCCTATTATTGAGTGAATGCAATAAAGACATAGCAACATTTACAAGGAAAAATTTAATAAAATACATACTATAAAGGCTACAACATTCTATATCTGCTCCATAGTTTATATCCAAATCTGTGCGTGTTCAAAAGTCCATGCAAATTGGACTTAATTTACTTTACGTTTTTACTTCTTCAGGAATATAAAGTGAGCTCAATAATTTTTCCTTTATTTTTATCTATAAATGGTCTCCTAAATGGGAGCTTATTAAAAAGGAGGCAGGGTTAGAGCGATTACATCTTGGCAGAACCAAAAGAGCCTGAGTCCAAGGGCCTGGCTGTTTGCTGATGTCCAGCCAACACCCTGGATTCTTAATCAGCTTAAAGATTGTATGGACAGTGACACGTGGACTCTTAACCATTTTATTTTTGTCACTGCTGCAACTGACATTTTGTGGTATGTTATTCATCTTTGGCTGTGTAGAAGGATATTGAAGTTACCATACCCAACAGTACCAGAGGTCCCCAAACTTCTGTTTCCACACAAAAAGTTACTTTGACTGTAAATATTTCTGTTGTGAAATAAGAGGAAAAAAAAGGAGAGTTTCAAAGGGAGGCTGTGCATTCTGTCCACTTTCTCAGAAAGAGTTTGTAGGAGATAAAGGATAAAAATATCTTCTCTCTTAGACAGTTTTAAAGAATGTAAAAGTTCAATCCACAGACACAAAAACTAAACCAGTTTCATATTATGTCTCTCAGACACATAATAAATGTAACCAAGTGCAGTTTACAAGTTGGTATGGCATTGCTTTTCATATTGCATGACTATTCATCAGTGTGACTTGGACTGACCCTGGTTTTGGAGAACCAAGTTTGCTAGCCCCTACTCACGTGCAGAATTCACTCCAGCATACATCTGTGGTGGAGTCTCTTCCTCTAATACTCTAGCCTGCTGATTACACTGTTGTGGGTGCTCAAACACCAACTCTGTGTTTGCAATATACATCTACTTCTCGAGTGTCTGAGAGAGAAAGAATAAAGGGAAAGCAACAGATCCACCCAGGTAGTTCTAGAGAGGTATGGATTACATTCCTGTTAAAGATTAATCTCTTTCAGGCACTATCCAACAGCTCTTTACAGCCCGGGGAGCCTTCTGAGATGAACTGCTTTGAGGCTGTGCAGAATCAGACTGTACGTATGTTTAATAGACCTGGGGGTTACAGCCATTTCCACAAACCCAAGGTTACCTGTGTTTCCTGTGTTCACACAGTTTTACGAAAGATCTGATTATCAGGGGACCTGCATCTGGTTCATACTAGCCTGGGAAGGAATTTGCCAACTTGAGGAGGAACATTTGTCAGTGGTAGCGCTTTGTCATCCATAGGAAAAGGTTTCATTGTCTTCCCCTGGGAAGATATTATTAATAATAATAGTGGAAGCCAAAGGGAATTTTTGGCCCAAGGGAGGCATTTCATATGAAGTGTTTGGCTTGGTTTTGTTTCTGCACAAGCTTAAAAATTAATGTAGAAATCAGAACAGTGATGTGGAAGGTACACTACCTAAGTGTAGACTGGTGCAAACACTCTTTCTGAGCATTATCTGATGTTTCCCTGCATCCTGGTTATCCTACAACCCATGGTGGTCTACAGGGAGTTTGCCTGTATCCTCAGCTACTAGACAACGTGACCTCTATTTACTTTAAAACCTGTGGTGTTGGTGTGCCAGCATTGTCAGTGACTCAGGCAGTGATTAAACACAGAAGTATTTTTCCCTACATTTATGAAACATAAAGATATTTGTTTTGATTTCATCACTGTCACCTCATTAGGCACCAGGAAAGTTAGGTTATACATTGAATCAGTTTTGCACTTGGTTTTGTTTACTTTTCATAAATTAACATGGTAATTCACTGTAATAAAATTCTTTGTTTACACAAAGATATCAAAAGGCATCTTCCATTATTCTCCTTAATGTTACAGCTTTAGAATGTGCAGCTAAAAGCTCTGTTTATATTGCAGCTGGACGGAGCACTTACCACAGGGTGTCACATCCCAGATATGCTCTGCTTTAAGAAGCTGCAGAGCAATGCCAAATGTGGAAAAAAAATATGCCCACCTCTTCCATTAAAACATCTCTTATCTTACAGAATTATTTATCCTAAACTTGATCTAATTCAATTTTTTTTGTCCAGCAAGGAGCAATGGGTATGCTCCTGTAGGCCAGAGAATGCTGAGGCCTAGTAGCTGCAGTGGGCAGAAGGCCCATTCACAGCCATCAGAGCAAGAAAGGCTTGAAGTGAAGCCAATTCTGCCTCTGAACTGGCTGTGCCCTTTTATCACTGGCAGATAACACATTCTTTACTGTTACAAGTCCAATTGTGTTTTAGGTTTGGGATTCTGGGTGCTCTTTCCTCCTGATCCAGAAGAGGAAGTGGGTTGTGGTACCTCCAATTCATGATACTGCTTGGCGTTTGCCATTATGTTACTTCATTCTATGATACAATTGCTGCTGGTGTTGTAGTCTCTAGAAGAAATTATCTATCTTACTTCCCACATGTGGGAAAGGGAGTTACTGAGAGTAAAGCAAAGCTTAGCTGAAGTTTGTCTCTTCTTTACTCTTTTAGAATGGCTTCTGTTTGCGTGAACTGCAAGGGGAGTGAAAGAGCCCTAGCTGATCTAGCAAGGTGCACACACACAAATATCTGCCTGCTTTATCTACGTCTCTTCTGATTTTTTTTTTTTTTTTTTTTTTTTGGCGGGGGGGCACGGGGGCGGATGTGAAAGAAAGAGGATTACTGCAGTGCTTTACACTTGATGCCATCTGGCCAGCAATTGCACCAGTTTCAGATAATTTTAATGAGCGGAGAACGCCCACCAGATGAAAATCTGGCTATGCTTTGTCATACTGTACAGTAAAAGCATCCACAAGAAGAGATCCTGTTCTGTGCAGTAAGCCCATGATGATTTTTAAATGAATATTCCTTATTGGGTGTTTAAAAGATCTTTCAACATTGATACTTTAGAAAAACGGGAAGGATTTTCTGAAAGCCCTTTTTTGGATGGTTTGGAAATATTTTTCAGAAGTCTTACAAGCATACATGGAATATATACTGTTAACAGGATGTTAAATCTTGCAGCTTTATTTTTTGGGATTAAAGACTAAACGTTATGGCATTTAGAAACAGGCTAATAATTAAACCTTTCATCTAAGAAGGACAAAAATCTTGTATCTGTTGCATACAGACAGATGACATGATGACAAACTATAAATTTTATTAACTTTATTATCACCCATTCAAGATAAGTGCTAATAAATTAACAACATGCTGGAAATCAACAAGTTACAGAAAGATTTATCACGGAGTTTCCAACATGTGGTTTGTGGAGCGCTAGTTGTATATCAATTCCCTGTCATGCTGGTGGTCTTCACTGAATGCACAGGATTACAGAGGCTCCAGTACTAATTCCAGTCACAAAAAGAAGGCCTGATCTAAATCTGTAGGAGATAGGAGCGGATATGGTGGACTGATACACCTTCTGTCATGAAGGCTATCACTACAACCATTGCAGCCTTGTCTGCAGTAGAGAGAAGCGCTTGATCTTTGAAGGGGAAGTGGCAGCTACAAACAGATCTGAGATCTTCAGCCAAGTTTGGAAAAACATGGAGCAAGAAGTGTTGGTATATTAAGGAGGAACCCTATGCAGAGAAAGCTCTCTGAACAGGAACAGGGTTAGTGTTCTGGCATCCTCTCAGTGATGCAGCTTGAGGAAGGAGCCTTCCCCTCCCCAAAGGCCACGTCCCCAGGGTGCCCCGAGGCATGTCAGCAGGTGGCTGGGACTGTACTCCTCCACCCGGATGGTCCCTCACTGTTCTGCTGATTCCAGAGAGATTCCTCTTGCCATAAGGGCTTCTTGTTGGACTTGATCCTAAATCCACAGAGTTTATGGAAAAATTCCTGCTAAGGTCAACTGCTTTGGCCTGAGTCACTGCACAGAGGCACTCTTGAACTTAAGGAGTTCAGAGCAGGTCCCTGAGCTTCCATCAGGTGTCAAGAGTTGTAGGGAGGATGGTGACAAACGTGGCAGTGCCTGTGAATGGCAAGAGTTGCTTGAACTCATTCTCTACCTTCCCCCTCCTGCATTTTAGGGATTTTTATGGAAAACACATTTGTAACATATTCGATTGCATCTATGCAGGGGAGAATTAGATTGGCATAAAGGTAAACAACTGGCAAATTATTCATAACTCCAAATCTGCCCAATGTCTTTTTGTTCCAAAACTTTAGAAATTAGAGACTGCTCACCAGATGTTATAAAAGAAATTACTAATTTAACTGCTAAACTGCTAAAAGGCTCACTCTGGTAATATTTTCCTGCAGAAAATGTCTGTGTCTTGTTAAATGTTTATGGAATACTGTAATTATATTACATTTGCTGTTAAACGATATTGACATTTTTGAATAAAAAAGTTTTTTTTTTTCTTTTTTCTTTTTTTTTTTAATCCAGGCAGGATCTATAATGTGCACATCTGGTTGCAACCTAATGTGTGGCACTGAAACAACAACAACAAAAAAATAAAATAAAATCTCCCCACCCTCAAATCAAAAAGCCTTCTGCGAATGTTCTTCTGTGTATTATTTTTTCAAAGTAGCTTCGGCTTTTGTAGCACTTACTATGATTAAGTATGAGGACTTTCTCACTATCAGCAAATGTTTAAAGGCAAATAACCAGCAAAGTTTCAGCAAGCTGATGGCTGGTGAAATAAGGATATATTTAGCAATGAAACATCTGTTTCTCCAGCAATAACCCAGCTGTTTGGCTTGGAGAATACCTGTTACAGTTATTAATCATATTAAAAAGTAGGAAAAAAAGACTTTGGAAGGCTTGAAATGAACATTTTGTATGTTTTCTTATATATAAAAAGGTGGCATTGCCACTCTAAGGAGTGTAAGAAAAAAAGGGTGAGTTGGGAATCTTTTTGAAGGTTATAGGTATTTAAATACTTACACTTAACACTGCTGCCGGCTATCTGTCAGTTATCTTTTCCTCATTCAGCAGGTGATACTCTTGTAAAACATTCAAAAAATGCTTTGTATTGTAGTGTTTTATGTATCAATTCCCTCCCCTCAATCTTTCTTTTGAATTACTGTAAAGGGGTCAGATGTGACGTTGGCTAACTGCACCACTTAGCATACATTTGTGTTTTCCCATTTCCCATTGGGTAATGGAAGACAGAAATTTGGCTCTCCTCGACTTTGGGAACTATCCATAACTCAAAAAATGTGATTTCTACTGGAGGCTAGAGTAAGGAATACATATAAAATTCTACCATTTTGCTGGAGTTCTACAGACAGGCTTTTTTACAGGGTTTCCCCATCACGCAGATTTAATCAAGAGTACCAGTCAATTACAGTAGGTTTGCACCAAACAGACTTGAAATAGAACTCAAGCTTTTGAATTGTGACTGGTGCTATTCATAAAGGTTGAGAACATCTTCAAAAGCAAAAGCTTTTTTTGTGTGTAGATAGGACCCAGTCCTTGCCGTATACGTACAACATAATTGTGGCTTGATTGTGTAATGGCTCCATTGTTATTCCAGGTGGCCCTACACTGCAAAACTGGAACTATCACAATAAAGACCGATGTACATAGAAAACACATGATTTTGTTGACAATTTATTAACTCACTAAAAGGTGGTCAGATCCTTTTCTTTTGTGGATTTTCTGAGGTGGGTATTTGAGGTTGCTTTTGTTTTATGTCTCTTTAAAGAATGAACAAATAGAATAAAACTCATATATTTAAAATCTCAGATATTTTAAGTATCTCAGACCTGAACCTTTTTTTTCCCATCCAGAACTGAACATTTCAGTGTTTTTTTTTTTAATCAGTATTTTAAACACAGTATTTCGACCTCTTGAAATGTTTCATTTAAGAGAATCTGAATCAGAGAATCAAGACAAACTAGCTAAATTTTACTTTTTTATTTTATATTGTAATTTTTTATAAAACTATGGGATGAACAGAAATGTATACATTAACAATAAAAATAGCTCAGACTTTCATCAAAGAATTAATTAATGCATTGAAGGCTACATGGACTATCATAGCTAAAATCTGCTCTCATTTATCGTAGTTTACATTTTTTCTATTAGAGTAATCTGTCTGTTGTATTGCAGAATGACTTGAGGGCCTGGCACCATTCCCTCTCAACCTCACATGATATAGCATGAATGTGCACACATTTATCTTGGGAATGTACATGCATCCCACATCTCTTCTCTCACTGGTTATGTGCTTACCCTTCTTCCTGCAGTTCTGTGACTTCTCCACACTTTAGAAGCTTTTGGGAAAGTAGAAATCAGAAGAGTTCATCATAAGCCCTTTGCTGACCAGCAGCAGCATTAACCTGTCAATGACTATGAAATCTAGCAGGTCATAGAATGACCACTTCATAAAGATATGCCTGCACTCAGTAAATGGTCTGTATCAAGATATCTTGTCCATGTACACACAAACAGCTCACAGTAAGACAAATTTGTACTAGTCACAGAATCATCTAGGTTGAAAGAGACCTCCGAGATCATCTAGTCCAACCTCTGGCCTAACACTAACTAGTCCTCCACTAAACCATATCACTAAGCCCTACATCTAAACATCTTTTAAAAACCTCCAGGGATGGGGACTCAACCACTTCCCTGGGCGGCCCATTCCAACGCCTAACAACCCTTTCTGTAATTAAGTTCTTCCTAATATCCAACCTAGACCTCCCCTGGTGCAAATTTAGCCCATTCCCCCTCATCCTGTCAACAGGCACGTGGGAGAATAGACCAACCCCCACCTCGCTACAGCCTCCTTTAAGGTACCTGTGGAGCGCGATAAGGTTGCCCCTGAGCCTCCTCTTCTCCAGACTGAACAATCCCAGCTCCCTCAGCTGCTGCTCATAAGACTTGTTCTCCAGACCCCTCCCCAGCTTTGTTGCCCTTCTCTGGACTCACTCGAGCACCTCGATGTCCTTCTTGTAGTGAGGGGCCCAAAACTGAACGCAGTACTCGAGGCGTGGCCTCACCAGATCTGAGTACAGGGGGACAATCACTTCCCTAGCCCTGCTGGCCACACTGTTTTTTATGCAAGCCAGGATGCTGCTGGCCTTCTTGGCCGACTGAGCACACTGCTGGCTCATATTCAGCCGACTTTTAATCAATACTCCCAGGTCCTTCTCTGCCAGACAGCTTTCCAACCACTCATCTCCCAGCCTGTAGTGCTGCTTGGGGTTGTTGCGCCCCAGGTGCAAGACCAGGCACTTCATGTGCTACAAGCATTTTATAGATCAGTGGAATCACTCCTAGTATGCAAAAGGTATTTGTGTTTTCAGAGTCTCATTTTCCCACAGAGCATCAGCCTAGCTTTTGGTTGTGTTTTCGCTGCAACTGTGTTTTGCAACTCAAAGAGAATCCAACAATTTCATTGCAGGCAATGTAAAAGGCCCACATCAATTTCAAGCATGTGGGTGGGTGGAGATTAAATCTGGTCCTTATGTTCAGGATGCTGAAGAGTCTCGGCTTATCCCCTAGTGATTTATATACAGTTGTATAGTAGTACCTTGCATAAAGCTAGCATTAGGTTGTGGAGTCTCCTTCTTTGGAGATAATCAAAACCCGCCTGGATGTGATCCTTTGTAGCATGCTCTAGGCGAATGTGCTTGAGCAGAGGAGCTGGACTAGATGATCGCTGGAGGTCCCTTCCAACCTCAACTGTTCTGTGATATCTGAACCAAGGTAAAGTGGGCTGTAGAAAAGGCAACAGTCAATGAGGACCAAACCTTGTCTCGATCATACACTGTTGTTCTGCATCCTCTTTCAGGGTTGTATGGTTTCATACAGGACCATGGGCCTCCACTGTAGAGAACTTATCAAGGCAGAAACCTTGTTTCTTCATATAAATTGTATAATAAATTTACATTCATATTCATATATGCCTGTATTGACACATGCATGCATACTATAGGTATGTGTGTATGCATTTTACAGAAAGATAAACAGAAAAAAATATTGCTAATATTATCTACCTAAAGATTTTTTTAACAATCAATCAAAACAAAACAAAACCCACAAGACTTAGAGACCTAAGCTTAATTCTTAAGGAAATTTGTTGGTTTATGTTTCTGAGTCTTCTTCACCACTTTGGAGCAAATGTAGATGTCCATTTCTATGTGGATATGATATGGAGTATAAAAAGTTCTCAAGAACTTTTTAATCAGCTGAATCTTTGCTGAGCAACTATCCAAGGAATCAGAGGAGAATTAAGATATTTTTCCATATATGAAACAAATTTGAGATACCCTTTGCCAAGGATCATTTGGTCTTTCTCATTTGTTGTACTATCCAAGTGCAAGCATATATTGTCAAATCGATGTGAATGTTCACTACTCAAAGTATGGACCCCAGAACCAGAGGTGAGTGTCTGTTCTCATCTCCCACACTGCATCTGAATTCTCTAATATCCCATGTATGTTGCTAGTCTAATAAGAGATTAACAGTTAAAAAACAAACAAACAAACAAACAAAAACTTGTTTTAACATAATCAGTATTTTCAGCATCTGTAAAATGCTATCCTTTCTTAAGTTAGACATTCCAGTGTATTAGTGCTGTATTAATCCATGAAAAAAATATATATATTTGTACTTTTAATTCTGGTTTGTCCACATATTTTCAGGCTGATGAAGGTTGGAATGTTGTTTTACAAAAAAAAATCATTTTTTCATCGATTTCAAATGCACATAATTTTATATTCTATTTCACTCAATGTTTTTGGCCAGCTGAGAGCACTGTTTCTGTTGCCTGGCCGGATTAGTGCACAAGAATTTATAGTGAAATACTTGTGAACACAGCTCTAACACTGGGTTCCATAACTGCATTAGAATGAGAGCAGAATAGCCTCAAAATTGTGGACATTTATTCTTAAAAGATGGTACCTTAATAGCGTTTGTTGAATCTCATCTAAATTCTCATCTCTGTACCTCATCTAAATTCTGAGATTTCGTTAGCGTTTATTTATTTATTTACTTGCTTTTACAGAGCAAAGATACATAGTTAGGCTTCAGGACCCAAAGCTTTGTTTAATATAAAGTTCTTAGGTGCAGCTGAATCTAAGGTAAAATATGCTGGAAAGTAGAAGGTGCCAGCTATTAGGAGCTTTTTTTTTTTTTTTTTTTTTTTTTTTTTTTTTTTTCTTGGATATTTCTTATTCAGATATGCTTGCTTGAGCAATGACATCTGCAGGTTTTTTAAAGACAGTGATTATGTTCTTTTGCGTCTCCATTCTTCAGAGACTTAAATCCATCCTAAACTTTACTGGGAGCTCAGTCCCATTGACTTAAACATGACTACCTTCTAGTCAAAGAAGTAAGTAGTGAGGCTGAAGTAAGTAGTGAGGCTGCAGTGAGAAGACCCTGTATGCCATCAGGCATCATTTGCCAACAGATGTATTAGATGCCATTCAAATGCGTATTGACCAACTAGATGTCTGCTGCTTGACTTTCTACTAGGAGTAAAAATCCTATCAAAAATACTTTTGTACATGGCACTCAGAAAAGAAAAAAAAAAAAAAAATCCTGTCCTCTTTGGTCTCTGGGGATAGCAATCCCCATATTTCTTCAGAATCAGGAATCATAAGTAGGGACTCCTCTTGTGCAGTGCAGATGATGGGCAGGTTTTGCACCTCCCTCTCCCAGAAGGCCTGTTCTAGGGGGTCAGTAATTGTAACCTTGACGTGTAGTTCAGTATTTTCCACAGTTTAACATGATGCAATTAGGGAGAGTTTATTCTCTATACCCGAAGAGAGTTTGTGTGCTCTAAATCTTGTCAATTTCTTCAATTCTTTCAGCTAGTCTAATGAAAGACAATGCCTTTGTCTACAAATATGGCCTTGGTTATATCCTTAGACCATCATAGCTACAACAATGCTACTTATAAAATGTAATGCATTTAAAAATAACACATCAATTAGAAGACAGGCATAATTTCCTTATAAAGTTGAAGTGAAATGTCAACATTTTTTATAATCCATGAGTACCATGAGCAAAAACAGAAGGTAGAAATGCTGGTGGTCTGATCCCTAATTGGTTTAAAAGGCAATAAAGATATATTGTTTCTTTTAAGATGATGCAGTCAATTTCTTTTCCTAACTCATAGTACTAATCTGTCACAGCACTGATAGTTCTGTAGGGGTCTGACTCCTTGAAAGGGTCCTTATAAGGCTTTGTAACTCCAGAACTGCTTTCTCTTGGTACCTGCTTGTTCTTGGATGAATCTTTTTTGTCATGTCATGCAAAGTGAAGAATTGAAGTCAATTCCCCTCCTTAGTACACTCAACTGTTATGTGTGTGATCTAGGAGGACCAAGGCATGCATGAAGCAAATATTGATAGCATTAGGAATAATATTAACTGCATTAACATTGCAGTGTTAGGAGGAGCAAATCATACACAATTCTTGAAGTCAACAGAAAGACCACTGGATATGCAGAGAGAACCAAGCTGTTTACCCATTTTCGGTTGTTTTGTAGGTTCTGTGGCAGAGACAAATTTCCATCTGGACTGAAATGAAGTATACAGAATGAATATACAACAGGCATGACACTGGGAGATGTGGATGGAAACAACTCTTCCTGCTACCAGAGCTACTTCTGTGAGAATGTCCTGTTAAAGATCCACACATAAGGTCCTTATAATAGTGGTTGCTCTCTCAAACACCACAGCATTTGTTGGGAAGCCCAAAACAGTTCAGTGGTTCTGGTCAGTGATGAAAGTAATAGGAAGTTGGTGGAGGTTAAGGATGCTTTGTTGCAGAACAGGTTTCCATGAGAGCAGAAAGACAGATGTTCTGAAGGCACTGAAACTGATCTTTGAAGCAATCTCTGGCTTGGATGCAGCAGGTTTAAACCAAGCCTACAAGAATAAATGGGATGTCTCTGGGTCAGGCTGATGTTTATGCTGTAGCCAAAGCACTGACAGCTAACCTAGGGGTAGAATCTTTAAAATTCTGTATTTCTTGGTTTATGAACTCCAAGCATGAGCATCAGATCTGACCTAGTATTAGTCTGCTTTCAAAGACCTCTTCCCAACTAAATTATTCACTGATTCTAAGTATGGTCTTCCTATACCATTGTGTCTTTTGAAATATTGGTGATTTACAAAAAAAAAAATCCAAGTTACAGTCACGCTACATAATGCAGAATTGGTTTTCTTCAGCAGCCTATGGGATTGTGGCCTGGGCACCAACTTCATCAAATCCTATTTCACTATTTTATCCTGCATGATCCCTATTACAGAGTGATTTTCAAGTCTTGCAACTATAACAGTTTCTGCAGTTCCTCATGTCTTCTTTTCTCTCATTCCTTTTACTACAAATTGTATACACAAAATGAGCACCGTTTGCAATTTTTCAGAGCTAACATTCTCTACACGTAGACAGGCATCCGCCAGTTATGCTCTTTCTCTATAAAAACATAAGAGTATCTTTAGAAAGCTAATGTTAAGCCTCATTTCTTTCTTTCAGGATTTTGAAGGACTTATAAATCATCATAATGGCAGCTAGGAAAGACCAAATAAAGACAGTATCAACATGGTGTAAATATTTCTTTGCTAGAGCCATCGACCCTCAAACCATTATGCTCTCTGCTTATCCTCCAGTCTTGAAAAGCTATTTTGGCTAAAACATATGGAAAGATGTACAAGTGCCTTTCACATGATATTGCGATATCTTCTGGCTCCCATATAGGATGGCAGTCCTTTGTTTACCGTATGCCATAAGAAGACAGAAGAGCTTGCTTCATTCCCAGCCCTCACACAGATTTCCTGCAGGACTTCAAACAAGTAATCAGAGCTGGTGGAGCTGGACAGACAGCTGAGTTCAGTATGCATAAACTCTGTGAGGGTAAGAAATGAAAAGCAAAATGTTCTCTGCCTTGGGTAACCACTCTCACTGTCTTAAAATAATGGGATGTACTTTGCTGTTTCTAAAGATGATATATAACTATCTCATAGTAGTATCATTATAGTATACAAATGTTTTCTAGATTGCCCTGTATTGGTGACTTTATATGAACTTATTTAGATAACTATTTATGTCTTTTCCTCATCTCTTCCCCCCCCTTCTTCTTTCCAAGTTATCCATGAAGATCTCAAGAATCTCTAGACCTGTCACTGTAAAATGTATGGCACTGCCTGCTGTCAGAAAGATAAAATAGCTGAATTCATCAAATTAACATTTCACCATTGACAAGAAGGGCTGTACTGTTATCAGAGATTTAAATGCTTATTCAATCCTATTGATCACATAAATATATACATGCTTTTTTTTTTTTTTTCTCTCAGTGCTTTTATAAACCTTCAAATGAGGTTGATTCCTTCTGCTGAGAGATTTAATTGTTGGTATATGTTTTTCATGTGAATGATGAAAGCCAACTAGAATTACTGCTGAGTGAACTACAGCAATCCAGGATTATGATGAATGGGAGTAGTGAATGATCAGTGACTGATGTAAGCAAAACATTGAGTCTGAAGCGCCTGTAATTAGAGGGACATGATACTTTGACTGAACATTTCAATGTCATACATGGGACAAATACGATATTCATCTTTAAGTACTGAAAGCTTTTGAGTGAGAAATTAGTTAATTACAAAATGGCATGTGGTTCTTACACAGCAAGCTACTTCACCCATTGTATAGCTTCAGCAGAACAGGGCTCACTTACATCAGGGCTGAACTGGCAAGTGAGAATTAAAGCATTGTGAAATTTTCCTACACAGCCTGGGTTGACCTTAGTCCCACAGCGCCATGCCATTACAAAACGTTGTTCATGTTACTAATCAAGAAGTGACCCTTTTCTCTTACAGCTTTTCATATCTGCTAGGCTCTGCTATGATGGAATCAATCTCAGGAAACATTATTTTCTGCTCAGGCTGCTGCTGCCTGGAAATAGCTTATTTGACCCCTTGAATCTGAATTATCATTTCTTTATTTCTTTGCCCAAAAAAAGCTATGGATCACAGCCCGGGTGGTTATACTGGGATGTGCCAGGCAGCAGCTAGAAAGCTTACACCTAAGGGTAGTATTTACAGAACTGGTGATCATACTTGAAATGATAACCTATATACAGGAAATCACAGAGATAAAGAAATCCTGTTTTTCCAACAAAACTCATTTCTAGTGAAATCTAAGAGTTTCTGAGGCATAACTCAAACCTGATTGTGGACAAGAGAAGGTAATAATAGAATATAGCTTACAGAGGAGAAACCAAGCAGGTCAAAGTAATTGGCTTTAATTAGAGGAGATGGAAAGTGGACTGAATATTGGTTTCTGAAGGCAGGACATCAAGAGTGCAGATCTTTACCTCCTGTACAAAGCAGTATAATCAGAGCACTGGTGGCATAGAGTGGACCTTAGGTTCACCTCAGTCCTCATTTCCTGAGGTTCTTTTGACGCCACTGAAGTGTATTAAAGACAATCTTGTCTGGCAGTATTTCAAGAGAGAAGGGATATTATAAAATGTAGCAAGAGTAGAGAAAAATAAATGATCATCAGTAATGTCCTTTTAACACTGTGTGTATAGAGGGGGAGTGTGAGCGTTTGCACACATGTAAGTAATCTGGATTTAAACTGATTTTAGATTAAATGCTGTCAGATGCACAAAATGAATAGGAAAAAAAAAATGTTTCTGTGCTGTGTTGCCCACATTTGGGTACGCTTGGCTAGTAACAACTGTAAGTAAAGAAAAATATTAGATGAGCAATTTTCTTACTGGTATTTTAGGAGAAGTGACTGGTAACCAGTTGTGATGTTTAAAACAGGCTTTGTTACATCTCTTTTCCTTTGCCTCTCTAAAAGAAAATATAAAGTGGCCAGCACACTGTATATATTAGCAGGTTAACATACTGGGCCATACTTGCACTTTATTGTAAATGTTTTTGGTACTTCTTCGAAGTCTGTGTTTACCTTGGGTATTTTCTTAGTTCACACATGTGAAATAACAGCTGGGACTTGCCAAAATATAGCAGTCGAGTGCTGTACATGTAGTAGCTTTAAAACTAACACAGGTGTCCTAGATCCCTTACACAGAATAAACAGAAGCACACGATCAAGAGTGTGTCTAACTCCTCTCTTCTGGAAACAACTCGTCTTGAAATGCTTGATCTGACAATTGCTCTGGTCTCTGAAGAGAGATGCATCACATGGGTGAAATACTATTGATTTCTACAGAAAGAGGAAAGTACACCATCTTTTTAATTTTAATAGAAATGTAAAATCATAAACTGAGTCTTCCAGTTACCACCCTTTTTCTTTTTTCAAAGGAAAGGTAAGCACGTTTAATGAGCTCAGTTCACTCCTGGGTCACACCAGGAGCAGAAGGACAAGACCTCCATCACTAGAAAGACCACCCAGAGAGGAGGAAGCTGTGCTTGCCCAGGAGGGAGGAAAAGCAAGAAGATCCCAACAGTTTTCCTTCAGAGCCCAAGCCATGACTACCAGCTGCCTCCACGGAAGAAGTCGAGGGGCCCCAGCCATGGAGAAGGGGCCTGTTTCTTTTCAGTGTGAGTACACCTCATTTCCTTTGTGCTGGCAAGGCTGTCTGTAGACAAGAGAATACAAATACAACAAGCTCTTTGGTTTTCTTTATGATAGCCTTTTCTTTTGTTGGGAGTTTTTGGTTTCATGACTTTAACTTGTTCTGCTGTTCCTGTATCTATAAGAGAAATAACATAGAAGCTAGTATATTAATGACAGCTACTGTACATGGAGGATGAGCTGGCCATGGATTTCCACAGCTGCAGCCAACTGGGAGTGAGTATTGTCAAATTCTTGAATTTCCATTCAAGAATCCCACTGACAATGCACAGCAGAATTGGGAATTTGGAACCTTGCTCTCAGAGCAGTTTTGTCTCCACACAGATGGTGTAGGTAAAAATGATTTGCCCATGGGGACACCTGTGCCATCTTGTTGCCTGTGTAACTGGTTGGGAGTAGATAAACAAGCCTACACACGTGCAAGAAGAGTTTTTGCTTCCCTTTACCAAAGTGGTATTGCTTTAGAAGGAATAGCATCCAAAATATGTAACTGAAGACACACACTTGGCAAGTTCACTCAAAATGAGGTTGCATTTTGCATAGTAATTTCACTGACCTACACTTTCTCACAAAAATATATAATGCATATTGTCTGTAAGGATAGAAATCAAGCTATTGGAAAAGAACTGTAAGTTCTCTGGAATCAATCTACTTAGTCTGAGAATTTGTGAAACTGGGCTGAGGTTTCCAATACTAAAATTATGGCTTATTTTAACAAATGCATTTGTATTAATTGTCCTAACATATGAAATCCGATGGAAGTATTTGGGATTTTATCGTCATTAAAATAAAATCTGGGAACTTTTTTCTAATTACACCATGAAAATGTTTTCCATTATGAGAATTTAAAAAAAAAAAAAAAAAAAAAAAAGAGAGAGAGAGAGAGAGAAAGTGTTAATTATGTAAATTTCCATCACCAAAAGGCTTGTTTCCACTGCAGGACTTTAAACTTTAAATTAAACTTTGGATGTTGCCCATAGCTGCACTGGGTCTCTGTGCCTGAAAGGTTGCCTTCTTTTTCCAGCTGTATCAGTTGATCTGATGAAAGATTTTGCTTCTCCTTAGAGCTAACCTTGCTGGTTTTGGAGATATTGCAGCTCAGTAAATCTTATTGAGTGTTTCATCTTGACCTTCCTATAAAGGTAAAAGTGTCTTGGATTCAGACCTAGTCTCCTGAATACTTTCCTTGTCGATAATGTAACACATTTAGTTTTCCACGCTGTGCATGGCCAGGACAGGATTAGCAAGGCATTAACTGATTGCAGGAGGATCAAGGAAGTGGATTAGAGCTGCTTCACAACCCAGAAAGTTGATGATGATTCTGAAGGTAAACACCCCTACTTGGGGACATGAGATAAAGAAAGCGAGATTTAATCAACTGCTTTGAGAAAAGAGTGAAGCCAGTCTATGTCTTGCTTTTCCAGTATATTCCAGTTATCCCTTGACATAATTATGTTTTAATACAATGCCAGCTTTCTTTTTAATAAGATCCTTGAAATTTCTTTTAGGCCACCTAAAATGTCATGGCTTTTTCCTTCATCAATCAAAACATATTTTTTTTAACTGCAGGATGTTTGTTCAGTAGAGCTCACTGTTTTTCTTTCATTGATTTTCTTTGTAACACAGTTGTTGAAAACTTAATTTTGAGTTTAGTCAGCTTTGTTCAAGATGCATTGCTATTCAAAGTAGAATTTGTGGTATGTTTTCTGCAGTCCAGTGCGAGGGACGTACAGCATGATGGATGATGTTTGGAATTAAAAGCTGAATGAGTACAGGCGTTACAAAAGCTGCTCTCTTGATCTGAAATCAGAAATCCCTTTCTTTGTCACTCCCTGATAAGAAATTTAGACAGACATTGTTGGAAAAAAATCCCTCTGAAAAATAAATGCTACTTGAGATTTAGTGGTAAGATGTGGCTTGTATTTGTCTTTTGTATAAAAACATTGTGAATATAAATATGTTTTTAAAGTATGTGTGTGGGGAGGTATGTTCCTACTTTACTTTATGGTCGCTTAGTAATAATTCTATGTAAAACTGGAACTTCTTCCCCCAGAAAATTTTGCTCCTGTGTCTATTTACTGTCACCTACCCAATGTCAGTGCATAGCAAGCATTGGTTATTGCTACTTTTTGATTCCTGCCTAGAAGAGGTCATGCAGTTTTTGTCTGACAGATTAATTTGCTACCTGATAAAAAACTACATATAGTGACCCAAATGTATCATGAAAAGTTTTCAGTGATCATGCTGTTACTGCCAGATAATCTCCCAAAATTCAGCAATTTGGGGGATTTTCTCTTATTCTTATGGGGATAAGATGAGAAAAAAATGACCAGCTTGTCCTACATCAGGGCTCAGGGGAATGTGGTCCATGGGCAGAAGGGCTCTGTGTTGTGGAAAAAACACAGATCGTAGATGGCTTGGCATACAAGGCTTTGGTTTGAATGTTGTGTTACTAATTGATCCTCTCTGTCTAGTTTGGCCGCTGCTCTATTTTTCCTCTGGGGATAATTCAGAACAGGGAAGACGTCTGATTTCCAGGGTGTACCCTTTAGCAGCAGTGGAAGAGCGCATACCCTCAATGACTGCTCAGGGCTGTACAGCTGAGTCCTGTATTTTTATGGTTGGAAAATAAACTGGAACTGCATAAGTGCTTCTTCGGTTTGAGTGGGCTTTAAGGAGAAACTGTGGGGCACAGACCACTTCTCATGCACACTGTGGTGTGCAGGGTGAAACTAGTCCTTTTTTGCATTCCCTCCATCCTTTTAGCAACTGGCATGCTTTGGAGAAGGTAGAGATGGTGTTCTTTAACCAGTGGTTTTGTGGTTTTCTTTGATAACTAAGAAAGTGAACATGATGTCAGTGGGACTAATGTCACCGTGTCAGTGCATCCAAAGGAACGTCAGACTGGAAAGGAGCGCAGCCCACTGAACACAAGGAATGCAGTTCTCTAGCTGCAGGATGGTGACACATGGGGTTTATTCCCTCTGTGTTCCCTTTCTCTTGTGTGGGTATATTTACCCATAAAAAATACTATAATGTTTGAGGATGGAAGATACCAATGAAGCAGTACCTTTCAACACCACATTTATTCACAAGGTTAATTTAAATACTGCACTTGTGGTAATACTGCCCAATGGCTTAATTAGTGTGGCCTAAAATTAACATGAAAGATGACAGCTCCCTGCTGTAAAGCAATCAAACAACCTATCTCTTCCATAAGCACATTCTTGCAATAACTTCAACAGGCTAAATTCTTGACTAGCGTTAATCTGTATAGATTATACACTTTCCAGACACTGTTTTGCAGCAGCTGAGAATTTGGCCCCAATAACATTATGCTTCCTGATCTAATAGCGCTGCCCTATAAGGAAGTGATAACAGCCTTCCTTACAGGTAGGCAGAATGCTAGGTCATAAGGTCTCAGTGGTCTGATAGCAGAAAATACAGCCTCCCAAGGAGCTTGAAGGCTAGAGATGTCAAAGCACACTGATCCAACAACCTAATCTCTAAAATATAGCGTCAGATAGGAGAGCTAACTAATAGCTTCAAGTTAAATTGCTGAGCACAGGCAAATTTGGCCTCTGTGGCTGCAGAATAAGTCTTCAACCAGTGCGATTATCTCACTGATAAAACACAGAGACCTCCCGGAGAACAAGTTGTGCCTGCACCACCACTCAGACCTTGACAGGTCTTTCCCCCCATCACAACCCCATCTCCTCCCCCCATATCTTTCCTGGTGTTGCGAGGGGCATGAAAGGGTGAACTCCCCCTTTCATGAGAGGCAAGGGAGCATCACAAAGAGGCCAGGTGAGCAGCGAGAGGGCGAGCTGGGCCTCCTCCATCCTTTTCTTTTCCCTCTGCCTGCCCCACACCTGTGGGCAGGGGAGGGGGCGAGAAGCCCCCATCATGACCCCACAGCCACAGACAGCATGGCGAAGCAGAGGCTGGGGTAGAGCTGCAAGCAAAGCGTGGTGAGAAGAGTTGGCTCATGCTCTTGGCTGGGTGTCACCAGGCACCAGAACGTGCTGCTTCCCAGCTGCACCTCAGCCCACAGATAAAGCAAGACGAACTCCCGCCTTCAGAATGGGTTTCTAGACGTACCCCCGAGGAGGAAAAAGGAAGTTTTGAAAGGTGGGATCTGAGGAGAGGAAGTGACTCATGGGCTCAAAGAGAGATGGGCAGCTGAGGGAGGCCGTAGGCGCGACCCCTGACTGTGCAGCGCCGTGGGAAGGGGGGCGAGGAAGGAGCCTGGGGCTGGAGGAGACGGACTTCAGCTGCGGCCCTGCGTTTGCCCCCCGGCCTCAGGGGTTGTCACATGTCCCCTGCAGCCACCTCCTTGGAGCAGAACTGTGGCTGGGTGCTGGCATGCCTGGAGGGACTCCAGCTGCCCTCCCAGCCAGGCTGCCCTGGCAGAAGTGTGTCTGCAATTCGGTGAAGAACAAGAGGTTTTTGTCCTTGCTTTACGTTTTGTGAACAACCACCTTTCATTGCTTTGAAGCAATAAAAGCAGACTGGGTTAGATTTTATGAGGGTTCATGAGAAATGTCACATGAGAGTTGCCTGTGGGACTTTTGCACCAGCCCTTTGCAGAGTTCCTCTGTGAGGGTAGACCTTTCTCCACCCGTGGGATGCGCTTTATATCTGACCGAGGCTTGAACTTTTTCCCTGCATCATCTTCTTCACCTAGGTGGTTGTAATCTGTGTATCCTCTGTGAGAATGAGATTTCTCTCCTAATGAGAAAGCCCTAATGGTCAGGACTTTGTGAAAACTAAACGAGGAATTTCCTGGCTTTCAAACAATTTCCCCCCTTAATTATGATGTTCTAATAATAT
>CM021766.1:80303660-80548572 GCA_011076525.1 Nettapus auritus
TTTTTTTTTTTTTTTTTTTAATTAGCTGGTCTCTACTTGATCTAAATAATAATCTGGCTACAAGTCCGCTGTGTCTCCTAGAGAGGAAGCGAGGACAGAAATAACACAATGTTACCTTTGGTTCCTTTTATTTATTTACTTCTAATGAGTTGTCCTATGGGCCAAGTAAGGTAGATCAGATAAGAGTGCTTTTTCTGAATGTTGAATTAGACCCTTTTTTGCTGAGATCAGGACTCACAGTGTTACAAAACTCAGTCCCCACTGTCATTGAGATGTGTGCTGCACAACCATTCCCTATCTGTTTTCCTGGCTTGTGCTCTGTGGCATTGACTAGTCTATTTGTAATGTGTGTATAAACAGAATTGCATATTAGTTAAGCATTTCAGGCATTGTTTAAAGCATCTTCTTCCCCAGAGAACTACAGAGCCAGAACTTTGGCGAAGAATGATTTCCTCCATCGCTGAGGTCACAGGAGTGGAATTAAAACAAATGGTAAGAGTTCAGTGCAAAAGCTGAAAATAATGCTTTACAATTGCATCTGCAAAAGCAGTAGGTAATCAGTTTGTATGTTCACCTCCAGAACCAAAGTGTCACGAAGACACACATTTTCTTACAGAGAGCCTTAGCCAGTTATTTGATTGAATTGAAAAATCTTGTAATTTGAAAAATCTTGTAATTAAAGCCTGTGACTCTTCATCAAGGGAAGGATGTATGCAACTTTTTTTTTTCTTTCTTTTTTTTTTCTTTTTTTTTTTTTTTTTCTGTGCCCAGGAAGAGAGATGTGTTATAGAGCCTTCCCCAACAGTTAGCAAGAGCTAAAATTCAGTTATTGGCTACAGCAACTTGGAGCTTATCTAATCTCCATTAATTTTACTTGGCTGTTTAAATAAACAGTGGTTTTATGCGTCAGGTCCTGCTATCACACACTACCTTTTGTCCATATTCATCTTAGGCTTTTCTGTACTTATCTCTTTGTTTTCTCCTATAAAACCAAGACTTGGTTCCTGAAGATATCGACCTAGGCAAGTGCAAACAAATTACATGTAGTGTCTGCTGTATCATCATGCCAAACTTCTTGAGCATTTCCTAGTATCTACTTTTGTTTTGGTCAGAGCCCTGTTGAACTCATAGGAGAACCTTTACAACAGGTAACTTATGGTAAGGGATCATGATTTATACTTGATATTTTTAGCCTTTTCTGGCAAAAGTGCCTAATGATTCAGTCTGCTAAGTCCATTTGAACCATCTGCACTATTATGTACTTATTTTGTATTCTAGTCAAGGTAAAATTTACTTGGATCAGCCAGTGACCAACTGATAGCCAAACTGGTAGCAAGTCATACAGTAAGTCAGCCCAGATTTTGAAGTAGTTCTTCATTATATCCTCTGCAATCACTGGTATTTAAGGTGTATACACTTGTAGGATCACCTCAGCACTTCATTGCATTGTGCTTCCATCCAAATAATCAGCCTTTCTCCAGTGATTAACATAGTCCAGCATCAGCACTTACAAGGGAGTAGACCATGGTGATTGCGTGAAGCAGCCCCTGATGCTTATATATATATAACAGAATTCATACTTTTGTGCAGGTGATGGTGTTACACAGAGACAACAGTGGCAGTTAAAAGTATGTTCCTAAATAACTGTGTATCATATGGTATTTGGCTGCTTAAACCATTTCATCCACATCTCCAAAATTGATCTTCTAGCATACTAGAACTCTCATGAATTGTATTAGTGACCAAAATCAAAAAGGGTCTTCCACAATAGTTCTACTTGTGGAATATAAAATACCCCAAGTAATTGCACACAGCCTTCTTTTCCTCAGTTTGCTTGAATATAATTTCCTAATGCAAACTCAGCATGGATAGAATTTTTAAAAGTAGCACACATTACAGGAAAACATCAACAAAGCACTGAATGTGGTATCCCTTCTCTCTTCATTGTTTTATCTGGTTTATATATATCATGTGTTGCTGACCAGAACTTTTGCATCTATGTAGATCTCATTGAATCAGAAATTAATATATTTCTTTGAAACCCAAAGGCAGCTTAATTCTTATTTCACTTTTTTCAATGTCAACCCCACCATGCATTTACTTATGAGAGGTTGTGGGCTCCCTCTGGTGGTTTTTGAAAACCAGAAAATCAGTAGAGGAAAAGCTTGTCAGTGTGCGCAGACATATATAATGTAAATCAAAATAGCAGTAGTGTTGTGCATAAGAAGCTGTTAAATGTTTACAGAAGGTTGCACACCTGATGCCTTCTCTGGCTGTCACCTGCTTTTATCATGATATTTTACTGCTTTATCTTGTGAGAGGAGAAATGCATACTGATATATCACAGCAATGAGGAAGGTAATTCTGCTGAGATTGTTTCATTAACAGTTTCACCAGCAAAATGTGCATATGTTCATATTAGTTCTTCACTTCCTTGTAATACTGTGCCAGATTTGAATTGACTCTGTGGCTGTTTCCTTAGAAAAAGATAATCAACACTTTTTTCTTGGTAGTTGTTGTGCAAATTAATGATAACATAAATGGAGATTAAGATTTCACTCATAAATATCATTTATACCCGGAGGCTGATGGGGACACAAAAAGGAGAATGTTTTTCAATGCATTTCTCTTTCTCCCTTGGCTCAAATACATGGACATGCCTGTTGCTGGTGAAAAGAGAACTCACATAGAAATGTTCTGCATTAATTCACGCTAATTACAAACATACAGAACATGCAAGGTGAAAATTGCTCTAATCACATTCTGCTTCTGTGGAAGTCGGTGCTGGCCTGTGGGCGGTCTGATGCTGGCTGCAATTGCAATTCAGGCATGCGCATGGGGCTGAAGCCCAAGCGCCACAGCCGTGATGCTCTCTCAGATGCTTCTTGTGCATCTGCCACTGCTGAAGTGCATGGGCAGCCTGGTGGTGATGAGAGCCCAGAAATGTCTCTGCACAGCCCAGAGGGACAGCACCCTCACCCTTCACTATGGTGAAACCCCAGGGCTTTTTTCCAGGCTGATTGCATGCCAACCTGGAGAGGAAAATGGGCAACTATCTTTTATCTGCAGAAGTCCAGAGTTATCGTGGTTAAACTTCCTATAGACCTTATTACCTTCCAAGGCAGAAAAGCTGTTTTCATTGTATTTGATATATGCAAAAACTGTAGGGAAGGCAAGAAGGGGAGGAGACTTAGATTTGAGAAATAATTCTACCTGTGCAGAGGTGTATGTTTGTGTTCCAAACAGCCTTGAATCACTGTAATTTTGTGTCTAATTTTATCCTTGTCATCCATTTGATTAAAATTCAGAAAACATCACTTGCATTAAAATAACATTAATTCCACCTTTTTTATTTTGTTTGTATTAAAAATGTATTATTGGATAATTTGGCCACTAGCCCTAGGAAATTGCCATTTAATTTAATATTACAGTCAAGTTTGGAGGCAGGAGGAAGCTCCACATCAGGCTATGTCACATAATAAAAGATGCGCAAAATCTTAGCCCCTTGACAAAAATGGTGGTACTCCCATTTTGTTCCACGGAACAAGGATTTTAACCTCAGTAACTAAACTAAAAGTCTTGTTGTTCAACTCTATGTGTGCAGTTACATTTCTAAAATCTGTGAGTAGTTTCCATCAGGTGACCCAGTGCTTCCTGGGGTAAGTATGCAAGTGTAACAGCCTTCAATTGGGAAACGTGCCTTTTTATTTTAACCATAACTTTTCCTCCAGCTAAGGAATTTGTTCAATAATGAAAGTCTCTATCCCACGTGCCAGCAAAGGGCTCAGTCCTGGAAGGTGCTGAACATTCTGGCTGCCATCCATCAAGGCACTTGGGTATGTCCTTAGTCTTAAATACAGGTCTAATCCTCAAGACTCCACTGAATAGAAGCTTAAAGCACTCAGTACCCTGCAGATGGGACTCCCAACCCTCTTCTTCATTGGTCTTCCGCAAGGCTTCCATAGTTTTGTTATAGTAATATGGTAAGAATTAAGCCAATGGCATTTAAGGCATTGTTTTAAAAATATTTCACAAAGATAATACATACTGTATCGTACAGTAGATCAGCTTTCAAACCAGGAAAATGAAGTTTTCTGCAAGCTTCAGCTCCTTTGTCTTTTTCTACAATAGGGAACACTCTTGTAGCATCTTACGTGGTTTTGATTAGAGTATTTGTGATTCTTTAAATATTTATTCTTCAGCAGTTAAGAAACTTGGTGAAGGGGAACTTTATAAACATTTATCATGGATCAAGTGTTCACGTGGAAAGGAAATGAGCCTTTCTCTTCCTATAGGGAAGCAGTACATTTTCATAAAAGCTGTGGCCTCAGTTCAGCAGAGCATCTTGGTTCAGGAAAATAACTGAGCCTTACAAGTTCTGTAAAAGCTGTTCAGAGTTCCCTAAACAGGCAAATGCTGCCCTGAATTGATGCCTATTCCTTGTAGCTGCCCACGGATCACTCCAGCAATATTAGATGTGCTGTTCAGAGTTCACAGCATGCAATTTGCCAGAAGACAGATGAGGAATCTCTCCCTTTACCATCTGAAGGGTTTGTTTGCTTTGGAGTGATTGGCAGTGGTGTCATGTGAAATACCACCAGGCAAATTCCATTTGATTAAATAATTATCACATATGACCAAAAAATGTACCATGATGTGTGAAAACAAATTAACCCTCCTCCCCCGCACCGCCCGCCCCCCCCGCACGCGCACACTCCCCCCAGCTCCCCCACTTCCTTCCTTGCTATGTTAATTACTCTTTCACAGGCAAGTGGCACAACTCTTGACTTTAAGCTAGAGAGGTTCCAGGGTAGGTAAGGTACTTGAAATTTCAAATATTCTGCACTGATTGAATTTTTTAAAGAGCTCATTTAAAATAGCATCCCCTAGAAGAGCTGAAAAGTGCATCCTTATCAGTGGGTGCGTTTTGGGTCCCAGCTCGTTTTCTGTGCATTCAGTCCTGCAGAAGTTTTCCTATGGAAGAGGCTGGGACTGCAATGAGATTGCTTCTGCCTCATAATGCAGACAATGAGGGGCTCTTTGTGTGGCCCAGCTTTTCCAGGCTCTACCTGGGCAGAATTCCCAGTGATGAGGGCCTCCTGTGACACTGCAGTGCCACCCACAGCTGGCCGGCACTCAGCCACTTGGGTAGAGGGAAAAAGGCAGCGGCTGACAGAGAAAGGTTGGCTGGATGTTTTATCTAGATCAGGCTTTCTCTCCCATTCTGTTTCTACCCTTTTTCATTTTGTTCTTCATGTTTTGGGCACTTGCTTTCAGGATTAAGGTCTAGTGCAGCTCCTTCTGCTGTCAACAGAAACCCTTCCTCTGACTTGCAGAAAGGGATGCATTGTTCAGTTTCATGCTTTTAGCTTTTCAGTTTCCAAAGTGCTTTGTCCAACCTTTGTCTGACTCAGTCATGGGTTATATTCAAAATACCTCTTTGGCTGTGAAGGTTGTGCTAAAAAAAAAAAAACAAACAAACAAACAAACAAAAAAAAAAAAAAACAGTGTCTCATTCCCCAGTTCCGTGCAGGTCTGTTTGGTTGGGCAATATTTCTGGATTCAGGGCAGATCGGCTCTGAAAGTGGCCTAACTCCACCCTGGTCAGTATCTCTTGATGGCATCACTCCAGACAAGCCTGACCTGTTGAAACATGATGATTCTCATACCAGCTTCCCAAACTTGTGAAGCTGTTGCTATTTCAGGTGGCTTAAAAATATGTGCACAGTTTGTACTTTGAATGTTTAATAAGCTTAAAACATAAAATATATAATGCAGCTTGAACTTTCTAGTGTTATTTCATCACCAAAAAAGCAAAGTCTCGAGGCTCCGCAATTGCCTTTGTCAGAATGTAAATTCCACTGTGTAATACCCAGGCTGTATGTTTCAGGAAATCAGTATTAACCTATTAGCATGCCGTTTTCCTTGGAGAGGAGCCATCTTCACACTGAGCCTGTATTCCTGCCTCAAACCTTCCTGTCACTGTTCCGTATCCACGACCCAGCCTAAGGCTGCCTTTGACAGTTCCCGAGCCATTTCCTGCACACTGCACTAGCACTAATTGAAAATTTGGGTGGCCTTGCTTATTTATTTTCATGGAATGTAGTGGGTTATATTTTCATGGCACTTTCTCAGCAGTGCAACGTTTCAATTTCAAAACCACTGCGATATGAAGAGAAGTACCCCCCAAAATTAAAAAAATAACGATAAAAACCAGCATACCTTTGATTAATTTTTACAGTAGTTCTTTTGTAAAAATATATAATGGAAAAAGAATTCAGTGTTGCTTTTGTCCCTCAAGATCAGAGGCAGGAGCAGCAACTTAAACACATGTACAAGACGATCACATGCAGACAGAATGAGGCATGAAAGTTTAAACGCACAGATGCCATGGAAATGAAAAGATAATACAATGTGTATTCTTTGCAAGTCTGGCAGAGATCAATCGCTACACAATGCGTGTGGAGGAAGGAGAGAAGAACCCCCCTGTCCTCTCCAGGCAAATTCCAGCTCGGACGGCATGTAGGGTTGGCCCTGGCGCTATGCTGTGCCTCCCTGCGCTGCTGCAGGAATGTAATCCCACAGCAGCCAGGGTCACTGCGTCATCCCTACCTTTGTGCTTGAAGGTGCACGTGCTTGCCTATGTGTGCCTGCCTTAGATTTTAAGATTCTTCAGATGTTTTCCCCAGCCCCTCCCCAAAATTTGAGACCTCTATTTCAGATCTCTGGTTGCTTAATTATTTTGCATTATTGCATTTTTTTTGTCCAAAATTTAAGGTTAGTGCAAGAAGGTCGACATTAACAAATAGTATCCTGCTTGTTTTTTTGTTTTGTTTTGTTTTTCTCCTCAGTACACTAACTGGAACTATTGAAATTTTGGGGAATCATGCTTTGATCCCTGGAATGCAGGCATAAAGAAATCTGTAATGAGAAAATTGCCATTAGGGTGCTGATTTGTATCTCAGAAATTATTTGGAGGAAGAATGAATTGAGGATGGACTCTGTTCTCACCTACAGGCACATGCCTTAAAGGTTACCAAACTATCTGAATTTGTAGATATTTCAGAATGGAGACAAAACTGAAGGCCAAAAGAAAAAGATTTTTTTTTAAAAGGAAATGTCTGTTCCTATTTCTGCATAATCAGCATGCTACTTTGGGGTTTCATCTACAACTGAAATTCGGAGACTTTTTAGTCAAGCACCAAACACTTTCTTGTAAATGAGTAAAACACCAAAATAAGCAGGGTGTTGTTTTTGTCATTCTTGTTTTTAAATAGAGAAAGTCTGAAACCAAAAAATCATCCCTAATGTTCCCCCGTTTCCACTTCATTCTATAGGAATTTTAGATCTCACCACTGGGGAAGTTCTGACCTGGGGCAGACCTCTCCAGCCTGTTCCAGTGCTATTTCCAAACTTCCTCCCTGTCCATTTCCCAGAGAAAAAAATGCTGATTTTGGTAGTTTAAAAAATGCCCCCAAGCTAGTGGTAGAGGAGCTACCTATCTGTGTGTATTTTGTATGTGCCCTGTCACAATTCATGGTGACTTCTATTTCAGCTGGATGTTACAAAAGGGATTAAACGAGCCTTTATATTTACAGCTGGTTAATTTTGCCTTGCAGGTGTGAGCAGTAATCAAAAGTAGGGTTTAAATGGAAGATGGATGCTCCCCACAGCCCCATCTCTCCTTGCTGAGTGTTTCTGTGCCTTGTCAAGGATGCAGCTGCCCCATCGCTTTGGCATAACAGAGGCACTTCACAGGAAGGCAGGGAATGTATAGCAGGCACAATGGGCACTTTTAAAAGTTGGTCTGCTGCCCACAGAGAAAAATTGTGTTGGATAATCTCCAGAGCATCATATGCTTTAGAAGATCTTTTGCTTGTTCCTTTACTGTTGGTGAAGGCAACACCATGGTTGCTGGGGCTTGGTGGTTATGCACTGGAGGAGAGAACAGGCGTTTTAGCTGCAAGATGAATCTCTTACAGTCCTGAACAGTAACTAGCTGCTGGCTATCACATTCACAAGTGATCATTGTTTTCATATTTTTTCTGCAAATACCCCTTTTCAGAAAATACTGGGATTTCTGGTAGATTGTGACTGATGTTGTTTTAATTACAGGTGATGTCTTTGGGAAATTAATGGAGATGTTTCTAGCCAGTTTTCACGTGTTTTTTTTTTTTTTTTCCTTGTTGCTAGGAACTATTTAAAAAATAATAATAATTAAAAAAAAGTGAATTTGTCTAATATTGCTGTTTGCTGATAACTGAATTATGACACGTTTCCTATAGGGGCAAATGCAAAGTTATCAATGTAAAAGACTAGGCAGTAAATAGCAAGATGTACTTGGTACATTTTGATAAAAGTATTGCTACAATTAAAGTTTTCACAGAGGCTGTAAGGCACCTTTTGAACTTGCCTAAGTGCATCCAGCCTGTGTAAAGAAGGACTTCACTGTAGCACCACAAATAGCATCATTTCTGGTAGGTACTTATTTAACCACTTCTTCAAGGCTTCCAGTGAAGTGCATTCAGACCATTTCCCAAATAACCTGTGCCAGTATTTCATTGTTTCTAGTGCTGCAGTTCTTCCTAATGCCTGACCCGAATTTTCTTTGCTATAGTGTCCTGCTTATTGTCCTATCCCTCACAGATACGGAAAGTTGGCTCTTAGCCACTGCAGTGGGAATTTATCAGGCCATCAGAAGCACGTGAATAGTGCACAAAAGTTAGATTTGGATGTGCAAAGCACAATATAATATTCAGTAGGAACAGGACAGAATATTTTTTATAACTGTATTCAGATATTGGGCAAAATATATGTTTTGAAATGTGTGTTTCATGGTAGGTTCTGAAAGTGTGGTATGCACCTAGTCCTTTTGAAAAAAACAGCCTTGAAATCTGTGAGATGCTCAAGTAGCTTCACCACTATGACTAGTCCCGCTGCTACAGCAGGGAAAGACATACATATAACCTGAGTCAGGGTCTTAACAGTGGGCAAAATGGGGGTTAAATAAGGCTCAGTCCAACTGCTCACTCAAGTGCATGCTTAGTTTAAGTATTTGAGTTTAGTTCTTTTGGTAAAGTGAATAATAGACCTGAACGTGTTTTAAAGTTAATGGGAATGCATAAGTGCTTTCTTGGATCGCAGCCAGAGTGCTCAGCATATTGCAGGGCTAAATACAGATTTAACAGTCTAAATTTAGGCCCCTGTGTTTTTAAATGCTAACCAGCGTTCTTTTCAAAATTTTCTGTGGAAATTGCTGTAGATCTGAAGTCAAGGCCAAACACCTCTCTCATGTAAACACACTTCTCCTGATAGTCTTCTGTGTCTAAGAATAAGCGACAATAAGAAACACCGAAGACTAGAATGGTAGTTCATTAAAATCAAATACTGTCAAGTATCTGGGTTTTAGATCAAGCTGTCTGATCTGGTACCTTTGATTGCGCATTTATGGTATGGATCAAAATCTACATTTTAATATTAAGTGCTTATCTGATATGTTAAAACATTTTTATCTCTAAAAGAAAATCCATAATTATACCTAATTGATGTAAAATGCAACCTCCTGTTAATGGCATACAATTGTGATATTAATCTGCATGTAATTATCTAAAGAGTTAATTTTTGAAAGAACAATTCTCCTTAGCCCAGATTGCATAATGTAGCTAATCACTTTGTCATTCCCTTTTCCCCAGATGTTTTTTTTTTTTTTTTTCCCTCCCTTTTTCACCATAGGACAATGACAGATCAGGAAGAAGATAATGACATGGAGGAATAAGAGAGAAGAGACAGTGAAACTTATGAAGAAAAAAGATACAGCCAAGAAGGGTTTTAGAAATAGATGGAATGTTTATTTATGTCATTAAACACATACCAAAAAAAAAGGCAACCATATCATTTCCTTTAAAAATAAATGGGGTTTTGCAAGGGTGTATGTGATACACCTATTGTGTAATCAGCCTTTGTTTATTTACTATTATGTATCGATTGTCAAATAACAGTCCCCATTGTACTACATACGGAACAAATGGATCTGGCCCCAAAATGCTCACAAAATATATCCATGTGCCTGCAACACATTGCACATGCTCATGAAATTACAAAATGATAGGCACATTGGCGAGCAAATGGTAGTAGTGGCAAAACCCTAGCTGACCTTGGGCTGCTTGTCACATCCTCTCTCCACAGATCAGTGCCACCAGAGCCTTGGAATGGAGCAAGTACAGTAAGCAAGCATTTCCCACTGGATTTAATCAAAATGAGCTTGGTTATTTAATAAGAAGTCTCTGCTACGCTATCTGGCTTTCACTAGGGCACACCAGGCGGTGCTGACTGCTACCAAAGCAGAGGTATGCTTGCCACCTGTGGAGGAGAGCTGGGGTGGGTGGGCAGCAGGACACGAGAGCTGATCTCTGCCCTCACTTGACACGATCTCCGAAGTCAGAGAAAAATATCTAGTGAATGGCTTTTCCCTGCTTGTTCCCAACAGCCAGGAAATGACAGCAGTTGCACCACAGTTTGCTCTTGTGGAAAAGTGGGATGGAATTTAGGAATTTCTCCTGGACTTCCAGGGAAAGAAAAATGCAAAATTTTTTTTTATTTTTTTTTTTAAGCTTTGCTAAAGAAATGTGGCATAATTTTAAGTTGTTTTAGATTTCAACTTTTTTTTTTTTTTGTATCTATCATTTAGAAATGCACACAGAAGATAAAATTTGGTCCCAAGAAAGATTCAAACTGATGCAACTTAGTTGTGACACCCTTGACAGAGCTGTAGTGTACAGCATTTAGTATTTTTAGCTGCACAAAGTAGATTAATAATTTGTTTCATTGGTGCTGTTTAGAGAAACAATGCCTCTGGGTCAGTAGTGCACAAATTCCTTGGATAAGTCTTGAAAGGGAAGAATTAGGGTGGTGTTAGCCAAGAGAGTAAACCAGTGACAGAATTCTGTGTACTGTTGGAAATCGTTGAAAGTGCAAAAGACTATATTTTTTGTTTGATGTGGAAAAACTGACTGTATGTGTTCTGGAAGAAAACTCAAAATATTGTGTGCATTAATTTATATGTTGTTTCTCTTGAAGCATACCAGGAATCATCTGGGGGCAAACACTGATCAGTCTGTTGTTTCTTTCTCTCTTGCCTTTCAGCAAAGATAAATATATTTCACATCATAATGAGGATTTCTGGCTGAAACTCCTAGATAATGGTCAAAAGGCAGCAAAGGTCAAAGAATAACTTATTTCTGTACCTATTTATCAAAATGAAAAAATATATATAAAAATGGAAGTGTAAGATTTAGGTAGATCACTTCCTGGATGTTGATTCCATAACATACGTCCAGGTGATTTTCAGTTTATGAGGAAGCAGAAAGCAGCTGGTCTTGGGAGCATAACACAACACAGGAAATCTGCTTGGACTTTGAAATATATGCATGAATTTGTCATAAAATATGTGAGAGCTATTAGAAGACAACAACTGCAGGAATGTTTCATTGATGGATCAAGAAAATAAAGGGAAGTAGAAGCAACGAGGTGAATAAAGCTTGTGCAAGGATTATGGATTTGTTAGAGCAGACAGGGAAAGGCTGGACTTGCTCCTGGTTCCAATCTCTGATCTCTGGCTCAGAAGGCACCTCTCACAGGCATGGAAGTAGCCCTCTCAATTTCAATCAGGCTTAAAGTTAATTACACATAGAAAAAAAGGAGTTGGTGAGTTTATAGGCCAGGTAGCTTTAGTTTGGGGAAATGATCAAGCAAACCACCTGTAAGCATTAGAAGAAAATAAGATGGGTAAAAATTAACATGGATTTGTCAAGAACAAATCCTGTTAAACCAACCTGATTTCATTTTACAGTAAGGTAATAGGTGTTATACAAAGGACAGAAGTAGTGAAATTCATGTATCTTCATTTTAGGAAAAAAAAAAATAAAAAAATGGCAATGTTCCACAAGAATAAGCAAAGACAATATGGTCCAGATTGAAAATCCTGTGAGGTTAGAGGAACGGCTGGGGAAGCGTTAGCAAAATGGCCTAATATCAAAATGGAAGGATGTACTGGAAGAGGTTCCTCAAGGGTCTGTCCAGAATCTAATATTAATTACCACTGCTTGTTAACTATCTGAAGAATGGAATATAGACTAAGCTTGTTATATCTGGGGAGAGCAGGAAGAAGAGAACTGCTAAAAGTATGTTAGAGAACAGAATTAGAATTCAGAGTGATTTTGACAAACAGGAGAATTTTTAAAAGAAAATCACAAAAGATAGTATTCAATAGGTGCAAATGTATTAGACGTGGAATCATCAGTTCCCCGGATACAGGAAGGGGAAAAGTAAACAGGATTACAGTTGCATAGAAAAAATGTTGAGTGAATCACAGGCTAAACACGAGTCAACATTGTTATGCTGTTGTAAAAAGGCAAATGCCAAATGAGGGTGTAGGAACGGGAAGATAGTGCACAAAATAGGCAAAGTAATCATCTTGTTCCACTAAGCCATAGTGTGACTGCAATTGGAGTTTATCCTTTTTAAAATGTTTTTCACCTGGAACAAGCCAGGTTTGTGGCATCGTTCTTTCAGAATGACATTGAATGACTGGAGAAATGTGCAGCAGAGATCAGGCTTGATTACCAGTCCTGAAAGCATAGAACACTAGGATGCTAACAGGGCTGTTTTGTTTAATGAATAAAAGAACATCATGGGGACAGAGCCTTAAAATTTGCAAAAGGCTGTTAAAGGGAGGGCGCAAACAATCATTTCTCTGGACCCAGTAAAGTCAGATCTTTCACAAACAGACCGAAATTTCATCAGGGAATACTCAGAGTACACATTAAGAAAAATGCCTTGAATGATAAGGGTATTAAAACACTGGGAAATATTGCCTGAGGAGATGGTAAAAGCACCATGCTGGGAAGTCTTTAAGAACAAGATTGAAAAAGTGGTTATGTTATAGCAGAGGAATAGCTGATCCTGTCTTGGGGCACGGAAAGGGACTAGAAAGGTGATTCTTAAAATCATTTTCAGCCTTGTGCTTCATAGCTTTTTTCTCTTCTTTAGATTTCCTGGGTTATAATATTCACCTCACAAACTCAAACAGAAATAGGGAGAGGCCTACTTTTGATGTCTACATGTCAAAAAAAGAAGAGCAATAGCTGTAAGCTTGAAAGGATTCAAAAAGCAGAACAATCCTGAAAAGGCGATTATACAGTGCAGAATCAAGGTTTAATCCAAGAGCAGGTGAAGGAGTAAACCTATATTTTATAATCATCTTCAATTCGAAGATACTTCTGTTAACAAGAAGCAGGCTGGCAATGGACAAATGCTGCAGTTAGATGGATTTACCTTGTCAAATAAAATTTGTATTTCTATCAGTTATTTTTTACACATTAGGATAGCATGGTACATGTTAGCGTAACTGCTGAGATATCTTCAGAAGTGCAGTGATGCATTCACAATTTCTCCAACTCGCTAAAATAAAAAGAAAATGTCTTTCTAAGAAGCAACTTCACAAAGAGCTTGATGTGGGAATGGCTGGAGGAAATTCTACAGCTTTCAATATTCAGGTTAGACAAGATGATCATAATAATCTCTCTTGGCTTTCATATCTGTTTACCCAACTTTGTGGAGAGATGTAATGTTTACAGATCACTGTCAAATCTGCATAAATGGATTAGAAAAAGGCATGAATGAGCAATTACTTTTGTGACCTCTATGAGGTATAATACTTACTATTTACCAGGTCATTATATTACAACTTGTCATTTCTTTCCTCAGTTTTAACAGCGTAGATTAATCTCTTTAATGGCATCTGGAGTTCCAGGGAGTAATATATTTATATTAGCAGCATTATGTATGACAGCAAATATATACTATATACTACGGTATATACATACTATCAGCTACATATATGGTTATATGTATGGCAGCACTAGTTTTCCTCCTTTTGTTCTAAAGGGATGTGTGGGGCAGTGTTTCTTTTCTCCAGTGGGTCAAATCTGTAGTCAGTCACTGTCAGCTTTGTTCTGGAGTCACTGAAGGGGTAGGTGATGGTTACCACATGGTCACTGCACATCAGTTGGAAAACCACCCACAAGAGATTCAACAAAGTGCTGCACACAGGAAGCCCTTCACTGACAATATTATCCAGGGCTCCTGCAGATCACAAGGGTCCTGGGTGCCACTCTTGGCAACAGCAGGATTTGTGTACGTGGATGCCTGCGGATGAACCCACATACACCATCCCTCAGGCTTCTGCTGTCACAGAGTTTAGTCTGGTTGTGCTGTTCTGACAGGTTCCCTAGGACCAAGATCAGCACAAAAACACTGCCAGGCAGATGGTTTAAAACCCTAGATGGGGAGTCTAGGTGATATTTCCAAAGGCCCAAAGGTATTGCAGCCTTTTCTTATGTCAGTTGGCATAGGAATGTTGTCTCTTCTGAAGTTCAAACTCTCTCCTGCTACTGATTCAGGTTTTACCATTATTTGTATTTACAACAGAGGAGAAGATGCAGTCAACTCCACAACAAAATTCAGCCCGACTCTGAAGTTTGTCATTTAACTAAATCTAAATTCAGGGTTGTTTATTACAAAATATTCCAGAAAGACATCTCCCTTTACACACCTCTTAAAGTCAATGGGATTTTTAGGCATAGGTACCTGCTCTCAGAGATCATCTGGCAGGGCTGCACCCAGGTATGTGGAGTGCTGGGTGGGGTCTTCAGTATCAACCAAACCTTTCAAAGTAGTGGTTTTATTTGGCACATCCAATGACAGCCTTTTAATGAGAAAATGCAAACAAGCTGTCATGAAGGAAAAACATCACCTTGAAATGGGTGGCAGAGGTTTATAGTCTTTTTTTTTTTTTTTTTTTTTTTTTTTTTTAATGTGATGCCAACTTTACTTTTCACGGAGGATGGACAAGCAAGCTCTCTTTCTGCATTAGGTATTAGCAGAAAACCACTCAGTCACCAGCAACAACTTTGGAGGTAATTAGAGAAAAGAGTGGCACCAAAGGCTCTCATTGTTCCCCAGGCAGATGCCGTGTGATGATTTAAAGAAGCTAGAGAAAAGAGTCAGAAATGAGCTGTTTATTCATGTACTGAGATATTACAGCCTACTAATGTAACTTGGGCAGCTCTCACTTCTGGAAAAAAAAGTGAGGGAAATGACATTTCATTGCCATAATGCTTTTTATGGTGCACACGTTCTTTGAGGTTTTATGAAAGATAATTTATTTTCCCACTAATGTCCCACTTTCGGTCTGGTTTGGCAAAACTGAGCAACTGATTCTCCCTTCTGTTTTCTCTCTCATTATTTTTCCTCTGCTTTCCATTAAGATTTCATCTGCACTTAGCTTTCGCAACCAAACTCCAAACAATCCCAGCAGAAAGGGAAAAAGGACATCTCCTGGCTCTTTCCAAATGGAAGAAGAGTCCCTGTTCAGTGGTGCCTTAGGTAGACCCCTTAGGTTTGCTAAGATGTGCTATGACATTTTTGTTGGGAAACCAGGACCAATTTGCATGACTGAGCTGTGGCTGCACTGCCCAGCTGCCCGCCCACCATCTCCTGCAGCAGCTGTGTCCTGTTTCTGTCCAGCTCCGTGGTGGTGCCGGAAAGCCACTGCCCAGGGGGTCGGGCTGCTGGGGAAAGAAACTTCTCCAAGAAAACGACTTTCACAGGTTTCCCCCTTCCAACTTCTGAGGAAAAAGTTTTTTTTTTTTTTTTTTTTTTTTTTTTTTTTTTTTTTTTTTTTTTTTGTACAGATGACCTGAAGAACCTTGCTGTTGGCCCACACCCCACAATGAGCCTGGTAGGCAAGGAAGCCCCATGGGGTTGCCCAGCCCAGGCCATGCAGCATTTTAGGGGCTGAGCAGCGCTAACCCTTGGCACAGTGAGCCCCAGACCACCTGAGGGGCAGCGGGGGACAGTCCTATAGGGTCCCAGCTGCAGGTGTGTTTTATCCCACACATCTAACAGTGGTTTCTAAAGGGGAACACGTAAATAACGTCGAGCCCTCTGCACCATGGCCATGGGCTTTGTAGAGCAACACTTTGTGGGTACAACCATGGCCATCCCCTGTATTGCAGGATGCAGCCTGGGCTCCTGGCCAAAATATGGGGGGACCGGCTGCCTGTCCCAGAGGCACGGGACTTCTCGCCCTCCTTCCATGCATGGCCAGAGGCCGCCATGTTGCAGGAGCCGGTGGCGGGTTCCTGCCCTGCACACACGCACTGGGAGAAAGCACGAAGCCTTTCAGTTTTATTACTGTTTATTGACTATTATTTGGTGCATTAACATTTATTTATCATTATGCTCTCATGCACTGCTGCCGCAGCCACCGCTCCTAGGGAGCTCCTTTAAGGGGGCGGGCTCCCCTCGATCTCTCCGCGCTCCATCGATTCCCTCGGGCCGCGGCTGCCGCTGCCTGCGAGCGCCGGGCGCGGAGGCGCTGCTGGGAGCGGAGCTGCCCCAGGTGCCGGCTACAAAGGCGGCGGCGGCGGCGACGGTGGCCGGTGAGTGACACGGCGCGGCCTCGCGCTCCGCTCCGCGCTGCGCGGCGCCGGCTCCCTCCGGGGCAATCCCGGCTCCTTCCTCCCCCCGCGCCATCTTAGGCCTCTCCGGCCCCGGTGGCGGCTTCGTCCCGCTGTAGGGCAGGAAGGCCCTTGGGCTGGGTCGCCGAGTGCCTTCCTTGCCTCTCCAGTACCCGAACTGGGAGCCTGGAAAGGAGATTTTGACCAGGGGCATCCCAACACGGGACGGCCCCGTTGCAAAGGGGAACCTGCTGCCCTGCCCTGTCTTACTGCTTTTAAAATAGCCTTTGTTCTAAAGTATCATTTTTTCCTCCTTTCAGCTTGTTTCCTCTTTGTTATGTTAGCAGCTTCTAGCCTTGCACCCAAAAGCATTGAGTAGAAAGCAAGTGAAGTGTTAAGCCATGCAGCTCTGGCAGAACATCAGATGAAACCTAAACTATTAATACCCGTTCTTTAAACTGAGTTTAAAATTCTCATTTTGCTTTTACTTTTCATCATTCTGTTTCTGATCGTTCTCAAAATAAGATGCTTTCCTTTCTCCTTTAACGATTTGTATGCTTTTCACTGCTTCAGGCTTTCAAACGCAATAAATAAAATTGTCAAACCAGCTTATAGGACTCTTTTTTTCTTCCTTTATTTATTATTTCTTTTGTCTCTAAACTGCAAATAAACAACCTAGTTGCTTAAATCAGGTTTGCCTTCTTGCATTGTCTTCTGGCCACCTGAGGAAAAGCTCTGTAACTCTTAGCTCCCTGTTGCTGTGGCGTCTGTCACAGCTTGCGCTGACCCAGCAAGAAGCAGCAAAAGGCAGGCCCTACCGCTGCTTTCTTTCCCATGGATGGCTTAGTTTACAGTTTTTGTGATTTATGCCCACCCTCAGACAACCATGTTTTTACTTAGATGGGGTTTCTGGTGCCTTAAACATCATTTTAAACAGGATGCAGTGATTTTCATCATACTAGTGTGATTTATCTCTGTGAAAATGTCTTTAATTTACGTCTTAGTAAGGTAAGGCTTTTTTCTGTGTGGAAAGCCTAACTTTTCGTAGTATGTGTCAGAGGTGAAACTATTTAATTATTTAACTATTTAAAAGCATATTACCGATCAGACTTTTTTTTTTCTTTCTTTTTTCTTTTTTTTTTTTTAACATAGTATTAAAGTTTTCTTGTGTTTTCATGGCCTTGGTTCAACAAACTACAATTTTTTAGGCTCAGTAATTCTTTTAATGCTGTATTTGCTTTATCAGAAATTAGTGCTGAATAACAGCCTTGAGTTAATGGACATTTTTAGAACTCAGTGGAAATCCCTTCAGTTGTAGTCATAATCTTCAGGGGGAAAAAAACACTCAAATTCCTTTTTAATAAAATATTCAATACATTGCCTATTAAGCAGTGGGTGGTGTTGTATGGATAAGATATTTTGTCTTTAGTAAAAAAGGTAATCTTCACTGAGTATTTTTGGATTTTGCAGTATTTGAATATTACTGTGTCGAGTTGTAGGTTTTCCTGTGAATACAAGCAGCATTTTTTCTGCTAGCTATTAGGAGCATTAGAGGCAAAAACAGATAATAAAGATGTTAAAATATATAATTCACCAGTATTTTTTCCTAAGATCCCATTAAAAAGGAGCTGTATCCACTGATACAGTGAGTTCATTTTTACGCTGCTCCTCACAGTGGAGCCGCACTAAAGGGAAATAAGTGGGGAGACTAGAAAAGCACTGGCTGCTGACCTCTGTTAGCAGTGAAAACTTGAAATATGCCATGTTAGACCATACTTAATTTCTGTCAATGTACTGATATGGTCAGCTCTAAATCCAGTAGGTCTCAAGCACTGTACTTGAAAGTAATCATGAGCTGTGAGTTACTTTAATTCTGTTCTGGGCGTTTCTACTTCAGCCCTGAATACACGTGAAAGAGGGGGGAAGCAGGGTAGGGTATGATATCTCGATAGGATGGTGACAGAAGGCTGAAAGTAAAAGGTGTTTGTGAAATGGGTTCTGACATCTACTGAAAGGAGACATGATATAAAATACAGTTTAGTACTCCAGGACGAAATGGGCCTCTGAAGCACGGATGGGCTCTACCTGTGTGTATTCTGAGTAGCTGTTCATTGCTTTAATTATGCAAACAAAGGCAAACATTTTCAACCAAAGTAATCAATAGTACTTCAGTTCAAATTGGAGGACGTGAAAACAGTGCTCCCAAGACTGTACGTGTTACAGTGAATTTAGCCTCTGCGGGAGCTTTTCAGTATGAGTGGAATCTGCTGCTGTACGTAGAAGTAGGCTGAAGGTTTGAAATCTGAAAATAGCTAAATGAATATCTTTTAGCAGAAGTCAGACACTAGTGCTTCAGCTTAACCTTTTGTCTTAGACCACCTACTTTCTGTGAATTTGTATTACGCAGAATTGTCTTTCAGATTACTTTTCCCAAGGCAGGGAAATGGTGCTTGGTAACAGGGAAACTTTGTTTGTAAAGGTGTTTGTGGGATGAGGGGTGATGAGGTAGGGCAGTCACCTCAGACTGGCGTTTCATCTTTTGCACAGAACAGAAGCATTAAAGTCTACATTTACAGCTTGCAAAGGATCAATTTAAACATAAAGCTGATAAAGGAATGTTTTGTACTTTAACCTGAAAATTACTTCTAAGTGACAGAATTCCTGTCAGTATTTCATTTCAAAAGCTGTTGGACTGATGCTTATCCTCCCAGTGTCACAAGTTGGGAGGGTGGGGGGAGAACCTCATTTTTGTGGTCTTCTGAAAAAAACAAACCCGAGGCAGTTTTCCCAAAAAGCGAGTAGTGAGGTAAGTGCCTGAAAATGAGGATTAATTGTTTGCTTGGTATGTTGCATTTTTTGATTAGGGAAAGGTAAGCTAAGTATTCAATAGTTAAAACAAAACTAAATCAAATGCATCCTCTCCCCTCATGTTCTGTGTATCTAAAGATACCCTTTTTATGTTATTTCAGAAGCACTTAGTGCTTTTTCTTCAAAAGGAAATCGATGTGTAGCCTTTTTTTTTTTTTTTTTTTGACAGCAGTGGTTATCAATCAGTGCAGACAGTATATTCAGTATTTTCGGTAGCAAATACTCTGATTGCACTCAGTGATGGGTGTGAAAGCCTGTGTTTCCTTTCTATGTTTGTTTGTTTTATTTTTAAGGAAAACAATTCGGAGACACCAAGCCCTTCAAGGTCTGTTTTTCCCTTGACCATGGGGCAACAACAGACTGTTAAATTTTCAGTCAAATTTTCAAAGGCAGACCTTCGGCTATATTGCGCAGAAACCAGTGGAAACTCTGTCAGCGTAAAAGTGCCCGTGGATTAGATGACAATATAAATCAGTGATTTTTAGGTTACATTCTGTATTTTGTCTTTTACTTTATTAGTATGCCAAAGGTACCCTGTATTTGGGACTTCCCATAAGGCATCCAAAGGTCTTTAGGAGTTGGAGAGTTAGGATTATGCTGAGCAAAAGTGCCTTTTTAATGCCAACTTTTTTATTGGAGTCAAATGGAATTTTTAAGCTAATCCTAAAATCTCTCAATTAAAAGATTACTTTAAATTTTGTGTTTTCAAATTCTGAGAGCATTGTGACACTTTGAGCCTCACTGTCTTTTTGACGTGTATATGTTCCTTCTTGCTGGGAAACTGAACATTACTATTTTGGCACAGAGTTAAGGGGTTACATCGGAAGATGATGTGTTTTTCTCCTGTTTCCTTTTCATCAGCATGGAAGGCAGCAGAGCTCCTGTTTCCCACAAAATAACTTCAGTGCTCCGAAAGCATTCTAGTGCCGTACAGGAGATGGGATTTTAGGTGGAGGAGTGGAAATGGAGATTGAGAGTATGAGAGGTAGAGTCAGGCTGATATGTGTAAGAAAAATACCTGTGCATGCAGGCTCTCAGACAGGTACATGTGTTCGACAACGTGAATAGAGAAAGATGCTATTCAGCAGATGGCTTGAGTACTTCCCTGAGCAGGGACAGAATGGGATGTCTGGGAGACAACATGAAAAACGGGAACCTCAGAAACAGAAGCACATGTCTCATCATCTTTTAAATATTTTTTGAAGCAAAAGAAACTGCCAAAAAAAGTCACACGGCAAACGTCAAATTTACTGCAGCAGTCTTAACTACAAGAGCACAAGCTAAATCTTCAGTGATGTGAACTGTGTAACTACAGTGGTTATATAGTGTTTTTATAAAGAATATTGTGTATAGTTACAGGGCTTAGGAAAAATCTGTGGTGTCTTGTTTCTTTTCTCTATTAAAAAAAATAAATCCTATCCCATTGGGATTTATTTAGTTTATTTTTTTGAACTTCTGAATCTTTTTGAATGCATTTGAGTAAACATATTTGAAAGTTTGTGATGCTTGCAGTATTGATTTCTAATTTCTGACTATGAATAACATAAGATAGATGATGAAGGTATTCAGATTCTTTACCGTTCTTCTGATAACTAAAATAATGCAGAGAAAATTATGAATAACTTTAGAAGCTCAGAAGAAAAGAGGGATGAATGGTTTAGCTGGAAGACAGTGAGGGGAATGAGGAAGCAAACTTACTGGATTTTGGAGGTAGAAGCAGATGTAGGGAAACACGTGCTTTGAGAATTTAGAAATGAATGGGAGATTTATGGCCATCTGTGATATGGTTTTGTGTAAAGCTGAGTTGACTTTTTTCTCTATATATGTTTATATATATATGTTTAAGGCTTTTCTTCACAACGTTGCTAGATTATAGTGATGTGTCACATAATAAATACAGAAGCTTTTAACAAGTAGATGTCTTAAATTCTGGGGAGTTGTAATGCAATTTATAATGAAAAGAGCGGAAATTTTGGGGAGAAACATCTGTGTTCAGGCTTTCTTGAATTACATTTTCCTCTAAGCTACTGCTCTCCTCTAGCCAACTTATGATCAGAAGAACAGACATTCAGAAAATTTAAATTGGTTTGACTTGAGACTTGGTGATGCATAGGTGCTGTAACTGACTATAACAGCAAAAGTATTCATTCATTCAAGAACTGGCATGAAACAGCATGGAAACCTACTTAATACATCGGAAGGATCATTTATTTTCAGTGTGAAATTATAGAATTGTAAACCTAATTTTTTTGGAAAATGTATTTCACAAGGTGATATTCTTAGGATTTTTTTCTTAAGGTTTTCTGCAATGAAAATATCCTAATCCAAGTTAATAGGGCTAATATTGACATTTGGATTATTGTAGTGTTGCTGATTTTGTTTAATAGTGGCACGTGGAGATTGTTGTCATTTAAGTAAATAGATTTTTTTTGGAAAGAGGTGAAAATGTGTCTGTGGTTCTGAACTGTTAGAATATGTGAGTGGATTAAGTTAAATGTGTGTGGTGGTGAGTTTTGTGGATTAGATACGTGCGTTTGTGGTGGCAGAGCGAAGGGAAGGGAAACATTTCCTCTTTAAAGAGTAGACTGTAAATAAAATATAGTGTTCATATGGCTAATTCAGCTTTTTCTGTTTCAACAGGTGGTATAAATGACCAATGAAATCATTTTCTGAACTAAAAGGAACAAGGGAATCCCCTCCCCAAGCCTGCTGTTTTAGAAGCCTCTGTTCGTTGTGCTATAGGTTAATCTTCTTTTAAATCTATTTTTAGAATTCAGTATTGTTCCTTCTCGGTGGCGGATCACAAGCTCTGTGTTACATATAGGCTCATTCATTTAATTCAGGTCATTTATGGGATAGGATCCTAATGAACAAAACTTCATTTTGAGATGTCTGTGGAAAAGTTCTGCATTTTGACATCGTAACCTCATGTGTATTGTTAGGTGTTCTTTCTGGGGAGTCCCTCCCCGAATAAATAACCTATCACAATTCCTGATTTAAAAATACATCAATGTATAGGTGTGCTGTGTGTCGTAACTGATATGATGCTGTCATTTAATAGGTGCAATGAAATGGATTTATACAGGTCTCGATTTTTTTTTTTTGACACGTGATAGATAGAAGGTTAATTGATGTTAAATGGATGCTTTGTTAGACCTTTACCAGCTCCTAAACCAGTACAGGAGGAGTGCAAATCATTACTACAAAAGGCCAAGACCAGTGTGTTTTCTTAGTGAGGTTTATAGGTCTTTTTTTTTTTTTTTTTTTTTTTTTATCCCTCCATTCTTTCCCTCCTTCCCAACCGCACAAAACATAACCAGCTGTAATGATAGGAGGAGAGAGCAAGCAGCTTTTCTAAACACACGCACACACACACAGACACACAGTCACACACAGACACACAGACACACTCTCTTGCACTCCTGCCCCCTCTTTTTCCTCCCCATACCTCAGCAGAGTGACAGCTTCTAGATGTTGCGTGCGAGTGAGTTCAGCTGGTGCTGTGTGGTCTGGGTGTGTGGTCTCCAGCTCAGCCGAGAGGCTGCTAACAGGGTGGATGAGAGAGAGCAACACTGTTTACTTTAATTTATTTCGGATGCCGGAACTGTGCCCAGAGTTTCTCCTGAGCTTGATTCCACAGTTAGCGGTGTCAATCCCTCGCAGCTGCAGCCCGGTCTGAAATATGCACCGAGCTCCTCCACCGAGCGCCCTCCCAGCATCTGCAAGGGTCCAGCCTTTTAATCCCCCGGGACTCAGAAATGTTAATGGCATCGCTGAGTGCTGTGGTTAGTTTGTGGCAAGATGTATCGCTTGGAAGATGTACCTTGCTGGGATAAGTAAAGCCGGGCCTGGATATGAAACGTGCAGGCCGAGCCACCGAGGAAACAAAGCGATTGCCCTTAGTGCTTGGCTATCTCCAAACTAAAATCTCCAGCATGGATTTAGTGACTGACTGGAATATTCAGTAGCCCTTCTAAATAGAGAAGGGTATCATATTATGTTATTTAACACTCTAAATCTTTTCTTTTTCGTAGCTTGCCCTCTCCATCTCAAAACACGCACATCTTCCCAAGTGGGAATTGATTTTGGCATGGAGCGCTGTCCTGTAGGTTAACATGTTTGTCAGTGTTAATATTGGCTTGAATCAACATGCCGGATATGACAGACCAAGACAAACGAGGCTTTGTTATTTTCTGTGTGACGGTGAAATTACCCCCCTTTTTTATGTTTGTTCATCTTTTCATTATAAGTAGCTTAGTGGTGTTTTGAAGAGTTCCCCCCCCAAATGTAAGATTTGCGAGCACTTCTTGTTTAAATTGACAAGTCTTCTTTTATTATTTAAATAAACACGCATAGATTCTTAATATCACTTGGAATTTCAGCATTGTTTAGCTTATTCACTTCCCAGTCTTTCCTGGCAGGCTTGCAGGAATGGACTTTGTATTATTAATGCAGTGTTGAAGGCTGTGGAAATTCTAGGGCACTGAAGATCTCCAGAGGGGTTAATAAATGTCAGTTATTTTCACAGTGCTGCTTTTTGAATGCTTTTAAATCTTAGTTTATGGAGATTGTCTGTCTGAATTTATATCGTTGGGAAGATAAAGCGCAGAAAAGGTTGCAGTGGTGTTTTTCATCATTTTGTAATGGTTTTGAATGCAAACATGTAGGAAACTTGTTGCTTTGTTGTCCTTCTTAGGGTCATTTGCCATATTCTTTCATTCATGCTGTTTAGTGTGTTGTACTCGGTGGACTCTTTGGGTTTTCTAGTGAAAACAAATTACTAGATTTATTTAATAGAAGCACAAGTTTGTGTACTTCAAAGTTAAAGGGCCATCACCTACGTTCTGGAAGCAGAGCGTTTATTGTTTGTTTAAAAATGGGTGTTTCATAAATCCATTCATTCAGAGCGCATTTAATGCTGTGGTGTTAGTGTGATAAGAGTTCCAAAACATACTGGTTTGTTTGCCTTTTTTTTTTTCATTTTTTTGTAAGTAAACAACAACATCGCAGTCACACTGAGATTTGAGCATGGAAGATGCTTTGGTCATTCCAGCTGTATCTGTGTCAAAACTTTTTAAAGGATTTTCAGTCACCTTTATCATATACGATCGAGAACAAACAAATATTTGGTACCTGAAGACTTTAATTCTATGCATGTCTCATTTTAAGCTTGCATGCAGCTTAGACTTTCTCGGAGATGACAAATAGGCTTTTTCTTTCTTCCCTTCTTGACAACTTAGATTCCCTTTGCTAGATGACTATGGCACTTGCATTGACCTTGATGCTGTCTTCCTTCCAAAGAGTCTTTTAAGTTCAGTGTCTGTGACAAAGTACTGCTGAAACCTTTACTTAACTGAATTTTCAGTCACGGGAACCAACTTGCTTTTTTCCTTTAGAAGTCAGAAACACCTTTTTAAAACGTCTCTACTGCTGTGTTTTTTTTTTTTATTATTATTGGTGAAATTTATAAGGTGCATCTGGTTGTCACTCATCTTCTGAAGCTGCATGCTTTCATTGTGTTTGTAGTTTTACCTTGCGATTTGAACATGCTTGCCAGTTTAGGATCCCTAAATCCTGAGCTTTTGTCGTTCACTTATTTTGTATTTTGGTATTTATTCCAGAGCAGTGAGCAGTACTCTACGCTACAGAACAGTTATGGTAGGCATTGGTGATTTCCTTTTTCACTATTTGTTTCTAAAGTGGCTTTAGAGAGTGAAGATGTCCCATCTTTAGCAAGCTTGCAATGTTCAGAACAGGCTGATTTTTTTTTTTCCAAACCAAACCTTTGTGAGAGGACAGTTTATTTGAGTAGCTCATGTAAAGATGAAGATTATGTTTACGAAAGGCATTTTTTAAGATGGCTTTGTAGTAGGTGGTCTTTGCAGAGACTTTCTAATTCCTTGCACTTCATAACAAGAATTATGACAGAATAATAGAGGGAATAATATGGGCAAGATCATGGGAGCAGTCAAACAGATGTCATCCATGTTAAAATGTTGAGGAGCTATTGTAAGGAAATGGAGTTTAAAAAGAAATGAGCACGGGGCAGGAGGGGGGGGGAGACCTCTGTAAGTGTAGTGTAAAAGAAGATTGTCCATAGCAAAAAAGTAGTCTTGCTAACGCTTCTTCAGAAAGTTTAGCTACTCAAAAGAAACACCTTATGTAGAAAACTGTCTTTGTGCGATCTCCCCTACTCTGTATGCGCACTAGACTTTCAGTACGAAGGAAGGTTGATTTTTTTTCTTTTTTAAATTTTATATAGAATACGTAAGTCTTCTTTAGGGCAATTATAGAACTGCAAGAATAGTTCTTGATTGGACTACTTAACATATGATTTCATAAAACTAAAATGCATTTTTTTTTCAGCTTTGCCTTAAAGATTTTTTCAAAAAATGAGAGGCTTGCTTTTGGGTCATAGGAGTCTGCAGTCTCTGCTTCCCGATAAGCAGTTCAGTCATTTTGACTATTGACACGTGAGTCAAAAGAAGGAAGGAAAATATTCTCAGTGATCCCAAGGATTTGTTTGGTCTCTGTAGCAAGGACAGATTCCGTAGTGTCCCACCATTTACTCTTTGAAAGAAATGAAACCAATTGCTATTAAAAAAAAAAAGAAATAAAATAATAGAACATCTCAGTACTGTAGTGCTTTGTAATGTGTTGAGATTTACTGTGGTCTTCTCATCCAGTGAGGTATTTTAAAACAATTCTGCAATAAGTATGGAAATAATTTAGAAGAAATATTAGACTTCAGGAGGCTCAGCATCTTTATTGCATTTATTCAGCTCATCATGAAGAGAGATATAATGCCAATTTCTGAAATCCAGAAAAATACATTGTAATATTACTTTTGCATTTTGGTGTTGATACAAGCCAATTACCTGTATGCCTAGGTATTTTGAACAAAACAATAGCTGCAACGCAAGGGAATCATGACACAAGGGGAGGAGGGAAATCAACCAAATAATACCAAAATTGCTTCAATTTTACTTGTTTTCCTCAAGATTTTTCTCTCTGTATTACCACTGAGTTCTGGAAGGTGGCCTTTTTTTAAACATCTGTGTTACGGATTAATCTTCTGTATAAATCATTTAAAGATATTGCTCAAAAGTAAAAGAGGTGTTTTACATTGTGTCACTGATTCCTAGATGTATGCTGCTTCCTAAGGAAGGTGACTAAGTGTGTATCTGGGGATGTAGCCCCACTGTATCTGTATAGCTGTTGCATATCTTTGACCTCTGTTCAGGGTGTGTGAAGAAAGCTGCGAAGTCTATGTAGATAAGATCATGAGGGATACGTGCAGTTTACTTTTGTTCTAGATAAGTTTATGCACCTGATTCTTTTCTAATGCCCTCTTTGCACATGACCCCGGAGGAAACCTGATATACTGAAAGGTTGGAGCTTCTGTGCCTATGCACCTTCTAATCGTGTAGGAACAAACAAGACTTTCCCTACATTTTCACTTTCTGATTGCTCCAGGTAGGATTACGGTTAGGAATGGGATCTGGGAAGCTTGTTTCTATTGTGCTGCCTGTTGCTTTGTTGGGTGATGCCTTGGTGATGTAGCAAAGAAAGCCTTGCATCCGGTACAGGTGGGCCAAGAGCTAGGCAAGCAGTGCAGCTCCAGGAGCAGGAGTCTTGGCAGCAGATCGGGACTATCGTTTTCACCTCTGGCAAGAAAGTGCTTCAGCAGTAGTTCAGGTGAGCGATCTGGACAAGTGTGGGGGTAAGGAGCAGGAGGTAAGGAAGAGGAGTTATCAAGGTGTCGGGATTTGAACAGAACATTGGGGTATTGGCCCTGTGGGCATAGGGGTGCAGGAGAGAAGGGCTCTGCCTGATAGAACACAGCCTTCTCTTTTGTGTCTGGAGATTACTGTCAGCAGACTTCTTTGTAGTCTGCTGAGACTGTCCTCCTGTCCTTCAGTGACATTCCAGCCACCAGATTATAGACCACATTCTTTGATGACTTCCATATTGGATATGAAAGGTTCCAGCATTTTACATACCAGCTTGTAAGAGGATCCATGACACTGCATTGCTGAATTCCTTTTTCATCAGTTTGCTGCTTGCAAAAACCTGGGAAATTAACGTTATATTAAAAACATAATGTAATCTTTGGTGTTGTGAAGTCAACCACTCAAACATTCAGAGGTTTGCTGGTTAAAACAAAACAAAACACCTCGGTTCCAGATGCACATTTTGTGTGTTAATCCCGGATGCTTACCAGGCATCCTTCATGTACTGGGCATGGCCCACATGCTGCAACTTTCTAAGTTTTTGCTTGTTCAGCAGAAATCTCAGTCTCTTATTAATTGCACACTCTTCTTCAATGGTAGTCTCAAAAATTTCTCTAAAAATACTAATTTTGTGGTGTTCATAGTATCTGTATGGTGGTAGAGATCTGAGTTGATTGTTTAGGTCTTGAATATTTTGGAGCATTGTGTAGCATTTCTTATGTTCGGTATGCGTTTCCCACTGATTTCAGGTGTGGCCGTGGGCTCTGAATTTGACAAACTGAGAAGAAAAAATTATTACTGTTAATTTTATTATAAGTGATTTGCATCTGTGGTATAGATAGAGACAGGATCCTGTTCCAGGGGCAGTAGTGCTTTATTACTACTTTAGCCATTGGAGCTTCCTCCTGATTTCTGCCTTTCTGATTTCTGTCTTCATTTTCAGTGTACCTTGCACTTTCAGAAAACAAAGAAAAAATCCTGCTAGAGGAGGCTTTTTTTTTGCTCATGGAAGATGTATCCAGTAACACTGAAAAGCTTGGTGAAGTTCTGTAGAAGCATAGTGTATGATCGTACAACAAATGTATGTGCAGAAGTCGCTGAGATCAAGATAACTGTCTTCATTCTGATATTTAATTGCTTAGAAACTGCAAGTGTATTGTAGCTTATTGTTAAGGATGATTTACAGAGTTTCTGGATTTCATGACTATTGCAATTAAAAATAGGAAAATATACCTTGATCCAAGGCAAAATACATAAAGCGTAATAAAAGATGCGATATGAAGCTTGGCTTATTCCACATGGTTTTGACCAACCTGAACTTTTAAAATTGTCTATTCTAAAGTGTTCTGTATCTGTACCTAACATTTTTTAATACTGAACTCTTTCATCATTCTTGGATTTTCTTAAAAATAAAAATATTTTTTTCCCATAGGTTATTTTTGTTTTTTACCTTCCCAGTGCAGATAAATTCATACTAGAAATTGATTATAGATAACTTTATGAAGTTCCAGGGTGATACCAAATGAGATTTATTATTTTTATTTTATTTTTTCGCTTGGTCTGTTAAGGATGCTGTTGCCTCAGTAGAAGAATTCAGAAGTAACTAAATGGAATAGGTGATGTAAAGTTGACATAGAAGTCCTTATATGTTTTGCCTGTCTTAAGTCTTCTGTAGGACCTGTATACCTATGGGGAGGCTCGGCTGTATGCATAGGTTGTAAATGTGGAGAAATTGGGAACTAAGGTGCTTGTGGTTATGCTTATCTGCTTCTTATAGTTGCAGAGCTCTACAAGGGGAAGTGCTAATAAGCCATAGGAATTCACGATCAGTCTGATAGTAAACTGAATGTAGGCTGCATGACGTGGGTGCCATACCAGTGTTTCTGATGCAATTGAATACTCCTATGGAAATGCTTTTTTGATAATTCTGTGTGCATTTGTCTATCTGTTGGGATATTATGTGCTTTATTGATATGCTCTGCTAGTGAAGTGTCTGTAGTAATGTTTTAGCTTTGTCAGATTGTCTAAATGTTGATCTTAATACAAATTAGTGCTGGGGATTCCTCCCTAAGAAAGTGTGTGCAAGTCAGTCAACTTTTGATGGAGAAGAAGCACTGCAAATGTGTAACCATAATCCATTACTTAGCTTAGCAATTCTGAACTTTCAAGGGAGTACAGTAATAGCTTTCTAATGGAAGACCAAAGAATTCAGATCTAAGTGATTTGGAGTCTATTAAGCATTTTGAAGGTTTATGATTTTTATGAATTTATTTTTCCTTTTCAATTCAGAATTAGGTCTATACCTATTACAAAAAAACATAAATGTAAAGAAGGTGTAGGTATTCCTTATTATTTGATAACTATGTGGCAAAAAGGGCCTTGAGAGTGGTGTTTCACATGTATGTTCATTTTTTTTTCTCTATCATATCAGAAGAAAAACTTGTTTTAAAATATTTTTTACATGATATAATATTTTTTTTTAATTATTGTTTCTTTCTGAACAGATACAAGTAACTCAGTTTCCAGTAAATAAGTCAACATCATGTCTCGAGCACGGCAGCCCCCACTTGTAACTGGCATCTCCCCCAACGAAGGCATCTCATGGACAAAAGTGACAATTCGAGGAGAAAATCTGGGAACTGGGCCTACAGATCTCATAGGTAAGTTGAAAAAAAACCTTACTACTTTTGCGACTGTAGGACATCACATTTATAGAACGTCACATTTAGGATATGATTAGGGATGTTTTCTTTGCAAATAACATGGTAAAGTCTATGTCTCATGTTATGAGAAATGACCTTTTTCACAACTATGCACTTGAATCCCCAAATCCACACCTAGAATATCAGCATGAACATACTCTGTTAGACAGCCTGTTAGCCTGACTCAGCATCCTGTGCCAAGCACTGGCTAAGAATGAATGCCTGTGAGAGTGTACGAGAAGAGAGTAGATGTAATGCAACTCTCTCCTTTGCTACTTTCCCAGGCATTGAGGTTTTACAGCTTGGGGACTATTCTATCAGAAGTGTTCTCAGTGTACTGAGAAAGTCATTGAGCATTACTATTCCTTGAATTAGTGTAAAAGTCAGTTAGTACACCTGCAACAGTCTATGATAAAGTGGATTCGACAACTGAGCTACACATTGCGTGAAGAACTCTTCACTGTTTTGATTTTAACATGTTAACTTCATTGGAAGTTACCATCATAGCTCTTGCATCGGAAGAGGGAACAAGCAGTTTTCTTCGTGATTCTTCTGACTGTAGAGATCTTGATCACCATTGCTTTCAGTTGCTTCTTTTTCAGGTTAAGAAGTCCTAATATATTTAATTTCTCTGCCTGTATTTTTGACCCTTCTTCTTCCGCTTCAATGTATCTTTTTCAGTTTTATTCCTGATGTCTTGAGTTGGATGAACAACATTTTGGATACATGCAGTGTTCAGGATATGAAGGCACTGTGTCATAATACTCTCATTTGTGTTTGGTGTTTCTTTCATAGGCTTCTGTTTTTTCCATATAACTACTGCTAAGCACCAAGCCGATTTTTTTCATTTATTTGCCTACTGTAGTCCCATGATTTAATGCTTGAGAGTTAGTAGTCAGTTCAGCGCCTGTCATCTGTGAATTTAAGATTGATTTTGCTTGTCTGCATCACCTCTTTGTTCATTGAATTTCAGCTGCTGTTTTATAGCACCACTCAGTTTCATCAGGTCTGTTCTGCATTTTGTTCTAGCTTTTACTGTTTTATGTTCTGAATAAATTCATATAATCAGCAAACTTTGTAACCTCTTTATCTTGTCATTTACAAATATAGTGAATCATTGCATGCCCTGTGGAAATTTTCCTAAGTGAAGACACACCATTTTCTGTAGCCCTGTTTCTGTCTTTTAGCAAGCCATTTACCCATTTGAGAATTGTATCCTGTGAATGCTTAATATTCTTAAGCCTTTTGAGAAGGACTTCATAAAATCTTTTCGAAACCAAGCTAACTATTAACTACTGGAATTTCCCATATTCCTTCTCCAAGTTAAGCATATGTGTACTTCAGCGTTCATGCTAGAGACAATCTGTCTAATTTGTTGTGGAATCATGACTCCTCTGAAGTCCATTGGAATTTTATTTGGCTTTGCTAGAAGCAATACTTCACTTCATGGCTGTAAACCAAGATTCCCAAATTCCATTCTTGGCCACCACAATGAACTTTATGGCCAAGTGTAAGCTACTACAATTTTCCCCTTCATTTCAATTTGCTGCCTCTTTTAGAGAGGAAGTTGTGTTTTGCTGAGCTGCTAGACAAGGTTGCGGTACGATAAAGAATCTTTACTGAGAAATACTCAAAAACTGATAGTGTTATAGGTAAGTATATTTTTGTGTATTTGTGTGGTTCATGGATCTCAGTAACCTCATTAGTTCGTTGGTATAATCTCTTCGTAAGTGATCAGTGCTAGGTTCTTGGAAGGAAGACATCTCCTGAACTGTGTCTCAGAATTACAGGTGACTGACTGCTAAGGTTTTTGGGTTTTGTTTCTCTCAGAGTAGCTCTTAAAACATATAGCTGCTAATAGTCTTAGTCTAATGTTTTGATTTAAAAAAAGGTTTGCTGTAGTTTTTTTGGCCTTAGCTCATTTGATTATCAGCTTTTTCCAGTAAGTGACTAAGGCCCCAGACACGTAAAGATTTCTTTTAATGGTTGAATTAGGCATGTAAATAGTCCCTGTGACTTGAATGGAAATACTTGCAAAAGTGAGTCTTTGTAGGCATGCGATTTAAGCAAGTTTGAGTGAGGGTTTTATAAAGTTTATAATCTGCTACTTGAGATGCATTAAAGTAAAATGAAAAGCAAGAAACTATTTTTTTATATAAACGGAATATCACATAATAGGAGAATATGCCTTTTGGTTTCATTTAAAAGAGAGCCTTCTTGTAATCTATTTGTATCTTTGAAACTAAATAAACTTTTTATTTGTAACTCTATAGCTCACGGTACAAAAAGTCAAATCCAGGAGATGCATGCAACATTTATGCTCTCAAGGTTTAGTTTGTCTCCTAAGACATTTGCAGCCGTATTTTTGTAGGCATTGTAAAATTGTCGATTTATAAGCTTAGCCAAAATTGGAAAGTCTCATGAGAATTACTTGTGCCTATTTATTGAAATGGGCAGTACTGGACTCTCCAAAATACCCTATAAAAACTAGACCCCCAGTATGATGTTCTCAAAGATCCTCGTACTGTGCAGCAGATTAAAATTAAGTTTTATTCAAAGGGAAGTTCTTTCATTTCTGGAGGAAAAAAAAAAAAAAAAAAAAAAAAGGTTTATTCTTACTATCAGAGGATCTCCCTGAACATGATTTTCTTTTTCTTTTTTCCCCGAAATTGTCTTGTGCCATTACTGTATTAGTGAGGTATATAGAATGTTAATCAAGACTTTTGCATTTTTAAGATACAGATAAGGGTAGTTTCCCTCCATTTAAAAAGTGTTGGATCATGTGATCAGGTTCTTTTGCTAGCTTTAGGAACCTCCAATGAGTAAAAAATAATTGATACAAGGATCATCAAAATAGTTACTGAAAAATTTCTACCCTACTAAATTGCTCAAGCTCAGGTCTTCATTTTAAAATATTAAGTATGAATTCAGACCTTTTAAACTCTGGAGTGAAAACCTGTCCTTATGAATGATTTGGACAAACTCTATCAGTCTTATTTTGTGCTGTAGTCTTTTCCTCCATCAGAGAGATGTCTAGCATAAAAACAGAAAAGACTTAGCATAGTCTGAGGTTAAAACACATGCATCATAAATGTGTGGGCTCTTTCCCCCTCCGAAAAATAAAAACTCTGGCCTAGTTAAAATGTTGAAAAAAAAAAAAAAAAAAAAAAAAAAAAAAGAGAACAACCAAAATATTTTAAATATTTTTTTAATTTAAAATACTTTTGTTTGGTTTTGTTTTTGCCTCCTCTCCTCCTTCAGGCATTTTAAAGAAACTTACCTACTGTCATTTCTCAAATAAAATTACCTTCAGTTGTAATAGATTCAAGGCCTTTCTGGTTTTTATATTTTGGTTTTTGTTTTCAAAATAGGTTTTGGCAGGGAGTAAGGCATTTTTATGTCTGACAAAACCATGAAAACTGCCAAATTTGTCTGCTGTGTAATGTCAGAGGTTTAAATCGTGAGAAAAAGTAAGTGTGAAGCTTTGGTGCTGAGCCACATACGCTGACCCTTTTCTGTCTGTAAGTATTTGTTAAATTGGTCAGAGCTTTTTAGAAATTCAAAACAAAAGCCAAGCCAACAGGGGAAGAACTGCTATGCCTGACTAACTTATATTCCAGTACAGCCAACAGAACAGTACAGTCTTGTCAGTTTGAACATAAGGTAAAGTATTTCTAGGTAACTAATAGGGGGAAACTAATTTATTTAGTTAAGAGGAAACTAATGAAGTTGCTCTTAGAGATCAAATCTTTTTGGGACTTTCCTGTATTGATACTGTAGAAATTAGGATCTTGCTAGTTCTTCATGACAAGAAAACTCAAACTGGGAATATGGGAATTGTTCCAGATCTGAGAAAACAATCCATCTGTTCCAGCATCCAGAGTCCTTATCTGACCAGATTTGTTGGTCAGTTGGTCAAATTAGTCTGACTGCAGGAGATATATGAAGCCCCAGGAAGCCTGACCTCATATTAAGGTGTAACTTGACTCATGTTAAGAGGTGTTCTTAAATGCAAAACACCAAACTAAATGCTAACATTAAATTAAACTCTAACACTAAAGCTGAAGGAACATCTGAAAAATGTATTTGTGACTCTTGCTGTAGTTGCCAACACAGGACTGGAGAAGCATCATAGGTGTGTGTATATAAAATATATGAAGCATCATAAACGTATTTGCCCTAAAGAATTTCAGAAGATAATTTTATTCATAGTAGGTTGTGTTGTTTTGTTTTGTTTTGTTTTCCCCAGGTTTAACAATATGCGGGCACAACTGTCTGCTAACTGCCGAATGGATGTCTGCCAGTAAAATTGTGTGTCGAGTCGGACAGGCTAAAAATGACAAGGGAGATATTATTGTCACTACAAAGTCTGGTGGCAAAGGAACTTCAACTGTTTCCTTCAAACTGCTGAAACCTGAAAAAATAGGTATCGTTCAAACTCACAACTATTTTATTTGCTAAACAAACGTATGACTGAGTGGCTGTTTAAATAAAATATACGTTTAAAATGGACCCACCTCAGGACCATCTTCAGTTGTCTAGAAAAAGCAAACTATAAACATTAAAATGTGCAAACATATACATGTATAAATTCATGGTGATTTGTGAAATTAATCCTGCTTTCTCAATATCCTGAATAAAGTCCTCAATGACTAATAAAGTGTCCCTTTTTATTTATAAGCAGGAGCACCAACATTCTAAAATTTTCAAAAAGTTCGTAATATCCAGTAATTATTCATATTGCTTTGAAGCTTACTAGGTAACTTCAACATATAAACCAGTTCGTGAGCTTTACACCTAAATCCTGAGCTGACAGTTGATCTTTAAATGAAAGCTGAGTCCTCGATGCCATTTCTTATTTGTAATTCAAACCATCCTGCAAGATGGAAAGTATGAAGTATTTTTGATGTGACGTTTAACCATTAAAATGATGTTGTCAAGCAGTCTAGGAACTCTGCTTTGTCTGGAATCCAGTCTAAATACATCCAGGATTTAAAATGTTTCTTTCAAAAACCTCATTGATGAAGCTGGATAGTCATCTTTTAAAACATAGGGGTTCACACAAGAGTAACTATTTTAGGCTTCTGCTCTCTGCAGTTCACTGACAGTTAAATAAAGCCTAATTTCTTTCAGGTTGTACTAAGGGCTTACCAACAGAAAGAGGAAACTTGAGCAAGTGGTAATGGCAAAGCTTTTGGTGGTGGAGAGAAAAATCAGTATTCAAAAAAAAAAAAAAAAAAGCAAAAAACACCAAAGTATGGGGACTGGGTAAATTCTGATGTTGAGTATCTGATGGGTATGTTAAAGAAGAGGATCATGAAAAATATGGCTGGCTGGATTTTTGACCAGGGCCCAAGAACCATTGTATTTTTTTACCTTTTTCTGTTGTATGTGCTATAAAGCTTTGGAAACAAGGCCAGTCCTGCGTTCACTGAGATCTTAAGTCATCCATTTTGTCATGTGGCCAAAGTAGACTTACTTTTTCATTAGTGAGTGGCACAGAAAAGGAATCTTTCCTAAATTATGCAAATAAGAAGGCATCCAGGTTAATGCTTCTTTTGAAAGCAGTAGATGACAACGCATGGACAGATAGCAAAATACGAGAGGAATGAAAAATAATAATACACTGTTACCAGGAAAATGCTCTTAATTTATGTGGACCTCTGCATACTCTAAGAGCTAATGTTTGATTTCCAGTCATTAATAATTTTTCAGTAGCTGTAAGAAAATAAAAGCATAATTGTATCCAGGTTGTTTTACCATGTATCTTCCAATATATTACCTAGGCATGCATTTTACATTTATCAGGATTTTTCAAATTAATTCAGTATGTTAGAATTTGATAGTGCTGGACAGCCATTGTTGTTTTAAGGATATGTGCTTTGTTTTCTCTAGGTATCTTGGATCAGTCTGCTGTCTGGGTGGATGAAATGAACTATTATGACATGCGCACTGATAGGAATAAAGGGATTCCCCCCTTGTCTCTACGTCCAGCTAATCCTCTTGGTATTGAGATAGACAAGTGAGTACCAAATGTCTTTAATACACTTTTTTTTTTTTTTTTTTAATTTTTCTCTATATATGCCTCCGTAAATTCCAGAAAAGTTTTAATGGTTTTTGAGACAGGGAGAGATTTAAAAAAACATGTGTGTATTAGCTGATGGTATATTTGGGACTCAGAAGAGTTGTTGATGGGCAACAGTGTCCAACTTCATAATCCTTATTTTAGATCATCAATTAAAACCGTAGATAATCTAAAAGCCTGCTATGTTGAACTCCAGTGATGTTTAGTTACAAGGACTGGTAAATAACCTAAGGCTTTGGATTTATACATTGTAGTTATGGAATACTTACTGTTGCATCTGAGTTTCATGGGGCTTTTAGGGATGTTGAGATTGCTATCTGTTGCTAAAATTGCACTGTAAAATGTGATTTATTATACCACAGCAACTGGTTTATTTTATTGAAATATTAATAGTGTTTTCCAACCCACAGACTCCTTTACTTTTGTTCATAAGTATGGTGAACTTTATGACTATTTTTTTCTGAAATAGAAACTTTCTAATAAGTGATAAACAGAATCAGAGGGCTTTGAAGAATACACTGTTAGGGCTCCAAACCTGACCAGTTCATAGTTCTTCATGTGAAGAGATTCATAGAACTGAAGGCTAGGGAAATTGTTAAAATATTCTATCCAGAGTCTTCCCAGCCCAGTCTTTTTTAAACTTCAGTTATTTCTGCGTCAATCCAATGATCTGTGATTGTTTTACTGCTTTCTCAGAAGATATCCAGTCTTGATTTGAGGGCATCACATTGAAGAAAATCCAGTGTCCATTGTTAGTTACCTTGTTCTGATGGGAAACTGCACTTTTCTCAAAATCTGTATGGGACTGATAGTGAATCTGTCATCAGCTTCCAGACTCTGGTTATGCATTTCTTTCCTACTTAAAATACATATTTTTCTTTTCAAAGTGCTAACTCTTTTTTTTTTTTTTTTTTTTTTTTTTTTTAAATAAGCTGAAGATGTTGTCTGTTGTCTTTCTCAACAGCCTCTTGGCGTAGCTTCTTACAGACTCTTCTTTCATCTCCTCTTGTTTTACAGCCCTGTTAAAATGGGGACTCTAGAACTGGACAGTATTCCAGAGTCTTACGGGAAGATTTCTTGTGTCTGCCCCCACCCTCTGTCCCTTGTTTGTAAATTCAAGAAATAAAATAATCTTTTTTTAACACAGTGCTACACGGGGAACTAGCAATGAAGTATTTGTTAGCTAATTCTCTGAAGTTGGTACTGTTGCTACTGTCATGGCCACTCATTATTGTGTAGCCATGATCTGGATTCTTTTATCTTAGCTGTATCTTTTTACATTTGACACTGTTCTGTTTGTTGCTTCCTAGACGAGGTAGTCTTCTCAATCCAGATGACAGAGTCTTTCTTTACTTAACGTTTTCGCCAACTAGTAATAAAAAAAATGTTGGTGATAAAGTTAGCAAATGCTGCAAATACAGATGAGAAAGTACAGTGGGCTCTAGTAAAACTTTACCAGTGGATTTTCTCAGGTTTGCTCTCCACTGGTTGATTTGCTTCCTGATGTGACTGTTTGTTTTTTGTTTTGTAATTAGCTAGTTCTTTAATCCGTGTGATATATTCTGTTGGCATTGCCAAACACTAACTTGAAACATCTCATATTTTTCAGTGAAGCATTTAATCTTAAAGCCTGTATGATATGTTTTCAAATATTGTATGAAACATTTGTGACTGACATTAAAACTATTTTTCTTTGCTTTAATTTTCTGTTTGTTGAATGCCCTGTAACAGCTTTTCTATTATTTTATCTGGAATTTAAGTCAAGATAACTTCAAGTCGGTTCTGTTGCATCAGTCCTCTATGTGTTTCTCACAAGAATTCTTTCTGTAAATGCATTGGATATGACAAGTTCTGCTTATTTTAAGAAAACTTTTGTTGTAGTACTCAACTACATAACCAAAATTAACAGTTCTTACAGTCATGACAGCATGAATTTGATAGATTAAGAATTATCTCCCAGAAACCTGAAGAGAATCAGTTTAGGATTAGTTTAATTCAAAGTCTTTAGTTTGGATGTTTGTTAAACAGGAGAAGAAAAATACCATGTTTTAAAAGTTTTATCTGGAATAAGCATGTTAATGAAACCTCAGATTTTGCGTGAAAAAGAAAAAAGAAAAGGAAGTCAGAAGTATGTAAATACAGGTAGAAAATAAGAACTCTGGAGGAGTTAGGGTGGAGTGGGATAAAGAAATACTTGGGGAAGCATTACATCAAGCCTAGTTCCTTGTTTATTCACTTCCAAGTTCACTGGAGGTGAAACACGAAGAATATGGCAAGCACTGCTGTTGAAAATGACCAGTGTGAGAGAAGAAACACTAGTCAATATTATGAATAGTTGTGGAGAGGGAATGAGAATTAGATCATGGGGATGGGAAAGAGATGGGGAAAGACATGAAAAGCCTGGGCTGCTCACATACTGCAGATAACAGCACAGTGTTAATAGTTAAGACTATATATAGATGGAACATCTGCATGTAACTTAAGTGTCTCCCCAATGGATTTTTTTCATAATTTTTTGAAAAACTGGAGCAATACAGTGTTTACTTTCATCATCTTTAATACCATGTTGTTTAGTTAAACATGTTTGCAAGTACTTGAAGTAGAGGATGGGTGAGGAAGGAGAAATATTTTACAAGGTAGTGAAAAAAATGCAATTATAAATTAGGGAAGTTTACAAGGTAGGCTATTAGCACGAACCATTACTAGGCATGGGAATAGTTTATCACTAGGAGTGATAAAAAATGTTGGAATCTTGGGATGTTTTAAAATAAAAGCCTAATATGATAAAGAACAGTTGTGTATAAAAGGAGATTGGACTCCATAGTAAAGCTGATTTCTCCTTTGTTAATACCTTTGGCTTCTTTAAACTATTTTTTAATGTGTGCAAATTGGGATGTACTTCCCTTTTGAAGCCGAAGTGTTTAGCATTGGGCTGACTTGGTTGGGTTTCTAACCCCTTGCCTTGCAGCCTGATGGGTGATAAGAAAAGGAAAGGAGTGCCATGTATTGGTCATACAAACATGGTCAAAAAAAGAAGCACTTAAAGAAAGGATCAGAGAGAAAAACAGAGTGAACAACAGTTGTAAGAAACTGGGATAGGAAAAAGCTAGAGGAGAGCACGCTGAGAAGCAGGCAGGAAGTGGGTAGCCTACACAGAGAGAGAAATAAGTCCTTCCAGAAAGTGGTTGTCAGTCATCAGCAAATGATACAGAAAAGACATCCCGGAAAGAATTAGATCACCTGTCCTGTGAGGTTTATTTTATTTCTAATGTAGATTATGCACAGTTCTAAAAGTTGCGTTTGTGGGCTTTTAAAAAGTTATGGTACTTAGTCCAATTAAAATGCATTTTAAAATTAATCATAATGTATGAATTCCGCAGCTGAGTACTTACTTTCAAGGTGTTGCAACTGGGACAATGAAATACTAGAAAAAAGGTTCCATAACAGAAGTGGTTTATTACAATGTTTCATTAAACTCCTGGGTGTTTGCAAGGACAAAAACTTTATTCTGACTCAGTAGGCATAAGGTTCGAGTTTAATTGTGAATGACTGGAATTTAATGCATACACAGCATCATATTTTAGCTTGCGAGCTTAACAAGTACTAAGTATTAATAATTTCTATCTGATAAGCCCTTCGTGTTTTCCAAGACCTAATTCCTGTTGTTGTACCACAAAAATAACTTCAAAAAAAATGAAGGGGAAGAAAAGGATTATCAGTTGCTAAATAATTAAATGAATCGTATTGTAATAAAGCTAGATCTTGCTGGTTACAAATCACTATTGAAACATAATCAAGTCACAAATGTGTTAATAGAAGAGTGTTTGCACACATTATTGTCCTGTACACTTTGTCCGTGGTTGTATAATTCATAGCCCAGAACAAAGAACTGATCCGATTTGATGAGGTTTTGTTGCACTGCTATCAGTTAGTGCACATTGTGTGCATGCTGTGAAGTACTTCCTTCTCAAAAGAAAACAGATATTTAAAATATTTAATCTCTGAGTTCTAGTTTATTAGTTTTCAGGATGTATTAAGGACTTAGAGCCTTGGTTTTCTATTGCCATCTGGCTTCAAGTGCAAAGCAGGTCTGTGCCACCCTCCACCCCAAGGAATATTCCTGGCTGTGGCATTAGGGAGATGTAGCCAGAAATCTTTACTGGAGACTTAAATAGCTAGCAGCAAGAAAAATTGTATACTGAGCAGTGACCTCAATCTGAGAAGTGTGGAAAGTTGGCATGAAAATGCTAACAGTAACAGCTATGTTTCAGTGCTTGGGATGGTGTTCACAGCTTGGGATGGTTACAGGACCGTGTTGGTAGGCCATGTCCTGATGAGGATTTTGAGCAGTTCTGGGAGACAATACTGTTTCATAAGAGCACCGGGTGAAATCAGTTGGTGGAAAATTAAGAACTGTGTAAGATTTGTGAATGAACTGCTTGCTCAGATGTGTTGCATACGCTTTTACCCTCTTGCACAACAAGTCCTTGTTTATGTGAAAGGTTCGCTGCTTCCCCTACCTACTGTGTCAGACTAAGTAACTGCAGGCAGACCTGGCGGTAGTTTGAAAAATTTTGAGTATTGTTTGTTGTTTTGCATGTAGCAGAGGTCATTATGGTGGATCCATCTCGTACATGAAAGCAAATGCTGACATGCTAAGTACATTCCACATACTTCTATATCCACCCACTCAATACAGATGCTTCCCTCTTCCCACGCCAGCTTCCAAAACAGTTCCTCTGGCAGGAGGAAGAGATGATCTTACGCTGCCACCTAATGGCAAGCATCAGCGTGCTGCCATGAGATGGGAAAAGACTTTCTGGAGGCTAGGATAACGTGTTTATTTTTAAATGGAGCATACGGAAACTCAGCAATTTCATCCTTGAATATAAGGGGCTCGTGGAAACTTTTATCACGGTGACACCAGAGGAAAAAAAATGTGGAAACTAGGAGAGAGATGCAGGATATGTGTCACTGTTATGACGCTAAAAGTATAGTGACACTTACTGCTTATAAGGCTGATGCATCAGTTTCAGCTACCTACTTATTAATTTCTTCATAGATTTTTCTCATCGCATTCTGCCATTACTCAGATATGCTTGTCATTTTGTTGTCATATTTCTGATAAACCCAGCACTGCTAGAGAGTCATTGCCGGCGCGCATCCTTGTCTTTTTGCTGTCGGAGAGACCCTTGTTAACACCTTTTGATTCATCGTGTTTAGTCTACTCCAGTGTCCTCTATGCTGGCCTTCTTGCATGTATGATTAACGCAGCACAGCTGGTCCTTAGCCTGCTTCTAGGAGTCTGGCTGGTACGAGACAGAGGGGGAGTGCACAACAGCCCTACTTTGAGCTTGTTTATGCTGGTTGGTATTCAGAATCTGTGTTTATTTAAAGTTGCTCCTTTTGACCTATAAACTCCTGTGGAATTGAGGTTCAAGTTACCTTTTGGTGGCTGTATCCTGTTCTTGGACCTGTCTTTAATCTGAATATGTTGCCACGCATGCTGGAAAACATACTGTGAGACCCTGGGAGCAAATAATCTTTACAGAAAACTTACAGTTTGCTAAGTTGCATTCGTCGTCAAGCTCTGTTCGTTTGTATCCATTTACTTAAGAATTCTGCTATTAAATTGTGACTGGTCTGGGCTGTGATTTATCTGCTGAGATCACAGCTGATCTTAAACCACTGGAGAATATAAATGCTCTGTATATGCACAACTTCTGTAATAAAATTTGTAAGACCTGATATATGCTGTGATGTTGAATTACCGAGTACTAGGCTATACAGAACCTAAGTCTGGGGTCATGGAGGTAGGACTTGTACTGCTGGGTAGATGTGACAGAAGGGAATTGGTTGTGCTCTGTGCAGTTTGAATCCAAACTTGATGTGTGTGCCCTTTATGTGGAAGCAAGGACCATTCTGGGGTACTGCGTGACAGTATTAGGTACAGCCAAAATAAGTTTGAGGGATGTGAAAGCGTACAGTGGCGTGAAACCAATTTATTTTTAATATTACAATTATCTCATGAATATCAATAGTATGTAAAGTTTTAATTTCTTTTGTATTTTAAATTGTTTCCTAATAGTTCTGGTGGATAAATAAGACTACTTTAAAATGTTAGCTAGGACTTTATTACCAGATCTGGTTTTGCTTTAAGTAAAATAGTCTGTCTAGCAGAAAGTATATAAATCCAATATGTTTACCCTTGCTGAAACTCTAAAGGTAGGGAAATGCATAGAGTCTTCAAAGATGGTAAACGCACCTCTTCTTTTTCTTTCTGGGTTTATTTTCTGGTTGTAATTCCTTTTACAGTTATTGCTTTTTAATCAATGATAGAGTATTAAGAGTTGCTTCCTGAATTGACTTGTGTAGAACTAGCAAATCCACCGAAAATGATAAACAATTTCTTTGCGTGCTAGCATGAACTCAGCTTTTGCTACTAGTTCATGTTCACCCCATGATGTTGAAATGAGTAAAACAGAAATACTTTTCCAAGTCACATATGTGCTTGTTTATAAGTAAATGGTAAGCAAATTTTCATGAGAACAACTTCCAAGGACTTATTTATTTAATTTGCTAATGGAAGTTAATGAAACAAACTTGTGTGTGTATGGAGTCAGTCTCTTTTCAGATGCATCTGGCCAGACATTGTAGAAATACAGTCGCTTTCAGTTTGAACTTCTTAGTGAGCAGCTTGTTGTCAAGACAGCTGTAGCAAGTCATTTCAAGCTACCCATATCTGTTAGTGGAAAAACTACTGGTAAAATTTATGATTGAAAATAAGTGTAACACGCTATAGAGTATAACATACTGTTAACGTACCACACACATTCATGTTCATGTTTCTACTCTGTTGTGACTACGTCTAAAATATGTCCAGACAGATAAAAGCACCCATAAATGCATTCCTAATTTATGGTTCTACACAAATACATCTGCTGGAAAAAAAGCTCCCAATAACTTTCAATGCAGTCAAACATCAAACTGAAAAAAACCTTTGTTTCCCTCAGACATTCTGTGGGCAAAACTCATTTGCAGGAATTTATTACATCCCTAGCTAAATAAGTGATCTTTATCTCAACTTACTTATGTTTTTTGTTGTTGTTTTCCTTTCCTAGGAATTATGTAGTTTATGTTTAAGCTTAAACTGTCATGCATATGTCTTGCAATCTTGTAGTAATAAGTAGCATTTGGTAACAATATATTTGTTGAGTGGCTGTGCTTTTTGTGTTATATCTATTTCTGTTGGTTTCTGAGGAAATATATTGAAGTTCTGAAAAATCGAGCAAAATTCTGTTTCTGTGTTGTGTATGTGCATTTATGTGGTACTTGCAGAAGAGTTCTGAGTCTCAAGGCAACAAAGTGTTTTTTTGTTGTTCTTGATTTTGTTTTTAGAATTTTAAAAATGTACCACAGATGGATTTGATATAAAAGATTTTTTGGGCAGCCATGGGATATATCACATGTGAAATATTGTACTGTAAATTCTTCTGCCTGGTAGCACTTTTGAGTACTTTAAAAAATAATATATTGTCTTAAAATGTATTTCAGTGAAGAATAAATGAAAGTTTTCTCCTAGTGAGCATTTTCTGCTCACTAACGGGTTTTAATGAAAGTCAAGATCATTGATAATCTTTAATCTCACCGCTTATGCTTATAATTTTATATTGCATTATTGCTTTTTTTTCATTGAGCATAGAGGAATATTGGGACCTTCACTGTTAGCTGGTGTATTTGTTTCTCACAGTTTTCCCTGTCTCCCTAATTCTCATATCTGTCATCGCTTATCATTACATCCCATTTGACTTTTTTTCCCTCACATTTAAAAAAAAAAAAAAAAAAGTTTCATGCCCTTGCTGTAATCAGGTGCTAGTGATGAATGATTTCTGTGCCATGCCCTTATGTATGTGGTCCTTTTTACCTGCTTGTGTTGAAACTTAGTGAAACTTAGAGAAAACAATTTTTATTTCTGTATAATTGTACTCTTTAATGTGCCTGCCTTTAGATTTACTTCATTTAATTTGCTGTTTGCTCTTTGTCATAAAAACAGCTTTAGCCATCCTGAAATATGTCTAGATTACAGAAAAACCAAATGTCTTTCTGACAAATCATCACTTAGATGTACATTCAAATGGCTTTTCTTACATTTTAAATTAATTTCCAATAGCCAAGTTTGGTCCTAAATGCAAGGTACCACAAGTTCGCATTTATGTATAATATTCTTTGTATAGCAGAGTTCACCAAGCTTGTGAACATCAGAAAGGGATTTTATTGACTTTTGAGTATAACTTTGTGATCTCCAAATTAAATAATGCATTTTTAAACTACTTTGGCATGATCAGTTTCTGAAAATGGAATGCAGCTGGTGGTAAAGAACCGTGGTGAGTGTACCTGGCTACCTATTAGGACTGCATGGTGGAATGAATATGGGCCAAGGGTTAAACGTGTGTCTGGACTGAGAGAAGAATATTGTCACGTTTTCATCAAAAAGTGATTTAACGTTTTATCTTTTTTTTTTTTTTTTTTAATTGCACTGACTTAAAATGAATGGAATACATTTTCTGTATGAGTATCTTAGAAACGACTTGTAGTTTCAAAAATGCCATTGCAGAGAATCTGCCTTAACAAGGAATTGGCTCACATGCTTTCTCTACGCAGCATAAGACTGAATAAAAATAAACAGAACATGCTATTTCTCACTTGACACATGCCCACTTCTCCTTCGTGTTTTGTATACTATCAACAGACAGATCAGTGTATTCTGTTTTGCAAGAGGATAATTTTAACTAAGGATTTTTATGTACTGGAAGTATGCTGTGTCATCCTTCACGTCCATTGGACTTCTGCTGCAAAAGGGGCTATAGACAGTGATGGTGCAAGATCACTTACAAGCTGTCAACCTGGTGGTGTCCTGTGGTTTTAAAGGTAGACAGACATTAGGGTCTCTGTATCATGGATTACAGAGAATATTCTCTACTTTACTCTGCTTCATGCAGTGATTTCCCCTTTTAACGGATAGAGTTAACTTAGAATACATTCAGCATTAATGGTCCTGTGTTTGAATATTAGTAGTATTATAGAGAGCCTGTCCCGTTTTCTCAAGATAGCAGTTCTATTTCTTTAGAAACATTTTGTATAGACAGCACTTTCTTACATATGCACAGTGGTGAAATCAAAATGGTAAAACTAATTTTACTTAGATTAGATTTAAATCTTTTCTTTCCTGGTCACATTATGTCTGTAATCCCAGATTTATTTTCACAATGAGTTGCAAATTTATATTTACATTTTGCTGGAACATGGGCTGTTGTTTTATATGACTTTCTAAATTGTAAGCTGTTTACCAGAATAAGTCTCACTGAAGAAATAAATATTCATTTTTCAGAGGCAGATTTCCTCAAAAAGATTTAGAGGCACTGTTCCCTGGGATGAGTGCTGATTTCACAAGTGAAAACTTCTCTGCTGCCTGGTACCTGATTGAGAATCATTCAACAACAAGGTTTGCTGCTATTATATAAATTATTGTTTTAATAACATCAAGTAGATTTACATTTAAAATGTGAGGTAGATGTGTCACTGGTGACTGACATTAAAGTAATAGGCCTGTAGTCTCTACTGCCTGTGGTATTTCTGCTTTGGGTAGGGACTTGAATCAACAAAGCCAATTCTCTCAGTGTGGATAGGAGGAGAACTTCAGTTTTAACCAGAGTTAATTTGTGGCTTAATTTTTTTCTGTGCAAAATGGCAGTTGTCTTGCTTCAGGCTAAATCTCTTCATGAGCCAAGAAGTCAAGAAGCATGGCCTTAAGTGGAAACTCCAGGTGTTAACTTAAGTCATGACTATGACTAGAGGGTCAGGATGAGGGCACTGAACAGATTAAGAGTAAAACTCTTAGTGGTATCAGTTAACTTTCAGTCAACTCCTATTGAAAATTCTACTGCAGAAAGAAGATAGACAAGTGAGTAAATCTTTGGGGAAAGTCTTAAAATCTAAATGATTTTTTGTTTTTATATCTAATTCATAATAATGTGTGCGTACATGGATAGCTTACATATGCATATTTTTGCATGTGTGAGTTCTGAAATTTGTCTGATGGTGTTCAGATAATATTTGAAGCCATTTTTACTAGAGAGGGTGAGTTCTGCTTTCTGCTGGTTATTCTGATTAGTGTTTTGAAGGGAAATAACACTGCAAATTTATTTAATATTTTCTCATAATCTAATGGTAGAAACTAATGTGTGCTGTTGTTGTTTTTTTTGTGTGTTGTTTTTTTTGGGGGGGGAGAATTTTTTGCTTTAAGAGCTCAAAAATATATTCATTAATATGCCTGGGAAATAATTTGCTCTCAAAGCGATAAGTAGTGGAACCAAAACAACAGTAAGAGACCATTAGTAATGAATGCACACGCAACGATAGCATCTTTTGAAATCAGGTAACTAAAAGAAGGATGATTGAAAATTAACTGTATTTATCACAACCTGATAACTTCAGCAACCATTAGGTTTTTAAAAAGCTTTTAAAAAGTAAGAAAGAACAGACAACTTTTGATGTAACTGTGTTTAAGAAGCTTGCCTGAAGCTTGGCCCTTTTGGTGCTCATTCATGTGGGCACCAGTGACACTGCCTAGAGAGATGTAGGACAGATCAAGAGTGATTACAAAGTTCTGGGTACAAAGGTGAAGAACATGGGAACCCATGTATTTTCATTTAATTATAGATGAAATTGAAAGGTTCAGGTAGTATTGGATGCATCCTGTAGGTTCACAGCTGGCGGTAGGACTGGTTTCAGAGGCAGCATGTTTTGCGCTGATGGACATGGATCTTTCTTTAAAGAATAAAAACTGTCAGTGAGAAATGGGATTCAATTGAGAAAGTGAAGTGGGAACATTTTTGCCAGCAGGCTTGCAACTTGGTGACAAGGACTTCCACTTAGGTATATTAGGGGACTGTGGTAACATCTTGCAGTCAACTGAAGGTACAGAGTGCTATGTGTATGTGTCTCCTTGGAGAAGATTTTGACATCCCTAGTATGTGCTGGAAGGGTAGTGTTGCAGGATTCAATCCTGGAAGCTTGTGGAGAGTTCTTGGAATCCTGGGATTAGGAAACAGCAGCACAGACAAGGATCTGGTGTTTGTAACATGCCATAAATTCCAGTACAAATCATCTTCTGGGGTGTATCAGCAAGGCAGGGTTATATAAGATATGGGGATAATTATTCTGCTTGGCATTATTTTAGCAGCAGTTGAAGTGCTCTGCCCAGTTTTGGCCACTGCTTTAAGAAAGGTGGTAGCTGATCACAAAAATAAAAGTATATAATTGTCTGTGGGTATATAGCTTGAATGAATTTAGTGCTGGTAGAAATGAAAGAATTAATACAGAATGCGTGTTTTGAAAGATGTAGTGGGCAGTTCAAGAGTAGACATCAACAAAAGCTGTGAAAAACTGTCAACAGAAAAAATGACTCAAAGGGTAGGATGAATCTAATCATGCATTGAATCTAATTTTAATTTTATTTAAAGAAGCAAATTTTTTTTCCCCACTTCAGAATGTCTAGTTTTAGATATATTCTATTCTGTTGCTATTCATTGTTGAATTATCTTGCCCGTATGATTTGTGCTGTTGTTCCAGAAATACACAGCAATGGTTTAGTTCTCGTCCTCTGTGTAACCTCAGGTATTAGGAGTGCTAAATGTGTGGTGTGCTGATGTTTTGGTTAGCTTATGTATGTTTTTTCCTTGAAGGAAGTTCTTTTTTAAGTAATCAAAATAACATCTTTTTTTTTTTTCCCTCCCCGGCAACAGCCTGACAAATAAAAATAAACTATTTAGACATACTATTAGATCATCAGATAACATGAAATAGTGCTTAAATAGAGGACTATGCAGATTTTTGTTACTTTGAAAATGCTGCTGGTAAGTACTTCTTGTATGCCCAAGTAGACTATTCCAGCTGTTGGGTAATGTGATTTCTGACCAGCAGATGGAAACAGGAAGTAAAGTAAAATGATGTGACATTATTGGTATGAAAAGTAAAATGCCTGCCTGTAAGTGCACCAGTGTTTTTGTCTCCCAGCAGGTGGTGATAGCCTTCTTACTGCCTGATCTAAAGCTTGTTTTCTTCTTGCAATATATATCCTTTTCTACCACAGCTTAAAACAGACAAAACCAGTGCAATTGCTTTATATCTTTATTTCTTTACTTCATTGTTTTTTTCTCTACACTCAGAGGTATGGTGCACTTTTTCATGTGACTCTTTTGTCTTAGGGAGATGGGTTTGTCCTGCAGTTAGGAGAAAAGACTTTAAGAATTAAAATCATGTGTTTGTATTTCTGAGCTTCTTTGTTGTGGTGTTTTTATGAGTCTCAGCAATGTAAGTAATGAGATCATATTGCACCTGCTTGCAAGAAATAAAAATTTGAAATCAAATATATACTGGTAATAATCTAGAAACATTAGGAAACAAAGACAAAAAGAAACATACTATGTAAATAACATTGATAAATTGGATATTAATACTCCACTTCAAAGCATCCTTCAAAAAAAAAATATGAAGTGGACTACAATGAAAACATAATTTCATAAAGCAGAAATTTGTTCAGATTTTCTTTATTTTTTGCATCAATTATCTGTTCAATTCCGAACTGCATTTGCAAACCAAAAATAAAAATATTGAAGAAATTCAGAAACTGAAAGTGAAAAAGTTTGGACTAAACTTCAGAGTTAGACATGTCATTATTAAGGAGACTTCTAACATTGCAGTAGTTGATCTAGTATACTAAGTGTAGCGATTTACTATTGCATATTTAATATAAAAAGGCAGTTAGCTAAGAGCAATGTTGCATATTTAGAATAATTTCTTAACTAATTTGTACCATAGAGAAGTCTATTCCAGTAGGATTTTTAAAAAGACACAAAAATATATAGACTAACAGTAAATTGTCATTCTTGGGAAGTAAACTGGTTTAGCAATTACTCCTTTTAATAATTTATGCAACAATAGCTGTCTTTATTTTCTAAGTAACTTGTTCTATTTATTCATTAGGTGACCTTAGTTGTTTCTTGAATGTCATGGTGTTTTTTTGTTTGTTTGTTTTCAGTTTTGATCAGCTCAAAACGGCTGTTGTGAACTTGAAGAAACAAGCTAATAAGAAAAATGAGGGGAGTTTGGCTTATGTGAAAGGAGGTCTCAGCACATTTTTTGAAGCACAAGATGCTCTGTCAGGTAAATTGTACTTACTAAGCACGCTATAAGAGAGAAGATAGTATCTACATGTATCATTGGATTTAATATTAAAAAAACTGTTCTTTGCAATTTTTTTTGAAAGTATATGAGTCTGAAATTTGTGTTATTTTGGTCACAAGCCTGGACTGACTGGTTTATTGTTGTGGTGTATTTGCAAATAATCACACCAAAAGCATTTGACAGGAATTAGAGGCTTTCGTTGAAGCTGTATATCCCACAAATCCAGAGAAGTGGGGAAATATGGAACTAGATATGATACTAAGATGATTTACAAACTACAGCAACATAGAAGTTTCTATTTCATGATGCCTTATTTCATAGTTAATTGTAATAATTATATACATATTCAATACACTCAGATTTAGGAAATCATCCTTTATATTCTGCTTACTGGAGGGGAAAATGCAGCTCTGTAGTGAGATTACATTATTTTTCTGTGCCATTTTATATATATATACATATATATATGTTAATACACATATAAATAAGTCTATATATGTATATATTTGTGTATTTACTTAAGGCATAAAATATCTGTGAACTAAGGACTGTGTTGGCTAAGAAATTGTCTGTGCAGGGCTATCCATAGTAGGTTTGACATTTACTATTATGTTGTATGCATGTATATCGTACAACTACTTTATATTGCAGGAGTACCATTTGTGATCCCGTGTTAAGGGTACCATGGAGTGAGTGAATTTGGATCTATCTACTCATAGTCTCAGCCAAGCTAGCACTTCTCTTGTTTTTGGGAGCCCTGCTTTGGATAAGCACTGGTTTTCTGTTGACCCACTTAGAGGCCACTTGCTAACCATCTGATAGCCACTTTTGCCTGTCAATTTGAAGGGAAATCATTATGAGGCATTCTCTAGCTAGCTCTTTTAATTTTTATTAAATTCTAAGAACGTCCATTGGTAGTAGGCTATTTTTTGTAGTAGCCTTAAATATCCTAAAAATCTGAAATGCTATTTTAAAAAAATATTTCAAAAACATAAATAATCTTGAACGAATATTGAAATGTGACCTTTTTTTTTTCCTTTTTTTTTTCTTTTTTTTTTTCTTTTTTTTTTTTTTTTTAACCAAATCTGCTTAACATATAAAGCTATTAAATATTCTAAGGTTCAGAGTTCTATTTCCCAACAGTTACTGCTATGGGAAAAAAATCAGTGCTGGTGGTCATAATGTGTTATCTTGTTATCTTGTAAGATTATTTTTTGGACTAGCAAAGGCTTAGTAGGATTTACAAAAAGCTAATGCAAACCATAATGTTGTGACTTTTTAGGAAGAGCACAAATGAGTGGGTTTTTTTTCTAGTTCCATTTTTAAAGTGTAGGCTTCTTGCCTCTGGAAACTGATTGCCTGAAAAATGAAGAGGCCAGAGAGGTAGCTGGAGTATAAAAAACACTAATAAAATGATAGGGAAAGCAATCTCATTTATTTCACTGAAAATGTTCTGTTCTGAATTTTAAAAATGGTGATAGATTTAATACTGTTTTGCATCTCTTAACAGTGTTCAGTTTACCTAAAAATGGATTTCATCCATGCAGTCCTTCAGATGAATTACGCACTCAAAATGGGATGACTTGTGGTTCTTGGTTCCACTTTGTCTGTAATCAAACTGGCTTGTTTCGTCTTTCTCATAGCAATCTCCCTGAAGTATTCAAAAGGAAGCAGACTTGTGTTGTTATAAACAGTGTGTTAAAATAGTGCTAAGAGAATGACCTTGATGTTGTTGTAGAAGAAATTTAGGGACTTGAAGTCTTAAGCCCTTACACATTCACAGTTACAACAGTGGAGTTCAAGGAACTTTAAAATCAATACAATATTTAGTTCTCAACTTCTGAGACCACATTCTTAATGAGGATGCATTACAGGTCACACCTTCCTTCTATAGCATTTTAATATGCATTTCTCTTTTGAATTTTCCCATTAATTGCCCATGCAGAAAGGGGTTGGATTCTTTTCAGTCTAAAAATATGAATGTTTTTGAGGGAGTCTAGCTGAAAAAAAATGCATATCTTTTGAGAGACTTGTACCTGTGGTAGTTAAAAGCAATAGCTACGTTGGATGAGGAGAGAGTTCTAGTGGCAGCCAGAAAAAAAAGAATATCATTGACACCATCACCCAGCCCTCCTGCCAGAGTCAAGGCTTTTCTCCAAAACATTTGGTGACTGCATTTTCCTCAAAGGAAAACCGAAGAGAATTCAACATAAGCATTATTAACATTGTTCTGAAGAAACAGCTCTGATGCAAAATTTTTAAAAAATGCAACCAAAATTAATTTTAGGTATGCAATTAAGAAATTCAAGCTCTTTAACAGAAGAAAATGAAAAGTCCTATTATACTCTGGCTTGACAGCAGTCGTTTGAGACAGTATCATGCAGTTTTCTTGCCTGTACAATGGTGAATTTGTGTGTTTTATTTTCTCCTTTAGAAAGATGCAACTAGAATTTGTATGCATGTAAACAAAGCTACATCAAGAATAGTTTGTTTGAAAGCTGAAAGCTAGCTTCAGCACAAACTCTTAGGGACACAGTCTTGGGTCTGTGAACTTTCGTTGTTTGTTGCTGAGCATACGACTGTTACAGATGAGAAGTGACTGAAGGGAAAATCGTTATTAATTATATCTAGTCTGTCAGTCTTCCAGAGTAGTGTAAATGTCCTGAGCTGCTTGGTTTGGGATTTTTAGGGGTGTGTGTTTTTTTATATTTTTTTTTTTTATTATTCACTTCCTTAGGGAAGATACTCTAAAATCTCATGCGTTTTCTGAAGGTATATTTTTGTTGGTGGGGAGAAATTTAGGCATTTGATTTTCCTCTCTAAATATCATAGAACACTTTTTCCAACCCCAATGATTATGCTTTATAAATTCTAGGTCAGCTCCATTTCTGTGTGGGATTTTGTCGTCGTATATTGGAGCTATCCGTGAATGGTTGTTTCTTGTAGTTCTCCCTGAATTGATACAATATGTTACTTTTTGTAGGAAGATCATTTTAAAAAGTGTAACACTTGCTTTACCGAGTGTTTCATATTCATCTATTTGCACATCTTTTTTTTTTTTTATTTATACATGCTTTTAGAACTCATATGCTGTTAACAATGTTTACTGCAAATATATGAAATTGATCAAGGAAATCGCTCCCTTTTTGAGCAATTGATCAGTGAATCGCTCACTTTTAGTGTGGCTTTTTTCAGTAGCAGGGATCAGTGAGATCGGTCTGATTTTAAGTGTGCCGTCAGACTGCATTACCCATTTACATTAGTTTTAATATTTTTACAAGCATGCAACAAAAGCCATAAAATGTTATGCCAAGATGCTTACTATACCATGCAAGTTGAAAGCGTTTACAAAGAAAACAAGAGGTCAAATAGGCCAGAACCATTGGTCTAATTTCTTGGAAAATAGAATTGCCTTATCAGATCTACACGTCTCGTTGCCTGTTAGCTTGGCTGACAGTTTGACAGTGACTTTGTTGCAGCGATGTTCAACAGGAAGTTTGTTTCATCAGCCGAAGGGAGCTGTAAACTGAGCCGAGGGGAACTGGGCTTACCTCAACTTGATCCATTTGTCAGCATCAGGGAGTTCAGCTGATTTATCTCCCGTAAGTCTAACTGCAACCTAGAAAGCAGCATCCCTAAAGGGGCTACTATATATACGTTTGGAGAAATGTAATGTTTAATTGTCATGAGCAAATCACGTACCACACAGAAGTCTCTTGAAAGCTAGAAAATTAGTTTACTTTGAATATACTTTTTCAGAAGTGCTCTTTAGAAACCCTAGGCTCCACAATTTCTTCTTGTTTAAGTGACAGGAGGAAAATAGGGAAACGGCCACTTCAGTTGCTCAATTATTTAAAAACATGCAAGTATGACACCCATACTGGCAAGCAAGGACGTCACTGTGTTTTCTTTGAAACACAGGTTTATTTAACAAATTTGAGGTTTAGTTTTGATGCTCTAGTTTGTCATGGCAACAGTTCTGGTGCAATTACAACTATAAAAATTGTATGTGATCTTCAGGAAAAAAAAAAAAAAAAAAAAAAAAAAACTACAGAGACAAAACACTGCTGGCTACCACAGCTCTATTCCTTTTTTCCCCTTTCCTCTCCTGTTCAGAGACTTTGCCTGTGGGAAAGACTGTTTGATGGTATACTTGGACAATAAGAGTCCTTTTGTCTAATATCTTACCTAATACGTAAGCTAAGGTAATGCTTACCTGTCTGAAATGATCTTATGTATCTGGTCAGTGCCTCTTGGTTTCTTCCTATAGAAATATTTTTGTATTTCACTGTTTACGGCCCATTTGAGAATGAGAATATCCGTGATGCAGGATCTGATTCAGTGTGAATAAGCATATTCTGTTGGCATTATGTCTGCTTAATACAGCTCTTCTGAAACTAAAACAAAATAAACCACCGCATCTATATTAAATTCTGAGTCAGACTGGGAATTTGGGAAACAGAAAACTTTTAAACTTTTAAAGTGTTCTTCAAAAGCAGGTTTTAATCATTAACATTTTTTGAACTCCACGGTACTGGAAGGAATGAGGAGTTATGTCACGTGTGAATTTAAAGAGTACCTATAGCAAATTTTTCATTAGTGATTTTGTTGAGAATTTGTTGGCAAATTAATTAGACTGACTGACTAATGTTGCACTGACAGTGAAGTAACTGACTAATGTTGAAGTGTTTTTTACATCACTAGCTCTTATCTCAGTTCACTCTTCTATTTTGTCCAACTAAATGCTAGTTTATGACTGGTTTTGTTGAGTGTTACGGCATCAGACTGTTGCACCAGATTTTGCTGTTGTCATGTACCTCTTTTGTAACATCTATTTCACATTTTATTGCATATTGCATTTTTGATCTGCTTCAGTCTCATATACATTTTCCCAAACGGCGTGATTTTTTTAGACACATGCATTTGATTAAACCAAATTCAAACACATGATGAGTACCTGAGTCCTATGCTGCTGACTTGTTATAGCTAAAATAGGTCTACGTTGAGTGCTTTTGGTGTGGCAGGTATCTATTAATGTTATTTTTGTCCTCCTGCTTTCAGCAGTAAAATGTAGTCTTCAGAAGGTAAGGACAGTGTAACGTTATTGCTACTAATTTAAAATATAGAGGTTCATAAAGGTCAAGAAAGAACTGGGCTATGGAAGCAAGCTGCCCAGAATAAATTAGGCTACTGCATTTATCTGGCATGTATCTGACAGCCTGTCAGCCACTTCAAAATTACAGTTTACATGCATGCTTGTGCCTCACAGTAGGTGTAGCTTATTAAAGAATTAAGATCATGCCTCTTAGTAACCATGAAGCAATAGCTGATGTGCTTTTAAGTTCACTGTGTGGCTTTCCCAGGGATGCTCATGTCTGAAGGTTTAGGGTATCCTTGTGCTACATTATATATGAATATATATGAATAAGGGCAAAATTTGAGGCAATGACAATGCAATTGCTTCTTACTGCTTTTTGGGCCTTCACATGTAGGCACAATGAGGAAGTGAAGAATTGTTTCTGATGTAAGTTTCTTTGTTGAAAACTTGTGTTCTGGTATCGTAATGCTAGAAATGATAAGAACAGGAGCTTGCAATGTGCAATATATGCTGAGATAGAGATGACCTGATAAAGGATTGCAAGTAAAATATGTAAACTGTGATAAGCAGTTTAGTCTCAGGTGAATGATAGCCCTGTATACAAAGACAACGATCAAGTTTTGTACCAGGCCAATTATTATTTTAATGCAATCTTAGAAAAGCAACATTTACTGACCATGTTTGAAAAAAGACTCGAACTTTCCCTTCATACGGGTTCTAGCATAGTGTTTTCTAGGGATTTTTTTTTTAGTGTCTCAAGAAAGAGGTGGTCTGATTTGCCTACAGGAAAGCTGAGGAGGGACTCTTTGTCAGGGAGTGTAGTGATAGGACAAGGGGGAATGTCTATAAACTAAAAGAGGGTAGGTTTTGATTAAATATAAGGAAGAAATCCTTCACTCAAAGGGTGGTGAGGCCCTGGCACGTTACCCAGAGAAGCTGTGGATGCCCCATCCCTGGAGGTGTTTAAGGCCAGGCTGGATGGGGCTTTGGGCAACCTGGTCTGGTGGGAGGTGTCCCTGCCCACGGCAAGGGGTTGGAACTGGATGGGCTTTAAGGTCCCTTCCAACCCAAACCATTCTGTGATTTTGAGAAAAACTGAGAAACAGCAGGAATTATAATGACAGCTTTTAGCTACTGTCTGGTTATCATGTTCTATGAAATTGGGTTTTTCAGGTAAATTAATTTTTTGGTTTGCATTTGAAAAATATAAGGAATCAAATGGAAAGATTAGCTTTGCAACTGCAGTTTTCAAATAGTAAACGTTGCAGTTGGTAACAAGTGTACAAAAATGACCTATGACTAAAATTGGCCAGACCTACAGGCCATCTAAACAGCTTAATTCCATGTTGCATCATTCCGTTCTGATTCCAGTACAGCTTTTAGCTTACATGCAACGTTTAAAAGCTGTTTTTATTTCTACCATTAGTTTTCACAGATGCAGGAGGGTTAACACTGTGTCACTAAAAAGAGAAATAGCATTTTCCATGCTCTGAGATTCTCAAGTATCCTGTCATGGGCCTGGGTCCAGTTCTGGAATTTTAGTAAATCTATAAGAAGAGCAGTAAACCATGGTTTCATATCTGTTTCTGAGATAGTTCCCTGGAAACGTCACATTTGCTTAACGTTCCTCTCACATAGGTCATATTTATCAGGCCTTACCATGTTGATGGACTGCAATGTTTGGTCTCTTATTTGAATAAAAGTTGTCCTTCTAGCACTGTCCCTTAGGGTTTTTTTTCTGTCTTAAGTCTGGTCATTTTCTTTGTGTTTTTTTTTTTTGCCACCGTGTTGAGTAAATAAACTTGAAAAAGTAAATGCTAGAGAAACAAAACACAAAAAAGCAATTAAAGAGAATACTACGTTTACTTCAATATTTTGTGATTTTGTCTTGGCTTAGCAATGTTTATCAAAATAAAGCCAAGTTTGCCCTGCAGTTCACAAAAATATCCGGAAATCTCTGGAAAAAAAAATTATTCATAGCAGTACAGACTACCGGCTGTAGTAACAAACTTTATTTTAGGGAGGTTTACATATTGTGATGTTTTATCAACACTGTTCGTGATATGCTGTCTTTATGTATTGCTTTATGCATTATATACAGCTATGCGCTCCTATTGAATCCATTCAGAGGAGTTTTTACCCTATGTAGGGGTGCTGTCCTTATCAATAATAACCTTATGTTTAGTTCAAATTACAGAAAATCCTTAAATCTTTAAAAAAAAAAAAAAAGACATTTTTATTCTGGCACTGGCATGAATCTGGGAAGCATGTTAACATGTCCTTCATCCCTCCATGACTTTGGTGCTAAGTTGTTTATAGTTAGCACATGAAATCTTCAGAGGTACTTTGAGCTGTCAGTCTTTCCTTTCTGTCAATTTGTCACTTTTTGATATGTTTTGGGTACTTCTTCTATAACCATGTTTTTGTGCTAATGGGTTAGATTTCCAGATATACTAGATACAAGTCTAGCCCTCTGTTCATCAGAAAATGGTAGAAAAGTTGCACATATTTGTATAACTCATCTTTGAGCTGAGCTAAGCTGAGGAAGTTTTGAAAACAAGCACTACCCTTGGTGCTTATCTCAAAATATGTTTAAAAAATATCTAATGAGTAAATCAAGAATGAAATTTGCAAGTCAAACCTACATAACCTTTGAAGTGTGGTTTAATTCATTACAGATATATGATTGCCAAGTAGAAAGACTTAGCCTTCTTTAGATTAAATAAAATTGTTTTCAACACAAGCAGCAATAAATTAATTGCAGTTTATTTTACTACAGGGCCTATATTATGGTTTATTTGCCAGTTTGAACTTTGCATATGTTTTGACAAAAATAAACAATTGTGCAGAATTCAGTCACAATTTTAAGACCATGAGTTCTAAACTTCAGTTCTTCACTGTTAAAAGTTATTATATAACTGCAGCTCTGAAACCTGTAAGCCTTTAAATACTCCAACTTAGCTGGGTAACCTGAGCACTTAGTGGCAAAGAAAACAGAAAATACAATTAATTTTCTGACCCTAGTTAAAGCATCTGGACCAAATCCTTTCCTCGTCTTTGCTGTTCCTCACAGTAAAGCTTATTAATAAAGGTAAACAGCCTGTCCTAGGTTTCCAGCTTTTATGGTTCATATCAGGTAAGCCAAGAGTGAGTGACAATTCAAGACAAAAAGTCCTGTCCATGCCTCTTTTCTTCAGGCCTTCAAAGGGAACCCTTGTTACTGTCTACTCATCACTGGCTGCACTATGAAGTTGAAATTGAAGTGGCTGTCGTGGGAGCCACATGTCAGCCATGTCCACCTTCCTCTTTTCTGGTATGGCAAAAGGGGAGCTATGGCAAGGTTTAGGCAAGCTTGCTAATCAATAAAGAAGAATTTCTTCTATACAGAGTTAGTTTTCCACTAAATCAGCTCACTGCTCCTGCCTTGGAGCTGTTTGATCGACAGATCCAGCAAAAGGAAGCATGTGGGTACAAGGGATGAAGAGAAGGGAGACTGTCCCAGAAAGTAGCAGCTCACCCTCACATGGATTTGGTAGTCTACAAAAAATGAATAATTTGATTACTTCTGGATTTCTTCGAGTCAGATTTGGTCTACACATTTTTTTTTTTTTTACTGCATATAGTTTTGCTTGTCAGAACGTCAAACTCAGAAACGTTTTATTTGGTCCCCATGGAGAGAACATGTACTTAACTTTTTAAAAGTGAGTTGATGCAAGCAAAGTAAGCCTAGGCATTCTGATAAAGTGTTTCTCATGATGGTCTTTATTCTGAAAACTTAAAACTTTTTTTTTTTTTTCATAACTCCACTTTGGCAGATGCATATGTATGGGCTTATTGCTAAATCTGAATGCAGTGTGTAAAAATAGCTTCAGTACATAAAGAAAGTAGTAGCACAATAAATATATAAAAAGAAATAGAGCAACTCCTTGTGTGTACACAATTTACATAGGTCTACATGTTTTTTCAATATGTTCTAACATACCTTATTTAAGACAGTGGTCCAAAACTCTCATTTTACTTGTTAAGTATGTTTAATGCGCCCTTGTCTGTACTTCACAGGGCTTTCAGCCTCTCTGGAACTTAATATCCTGTGGATTTTTTTTGTTTGTTTGTTTATGGGTTTTATTGTTTCCTTTGTTTTTACCCATTGGCATATTTCTTTTCTGTCTGAACACACCTATGAATTACCTTAATGTGACAGTTTTTCCTCCGTTTACAACACGTTTGGAACTAAGAATCTCAAATACTTCAGGTCTAACTGCTAGCTTTAAATGTTCTCTTATCTAAAGGAGATGTGAAAGATGACTGCTTTGGGGAAGATGCATTTTAAAAATTTCATTTTCAAAAATATGCTTCATAGAGTGATTTCAAAATATTTAAACTCAGTCATTACGCTTTGATACAGTTCCAGTAGTGCTTGCAACATTTGGCTTTAAATTATTTGCTAATGTGGTTGCTGTTCTGATGAACTTACTTTTCAGTAGTACTGTCATTGGCAACCCATGACCAGAACTGATGTATGTAAATGGAATAATGTCATTATAACCTTTAATGTTTTTGTTGTAAAATTGTAGAGATATTCTTACAGGTAAGTGGTATCTATGTCATACATAAAATATGTGCTACTGTTAAGAATACACAGTCTTCAAGATAGAATTCTGTTCCTTAAAATATGCAAGAATCTGTTAGTTCACTTTATTCAGGTGTTGATTGTCTTAAGATATATGGCATCCTAAATTAAATTTTCATTTCCTCTCTAAATTTGAACAACCAAAATTAGGAGGTGCTATTGCATTTTCATGAAAGCAAAGCTTACCACAATTCTTTGTAGGATCCATTTGAAGAGTTAGATTTAAAGGTGTGAGATAAATGGAATTTTCACTCTATTTTTTTTCCATCTTCTTCCCCTTTTAAAATGAAATTTCTTCCATTGAACAAGTCTAGAGACTCATACAAAGCTAACCTGTTTCAGAATAGTTGCCCTCGCTCACTGCTTACAGTAGGACTGAAGGCACAGGGTTGCCTTACTGTGGTATGTGCTGTCTTGGTCTGTGTCTGCAAAGCACCTGCAAGTAGGGACAGAGTTGTAGAGGAAAACAGTTGATGTGCACATTATATGTTGTTAGGCAGTTTGGGTTGGTATTTCAGACAAACTTGAGGTCACCCTTTGGATTGAATTCCAGGTATCTGCTGGAGCACATTAGGCATAGAGTGCATGGTCTGGTTGGGTTTCATCTTCAAAGAATCCACTTGAGGGACCCTGGCATGGAAACCGAAGCAAGATAGGTTGGGACAATTGGGAGATTGTTTTCAAAACCACATTTATGTTCTGTACTAAAATATATTGTCATTCACTTGAAACAGTGAGCAGCATCACTATTTTCAGGTGTTGCTTAGCTTCACTTCACTCTACTGAGAACTAGCAGGAAGCAGTAGGAGGTTTTTTAGAAGCCTTAATATTATCTAAACCAATAGGAACTGATGGCTATTTGATAGGGGTGATTCTACATAGTTTAACAGATTATAATTTTTAAAGGGAAATTATATTTTTAAGCAATTGTTTTATATATGCTGTATGAATATATATGCATATATCAATACTAACTTTAAAAAAGAGAAAAACACTAATCTGTGCTGGCTGTACTGAACAGAGGTAGAGGAAAGGAAGGCTGTGTAAGAGAGGAGAAGTAGAAGAAAGCAAGAAGTATCTACAGTCCATTCACTGCCTGTATTTCCAGAGTGGCGTAGTGTAGTCAGAGTATGGTGGTAAATCTGTCTCTTCCTCTAAAGGGAAGTATAATAAAACAACAAGCTGGTGTTGATAATACATACTTCCACATCCATTAGTAACACCACATAGAAACAGCGATGGGGATGTTTTAGGGCAAGAGGGAAAATAGCTTCTTCAAAAAATGAAATGAGCCCGTCTCACCCTCCATTTTCCTGTGCTTTTGAGCAAAAACATTACAATGCTTTGAATAATAATTAATGTAGTATGTTGGTACAAGGCACATTTAAATTGTGTGTTTTGAGAGTGCATTTTTGTAGACAAAAACAATGGATGGGGTGGGGTCCTAGCACTGGATGTCAGGGTCACTCAGATTCCTCATGACTCTTTTCCTACCCTTTAATTATTGGCAATGCCATTTCAGTGAGATAAGTGTAAAAGTTTTGATAGGCAAACCAAAACCATTTTGTGCTTGAGTGATGCTTACTTTTCAAAATACTGAAAAATTAATAATTTTATTACAACATAGATAGTTGCAATTATTTTCCCCACATTTTTGTTTGCTCTGGTTTTGTTTTTCTTGAGCATTTATGTCTTGTTCAAGAACATACAGGAAGTCTGTGTTAAAGAAACGGTTAAAATTCTGCAGTGCCTGGCTCTAAGCCCTGTCCTCCACTAGACTCTGCTGCCATGAAGCATGTTTGTATTTTTTAATGTCTAACAAGAAAAATAACACTTTATATTAAATTTTAAAAATGTTTAGAAGTGTCACTTTGATGTAACATATTCCCACCTATTAAAATGTTCTACATTTTAACTAGACACTTTATTCCAGCAATCCATCAAAAACTGGAAGCGGATGGAACGGAAAAAGTAGAAGGATCCATGACGCAAAAACTGGAGAATGTACTGAACAGTAAGTTTTGTCCTTCCAGCAGCAACTATTTATGGACTTTGGGCTTTCTAACAAGCTTTAACTTATTCCTTGGAAGATGGTAGAAAGTAGAAAACAGTATGGATTCTCTTGACATTTCCTGTTTGATGGCAACAATTTTAGGATGTGATAGTACGCTTGAAGAAGTAGCAGCTTTTGTCATGACCATCGGCGGTGTTTGTGATAACACAGAGAATAAGTATCAAAATAAAGGATGTCCATAACATTAAGTTAATTTTGGTGATATCTCAATTTTGAGCATACAAAGAAAACAGGAGACGTGATAGAGATGTACAAAAACGAGCAAAGCTAAAAATACAAACTTTGCAGTAACAGGGTTACTAACAGAATCTGTCTCACTTGATGTGTTATCACTTGAACTACTTAAAATGAGCAGTATTTTTAGAAACTTTGAAAAGCTCTTGGTACTTTCTTTTCTCTGTTTCTCTGTTAGCTGTACGATTGCATTGAGAGAGGTGGCTTGAATTCACTGCAGTTTGGTATGTGTTTCAGCAGATCAAAAAGTTACTTTTTTAATTCTGGGACTTCTGCCAAGATAATTTTACTTTGTTTCATTGTGATTTTTTTCACAGAGGAAGGGATGTTTCCCTTAGTGCTGTATCAATAAGCAGGAATGACATGCAGATAGCTGACTCAGTGCTGGAAAGTCTGAGTGTGTTTTATGAAATCAAGAAAGTGACATGGAAGTTCACTGTTTTTGTTCTCTTGCATGAAGAAAGCAGCGACTGTATGTGTGCTTTTGTGTGGAGCACAAATAAAGCAGGGTTGTTGTTTTTTTTTGTTGTTGTTTTGTTTTGTTTTTTATCTGCACAATTGAGCTTTTTTCTGTGGTGATGACATTCATGCTCAAAATAAAGATGTGGTTTGAGCATAATTATTGCCCTGTCTTGTTGACTGGAATAAAAAAAAAAAGCCCTCATATGCACACAAAAGCATGCACGCACACACTATGAACAAGACAATGTGTGCGTGCAAAATATAGTGTGCAGTCTGAATGGCTTGTGTGCCAAATATCTGATACATATAGGGTAGGAGAAAAAAACATTTGCTGAAATTGACAATGCTATTCCAAGTGTTCTGTGTTTATGACATGTCACACACTTAGTACAGATCCTGCAGACAGCACTTTCCCTTTGATAAAATTATGTGGCAGATTTTAACATAAAAAGCATAAGCCATCAAGTTTTGAGGTTCATAACATTTTCTTCCATGCATTAATACAAGACAAACCCAACAATAGTTTATAAGCATTTTTTCACTTGCTAAATGGCAGCTGAAATCTGTATGCAGATAATGCAGACATTATTTTTCAAACTGGATCTGTAGAGGAACTTGTGCCAGCCACTTCAGAGTGTATTAAGTTTGGCTCTGCTGTGAAAAGAATTGGCTGCTTTTCCTCCTGATACTTTGCAAGTCATGATGGGTGGGAGGCAGGGGGGTAGGAATACAAGGATTTAAAAAGAGTAAATAATATTATGCAAAGTAGTTTAGGATCAAAGGTTTGTTTCTTGTCTGACCATTCAAAAGTGTCCTTAGTTACTACTCTGCAAAGAGCTTTCAAGTACTTCCGTAAGCCATGAGTTACAGGGTCTGTCTTCAAAAATGATTTCAAATGATTTCAAATCTTCATTTGGATTTTACATTTTATGGACTGTAGGTGCATATCTTGAGAGATAATTGATGTGAGCCTGATGCAGACACCTCAGACAAATGGTGTTTTCTACATCAGATGAACATATTAAGAGAGTGTGAGAAATTACTGCATTGAAATGTCATAGGATAGTAGAATTAGAATCTGTTGTTATAGGTGGAATCATAAGCGTTCAGAGTTTTTAATAGATTAATTTTAATTGTTAAATAAGCTATTAAATATATGTGTATAAAGGCATATGATTTGCTGAAATGAATTTAACAAAAAATTGCTTCTTAAAGGAGGCCAATCAATTCCATGTTGTGGTGTCTTTGTTAGGCTCTGTGAAAGGCAACTGTTGAATAACTAGAGCTTTTATTTTTTTAAGTAAAAAAAATTTTGCACACAGTAGATGAATCTACTTTTAACTATTTTTAATCCATTGTCAGTCTACATAGGACCTGAATCTTTATCCATGAATTTTATTATTTAGGTTTAGATTATTCATTACTAATCAAGAGAGAGATTAATAACGTAGAAGGGATTTGGGGAGGTGAGAGAAAGGAAGAAATTTTACAATGGTTTTTAAGTCTAAAAAGAAAGACCTGTTCTGAACAAAGTATTGAATGTGATCAAGGCACTTCAATCATTTGACATATTTGATTTTCTAAGCAAAACAGAAAATGTATCCATAGAAAAATGTAAAATAATTTATTTAATTTGAAGACTTCACAGTGAATTATAAAAAGATGTCATTTTAAACTAAAACCTATCTTTGTGTAATTCCTGCAGTTGCCAACTACCTTTTAAAAACATTTGCATTGAATTAAAAAAAAAATGCTGTGTGAATATAACTTCACTTCCCAAATATAGTACGTTCCTCCTTGGCTGTTAACAGAATGGACCAGAAATATATGAATTCAAACAAAACAAACTAATTTACTCAAAGAATTTACAACACTAGCATTTATTATAACCTCAAGAGGAAAGAAAATCAAACTTTATCAGTGATCTGTATTTAAATGTCCAGCTAGCTGCTTTCATTGTGTATTTCTCCATAATGGATTAAAGTATTTTACTCTAAATAGTATGTAGTACAAATAGCTATCCTGACAAAACATTTTTTTACATCAGGGCTTCAAAAATTCAGCAAAGTTTAAACATTATTTAGATATAACAATTATTTTACAAAGACTACTTTTAACATGAGCAGGCCACCCACAGTGTTGACTAGAGAAAATGGCATGCAAGCCACCCAGCGAGACTGATGTAATTTTTTTCATCTTTGCTTAAAGTATAGTCACTAGACCAGATAATGTAGAAACTCCTACACGCAATGATCAAAAAGGCTAAAACAGTTCCACTATTTTGACTTTTTTTTTTTTTTTGGTTAATTAAAAATAAGTCACGAGTTGAAAAATGCAAATATTCACATGAAAATATAAATGGAATTCTGTTATTCTCTCAGGAAAATATGAAGAAACTTTAGTACAAAATAGAATGCTATTTTTACTCTCAATAGGAAGGATTCTAAGGATTTATATATTCATTGTTAATAGAGAAATTTAATTGCATGAAATTGTTAACCAAGGCTTGATCCTGTATGCTATGAAGCCAGAGTTTTAATGCAATAAGAAGACAATTTAAATTCATTCTGTTACAATGACCAGCTAGTTAGATTTTCAGTCATGCCACTGTCTATGATTTACTCATCAGTATTTTTAAAAGTGACTCATTTAAATACCAGACATTATTAATCATGTTTAAGACAGAATTTGGAAATGTAAGAAAAGTTGTTTGCAAAATTCAGTGATAGCTCTTGAAGCTGTGACATTAATTAACATAATGAAATTATACTTTTCTAAAAGAGAAAACCTTCCATGACTTTTTCTATATCCTGAGATGCATAATTTAGTTGTAAAATGTAGATTTGGAGCCAAAGCAAACTATAAAATATCTGCAGCAAAGTTAAGCATTTGAAATAGGAAATAGTGATTGTTTTTAATTGCACAGGGGTCTTGCCACATTAAAATGCTAAGTGGTTCACTTTGAAATAGTATTTCATCGGTTGTAAAGTGTTAAAACAATTGAACGAAAACAGAATAAAAACTTAGCAACAATTACTTGTTTGCTTTAAAAAATTTGGATGACCATGCCATTCATTAAAATGAGGAAAATTTGTATTTAATTTGAACTGATTACTTACTCTACTTTACCTTATTTTTATCCTTTTTAAAATAGGAGCCAGTAACACAGCAGATACCTTGTTCCAAGAGGTGCTGGGCCGTAAGGATAAAGCAGATTCAACAAGAAATGCACTTAATGTTCTTCAACGTTTTAAATTTCTTTTCAACCTTCCTTTGAATATTGAAAGAAATATCCAGAAGGTATAATTCTTTAAAAATACTTTTTGTTGAAATTGCTCTGTTACTTTTTCTTGACAAATAAAAATGTTTATTGTTATTTTGTTGTTGCTCTTTTTAAGGGTGATTATGATGTGGTTATTAATGACTATGAAAAAGCCAAGTCACTCTTTGGGAAGACAGAGGTTCAAGTATTCAAAAAATGTAAGATGGATTCTATTATTAGCTTCTATTTTTTTTTTCCTGATTTTTTTTTTTTTTTTAATCTTAAAGGCTAAAAAACACATAGTACTTTAAAGAGATTTAATCCATAAAAATCATGGATTTATAGGAACAATTGCTCTAGGCAATATTTGTGGCAGGTTTTTAAGCACGTTATATTCTTCAAAATGTGAAATCACAGCCAAGCTGATTTATTTATTAAGACCAGCTATTAATGGACATTTTATAAAAACAGTTACAGTAACTAAAAATGTGGCTTTGGGTATTTCTCAATGGTATATTATTTCAAAGATTTCAAAGTACAGTCTTTTTTGTCAAACTGTTGTATATGAAATTTTCAGGTGCTTGTTATAAAATGAATTGTTGTTTTCCATAATAAGTTCAGAAGTGACTGATGTCCTGGAAAAATAATGTAATTTTAAGTTCATACTACTGCTGAAGTCACACACTGGATTAATTTCCTCTCCCTACTCCTAGATTATGCTGAAGTTGAAACCAGAATTGAAGCTTTAAGAGAACTTCTGTTGGATAAACTCCTTGAAACTCCATCAACATTGCATGATCAGAAACGTTATATAAGGTAATCATTTGACTACTGTCTTCTTCAGACGTATGGTGTTAAACGTATATTTTAAACTATTTCCTGAATAGGAGAGTGACTACTTTTATGATAGCTTATATACTGATTGGAAAGCTGCAAGTAGCAGCTTTGTGAATATATAAATAATAGCATTACATTGGTACTTGATTATTTATTGAGTGGTTTGCATATAATTTTAAGAAGTCTTTGTTACATTTAGATTTCTTGCTTCCTCTAAACCATGATATTGCAAATTACATCTGAAATGATCATTTACCGGTTGCAGGTCTCAAAACAAATTGCTTATGAACTTGTTATTTATTTTGGCTTGACTTGGTGTTGAAATGGAATCATCTTGATTCAGATAGCAGAAAGGTTTTAATACAGACTTTTGTTTAAATTTGGTTTTGGCTATTGTACTATTCATTCTAAATAATACATTTTCTTTACGTTTAATGAACATATACCAGATTCCCAGTTTTCATTGGAATTCCTCTATTTTCTGTCATTATCAAGGCTGATGTCAAAGCCTGTTGAAGGAATACTAACATGAGTTGGTTGGACCTTCTTATACCAGTAGACCTGAGCCTGCTTTTTACATTCCTTGGAGCCAGACTTGAGAGTGCTCTGAAATGTATGACAGCTTTACTTTGAAGGCTTTTGAGTCTCAGATGTTAGTAGGACTCCTAGTGTTTCTTGACATACTTAGTGCTTTTTTCAGTTATCTTTAAAGATGTAGACCAAATGGTCTGTGTGGGACATTGTAACAACTCTGACACCTGTGTGAGGTCTTTGATGTTTTGTATGCTCACCAGACTGAGTTGCACAGGACAAACTACAGCCTTGGAGTCTTAGGTCCATTAATTTGTGTTAGTTTATGTGTAGAATGTACAATTATGTAGAGTGCTTCTCATTCTTCTGGGTGCCATGTAAAAATTGCAAATTATTAAAATTTCATTTTAAGGTGAGTAGTTAAGCATGTCCCTTGAAGAAGACATTGCTATTTCCTTCTTACTATTTCAATCTTGAAAACCTTAAAGAAGAGCTTCTTTATCTAGGCCAAGTCTTATGAGCTCTTCTAAAACTTCCTTGGAAGAATCAGAGTTGTATATGTTTGCGTTTCTGTGGGTGTTTGGTTGTGGTGGTGGTTGTTCATTTGTTGTTGATTTTTTTTTTCCAACCCCTTACCTTTGAGGTATGTTGAATCCTTAAGATTATCCCATTCTACATTAAGACAGGCTGTTAAAAGTGCCAGATGTAGAATAGTATCATGAAGGAGAGCAGGATTGCACAAATCTGGAATAATGTTGTAATAAAGAATTAACAAAAGTCCAACATACGAATCCATTAAATGAGTTTCACTAGTCTAGGTATGCTGATGTGGTTAATACTAATGTAAAATTCCTGGAAGCAAGGTGTAAAAAAAGCTTTCTTCAGAGCACTTCAGTTAAGTGGAAATTAATAAAATCCTAACTGTAAAATTATTTGCATAGGAACTGCTACTTTAAGGGGTTTTTTTCTTCCTTGATATGTTTGTTTTGTATGTCTCCAATGTCTAAGACAGAGCAAGATCTGAAATGCCATACTCTCCTCACTAAGATATTCAGTGTATGTATGTATTCAGTCTTAATAATTAAGCTTCAACAAGTATTTTCCCAAATTCACATTTTGCCCTTATTTTATTACACTCTTTACACTGATAATTATTTATACTGCTCAGAAACTTTACCATATCACTTAACAGGCAAAGAGGTGTATTTTTTTCAAGACCAGCAGTATTTTTTTTTCTATTTTGTGTCTAAACAAAGATTAAAAGTCCTCCTGAATGCTGAGGTAAGACTTGAGCTCGAGCTCATAATTTATAAATATCACCCTGTCAACATGATTGGTTGCGTAATGTTCTCATCCATCCCACCAATCCTACTCTGACAGTTTTTGCTTGTTCGTGTGTTGCAGATAGTTCTCAAGGAAGACAGAATTTAGCAATGCAGTCCTAACTAGCATTAGACATATTGTAGTAAAATAGCTTTTGTGAAAGACTTGAACATTCCCAGTACTGCTTAAGATCATAAATCAGTGTACGCCATCTTGTGCAGCTTGAATTTTTGAATTTGTCCCTTGTCTCTAAATACAGAACATAGTGGAGCACGTTAAATAGTAGAGAAGCTACTGCTTTATGAAAATTTTCTTTTGAAATTACCATTGCCATGTAGTCGTGAATCCTGGACATTAGACTATACTTCTGCGTCCTCTTAGGAATCACAGCATTTGGCTTCCAATACTCCTCTCTCCCCAGAGACATAGTGTTTTTCACTTTTCACTAATTGAAAGCCCCACTCAGAGAATGACAGAAGGGTTGAGGTGGGAAGAGACCTCTGGAGGTCACCTGGTCCAACCCTCCTGCTCAAGTGGGGCCACCAAGAGCAGGATGCCCAGGATCACTTCCAAGTGTCTTCTGAAAATCTCCAAGGAGGGAGACTCCACAAGCTCTCTGGGCAACATGTTCATTTTTTTTCATTACCCTTTGTATAGATGGGATAATATACATATACATATAAATTAAATACACTCACACTGTGTGTGTGCATCCTAATGCAAAACAAAACAAAAACCAACAAACAAAAGGAAACAAAACAGGAGCTTAGTTTGCATTCACTTATGCATGCCTGTGCTAAAATTAATGAACCACTAAAAATTAATTCCATCTGCATTTGCCTGTTACAGTTGCATGATGACACAATTGGGACTTACAAAGCGGGAAGAAAAATATCATATTTTATGTGCTTGATATGTCATCACAGTTTTCAAGTGAATCATGAAGTACTAATCTGAAATTCTGGCAGATAAAGAGCTTGATTTCCAGGGTACATTTCCAGAGGCACAACAGAAAATACATGTTAATATGATATTAAATATATGTGGTTTTGTTTATTATTACTTTTTTTTTTTTTTTTTACTTAATTTTGCTTCAATAAAACGGAAGGGAGAATGCAAAGCTTGTGTTTGCATTGGGCATGTGTGTTTCTTAACTATTCTTCTTGAATTTTTAAATGATTTTAAAATATATATGTATATATATATTTCTTGGAATATCTTTGGTCTGTTTAATGAGGCCTTCGGTGTGTCAAGTCAGCGCTGTGATTTTTGGACTGGGTTTTACAGATATCTTTCTGATCTTCATGCGCCTGGGGACCCTGCTTGGCAGTGCATTGGTGCTCAACATCAGTGGATTCTAAAGCTCATGCACAACTGTAAGGAGAGCTATGTTAAAGAACAAAAAGGCAAGGATATATTTTTTGTTATATATACATATATATACTTGACACTTAGGAATTTGGCATTGCCTTTTATTTGACAAGTGTTAGTGTATAAATTATACTTTTCTCCATTTAATTTTGATAGCTTTTTACAACATTGAATACTGAAATGTGTTGTTTTCTCTATTAGTATGAAAACAAAACAGCAATTAGAATTTTATTTTTGTTTAACTTAGAACTTTTAAGCTCTTTACACGGGAAAAGCATTGAATTTCAGTCATATATCTGAAGGTTACTGTCCTCTAGAAATACATCCGGAAGGCCACATTAAATTTAGATTGTTGTTGAATCCACCATTTTCATTTCATTTCACAGGGTATGCTGGTAGTGTATGAATATGCAGGACCTTAGGGTATAGTGGAATAAAGTGTAATTTCTTGATACGCAGTGAATAATAATACAGTGTTCTCTTGTTCTTTGTTACTGTGCAGTTTCAAAACTCTGATTATGTTGTTTGGGCACAGACCTGTGAGACTGTCTAAATATCCCATTTGTCCATGTTGTATTAAGAACTATACAAATACTTATTTGTGTTCTTTATGTTTTTGCCAGTGTTCCTCCTTGAAGAAATGCACCCTCATAAGTATTGCTTTCAGGTGTGGCAGCAACTTAGCTACTGGTAAACATAATTTATCACATCAGCATATTTTCAAAAGGGAATAGGTGGGAAGCTATTGGCCTGGCATTTCTAGTAAAATCTGAAAACTGTATTATAAAATGACAAGTAGTGTCTTGTTTCTCAAGGAGTCTTAGCAGGATTGCTGATATTTCTGAAATGAGTAGGCATATTGGAATCTAGCTTCTCTTGGCTTATGGGTAATTCCCATGCTTAGTGTTGCTGTGTGTGTATCCCATATCAAGTCAGGTGTTTTCTTATGAGAAGGCACAAGAATTTTACTGAGTAAAAGCTGCTGCAGATAAGTGCTATGAAGTTGCCGCAGGATGCTTAAATTTTCTTCTTTAGCAGAGGTTGTGGCAACAGGTATAGGGTTCACAGGGTGCTTCACATATGACAGTAAGTTTTAGCATAAAGCATGCACAGACCATCTTTGATCTACAACACATTATTGAGTGCTATGGGATGAGTTGGAATGCCAGGTTTGTTTCTTGGCTTCTTGGTCAAAATTCGGAACATTTCCATAAACCTCCCCATCTCCTCTCCTCCCCAGAAACCTGAGTTACCCTACCTTGCAACATATATCTGTCAAGAGCAACACCAACTTGAAAAAACAGCCACCATTAATGATTCTAAGCTTTCTTTTTCTCCTTTTCTGTCATCTCTCAGCTTCTCAGCAAGAAAAATAGGATCATAAAGACATTAAATTCTTTTTCGTTGGACTGGTCTATATAATTTTGATATGCATGCTCCAGTAAAATATTGAAAATGAGCCTAAATTCCTTGGCTTGTCTTGAAAATCTCAACCTATGTGATGTTTTTCTTGCAACAATTCTGCTTACCTCAGCCTTAATATCAAAGGGACTTTTTATGTTAACAGCTTTGTTTGGCTGACAGAAAGAGGAATTTACATAACTTGACTGCCCAGTAAATGCATTTATGAATAGTTAATATTTGCATGAAAAGTGCTAATATATTATGACTTTCACTAAAAATATACGATCTAATTTAAATATCCTTCTTTCGTCTTTTATATGGTCCTTATTGATGTAGTTTTTGCACAGGCTGTAAAATACTCAAGTATTGATCCTGATTGATGGAATTTCCCATTTAGTATCTAATTGGGCAAAGGAAAGTTGCTAAACTTAGCTTCTCATTTCCATACATCTTTAATTTTAGCATACACCAGATGGGAGAAGGCAAAGAGAAAACTCAGAAGAATTGGTATTAACTGCCAAGCGGAACAGTGTTGATTGTGATCAGAGACATGGAATTTATTTTAATATACGTTCTTTGATGTATGCCTTTCTGACAGGAAAAGTGTGCTTTTTTCACTCAGATATCAAATTAGTTATGCATGATTTTGAGAAATCAAATCAACTTGAAGTCAGAAATGTTGTTTCTATGGTCATAGTTTCAGAGGGTATTTTTTAAGAGAGAATAGTAATAAATTTTCAAACTGGAGTTTGAAACATTCTTCTGGAAAAGATTTTGTGCATCAAGTGTTTGGAGGACGAGGTAGGTCATAATATTGATAGTCTCTTGAAAGTGCATTAGATGTTTTTCTAGGTTTCTCTTTTTAACAGAGATAATATATATTGTTTCTAGTGGATGGCATATGCTAGATTATACAAACAGCGATTACAATTCCGCCTTGAATATACCAACAGTTTCTGGCTATTATTACCTGTTTTTCTGCAGACCATGAATCTGTGCATTCAAACTGACTGACTCAAAACTTTTCGGTGTACTAAACTTAAATCTTTGTAGCAGATCGTATCTATTTATGCATTTGTGCACGTTTTATTTTTCAGCTTTCAGCTGAGTTTGCGCAAAAGTATTTTGCTGATGATTTAGTAGTTTTCAAAGCACACTACAGCTCTGAGTTGTTACATGTGATCATTTTTTTTTTACTACCTGAAATGGATTTGGAATTAGACAAAAAATTTTGCTTTTCTTATCTGGAAGAGTTTTTAGTAAAAACTCTACTGGCATGCCTGGACAGAAGGTTTGTAGCTAATTGTCAAAAACCAAACATTCTCAAATAATTAGTTTGTTTTGCCATGATGCATTTGGGAAGAGAAGGTTAACATTGTAATTATTTCCTAAGCAAGCTAAAAAACAAAGCTAAGTGAATTCTAAGGAGAACTCCCTACGAATTCAGTCATTAATGAAAAGCCAACAATGTATTCCCAATGGGACAAAATTGTACCAATTTTTTTGCATACTGCTAGGGGGATGACCCTTTAGTCATTACAGCTTTAAGTGTTTTTTTCTTTTATAGAAATAACATCCTCCCCTGTCTTATTTGAGGGATCTTGGTGATGTATCATCTCATCCAGACGATCTGGACAAAGCTCCAATACTGACAAGAAATAAATCTACTTTTCTATGTCTCTTTCTGTGTTCTCATTGGGTTCTTTGTCTTTGACGATTACCCTCATGCTAGTGGCTGTACTTTCAAGACTACCCTAAGCATAGCTGAAGAGTGGAGTTAAGTAATGTACATGTTGAGGTGATTGAAAGTGCTATCACAAAACCACAAATTAGAGATGTATTTAAATATATATTTTTTTCTTTTTATATCTAAGTGCGAATACTTCATACTCAGCAGCACTTCCATATGTAAAGTAAAACAAGAATAGAAGAGCCTCTGTGCTTGGCTATTATTAGAGATTAGCTCCTTTTTGTAAAAATACTCTGCAGTTTTATGTCCTAAGAACTGCAAAATATCACAGTATAGTACAAACTCTGATGCAGCTTGAAATACGTGGCAAATTTACAGTGCTGTAATACTCTTGGAGTTCACTCTTGAACTGTGTTTCTGTGGTTAGCAGAAGTTCTATGTGTTTCAAGTACTGTCTGTTTTTAGTTAATCCTTCTTGTATTAATATTATTTCCAAAAATTGAAAGATGTTTCAGGCTGTACTAAACATTTTAGAGAGAATTTAATTTCCCTTGAGGAATATCTATGTATGTGTATTAACATACTGTTTCCTACTGGTTTGCTGATCAGTCTCAAGTTATGTAGACTTCATTAACTACTCCTATATGGCAGTTGTTACTTGCACAACTTTGCTTTCATCCTAGCTCTTTCTTACGCTGTATAACCATAACTGACCTTCTCATTTGTGGTGTAAATAATGCAGGCAGAATCATAGAATCCTAGAATCATTTAGGTAGGAAAAGACCTCTAAGATCATCTAGTCCAACCTTTAATCTAGGGCAGAAGATGAGTTATTATGAGAAACTTGAAATCCAATTCCATATGTTGAAAGGAATGAGTGAAATTACATATATGACAGCAGATTAAAATTTCTTCTGCTCTGATGTATGAGCAGCCAGGACAGAGAGAGAGACTCAACAGCATAGTCAAAGTCATACTGGAAGCATTAAGCAGTACAGAGGATGCCCAGATCACAAAACTTGAATGGTAGTGTCCTTTCATAAAGCCTTCCTCCCACTTCTCTGATACTTGGAGTCTTTCATAAAAGATGCAGCTATGGACATGGGACCCATGTACAATTGCCTTGTGCTCTAGCTCTACAGCGTAGTGATGCTTGGAAATAACCAGGTTTATTAACTTTGTATGTTTTCTATTTAGTATCTGTCTTTTACTAATGGAAAAGACACTTGTGCTCTTTTATTATTTTTGAAACTTTTTTTTTATGGTCCCGAAGCACTGAGAGATTCCATTTATAGATCTGATTGCAAAATGCTATTGCTGCCCACTGGAAGGACCTAAAACTAGTTTGCTGCTGTTATTTAATATGTAGATGTGTCTTAGGGAGATAGAAATGTGTGACACTAAGACAGGAAAAATAATATTTTTGATTACTATGGATATAAAATTTAACATGGAAAAGCACTATGCTCAGTCAAAGTAGTATTTCTAAAATGTTTCATAAGCAATACCTGAATGACAAACTAAATTTGCTGCTATTTTGTGCTTTGTATTGGCTAGTCTGAATTGCTTCTTCTGAACTTTGAACTTAAAATTTGAAGAAGTCTGTAGGCTTTTGGACCTGTTTTCTGGATACTGTACTGTTTCCTTCAATTAAAACTTTTATATATTAGCGTTTTTTAACTTTACCTGATAGTTTCCCTGCAATTAGGACATAATTTTAGATTTTTATTCCTAGACTTGGAGTACAGGAAACATGGGGGATATAGTGACGTAAAATGACATGAAAATAAATGTAAATAAATGAGGTTTAGTTTAAAATTTGCCTGTGGCACTGGGCAGGTAGCCAAAATGAATTAAGCAATGGGATTCTTAATGTAAGTATCAGGGAAAAAAGCTATGATAAAAGATTAAGACTATTTTCTGTGTGGCCAATGGTTATTGCTTAGACTTTGAATTTGTTGGGCAGTTTTCATGATCATATGAGCTAAAATGCATAGGGACTTTAATCCAGTTATCTTAAAAGTGACTAAACATCTTCTAACAGGCCTTTTCGAGATATAAGTAATATTAGTGCAAATAAGCTATCTGTTACTACCCTCTAGAAACTGAAATTGTAAATGGAAACACTAAGGAAGTGGTAGTATGATTTTTCTGCAACCCTTCTGGCTGCAAATTATACAGCCTCTTAATGTTCCCAACATGGAGACAGTTCTCAATACACAAGTATACTAGTTCAGCAACGTGTTTTGTTATTGTTTAAGCTGCTGAAAAAATAGTCTTTGCAGCACTCAGAAATGGTGCAGATACCATTTAAAAAAAAAAAAAAAAAAAAAAAAAAGGTGTTTGTTTGTTTGTTGTGCCAGATTAACAGCAGCTGTTTGTAGCATGAAGGAGAGAGATGGTTACTTAGACCACGTTGGTCTGTCTTCTGTGCCACACTGAGATTCTGTTCACCTTGCAATGAATGATCTATCTTTGTTAGATCAGACAGACCAGCAAGGCTTGTGTCAAAAGGGCCTTTTCAATTTGTTATCCTAGCAGCTGGTTCTCTTCCATTGCCTTTGCTTACTGTACATCTGGAAGAAGACTTCTTGCAGCTGGGAACCATTTCATGTCTAAACCACATCCCCTGTCCGTAGCAGAAATACTCTTTTGACAGCCGTCGTCAAGTAAACCCTTAATGGGTTATTAATTGAAAAAAAAAAATTAATCAGTACAAAATTTGACGCTAGATTTGTTTTCCTTTAACCACCTGTATCTGTAGCTTTGCTGATGTTTAGATTTTTGTTAGGAAATGGAGGGGGCATTGTTCAAATAAAATTTTAAATAAGAATCCATCCCACAGACCATAATACCATGATTAGAAAGAGGCACAGGTAGTATAAAATCAAAACTGAGAAGGACCGGTATTACTGAGGATAAAAGAAACTCTTCTGTGGCTAGAATTTTACCTCGGTGTCTTCCTGAGTCTTTTAAATCGCTGTGGAGGATATTTAGTGGAAGTGGACTGATGTCAAGGTTGCTGAACATCTCAGCGTCCGTTGGAGCTCACGCTAGTAAAATGACATCATTTTTGTTTATATGCTGAACTCAGAGTATTTGGATTTGCTTCAGTGTTTTTTGGCCTGCAGAACTGACAGTAAGGCTTACCCGTAGATTGTGATGTGAAATACTTAGAACACCACTCAAAATAATAGTAGGCCAAATTGCCTTTTATGTGGTAAACCAAAAAAATCATTTCATTATACATTTAGGATAACAAAGACTAACCTTAAGTTGTGGGGGTGAGGGGGGAGTACATTTGAAAATGTATTCCAAAAATGTTCTTTCCCTAAAGTGCAGCAATTTTAATCTTTAGCACTCATCTCTTTGCTAGAAATACAACCCATTTTCTTGTTGATCTTTTAAAACTGTCAGATTCCAAATAAATGTTTATGTAATGTTAGAACAAAAAGAGTACTCAAGAAAAAGAATAAAATGCAATCATTCATTTGCTGAGCAGGTTAATTTTTAGGTAATTTCTTCTGCTTGTCTAATTTTTTTTGCCCAGACAAATTGAAATTCTCTCCGCGGCGTCCTTGAAAGGAATCTTATCCTGGTTGTGTCAGTGCAGGCTCCAGGCACTGTGTGTTTGGTCAACAAGCAACAGTGGGTGGTCAGGCTGTAGCACAGGACAAGGGCCCGCTGTGCGCAGGAAAAAATGTTCAAAGGTGTTTAAGGGTGGTAAGGAAGTCTGCCGCCCTTCAGAGCGTCCGGAGGCTATAGATCAGCGCTCCCTCGCCATTGTAGCCTGTGAGAAAATTCGCTGCGAGGTACATAATGGATGAAAGAATACAGTAACTGTATTCACCTGGTTGCACATCTGTACAGTCTTTTTCTTTCCTAGTCATGCTCATATACATGCCATGGTTATGCATTTAGTCTGTGAAATAACTGGTGTTTGACTTGCCATGGGGATCACACTGAAAAACTACTCAGCCTGAGGCTGGCCACTTGTAAACATTTATTTTTTTGTCACTGAGAAAACCACTGGCCCTGCATTATCTCCAGGTCGCTCTGTATCTTTTCCAAAAAGCCTTTTATAAAGCTTCAGCAGGACATTAACACTGTGACAGACTGATGAAGCCACGGCCAGGGCCTGGTGGCAGCCGGGAGGCAAGGTGGGCCTGATGCCTGCCAGGAGCCTCACTCTGCTAGGCAGCAAAGGGACACAGCAAGCAGGGCTGTGGCACGACGCATGAGTCTTGCACTTGGTTTTGTAATGGGTTTGAAATACAAACGTTGATCTGCTTTTAAAGGCTTAAATCGTTGATCATGGAAAAATCGTATTTTAGGCAAATTTCACACTAGGTGTCTTTTACACTGAGGCTGCAACGTGCTGGGTGCCAAGAGCATGCAGACAACGATGTGCACAAAAGCTGGGGTCAAAATGTGTACATCAGCCATAAATACTGTAGGCATATATGTACCATATAGCAACTCTAGTATTGATAAATTTAGAGAAAAGTGAAAACCAAGTAAAGTAAATGACCTCAAAATGCACTGTGCTTGCATTGTATTTTATTAAAATCCTTATTCTGGTGATATCTTACTGATCTTAACAGGGAGGTCTGGGAAGAAAAAAAAAAAAAAAAAAAAAAAAACACTACTGTATCGGAATAACCTCAGTTTTATTCTACATACCTTTAAAATATATGTGCAAAAAGTTGAAACCCAATAAAATCTTTTAAAAAGAAAATATTAAAGCAATATTAAGGTCCTCAAAACTTCTTACTTGATCTCATGATTTTACAGTTGTAAATGTAAGAAGGATTTAATTATACTTCGTGTACTTACTTGTCATGACGAGGTAGAAGAGGAGAATGTAGTACATTTATTTTTCCTGTGTTTCCTTGGTTAAATATACACTTGGCACTGTAGTCACTGACAGATACGTTCCATGTAGATGCTGTATTTTGGGGGAAAAAAATACTTGTGTAACTTCAAAGATGCAGTATGTTTGTTAAAAAACGGATGTCTGCCAGGAATGTATTTTTCATACCGTTTGCTTATACGATATCTTAAAAACTGGTAGCATGGTAAAAAATTAATTTCTTAAAAATTGAGATTCTTGCTCTGTGGTATTCAGGATCTAAGAATGTAGAAATAGCATACAAACCAGATAATGAATAAGCAGTAAATTATTATTTGGGTAGTTTATTTAGGTTTATAAATATTAGTGTCTACAGTTCATACTAATATTAACTCATTGTATTACATTATGCTGCTAAAATTAAGCTCATGGCTCCAGAGAGGGAATGAATTGGGGTGGGAGAAAAATTGTTTGTTTACTCTTTTTTTTTTTCTTTTTTTTTTTTCTCCCCCCTCCCCTTTTTTTTAAACACAAGATATATGCATTAGTGTGCAGTCTTCAAGCGCTATCTTCTGGTCGGCTGCAAGCAAGATCAGCATTGCTAATGTAATCCAGATGTTTATTAGTCCTGAGGGTATATGTGCTGTTGTAGTTCCCTGCTGCTGTGTTATACTTGCTTGTAATGCTAGACAACCAATTAAGAAATTAGTTCATGTTAAACTTTCTTTTCCTGGTATGGCTGCAAACTGATGATGTGGTTTTTCTGGTGGAACAAGAGAGTATTCTTTACGTGTTTTCTGTTACTGGTGAATATATAAACCATTTGGGCGACGTGGGGTTAGTATATCATCAGCAATACAGATTTTTTAGCTTTTCAGCTACCTCAGGCAAATGGCTTTAATTGAACTAATTCACATTAAGATGTTTTGGTAAGTGTGTCTGTTTTTCTTAATTCTGAGGTTTAATTGGCACTGTCATTTTTAGATACCATCTGTTTACAAGAAATTCCCCGTATTAACAAGGTGTTTGAAGGGTGAGAGCATAAATCCTACATGAAGACATCAAAGAGGGAAATTTTGGTGTATCATGCCTTTTTCTAAATGTAGTTTTCGTGGAAATAGCATTGCTGCTTTTTATTTTTACATATGAAATATTTGTGCTTTTTAACTAGCAATGCCTGTGACAGTTCTGATTTGTATTTATGGGCATGTATTTATTTTCAACCAAATAAAAGGCAGATATGAATCTCAGAGACAAATTTTTATGGAAACCAAAGAACTATGGGAGACACTTGAAAGTTCTTAAAATCTTTTATGCAGTTTTTTTTTTTTATTTTATTTTTTATTTTGAGTAGAATGTCTGCTAGGTACCAAATGCGTCTCGCACCTTTTTTTTTTTAATCAAAAAAAGAAGACATTGTTTACTTTTTTCTGCATGGTTGCTGGAATGTTTTCACACAAGTTAATTATTGCAAATTTACAATGTTTAAGATATGTTTTAGAAGTTATAGGCAGTTAATTCCTAAATGCAGAAGATATGTGACCTTACACAGATCTCTGTTGTATGGGCAGTTGCATAGTACATGTTCATAATTAACTATTTGCAGCATCCATACCTACTCTAAAAATTTCTGATAGCTTTATTTTTTTCCTTCCTGTATTTTTAGTTAATTCAGAGGGAAAAGTCTTTTCCCAAATCTACTTATAGTAGAAATTGCCTATTGCAGCAGATTCCGTATAGCTGAAAATTCATTAATTTTCAAGGTGTAATAAATATAAGCCAGTTTTAATAGGTGGTGTAGAAGTTGAATAGTCAACATATTCATAATGCAGGCCAAACATAGTCAATTAACGCAGTGTATCTATTGCAGTTTTTAACTATGTAGCAAATAGATCTGTTTACTTAGGCATTTTATAGCGTGAATGGTAATAACATGAAGCAGGGAACTGACAGCTCTGTAATGACAGTGCCTCCTTGAGGCCACAGGAAATTTGTTTAAAAGACATTAAAAATTATGGGAGGAAAAATTATTTTCAAAAAGAACCAAAAAACAATACTGTCGTCTATTGGAAGTTTGCAATGATTTTCACAGTGTTTAATACTGTTCTTTAAATCCCAGCTGTTGAAGTAAAGTGACGAGGTGTATCTTTACTACAACACTGGTCTGACAGAAACATAAATTCAGAAGAAACATACTTCAAGTCCTTTTTATTTTGTGTTATTCTTGTTCCTGTATATAGTCATGTTAATGCTCTTACTGTGTGGCTTTCCTGTTATTTTAAGTAAATTGAGGTATTGATGGAAAAGATCAAGCAATATAAACTCAAACTCCGCGATTCTCACTACAAAATTCCTTATGAATTGTGATTAATTCAAGTTCAGCTGTGTTACAGCTCACTTGGCCACTGCTGATATCCTTTTTGGTCATTACTTTCAGAAATATAACTGTGAAGTGAGATGCATAGTCCATCACTGTAGACTTTAAGAGAAATACCGGCAGCACTTCAGTATATTTAAAATATAAAATAAAATAAAATAAAATAAAATAAAATAAAATAAAATAAAATAAAATAAAATAAAATAAAATAAAAAATCATCATGGTCTTCTCATTATGAAATTGTTTTCCAGAACATTCATTAGACTCCAAGTATACACCTCCGCCAAGTTAGATCATTGCTTAGGGCTTGCTTATAGTGATCAACATACGGACAAACACTCAAAGAAAATATAATTAATTTGAAAACAGTAACTGGTTCTTTGCAAAATACGTTCTGTGTTTGGAACCATGTGTACATAGGGGATGAATTATAGAATTGCACAGGAATACAGAGCAATTAGTTCATCTGCTTCATGATGGGTGGATTCTTACTACCTGAATTCTGAGTAGGTCAAGCATCTAAGAAGTAGTAGAATACTCACCCCTTAACTGCTTCAGTTGGAGACGTAAGAAGCCTTTGCAGTTGAAAAGTATATTCAGTCATATGCCAGGGTGTGTCACGTCATTAATGGCATAAAAACATATTTATCCATGGCTTTCAAGAAACTATTTGTAGGGCCTTAATTGTAAAAGCTGAGACATACAGACCAAAGAATGTTTCTCATGTGATAAGTGGTTTTGGCTATGCTGTGGGAGTCAATAGCAATGTTTTTGAATAGCATTTGTGTGGATGAACAGTCTAAATAAGAAAGATTAAGAATGTGTTTGATAGATAACTTTAGTCTTGTATCACTTCCAAACTAAATCTGAATCCATATGCACTTTCATGTCAACTGATGTGCAAAATTATTATTATTACTCTTTTTCCCCCTCCATAGGCACCTCATTGATCCACAGCCCCATGTTAGACCTGGACAGTGATGTGCGTCCATCTCCAATTGGCCACCTCAGTCAAACTGCTTCATTGAAAAGAGGCAGCAGTTTTCAGTCTGGCCGTGATGATGGTAGGCATCTGTTTTGTTTGGAAACACAAATCTGTAATTCCCTATATCCAGTGTGCTGCACAGTCAGAAAAACAAACACAAACCTAGATTCTGTGTGTTTATTGTTGGTAGACAGTGTATCTCTCCAGTCATCATTACTAACATTACCTGCTGCTATAGATTATTTTAGATCCCTGTGAAGACAAAGTCTTAGAGGTGAATTTTGAAACTTCACTCCAAATGTTTTGTTTTTAATGTTAGGACCTCTGTTTTTTCTTCTCACGTATTATCATTGCTTATCAAAGGGGTCTTCTGTTTCTTTTTTGTTGTTGTTGCTGTTGTTTTTCCAGGAGTAAAAAGCAGTTCATAACTAAAATCTTATTTTTTTTTCCACAGTACCAGATTTTTTTTCCCCCTTTACATAACCACCTACTTTCCCATTGCTGTTGTTACATCTTTTGTGTGCGTTTGAGACAGATCTTGTATTTGCTCCTCCTGTGACTTCACATATCCAGTTCTGGGTCCCTTATTTTCTGAACCTAGAAAGGGAAACAGAAGTGTATGACTTAGCTTGAGCAGTGTGTCCACAACCAACAGAGCCCTTGTGTGTCAAGAGTGTCTTCAGTGCACCTTTTCCAAACAACAGGAGTCTTTCAATAGTGAAATCACAGGAGTCAGAAAACATGCATTTCACAGGAGAGGTCATTTCTTACCAAGCTGCTTGAAACTTTGAAGCATAAGTTTTGACATAAATGCTTTAATAGTTTTATTTCAGAAAGTTCAGCATTCACACCAGTTGGGGGTGTGATATTTTGTTTTGTTTAGTTCTTGAAGCTATGCAGAAAGCAATTTTTTATGAAGAACTTTCTGGCTTTGTTCTGCTTTGATGTTGCTCTTCTCCCAACTCTGTGGGCTTACTTGAAAAATCATATATAAATATCTGATCTTTTTGAGCACAAAGAAGAATGAAGGGAATCTCTCAAGAACATAGTAAAGAATAATGAAAGAATTGTACATTCTTGTGGTGCCACAGTGTAACTTTACAAGTGAGAAAATTAAATTACTTTGTGATTTGAAACTGAATGTTTGTATTTCAAAATATACTTGTATACTGAGTAATTGCATTACTGTATTGCTGTTAACCTTGTCCTTTCTCAGCCCAAAGCCTGGTATTTACTGAGCAAAACAGTGAATTGCTGATTGTTCAGAGCCACCATTAATACAAGCTCTTGGTTTCTATGTAGTACTTGCATGTTTTGAAGTGGTTTCTGCAACACTACCAATACACATGCCAGACAATGTAGCAAAGCAGTATAGTTAATCCAGTTTCTTTTTTTTTTTTTCCTTTGTTTAAATTCTTCAGCATTTCTCTCAACTTAAATAGTTACATATAGTGAAGGCAATTTCAGTTTGAATGATTATATTTGGCTTCAGATTCTTAGTTATGGATCCAAAACCTTTTACAACTTGGAAAAGACGTGTCTTCAGCAAGTTTTTCAGATTCTGTTACCAGCAGTTTAAACTAAAATTCAAAGGAAATTCGGAGGATCAGAACATCACAATACCTTAGGAATCCAATCCAGCATAGACCCTCATTTCATTTTACTCCACAATGTAATTGACAGTCATTGTACATGATATTTTTTTTGAACAAATTGCTTTGAATTTGCAATATTCAAGTACAATTCAGCTCTGGCTTGAGTGTATGTTTGCGAGAATGTTTGAACAATAAATCTAGTTTCATCTAGTTTCATCATTAGGATGTTATAGCACAAATTATAATAAAATAAATAGAATGAAAGAAAATATTTCATCAAATTTTAAGAAAATCTTTAACATAGAATGGAGCTTTCTATAGCAACAAAGTCCAAATATGCTGTTATTTATGGCCTGAATGTCCTTTTGCCATGATATGCGGTAACTTATTCTAAGAAGTATCTGCTGTCTGCAGACTTGAGACTAAGACAGCCTCTGAAATAGGCCTGAAGTATTCTTCCTGGAAGGAAAAAGAGTATCATACGTAAAGTAAATTTTGTGTTTATAGTTAGGAACAGACATCCCTGCTCATAACCTTAGGTTAGCACTGGGGCTTTTGGCAAAGATGATAAGGTTTCCAGGAGAAATTAAAATCTTTTGGTTAGAAGTTGGTTTGTTGGCATTACAGAGCCTCTGTTGCTATAGCAGTGTTGGCCCAGCTTCCTGGCACAGTCACAGTCTATGTTAGTAAGAAGGCTTTTTCTGCTACTGGGTCTAGACCAGTTCTCTAACTGTCATAAACTAAGCTGGCAAAAGTGCAGCTCTGACATCTATGTGTCCATGGTACAAGTTTTGCTGTTTGCTTCACTGTTTTTGTGCTTCCTAACAGGAACAGTGCTATGAGCTGAGTGTTACACTTTGGTTATGTCAGGCTCTCTCGCCTAAATTTGGGTTTCCAGTGTGATTTTGGATTCTTGAATACTAATTCACAATCCCTAAACTTTTTCTCTGTGATGAAAAGGAATGTTTTGGTTAGTGGAGATGTTTATCCATCCAGTAAACAAGTGGACCAATGCTTGACCTGCATCTCTAGAGGTGGATGCTGCTGAAGGCATGGTGTGCTTCAAGGAGATTCTACTAACATGATAAAATAGTGAGGCTCTGGTAATGTGCACTTGTTACCTAATGTGCTATTAGGCACCTGTTTTGGCCTAAATGGTGAACTCCTATTATGTATGGACAATATTCTCTGGCAGTTTAAAGGCAAAAAAATTTTCTGCATTTCCAGAGTTAGGTAGGATAATATCATGTTTTTAATTTTTTCATTTATAAAAAAAAAAAAAAAAAAAAAAAACATAGTTTATTTAAAAAAAATAACAACAGCAAAAAAGGGGAAAAAAAAATCTTTAAATTGTCTTTTCAGAAATCTGTTTATTTTCCCAACATTCTAAAGTAGACTCTAGTTAACAAGGTGAAATATAACAGTCTTTTAGCATGTAAGAATTGCCTGTATATCTTGGTAAAAACATTATTATAAGAAAGGTTCTGTGGAGAAGGTTATAGAGAAATATTTCAGTTTCCTTTGGTTTTCATATTAATCAGCAAATTTCTGCCCATTTTCAGCTTTCTCTTTACTTTCCCTCTGTCACTCTCTTTTGCCCCATTTGATAAGAAACTGAGAAAAGTTATCTGCTGCCAACATGTAAACTATTTTGTTTTAATAGCCAGTGTAGCAGGGCTGTAAGTAGGTTGGTGAAGTGAGAGATGTGGCAAGTGATATATGATGATTCTGATTGTGTTTTTCATCCAAGAATCTTGGTATATACTTAGTGCTACATTTATTGAGTTTTAACAACAATATTGGAATCTTCCCTGTTTTCCAGTGAAAAGATTTTACCAAACAAATGGAAATGAAGATGAGAGGTTGGCAACTTTCCCCAGGCCACAATGGAAAATTATTTGAGCTAGAAATAAAGTAGATCTTCCCATTCCCATTGTTTAACTTTACCAAACCCATCCTAGCAGCCCTGATTCTTTAGCATCACCACCTCATCATCTGAAATTTCAAAGGTCTTGATTGCTGTCATGCTACCTTAACTTTCAGAGGTTTGAAGACAGAAGACCAGTTGAATGGATTGTTCGGTGAATTGTCTGTACATTCTGTCATAGTGCTGGCACATGACATAAGCATGTGAGAAAAAAAGAAAGAACTATCATGTGTACCAATTATTTGCATATATATAGACCAGGCTGTTAATTTTTTCCACTCCTACCTGAAAGGTTTTATATCTGTACTATATAATCACTTGTGTAATACAAGGCAACAGCAAACCTTTTTTATTATTTTATCTATTTTATTATTAATGCAAAGTTTTTTTCATTTTTGCTTTCCCCCTCTTATTTTCCCCCTTTTTAGCCTGGCGATACAAAGCACCTCAGCAAGTTGTGTTTGTTGAAAAGCTGACAAAACTTGTTGTGAGTCAGCTGCCCAACTTCTGGAAGCTCTGGATTTCTTACGTGAATGGAAGTTTATTCAGTGAGGTACGGATTCTTGTATATAAATGATTTCTAAATAACAAAATTGCATAATAATTACGTTTGAAGTATTATATTTCACTGGAAGAAGTAACTGGATTTTTTTTTAATCTGAGGGGCTTATAAAACAATTTGTAAACTCTTACACATTCAAGAGATGCTACCTTTGGTTTATTACAAATGGTGACAAGTAGCTTGTCTGGTAATACTAGCCTATAGAAGTGAGGTTCTTTATTTTTAAAAGAATAAAAGCATACACTGGATTTACAGAATTCTGCCTGTGTGTGTGTGTTCCACATGCTGGAGTCAACATCTGTGTACTTTCACCTCTTGATCATAGGTCACCAGCTGCCCTTCTTTGGTGATCTGAAGAAATAGCAAATTGGCTGAAGGATAGAGATATGTAAGAGACAAAGTCAGAGAAAAAAAAAAAAAAAATGCTTCATTTCTTTGGAACAGGAGTACTCATTTCTTGAGCTTTAAGAATTTAGAAGTGAAGATAGGTTCAACGCCAGAGTTTTAAATTAACCAGATGAGCGGTGTACACAGAAATGCACAGGGAGTCTAGTCTGAAAGTAGTCAGCTGCAGTCACCTGTGCGCCTAGTCTTTGCTGAGATGATCTGTTTTCTACAAATTCTGTAAACAGAATACTGTTGATACTCCAAGATGCAGAAAATATTAAAAAAGTAACAATTCATGCCATCATGTGCCATTTTTATGTGCACACTATTAACACATATGAAAAGGACACATTTCATAATTAACTTGGTATGGGTAGTATACTGTTTACCATCATAATCATTAACGTATGACTATAATACCTTTTGGTTTTGTGTTATAGTTAAAAGTTGGTCACAGAATATGTTTTATAGCGTTCACTTCTGGTCCTCAAGCTGTGTTGCTCTTTCACCAGAAGGAGATTTGTCATGATGGGATATTCCCAAGGTGTGAATCTGACAAAGACAAACACATTTAAGCACAGTGAGAGGTAGTGCTCCGTTCCATCAACAGATTACAGGGCACTAATTCACACTTAATCTGCACAGTGATCGCTGCAAACTGTTGTGACTGCAGGTTGAACATGCTCGTTCTGGATCCTAGAAAACTCTGAAGACAAGGTCTGCAAGTAGATGTAGCGTCAGTTGGGTTACTACAAGACAGGCAGAAAATAAGCAAGCTTTTCAACATGTATTATTCATATCAGCTTCTCTTTATTAAAGTTTCTGTATTTCTATATTTAACCATAAAGGTTTATGCATCCAAAACTTCTCTGTTTAATGGTGACAATATCATTTCATCAGTTGAGATAAAATCTTCTCATGCTTACAGTGTCCTGCTGTGCTTACAACCCTAAGTCATCACAGTTACGCTATTCTACTAGAAAATAATCCCTAAAATAGAACTACAGTGACAGCTAACTACTATTCTGTGCAGATTTAGTAAAAAACAAAACAAAACAAAACAAATTAACGTTGGGTAAAGGCAATTTGGATGCTTGTTTTGCTGTTTTCCCTTTTCTCTAACTGATGAATTAATTTCTCAAGCTGTCAGTTCTATTTATTGTCACTGTCTGATATCCAGCGTAATGTTTTCAAATGATGATACTGATAGCTACAATAGGTACTATGTCAAACACAATATACAGCTCCTAGCAGCCCTAGTGAAATAGATTCTATTCATAATCTTCATTTCACATGATAAAATCAAAAGAAAGATACTACATTTACTCATGCCATTCTGTGAAGGAGGTAGAATCAAGAATAAATCTTGGTACTGTTAGCTTTCACAAAAGTTATTTTGTAAGGGAAATGACAGCTTTCATATTTGATAACAGTACTACTGGAAATCAGACTTTACAGATTTAAGTTATTATGATTTTCTTTCTCTGACTACAATGAAAAGGAAAGCAATTTCTAGAGAAACTGAGACTTGAAGTGTAAATGAGGTTGAGGAAATTTTGCTCTTGAGTTTGACTGCAAGTGGAAAATGCAGTGATCTTATGTTGTGTCTAATCAAAACATTGTTTTCGTATTAATTATTTTTAAAAAAAAAAGAGAGAGAAAAGGAGGAGGTAGTTTTCCCATTAGTCTACAAGGTACCTGTACTTTTCTTCTGTGGGGACAGATTCTGAACTTGTAAGAAATTCACCCCCTGTATGTTTCGTATCTTCTGGTCTGTTGGTCCATATGGATGACTCTCCAAGTTCTTAGGGAAGAGAGGAGGAACTGTGCCCTCTGTACCTTTTGAGTGTCTGCATGCCATAAATCAACAGAGAGAGATAGAGAGGACAGAGTGGCATGAGCTAGAAAACTTCTAGAGCACCCAAAATATGTCACCATATCTCATTCAAGACTTCAAATGTTTTAGGTTTATATGTTCAAGACGTATATGTTTAACTATAAGAAACCATACAGATTTTATTTGTTCTGTGTGAAATTAATAAATTAAATGAAATTAATAAATTTCACACTGTGTTACTGTGTTACTTGCTGTTTGTTGTCATTCTGGAAGCAAAGTGACACGCTACTGTTTTGTGAGAAAAGTCCTGTGAAAATGGCATAGACGGTCATTTCAGTTAGCTTGAACAAATCCACAAGGCATTGTAAAAATGGGGAAAGAAAATCCCCACTTATAAATAAGAAGCTGTGTTTATTTTCTCTTGTTCGGTTTGTAGGGTTTTTTGGCTTGGGGGGGGTGTTCTTTTTGCTTCTGAAAGGTTAGCTGATATGCCTTAAAATATTGTCAGTTAAAGATTTACGTGATATTTTCAACAGTTTAAAAAGTGTAGTTCTTTGAATCACTCTAGGTGAAGTAGCATATGTGAGTAGTAACCGTTGGTTTTACCACAAAATAGTTTTGGTCTGTCTGTGCAGGAAAGGTTTAAGATTGGTCTTCAGCAAAACCACTAAGAAAAGAAAGATATCAAAGATCTCTGAACTTTTTGTTGTTCTTTAATCCAGCTGCAAAACGGTGTGAATTTTAGCTTGATACCTGAGGTTTAAAGGAATACTGCTTCTTTTCTTTTTTAAGGCATTAAAAGAGAGAAGTGGTTATTATACATAGAAGTAATTCTGAAGTTTTGTTCTCCTTGTCTGAAACTCTACAATTCAGCTTTAAAGTGCAACAGTTTCATAGCTATCTATTTTCCAGAATGGCTGAGCAGTTTTAGTTCTTTTTCTAAGTTATGATAATTTCAAAAGATGTATTTTATCCCAAAAATGTGAAACACTTTTGCTAGAGATGGAATTCAAAAATACAGCATTTCAAGTTAATGACTTGAAAGTAAGCGTAGTCTCTGAGAATAAAGTGTTGTCATGTTATTGCACTTCTTGTCCAGTAGATGTTGCTGTACATACATTAAATAGGAGATTTTCTAACTATAGAATTCTATTATCTGCACTTAACACAGTATTTTAAATAACTTTTTCGGTATAATTTGCTTTGTGTTCTCAGTAGACTCCACAGAAGGTTGGAACTACAAACAGGAAGACTATTAGTCAAACCATGTTTTTCTTCAACTGTAACTGTCTCATGCAAAGTGTACTCATGTTCCTCAGTTCTCAAAAATGTGAACTGTCCATTAAGATGATGATTATTTTGCAGAGTCTCTTCTACAGTTAGTTGAATTATTTCAAGGGCTTTTTCAACAAAGTGCAGCTCTTAAAAACACACACGCACACAAAATAAAAATTGGAAAAAAAAAATAATAAAAAAAAATCTCCTATCCATGTTGTAATTCCAAATTGTTCTCATTCCAAAAAGTGTCTGTCACTTCGTATTGATGCCTTTCTCTGGGCACCTTCCACGCTGAGAAAATGCTTTCTTCATAAAACTTGATGCACAATTAGACCATATATGTTTTAGCTCTCATTAACGTAACAAGAATATGTTGACTTCATGAAGTTGATATTATTTGAGCTACTCTTACATTTGTCTCCAACTTTGTCTTAAATACATATTTTTCCTCAGAATAAAACATTTGCACACTGATCTACTGCAAGTAAAGTTTATTGATATGTATAGTCTGCCTATTCAGATGGCATGAGTTAGTTTTTATAATTACATCATAAATTCAGTGTTCGGTTTTCACTTCTTCACTTTGAAACCCCCCTTTTTCAGAATTATTTTAACAGTGGTTATGAGATACTTACACTTTTCAATTTTCTCATTTTCACAAGACTGCTGAAAAATCTGGCCAAATGGAAAGATCGAAGAAAAACGCTAGGCAAAGACAGAATGATTTCAAGGTAAGTTATGGGGAGTAAACATTGCTTTCTTGCAGTTGCCTTTCATAGCCAGATATTGTGGCATCATCATCTTGAAAATCACATTTCTTAAATCATCTTTGTGCCCTTATACCTCATCCTTCCATGCTCTTTTTCATGTGGAGCCTCTTGCAAATCACGTTACAAGATGTTGTGTCTAGCAAGTATAGCAAGTTTATTGCAAGTATAGCAAATGTATAGTTTAACGTCTTAAACATACGGATAGAGCTTGATTTTTCTTTTCCTTATTCTGATGCAGAAAATGATTCAAGAAGTGATGCACTCTCTGGTGAAACTTATCCGTGGAGCTTTGCTTCCATTCAGTCTCAGAGAAGGAGAATCAAGACAGTATGGTGGCTGGGAGATGAAAACTGAACTTTCTGGCCAGTGGCTAACACATGTTATCCAGACAGTAAGGTAAATGGACCTGTTGACCTACAATATGATGCTATTCCTGGAATGTGTATGTTTTAACACAAATTGTTTTGTTTTGTTTCATTAAATACTCTGAGTACTGAGAATGTTAATACTTTCAAAAATATGATAATGAAAAATAGCTTAGGGCAGATTTAGGATTCTATAAGCAAGTTTAATTCATAATGTCTCATGATATGTTCTTATTACAAAGGATATAATATATTCATTTTTTCCTAGACCACCTTAGGAAAGGGTTGAATAAATGACTTGCATGGCACAGCATAGGTGCTCCATGAATGAAATGGGATTTGATTCTTTAGGGTAAAAAGAGGTAGGCAGCTTTGCAATTATCAGCTTCATTTGCTACATATCTTCCCATCTCTGCCGAAATAGATAAAAGTAGCATGCCTCTCAGTATAGTACCATTCTCAAATCACAATTCGCTTTCACAGTTGTCTTATGAAAGGTGATGCTCCTGCTTATAATGTCATTCTGCTTGTAATTATGTTTGTTTATAAACTTAGTGATGTGCAGGTCATCAATTACAAAATGTCTCAGTAAAATAAATACATGGAATTCGCTTCCATTTGTCCATGGAGGGTATATGCAACATCATTATCTTTTGAAAATTCAAATAACCTGGATTTGATACCATACTTCTTAATTGCAGGTTTCAAAGTAAATAACAAGCAAAACACAGGTGATGAAGAGAAAGGGTGTAGTTAACTCTTACTCATATGTTAATTCACATGTAGTTAACTCTTCCTACAGATGGAGCTAACAATGACATGCACCTGTTGTTAAGTCTGTTTAACACTTTCCAGAATTCTGTTGTCAGTTACATTACCTGAATTTCATGTGGATTTTTTTTTTTTTTTTTTGAATGGTTGAAGTTTCTTACTCTGGTTGAATTTTATGGAAAGCTTCCAATGTAAGAAGGAATGGACTTGGCATTGGATGAAAAATACATAAAGGGGTGAGGGAACAGGCTTCAGCATACGTTGCCGCTTTATGAAAAGTAATCCAATTTCACTCAAAAATATCTAGGATTTACCACTTGCACTGGCTTGGCAATTTGACCAACAAATTCTCTGAAGGTTGGTTCTGTGTCAGAGTCCTGCCATCTGAGATATGATCACTGGATCATAAGGTTATAATATATATGAAGACTCTTTTCTATGTATTCTGCTTTCTGGCTACTGCCCTAGTAATGAGTACCAGAACTGAAATCTGGGAAACTGTCTCTTCTTCCCACTCTTTTCACCACCTCATGTTGTTAGTGCCTGCTCTGGCTCTTCACAGGAGTGAGCTAGGGTTGAACACAAAGCAGTCAAAAGTACAGAAGAGGGGCAATCTGGAGAAGAGGTACTGAACATACCACAATATGGTCCCAATCAATGATGACCACATCTTAAATTTTTGCAAGTACTGCAGGTCCTCTTTTCAAGCTCCTGCATTCTTTGACAATCTAATTAATCCTTGCGACTCTCACCAACAAAGAAGTTGGACTGCTCTCATGAATTGTCTACAAGTTACATATAAACTTTACTTGTCGCAAAGTTATATGATGACTTAGGTCTAATTTTTTTTAATTTCCAGAATAAGTCTTCAGGAAGCACATGATGGGATCAGTCATTTCCCAAATTAGTGCTTGTATCTTAATTCTTCTGTTTGTTTATATACATCAAACAGCTTAAAGTGGGGTGGTTACATGCTTTTTTTGCCTTGTATCCCACTCTGTCATTTCCCAGTATAAGAAGTAGGTTCCAAAGGATAAATGAGAGCTCTGCAATAAAGTGAAGCCATGGCCTGCAAGACTTTGGCCTCATTGTAGGGATTAGAAAGGTGTGTATGTTAGGATGAGTTGTATGAGGAAAAGGGAGTTGTGAAAGCTGTGCGCTCCTTTGGGAATGGAATTGACTCCAAGTACAGGACTTTTATGCAGTCTGAAGTTACTTAAATTTCTCACAGATTGCAGTTTACATCCTGTGTTTTCTGGATGACTGAGATAATGCAGATTTATGTAATCTATTGATTCAGTAGGTATGCTGAGTTGATAGCAGTCAGGATCTGAATAACATTTTTGAAATTAAAACCATGGAGTTGGAATGCAGTTAGCAATTAATGGTGGTGTTTTTATGGATTATGACCAACACAAGGAGTAAAAAACTTGAGTTTGCTGGTGGATGGCTGGAAATGTTCCACTTATTACTTGAACATATTTGTTTGTGCCTTCCTACTGCTGTTCTTTGGCAATTTCTGGTACCTGTGCTTTGCTCAGTATTAGCAGTACAGGAAACAGCAATGGTTGTGTTTGAATTGTCTTTGCTTATTATTCAAGAGATGGAAACAAGCAGTAAACCTCACTTTGTGCCCCTAACTAAAGTCTGAATAACAACAGTCTTTTAGTCAAAAACTGAAATGAAATTCCTTCAAAGCAGCTGTTGTGTTGCTGTTTCTAAAGGGGAAAATAGAAATGAATCTTTCCATCCTCTGCTACAAAACTTGGTGATTGAGCCCAATCCTGGTTCAGAACAAAACAGTCAACAAATTCATTCTTTGCTCAGCAGTAGCTGTATTTTTGGTCCCTTAAATGTGTGCACCATTGTGATCTAACACATAACCTTTTATTGCACCTTGTTGTTTAATACAGGTAGATGATGCCTCAGAAACCCAGTTGTGGACCTAGGATTTGATCTAGATGCTCATATAAACAGAGCAAAAGAGCTACCTCTGCTCTAAAAGGATTATTTTTAGATTGTAAGATAAGATGGATGCAGGAAGGTGGGGGGAAAGTGCAAGAGGACAGTGGGAAAAGTAAGCATCTTCCTATGATGAAATTATTGTAACATTACAGAAAACAAACAAACAAACAAACAAAAACAACAACAACAAAAAAAAACCCTGTATTTGCGTTCTTCTTAATTAAGCAAATAAGTAAACTTTTCTGACCAGGGTAACCACTTTTCAAAGAGTTACTGTGGATGAAGCTACTGCATTCACATACACAGAAGATTTTATAAAAATTCAGCGTAGCTTATCTGCTTAAAATCTTACGCAGATTTAAACTTCATTTATTATTATTATTATTATTATTATTATTATTATTATTATTTTCAGGCTTAGTTCTGAGTCTCTTACTGCACTGGAGATACCCAATGATATGCTTCAGATCATCCAAGATCTTATTTTGGATCTTCGTGTACGTTGCATTATAGTGACCTTACAACATACAGCTGAAGGTAATAAAAGGCTGCAGATCGTTCATTTTTTTCCTTCTATTTTTCCCTCTTTTTTTCTCTCGTTTCTCTCCTCTCCTCTCTTTTCCTCTCTTTCCTCTCCAACTATGTCAAACCATGTTATGGATGATAATGATGTTTGTTAAAGATATTGAAGGGGCGGTGGACTCCTCTGTGTTCTGTAATGTATCTCCCAAGAATTACTGAAACATTTCATGGTTCAGAGAACATTCTGCATTCTGAATCTTTTCTTCCCGTAATCTAATGGATAGAGCAGTTTAGATCCATCTCCTCTTGGTTGAGACAGTGATTTATCTCATCACGTAGCTTTTCTTTTTTGAGTTCTTCTGTGAAGTGAAGAGTTAAAGCAGCAATGCCCCTCACACCAAAATCCCCAACCCTCTACCCCACCTCCCCAGAAATGCCAATAACCCTTTATGGAATATTTTAGTTGTATGTTTCATTTTGTTTTGTTTTTCCAAGGCCTTTTGGTAACATTGTTATCCTTGTGCCTCCTTCTGTGTACATAGATTTTCCCATAAATGTCTGGATTATAAAGGCCAATAGCACGTTCTCTAAACCTAATGTGATTCTATGTTCATCAGAGGCCGTTCATCTTACCATGTCCTGAAACTTGAATTTGAATGAAGAATGAAGTAAATCTTCCAGAAATAATTCTTCCTCTTAAAAATCAGGGAAGGTCAATAGTTCTGTTTTTCCCCCAAAAGACTAACTACTCTCAATACATATATATTTAAAAAAAAGGCACCTTTAAAAAAAATCTCTCAATTTACTCATTTTTAAATCTTTGATATGATTCATCATTATTTTGTGGGCTGACATGAAGCTAAGTATTGTACTCAAGCCTTAAATGTGTTAAATGTAGGTGGCTACATTAATTAAGCAAGTTTTTAAACTTTCATTGACAACAAATGACAAAGTCTCTATTGTTTACTTGATAAAATGATGATATGAATTGTATTCTTGTCTATTAATTCTTTGATTAAATCCAATTTCAGCATTAACATTAATTTTCCTGCATTAATACCAAGCTTGTTGGCCTAGTACACAGTCTCTTTAAAATTCTGTACAGAAAGTATTCACCACAGCTTTTGCTTGAAATACGAAGAAATCAGTTCTCTATAGTGTCTATAGAGAGACCTAACTTTCCCAGTGTGGTCCAGAGAACTCAGATATGTGATTAATCATGAATCTCTAAGTCAAAAAGCCTGTTGTCTTACTAGTATTGCCTACTTATTGCATCATCACAAGAGCCCAGTCCCTTGTTCAGATACAGTATTTCTGTTTATGTCCTGATTGCTGGCCATATAAGTTCAGGGGAGGAAAAATCTAGTGGTAGTCTCTAACTTAGATTTTTGATCAAGCAGATTCACCAGTCTGTGTAGGAATGATTCTCTGTTTGGTCTGAACATCTTTATACATCCTTCTGTGTCTTGAATTAAAAGAGATCAGATCCCTTAACATTTAGTATTTTATATTGGCTGGCTAATGCATCTTTTTTTATCTAGCCAATTATGACTGCCTTTCTTGATTGCTTCTTATATTCCCTGTTAGTGAAACAGTCCTATGCATTTGCCAGAGCATCAACCAGAGAAAGAGTAAAGATACCTGCCTCTATTACTACTCTCATTTCATATTGTTGCACTGTATGCCTTATCTACTGGTGCCTTTTTTGTTCTTTAACAACCCAAACAAAACTGCTTATGTTAAGTGTGTTTAGATTATTTTTCTGGACGGGACTAGATTAATTGGGCCCTCAAAGAAACTGTTGTTTTTGAGGAACTAGCAAAAGAACAATTAATGGATATTCTCATGGAGCTATGTAAATGGATCTCAGATATATTTATATCTGTATTATATTAGTGAAAGAGGTTCCCCCTGGACTTGAATCCCCCTCTATAATCTCTCTGAAATGTGAGCTGCGTAGACTGCTAATGAGCTTTAGCTCAGTCTCATCTCTTACTACACATTGTAAGTTGGTAGAGGCATTCAGATCAGTTAAAATTTTTAACAGAGCACACTACCATTAGCTATTTAAATAGGACAAATCTGCCCACTCACAGGTTTTTCTTGTTGTCTTCAGATAAATGCAGTGTACTCATGCTGGCCCTGAGAAGCAATCTCTGTTCTTTCCCTGTTATGTGTGATCACTGGTCATAAAGGTCATGAGAGACAGATTATGTGACTGCCAGACCAGACAGGGGGTTTACATGAATGTATTTGACTGGAATTTGGTGAAGGGTTTCAGTGAAATTAGTTTTTTGAGTTTTATTTATTTTTTTGTTTTTGTATTTGTGCTAGCTCAGAACAGGTTGCAAAAACGAAGGGCCACGAAAACATGCAAAGGCTGACCAGCATGATCTAAAGCTCTGCAAGAATATCAGTTCAATAAGAGCTTAACTAAATAGGGAAATGAACAGAGTATTTATTTTGTGTAGTCCCTTAACACCTTTTTTCATCAATAAGACTGTTCCCATGAGATGTAGAATTGCAGGCTATGACACCGTGCTCAAGCTTCTTCATCTAGCTAATTAGAGCACCAAGAGTAGTGTAGATAACATTCAGCATGCATTGGTTACCCTCTTTTCTTGGGCTTGGGGGAGAAATTCACCCAAGTCATTTCCCAATTAAAAGGGAGTTTCATGAAATACAGACAGTTCTGAAGAGCAATTTATGTGAGAAAATGTATGCCAAAGCCCCCATGAACTACGCACAGTTCATCTCATTCATGTTTGTAAGCCAATTAAGGAAAAAAAAATGTTGAAAAAAATTGCTGAATAAGTGCATCCCCAGAGGAATTTTGTTCACAGAACAACGGTTTTCAGTTCACATCCTGTCTTAGCTCCTCTTAGCTTCAGTAAGCCTGTAGAAATTGAAACCTTTTGTGTAGTAGAAGATAGTTTTTTGCATATGCTTTCATGCATTTTCATGAATGATCCAGCACCATGGACCCTTGACCCTGAGTGGTGTCTCTAAGCCTTCTTTATAGTTATTAATTATGAATTATATGCTGTCTTTTTTTTATTTTTGCTGGAGTATAATAGCTTAGCAACTTCAGCTCTTAAATGAAGTATTTTATATTCTGATTAAAAACTTAGAAAATAAAAACAAACCCAGAGCCTTGACAATATTCCTTTAATTTTAAGCTTTCCAGTAAAAGGTGGTCTTCATGCAGCTCTTGCCATGTATCACAGATATGCTTCTCTATGTGGTGTCACCAGCATACCAAGTACGTGTTCCGTTCTTAGTCATTTGAGAAGGCTGAAAGCTTTGAAGCTTTTAGTGCTATTTGCTTGTATGTCTAGTCATTGCAGTCCCAATGTCTGTGGTTTATCTTTTCAAGTTCAAGGAGTTTTTAATAATGAAAATGAATACCTCTTTTTTTTTTTCTTTCTCTGTCTTACAGATATAAAGAGGCTAGCTGAAAAGGAAGACTGGGTTGTTGACAATGAAGGTTTGACATCGTTGGTGGGTATACTTGTGTGTTACAGGCACTGTCTTTGGATTATTTTTTTTTTTTTGAGAAGTGCAAATAAACTGGTTTGTATGTTCTCCAGAGAAATTTAATCAGTTTTGACTTCGTCTATGCATGTGCATATTGGTATCTACAGTTTTATTAAAATATGAAAATATAGGAAGATAAAAAATCCAAACTATTGGTATAGTTACTTAGGGCTTTCTTAACAGATCCCATCACAAAACACATTTTTTTTGTCTTTACCAAAATGTTTATTTGTACTTCTTAAATTGTTCTGTCTGAAGTAATTTTAACATTACAAGGTAATTGTACTACTAGGTAGCAATATTTTCTAAAATGCAAAAGAGATTGTGAACTTAGTAGTAAGATAAAGTAGCTTCTTAAGTGTGCTAGGATTATCACAGAGGAAGTTATTTTGAGGTAAATGTTCAATATTGGCATGTGACCAACAAAATGAAAGGTGCATTTTCATATCCTAGTACGTCATTTCTTTCACAGGTGGCATGAATAGGGAACACAGCTTGGTCTTGAGTCTGTGCGATGGCTAAGTTTCTTGTCTTTCTAAAGCAGCTCTTTCTCATGTGGGAGTAGTTCTAACATAAAAAGAATGCTTTCTAACATTCCTTACTACGACAAATGTTTTCAGAGGTGGAGGTATGACGTAAGTTCTTTGATGCATATAATCTAATCAGTTACCATTAACATGGAGATTTTGCCACTTCACCTACTGAACAGTATCAGTATTTCTTCTCATACTGATGGTACATAAATCTGTGCATGCAAGGTTCATGTTGAAAAACTCCTTGAGTGACCCCCATTTTCTGTGAGTGAAACTTAGGATCAAAATGGATAAAACTTTGCAGCTCTAGGGTGAGTAGTCCATGGAGTTGCTTATTTGTGAAACTGCCCAAAACCAAATAGTCACCACTAATGGAATAAAATGGTTCTTTCAGAAACTGCTTTCTACATAAGTACAGTTTCTTTTCATTTCTGTGTATTTTATACATGTTAAACAAACAAGCAAACAAACAAACACCTTAGTAACTCTTACCTTATGAAACCTTGCATTTTCGTATTTTTAAGGAAATAACTAGTATTTTCTTTCCCAAGGTTTTTAAGCAGGCTTCCAAAATGGCTCTATTTATAATACTCCTTTTTAAAAAATCAATGCCGTATATTCCAGTTAATGCAGAATTAAAATATATGCTCTAAAATATATTATATTAAACATAGATAAAGCACTTCTGTGTTTTGTTTTTTTTTTTTCCTATCCGGCCTCTTATGTTCATTGACTTATGGGGGAATACTAATTTTTAAGAAAGTATAAATAAAAGGTTTGTAGACTTGTGCCATGTATTGAGAGACAAGACATATCAAGAGATAAGAATTGGGAATAAAGATGCGTAGCATGACTTTCTGCCTTAAGTAGGGTTATTCAAATGTGTCGGAATAATTACTGCTGACCTTTAGTATGATTTTTGTCGAGATAAACGATAATAGCTTTAATTGTTAAGCAACTTATTTTAGGGATAGTTTACTGAAGTAAATAATTTTTTTTGAGGTCACAAGTTCAGTTCACATCAAAATGCTTCATAACTTAGTAGGCATACTACCATGGAATTGGTCTGTAGCTGAATAAATAGGTCACTTATCTGTTATAACGAGAAATTGAACTGAAAAGCAACTAATTTAGGAGATTGCCTACACACAAACAACAAGTGTCTTGAAACCAAATTCAGATAAACTAGTGAGATGCTTTCTGGAAATAAACAGTAGTGAGTAATGGCTAAAACACAGCAAGCACATTGTAGGTGTGACTTAAAAACAATCTGCGAAAGCAGAATGGGCCTGTGGGAGGGAGAATTGCTTTGTATATATTATCTAAGGGAATGCTCCACCGCCTTTTTTAGTTTTTCTTATTTGCTTCTATAAATATGTTTGAAGTTGAGTAGGAGGGCATGAAGCAGTCACAACATACATACTGTAGGAAGGAGTGTTTTGGGGCAATTCGGATATTATAACCAGATTTATAGCTTCTGGTCTTGGTTTCAGTTGCCATTGACTTGGGCAAGTCCCTTAACATTTCTGTTTTCACTTTATTCATCTGCAAAATGGAGGGGGAGAAAAGATCTACTGCAAAAGCTTCTGTTACTTTATGCTTCGGCTGTATCCTTACAGCATCTTTGTTAACAAGTGCTTAACAACCTTTTGTATATTTAGAAGTCACCCATGAATTCCTTGTGTACAACGTTTTCATAGATTCCCCCTTTTGAGGCAGTGGTTGAGACATGCCAGATCTTATTGGTGGCAGTTGATTATGTTTTGTCATAATGAGATTAGCTGCCTACTGAAGTAGAGTTCACTGTGGTAATATTGTAATAAAAAATAACGAGCATAAACAAGGACCACGCAGTGCCTTTGGAGACACCTTCGGCTTAAGACAGAAACTGTATTTTAAGTAGGTAGGAAATACTGGTTAATAATAACTCCTTTAGCATTCATATTCCAGGAAAGCGATACAGTAAGACAGAGAACCAGCTTTCCTCAGTTTCATAATACGCAAAGGATAATGTATATGAATGGCTTTCTTCTCCTAAGGTGTGGTGTTTTATGATACAGAAACAAAATATAACAGCAGCACTTTACTGCTGTTCTTTTTCTTCTGAGCCAATCCAAAAATAATAGAGATAGTCTGAGTGGCCCTTCCTTCATGCTTTTCAGGTTGCCGTACAGGAATCACACTCATGTTCCACATCCACTCCAGCATTTACAGAAATACAGATTACTCCTAAGCATTAAGTGGGTGACATATCATAAACTATTTACGGGTTTAAAAAACAGAAAAACACAAATTTACATGGCTTAGCTTTTTCATCCGTCTCTCTGACCCATATCCAAAGGAATGATGTCCCTGTTTCATAGAACCGTGATGTCTCTCTGCATTGTACAGCAGCTTCCTGCCTCATACCAAGCCGGCAGACTCAGAGAAAAAAGTGACTTTAACAGGGAAGAGAGAAAGATGAGGAAAAACTGACTAATGACTCTGATGCGGTGAACTCATTTGCACTTTCATAGTGAAATTGGTACATGCATCAAGACATTCGTGCTTCAGGTTTGGAAACCGTGGAGGTTTAAAAAAAATAGTCCCCCAAACAGTCTTTATTTTTCCTCCTTATGAAAGCTATTTCAGTCCACTTTTCTTAGAAATATTTTGCTGAAATTAAATGCAGAAAAAACAGATAGACAAGGTGAAATTATGTCCCAACTTAGATCAAGGGAATGTGTCATAGGCCTCTATAATGTAATGTATATGCTACCACAAAAAAATGCTATAAAGTTCTTTCATGACCCTTCTAGAGGAGGCTATTCAGTGGATAAGTCAGATAAAGATGCTCATTATCTATTGTAATAGTTTTGTAGATAATCACATCATTTCAGAAGTATCTTATCAGTATATGAATTGTGATTTGCTCCTTATCCCAAATAAAGAGTTTGCCATATGGAATGGAATTTTTATACATTTGCTTGTGTAGTATTTATTTTATGTGGAATGCTTATCTAGAAGCTAAAGAGTCATTTGCCTTTCAGCCATCCCAGTTTGAACAGTGCATTATCCATTCCTTGCAATCTCTAAAAATTGTGCTGGACTGCAAACCTGGAGAGGCCAGTGTAAGTTTTGATTTATACTTCTAATTTCTTTTTATGTAAATTATTACTTTTTATGTAAATTACTATTACGTTTCAGAACAAGAACTTTCAAAGAATGATACAGGATTCTAACTTTTCCTTTTTTTTTTTAACTTGCACCCTTTTCACTGCTGCTAGCTTTTTATTATTATCATTTATATTTAGTTTATTTCCTTCCGTTAAGGTTAATTGTATGTATATGGGGTGGATGAACCTATATTTAAATTTTTGAAGCTGTTCTTTTAGAAAAATGCTACTAATATACTTTTCAGATTGCCATAGATGTGACATATATACACACACACATGTATGTGTATGTGTATATGTATACGTATGTATATATGTGTACGTATATATTTATTCCCAGGAGTTTCTCTTAACTCAATAGTGTATCTGAACTACTAGTAGAACATTAACTCAGCTTTCTAATTCTGCAAACTTTATACTAAATCAGGAGTCTTGCCTATCCACATCCACTTAGTTTATTGAGGCCACGATTAAACATGGTAATGATGATGAAATAATGGTTTCCTCAGTGATCTGAGGAAGTTTAACCTCAGTTTAACACTTTTCCAAAGCCCCTTGCACCCTTCTGTATGGGTATTGTTTCTGTCTCCTTTGTTATTTCATTGTTCATGACTAGCTTGTGCAGTTTCTTAATGAACATTATTCATAAGAATGTGCTGTGCATGGTGAATCCTTTTTGTTTATCTTTGAATATCCTAGGTTTAGCTGCAATTCTGTTATCTGACTGTACTAGTTCCTAGGATTTCCTTGTCGTTAGTGTTTTAACACCTCATGCTTGTCAAGCTGCTTATTTGGACTTACTTTCTCCCCATTTTTAGGGTGGGGAAAAAATGAAGTTGATCTGTGAGAAAGCATTGTGTCCCAGCAGTCATTCACATAATTGTGTTGTCTCTGAAGGGACAGATTACTCAGGCCTTCTTTGAGAATAAAGCTTTGTGAAGCTGTTCCATTGAAATAATGTGCTTATATCTTCAGGTGTTCCAGCAACAGAAAACACAAGAGGATGTGTGCCAGCTAAGCATTGGGATCATGCAGGTAACTCAAATGTTTTGAAGTATGAAATTGTGAACACAAGTGAACAACAAAATGTATGCTTTGCATCCTTCCCAACTTCCAAAGGGTAGCTTAAATTGATGACAGTACCTTAAGCTGATGACAGTATGTTTTTCCTCTAATACACTCTGGGATCATGCCAAATGTTTTACTTGAGAAGTATGTAGACGCTCCTAGCTGAATCTGATGATATCAAATCCTGAGTGTGTGGGTTATTGACATGTTTTAGAATTTTACTGAACCACCATCATTGTGATCGAGATACTTGCTGAACTGATGTCAACTAGCATTGATATACTACCATAAAAGGAGCAATGCTATTTTTCATCAGCTGAGGATCTAGATTCTTTTTTTAAAAACCACTAAAATTTGGTGTTTTAAAACCATATATATTTGAAATCAGGTAATAGCATGCTTTGGGCTTCTGAAACATTTTTATAGTATTCTCAGATAAGAAATCTTGAGTAAAAGCAAAAATTGGATTTTAGTGATGCTTCTGTGATGTTTACTTAAATGCAACTCTTCAGATTGAACATGAAAATTATTAGCAATGCGTTCTTTGCAAATCATAAATTTTTATCGTCATATGATTTTAGCCATATGTAATAGAAATCACTTAGCAGGATGAAAACCACCCTTTTTTGCCACGAGTAAAGAGTGTGATGCATATAAAATTAAAAATAGATATTTAAAATGTTTAACAACTCTACTAATGCATATGAGGTTTAAGCCAGTGAAAGGTGATGATGATTGTTCTGCTTCTATTGACTGTAGTAAAAGTGAATTTAAAATTATTTTTCAGTTCTGACAGAAAATATGGATGTTACTTTGTTTCCTAGGTTTTCATAGACTGTTTGGAACAATTGAGTACCAAAGCTGATGGTGACATAGATACAGCACAGTAAGTAAAATAAACATGACCCAATTGTAATATTCTGCAATTGTGGGTACAGGTCTCACATTTTGGTGGTGGTGGTGGTGACTTTATCCCTCTGGTGTTACATATTTCATATTAATACTCTTGCCTCTGGCTAGTGTTGCTTTGAAATACAATTAGATACTTTTTATGCTAAAATTTGAGTGATATAAAGTAATAAACATTGTACAAGATAATTAATATGGTATTCGTTATACCATTTTTTTTCAGTGACAGGCTTTGTAGTATGCTATAGAAGTGAGTATGTTGTTTTTTACATGACCTGACATGGAATGAATTATCTTTGTCACTAAGCAATATTTACTCATGGAGATCTAGCCACTGCCTTTTTTTTCCCTTCTGTTTCGACTAGATATTAGTATTCCTGCTAAATTCTTGAAAGGTTGTTCCATAATTGTTCATGAGCCAGTTATTTTGGAGACCAAAGCAGTCAGAATAGCCTGAGTTTTCAGAGCACAAATAACTTTTGTGAAATGTTAGAGAGTTGGTAAATATTATAACCCGCAATATGCATTAGAATCAGGTCAATTAACTGTATTCCTAGTATTATTTTTATTTGCTATTTGGATGACTCTGATGTCTAGATAGGTGTAAAAATAGAGCAGAATCTGCGGCAAACCAGAGAACTTGAAGACATTGAAAGTGCTTTAAAGAAAGGTCTGCGGTCCTGTCTGTCCACAAAGCTCTTGCAGGCTTTCTGGACATCTTAATGTGGGCTACTTTATTATCTTATGTGAGGCAGGGGGTGATGGTGGGGTGTTGACACAAAATTCTAGTCTTTTGTTCCAAGTGTTTATTTGAACTCATTATTCATGTATCAAATAGTCAAAATCACTATGCTACTCACAATTTAAACAATATTCCCAGTCTTTCAGTTGATGTTTCATCTCCAGATTTGTTTGGAAGCATTCATGAGGACTCGAGTCTTTCTTCAGTAAGTTTGACTTGTTTTTAAAAGCTGATGCAAAACTTAATAATTCTCAAAGTTCCAGGAATGTGGTGTTTTTATTCTTTTTTTTTTTTTTTTTAATTAATTGTTTCAGATTTTAAGGGTTTCTTTTTTAGAGAGCAAGTCTGTATTATAGAGGCATTTTCTAATATATACATTAAGAAATATATGTACAAGAATATAAGGTTAGAAGGCTTGAACATAAGGGTATTTTTAAAAGCACTGTGTATGATATCTTAGTATACTATCTTAAAGTAAGTAATTAAGACAATTTCTGAAACCAGGCCTTCCTCAGAAACTAAAATGGCATCACTGAAATCCGCGAAAATAGCATTGGCATTAAAACAGCTGACAGTTTAACTTTTGACTTATTACCATGATTTAAATGCTAAGAGCTGGTCTGGTTATTGGTTATTTTTAAAAATACATAGAGGTACAGATAGTCAGTAATTTAGTTTTTCCAAAAAGAACTTACATTGCTGAGTGTAAGTATTGATTATTTCTGTAACTTGTTTGTTTGTTGCTGTTTTAAGAAATTGAAATGTTGTACTTTGCTTAATATAATTTTTTTCTGGAGGGATGATGACATCTTTTTCTGATAGAAAAAAAATGTCCTTGTTCCCTGAAAGAAACCTACTAAGAAGCTCTTTTGAGGTTAATGTTACTTGGTGCAGGTTTAAATGTTGTCAGAATCCTGGCGTTCCTTCATTTGCAAGAGCAGAGCAATGATCGTTCCCACTAAATAAACAATCACAGGTTGCAAAATCCAACCAAGTGTCTGAATTGCAGACTGTACTGATTTATAGTTTCAATCTTTCATTCTTACAACACATGGATTTTGATACTGATTGTTGACAAAATAATTTCTTGTGGTTGTTCCGGCCCTCCTGCCACTTTTCATGGGTATGACCATTTTAAGTTAAAAAAAATAATAATTTTAGACAATATTTGATTTCCATGGTATCATATTTATTCTATAAATCACAGAACACTGTCATTTCTGTTATGGTTGAGTAACAAGAACAGAAAAAGTGAGTGAGCACTCTAACATTTGTCACTATTTGTAAAATGCTTATTTTTGAATATTATATATACCAACAGATGAGCGTTTAAAGTAGTAGGCAACTGCACATCTCAGTACTAGTCATCATATTGCTAGAAGACAAAACTGTCAGAAATTTTTCTGAGTCTGAAAGTCAACATCATTTTTTATCAGATCTTGACTATGATTATGCTGATTTCATTGCCAAATAATTTTGTTTGCAAAATATTTGCCATTGTTGATTGTGAACTCCCATCTGAGGTTGAAAATATTTTTCCATTAGTGGAAAGAAAGGGGAGAGGGAAAAACAAATCTGTTAAAGTAGTTCTATCTCTTTGGTTGCCTCCTCTTTGGAAACTATACCTTGTTGCACCAGGGTCAGGGAAAAGCAGTTCTGATATCTCAACTCCAGAGCATATTTGATCTTCTTGTAATAATAATAATAATAATAATTAAAAAAAAAAAAGTCATAGAAGAGAGGTAAGTTACAAACATCTAGAATTTTTCAAATTTTGTCGGGTACTTCAGAACTTTCCGGTATTTTAGAATGGGTGGGTATATTTGTGCCATACCTGTTTTGTTTCGCTTGTTTTAGCCAGCTTCATGTAAAGGTGAAGATGATCTTCAATTACATTTTATGATGGTCATAATTCTTTTTCTTGAAACAAGGTAAAAGCCAGAAACAGTTTCCTGGAAAAATGTCCAAATCTAGTTTTTGTACAGAAGTCTTAACCACAGTTCTGTATTAGTCACAGTTATTCCAGTGAATGCTCAAGATCCTATAAGAAAAAGCATAGATGTTCAGTCATCATGCCTTATATTTACTCAGTTTTGTTCACAAAATATTACTAAACTCTGCTTTATTTATCAGCATGTCTATCGCACAGAGTCAATAAGATAGTACACATTTAGTTGTGCTAAAATTTTGGTCAAGCTGATTCTTCTGTTTGTTTATTTTTGTTTTGTTTTGTTTTTCTAATTGTTATATTCTTTATCTTTTAAAACAAATTTTTAGGAACAAAGAGTTTTAATTGCACTCAGTAACTGCTGCTATCTGGAACGCCATACCTTCCTAAATATAGCTGAACATTTTGAGAAACATGGCTTTCAAGGTGTTGAAAAAATAACTCAAGTAAGTGAGAACAGTGGAATGAAGTGTCATTGCTTGAAGGAAACAGTTTGTACTCGTTTTATTTTCTGTGGGAATTAAGTGCAAGTGTTCAAATGACTCTTGAGTGAGCCTTCTACAAATGAGTGAGACTCCAAACATCGCTTCATGGATACAACAATAATGATGATATGGTTGTATGCATTTTTATAAGGCTTAGGTAGCTAGGGTAGAAAATATGACTTCTTATTCAAGATTTGTATGTTCACGGGCAAAGCTTATCAGATTTCTCAGTAAAGCTGTTTAATGTCACTGTGTTTTCTTAATGCAGAGAATAAAAGATCTTTATCTCAGAAATACACTTGATAAATTATTTCATCTGGCAATCTGCATTACTGATAGCTGTTGTTCATAAACTAGTTCAGGTTTTTTGTTGTGTTTTTTTTGTGTGTGTTTTTTTTTTTCTTTTTCAAAGAACGAAAATGTCAAAGTGGGCGGTAGTAGCTGTCTCATTTTCCTGCCTTTTTGTAAAGATTAATCATTTTTTATGAGAAATGTTGTGACTTAATCCTTAGGACCATAAAGTTGGTGTATTTCCAGAAACATTTGTTGATTGGAAGTAAAATGTTATCTCTTCCAGTATAAAGTAAAATATTTCACTTGAACTGATGTTTCTACTATATAGTACATCCCTAGTCCTCTTCTGTCTGAATGTTTGAATTTTTGTGGCTGAAGTTATTTTGAATAACATTTAAGTGTGGCTGATATGATTTGTATTGACAATGCAGTATATGAAATTACTCTGGATATCATCATTCTTTGATGCTTAGACAATCAAGAGATGAGCTACGGGCAGTTAGTGTTGACAATATAGGCACATGAGATGTGCTATATATTCAACGCTCTGTCTTGTACAGCCATATCACAGTATTGCCTTTAAATGTCTAGTAGGTTCCCAAATAACAAAATTAAAATGTTGAAGTCACAGATTAATTTCAAATTTATTTTAACCCTTGGAAAACAGGGACTGATTCAGTCCTGAATATTTGGTACAAATCAGGTGATAATGCTATCTAGCAGGATTTGGATAATCAGATAGTATCTTAAGATGGCAACTGTTGAAACCTTCATTAATTTTAAGAGAGGTTATAAGTTCACAAAGGCTTAGGAGGATTGGATGATTGTTTCAGTTTTTTTTTGTTATGTCACCTAGCTTTCTTTGTCTCTTAGTTTATTTAATTATTTATTAGGTTAAAAAAATACAGCAAGGAATTGGCATTTTTTTTTAAACAGGATTTGCTGTTATCTGAGGAGACTTGAAACAAAACTATATATTTCACTTGTTAGCTTTGTAAATTGAATTTTAAAATGAACTTTGTATTTTATGTTGGTAAAAACTATTTGTTAGGTTGGACATTTTTTCCGATTAGAAGGGAAATCATTATTATCTCCATATCTCCATATTCTGGGAAAAAAAAAAAAAAAGTAAAGTGATAACCGAGGACATTTTCTTACATTCTATATATTTATCTCTTTGTTTTTTTCCACAGGTGCAAATAACTAAGTTGCATAAAAATGGCCAAATTTAACCCTCTGTTTTAGTGCATGCCATCTTTGCTCATACTTAGAACATTCACCAATAATTTTATTTAATTTCTACATAGTTATTTTACAATTGCTCTTCCACGGTGATTTTATCATCAGTTTATTCAGTTAGCAACTGGAATAAAATGTGTGCATCCCAAGATGGTTATCATAGCTTCTTGATTAAGCTTCTGAATATAATTGTCTCCAAAGTTCTGGTGTTCAGATTGTGCAGAGTAGTTACTAAGATAAAGGCTCAAAATGGCTTTAATACAAAAATGGAAATAGAAGTTCACAGCAGAAATATATCAATAAGAGAATTGTATATTTTTATAAAAATTTATTTTATATTTTACTCCCCCTACTTGGGAGTCAGGAAAATTAGTATACACAATGGATGTTGTTGAGGACATCTCTTCCCCGTCACACCCCATCCAGGGCACAAAAAAACATTCAGAAGAATTGTTCTATCTTGTAACCTTTCCAACAGCTGAAAAACAAGGTTACCCACCGTTATCTTAATTGTGCACTGAATTTGAAATCAGTTGAAGAGAACTAATGTGAAGAAAGGAAAAAAAAAATGTAGTAAACATGCAGGTGGTCTTTTTATTTAGTGACTGCAGAAGTAGGAGGTGGCATCTTTTAATTCTAAAACACTTTGTTAAGGACAATCAAAGCAGTTCCACAGATCCTTTGAATGGTGCATGATGATTGGAACTTCCCAGTGGAACTTGTATCCTTCCACCCTCGACTCATACCTAAGCTGAAATTGTCTATGGATTCTTACTGTCCTTAATTGCAAGAAATTTGAGTGAAATATCTTTTGAAACTCATTCCAGGTTTGCATTTCTGCATTTCTGTGTAAGGGATTACAGTACATTTTTGAATGTACTGAGATTACAGTACATTTTTGAATGGTTTCTTTTTCAACTCTTCTTTCAACAGGCTGTGAGGTAGAAGAGGAAATAGAAGAAGGTAGTCTTGATTCCTTGCTTGGCGCCAAATTCTCAGTGCTTTATGAAAATGCTGCGCTCAGGATATATATATCTTCTTGTGACATATTAGAGGAGGTTCATCAGATAGAAAATCAGGAAAGTGGTGATCACTGTTACTTCTGATCACCAACTTCACCACCCCAACTTTGCTGAACCTGGGAGATTATTTGACCTCATTAAGACCTCTGCTTTCCCATGCACTCATCATCTCATTCCTGAAGGCTTATCTCTCTGTCTATTCCTGACTCAGAAACTGCAGTTTACTTTTCTCCTCACTTGGCAATATACAGGCATACCAGAGGAGAGCACAGTTTAGAAACATCCATGCAATGAAGAAGCTTTCTCCTTAATTCTGCAGCTTGTAGCATTAAACCTTTTGTCTGTTTTTCGCAGATAAAGAATGATAAGAAGTTGATGTTCTTTTCTTTCTTTCTTCTTCTGAATTCCCAGTTTTGTCTAGAGCCCTGTTGTTTCTGCAAATTATCCTATTATATAAATCTGCTTTTTACCCTAGTGATTGAGGAAAATGAGCAATAGTGTAAAAGTTTTACTTTTCTATTTCTTGAGCTCATACCCACAAACATAAATACATATAACCAGAACTCACATGTTATTTTCAGTCTATTGTGTTTGCATTTAGCATACATTACCATACTAAGATACTGACTTTCTACTTTAACATTTTATGATATGGTTTGTGTTCCAGAATTGCTTTAGAAGCTGTAACTACAGAAGGATAACTGTGTTTAATAAAATAGAATTGTATAAAATTTAAAGTTGTTCATATACAACAAATAAATTGTACATATCCCTTTAGCTTTCAGTGTGGCTAAATGTTGTGAAGTACTAAAAATTCCATTGAGAGCTGTTAAATAGAAAAATTCTGCAGGTGTTCGTGAGCTGCAGCTTAGGCATCTGTTGTATGGAGATGCCTTGGAGTCGAGAAGTTCACATGCATGGTTTCAGAAGTCAGAGGCTCCTTAATGCATGCGTTTTCAAGTACACAGCTGATAACGAGAAATTGTAACGCTACAGTTGATAGATTTTAAGTATCCTAAGAAAATCTTCATGTTTTATGATGGAAATTACTATGGGCATTGGTAAAATTCAGTTTTTAGTTGGTGGAAGATCAAGACCTCCGGACAGGCAGAAGAAAATCATGCCAGTAGGCAGTTATGGAATGATCTGCCTGCTTTGATATTTCTTGGACCTTTCCCCAAAATACTTGTTGCTGAGCACCATCGGGAAAGATTTTATAGTGGCTAGGATGGACAGAGAATATGGAATTTCCTGCTTTTTTATATATGTATTTATGAACTGAAATGTGTAATTGCTACTCTTTACTGAAAATTAAAGATGATGTTCTAAGGTTTTTGCATATGCAATTTAATTCATATAATTAATGACTATTTATGTTTTGATTGCTTGTTTTTAGGTTAGTATGGAATCCTTGAAAGAGCTGGATCAGAGACTGTTTGAAATGTACATTGAATCCAAGGCAGATCCTATAGTGGGGTCATTAGAACCTGGCATTTACGCAGGTTATTTTGACTGGAAAGATTGTCTTGTTCCAGCAGGTAAATATCTGCTTATTAAACTCTGAAATTATTTTAACAGTGATTGATAGGGACTAAAATATACTGTACAATTAAAAACTTTTTTTCTAGTCTGTTTTTAACTTTTGACAAGTTCTTATTATAAGTTTTTCTCACAGATTTTACTTAGTTCCTAAATAATTTTTGAAATACCCCTGAATGATTAAAGCAGCTTTTGTTATTGATAATCTCTTTAATGCTTGTTTTTTGTGATTATTTTGCTTCATTGCTTATATATAATAGAAATTATTATAAGAGACATCTTTGCTATTTTCTTATGAAATTCATTGAGATTGTTTGGAATTTTTTTCCAAAGAATCTGGCCACTTTGGTAATAGGCATAATTACAGTTCTGAAAAGGTAAAATTATGAGCAAATGCATACTATAAAAGTAGTTCAGCAACAATTGTTAAACCATTGAAGAAGGGCAGGAATATGGTATTTAGAATGACTGAGATGTTAGTCATTTATTTAGGTGCTTTAAGAACCTCCATTTTAAGGAAGCATATTATGAATCTGATTTTTTCAGCAGTGAATACTGTGCACGTTAACATTTAGGTCCTTTGAACATCATATTTGTCATTTCTAAAACTAATCCAGCTAAATCACCATATGAATGTCTAGCTAATACGAAGTTGAAATTAGTTTTAGTAACAGTACTTGGAATTTTGGAGGTGATCTACTATTAATTTTCAATAAATCAATGATTGACATGACAATTTGTACTTTCTTGGTTTGATTGTTTCTCATAGCAAGCTTAGTAGAAATTCTGTGGTACTTTGATAGGGAGGTAATTACAAGAAGCACACTTGTAATCTGTGAATCAAGAGCTGCAGTGCTTGCTCACTGGGCTGTAAATACGCAAAAAGCGTAGGGTTTGTTACTTTTGAGAAAAGTATCTCTTTGATCTTTCGCTATTACTTTTGTGCTTGGAATATAAGCTCTAATACAATATAGAGCAGAAATAACTTAAATTTTCATCTTGTACATTCGAATTTATATATAAATAATGCATAATTTATCATTGTGCTTGAAGTGTGTTTTTGCTTGACGTGATTGTATTCCCACAAGCAAAGAAAAAGTTGAACAGCTTTTTACATGCTCAGTTCCCGATTCAGTGCATTGGGATCTACTTATGAGACTCACACTACCTTTAGGATTGTTTTTTAGTATTTTTTTCATTTAAAGATAATACCGAACTTCTATTAGAGGTGTACCTTAGTCTGTTTATTTTCCAGTACGTTGTTGGGTTTACATATTTATCTGCATCTTTTTCATAAAATTCAAAGTGAAGATGGTGTATATTAGCCTTCTCTGCATATCATAGTGTTGCATAACACGTGTCAATTTAAAGTAGTAAAAAAGTTTTTTCTGTTAATCCACAAAGTAAAGGTGTTAAGAAGAACATGTTGTCACTTCTTTAGAAACTTCACCTTGACGATCCATCTTTCAGATGGATAAATCCTGTCAGATGTACTGTATTGAATATTGGTATAAGAAGTGTGACTTTAGCTTCAGTTTGTCTGCCTTTTGCTGTAATTATATGATCTTGAAAATATGTGGGGATCTGACGATAAAGTTAGTGACTAGGAAAGCCATCCTTTTAGATGAGATAAATAGACTTAATTATTGAAGAGGACTGAAAAAAAAAAAAAAAAAAAAAAAAACTCTTCATGGGGCACATGCAAATCTGACTTTATCTAGTATTCAACAACAAAAAAAATTAATCAGCAAGCATATAGCTGGTATTTATAATAAACTTTTAGTCACAAAATGAAATTGTACAGCAAGATTATATTTGAGAAAATGTACAGCAAGATTATATTTGAGAAAATGTACCCTTATATAATCTAAAGGATGCAGTACGTTGCAGTACTGACATCCCATCCTTTTTCTCCTTGAGAGTAAAATGAAAAGAGAAAAAAAACTAGAATTCATATCTAAGTATAACATGAAAAGCATCGACATTATTAAACTAAAACAGCATACAGGTGACTGGGAATGGGCATAACCAAGTCGAGCATACAGTTCACTCAAGGACTTGTTAAAAGATCAACACATTGGATTGGTGACAAAAAAAATGCATGTATCTAGTGGAAGTTAGCATCTGTTCTTCAGTAGTATTTATGGCTGCAAAACATAAAAATTTGATTTGAGTCATTTGGCCAATTTAGATCTTGATTTTTGTAGCCTTGATTTTAAAAAAAGAAATGTGTTGATGGTGTTGGCAAGGCAAAACATTTAGGTGTCAGTTGTGTTCCTGAGTGGTGCTATAAATGGTATGTAGTATTGCATAGTCGAAGTTATTTGATGTTCATTAGTGAATACAACTATACTTGATAGCCAAGCCATGCTAGTTTGGGCTGAAGTTTTTTTGTATGGTGTTACTGCATTAGCTTTCAAATATGCTCATTGTAGGATGAGGGTAATTTCTGACAGTAACAGTTCTAGTTTTAAAAGTAATCAGTGGGAGAATACATCAATTTGCCCATATTTAAAAGATAAGGTAAGAATGTAAGTAACTTCACTGTTACAGTGTGAAACTTTCAAGCATTCCATCTGAAGACTGAAGACTTGACCAGAGTTGGGGCCTATTGATGCCATGGATAAACCTTTTGCAAAGGACATTTTGGAAAAAAATGTAACTTTGAAAAATCTCAGGAATTGGTTAGAAATAACATTTAAGAATTTCCTGTTAATGAATTTTCTGTGCTGGTAATCCAGCCCACAACTTCAATCCTGCAACTGTTCTGAACAATTTTATTGGTCAAACACACTAGCAAGTACTCTGTTCTTGATGCTCCCTCTGCTGTTACCTAGCAGAAGGAAGAAACTGGAAGTTTGAATTCAAGTGCAGAGAACCAAATCTGGATTATCTGGAAAGATAATGGTTTTGGGTAGATGGAATTGTTCATGGGGAGAATATAAAAGTGGATAGAAAGTAGGGTGGCCGAAGTGGAAGCAACAGAGTGGAACAGAAAGATTGTGAGAAAGACTGACATCAAACAGGGAATGAAAGTGGAAAAAGGAGGGAAAATAAGCCTGGCTAAGCAAGGTAAACATAAATTAATGTAGCATTTAGAAATAGAATTAATACAGGAACAGATATAAAGGGATGCTGTAAGCAAGAGACAGACCTGAAATGAAATACAAATAAAAAGGCAGAGAGGCCTGCTGCTGTGTAGATCGGTGAGCTTTTCAGAAACTGGAACAGAATCCGACAAAACACCTCAATCTTATGCTTTCAGCAAGTATCTGTGAAAGGCATTAGTAAAGTGTGTCCTCGTTGCCTTCAGACATATTTATGTTACTGGTGATTTTCTTTGCAGAGCTGGCAGAAATTATTTGTATGTTACTAGATGCTTAGTTCAGGCAATAAATATCACATGTTCTATCTAGAATCACTGAGAAACACTATATCCTAAATGTTTTGCTTTGCCAATGCCATCAACTTTATTTCTTTTTTTGAATCAAGGCTATAAAAGTCAAGGTCTACATCATTAGCTAATCAATATATATCTCAAATCAATACAAGTCTACTATGTAGAAGTTACATATATGTATTGCTACCAATTCTGTTGCTGAGCCATATAGACCAATGTAATAAGAAAATTTCCTGTTTTCCATTCTGTTTTTCTGTTTGCTTTCTTTCAAAAGTCAGTAACAGTTATTTGCAGAAAGCCTACACAACGACACTCAAGTATAATTTAGTTTTTAAATAATAACATTATTTCCAACATGGGTACACTTGACTTGCTTCACAAAATGGAGGCCGTTTTGGAGATAAAAATGGGTTTAAAATTAATTGGATATGTTACAGGTAAGAAATCTACCCTCAGCTGTAACAGATTTTGAAAAATCAATGAGGCATTAAATGGGAGGAAAAAACGGCGGAGGCAGGATTCTGTTCTTGCCTCTGCAGGGTTTTTCTGCTTTTTGTTGTTAACTCAATTGAGCATTTTTGTCTTTATTTTTAAAATGCCTAGTTTGAATCCTGTCTATTTGAACATTCATTTTTAATATACTTGCCTGAAGTCTTGTAAGATATTGACTATTCAGAAAAATCCTACCAAAAGTCTTCATAGTCTATACTTTACATCATTAGTGCCCTTCCAGTCATTTGTCTTCAAGTACGGGGACACTGTTTCCTTACATCATATAATTCTTGTGAAAATATAAGAATAGGAAATACTGTAATATGAACAGTTATGAAGAAGAAATCAGAATGAAATTAAGAAACCCACCTTTTGAGCAAGTTTGGAAAAATGTTTAATACTGAAGTTTTATACCCTTCTTCTCTCAATGTGGAAAAAGCATATGCCCTCCTCTGTTAGGCAGCTGTCCTGTAATTATTAGATATTTACTTATACATATGTTTTTTGTTACAGTTTTAAATATAAGGGAGGGCAAATTGTTTGCATTGGGCAAATTTTAATTTAGCCTGTGTGCTAAAACTTTTATTACTTAGTTTTTCAATATATACGCTCTTTTCAATATGAAAGTTCTGAATGTCAGTAAGAACTTGTACACAGTCCAATTATACATTTGTCCCTTTATTTTGATCTAAGGAGTAAATCACTGCTGGTGGTAAGAGGCAGAATGATTACCTTATTTATTGTTAATAAATAACTTTCATTTAAATTTTCATTTTAATTTCAATGTCGACTTCTGAGTCTTTACAACAAAGTCTTCAATTTTAACATGCAATAACAATGAAATCTTTTTTTTTGCTAGAAACATTGTTCTAATTTAGTATATGTTTCTGACAGAATTAAGAGAGATGTAAGTGATAATGAGAAACATAGCGTTAATCAGTTGCCAGGTATGTTTTTAGATTATTTTCATTTTGTGTGTAGTGGTCAATCATCTAGTGTGTTGTACAGGTTTTTTCCCTCTACATTCAATCTTTCTTCTTTTTTGTTCTTATTTAATTGTGTTCTATTTTGTTTATTTGTTTCTTTTTTTTTAATTTAATTTAAAATTGAAAACCTTTTATCTCAGTCACCTGAAAAGTTAAATTAGACTCTAATCTCTTCTGGATTCCAAACCTAGAGTCTTTTCAAGGGTTAATGAAGTGGTTGTGTTACTCTGAATTTGGATAGAAAAGATTTCTGTGCACTGAAGTTTGTACAGTACAAGCAAAGGTATTTGTAGTATGGGGGCCTTCAGTCTTTTAGATGATTAATATGTGGTGTGCATGCAAATGTCAAATAATTTTTAATAATGTAGCAAGGTTAATTATATTTTATTTGCTTATATACAACTTCTACATAAATTTGAGACTATAGTCAGTTTGGCTGTACTTACCACACTGTACTTGTTAATTTTTCTAAGGAATTCAAATACAGTGATCCTTCATTATTTATGAAATGCTGGCCTGCTGTGCAGTCTAGGCAACATTCATTCAAAGTTAACAGTATACAGAGTTGCAGAGGTTAGCCTACCAATCTCAAAATATGTATCTTCTGCATTTCACTGGCATTTTTTGTAGTATTTAAAATTTTACATTGTATTGAAAGTTTCAGGTGATCTCACACTTTCATATGGAAGTTGGTTGTTTGTGGTTTTTTAGAAATTCGTTCTGTACTTGGCATAAACTGAGTATAGTAGAGTTAAATCTGAATTTTATTTGTCACAGTAATGGAGAATTGTTTGAAACATTTCAAATATATCAAATGCCACTCTTACAGTAAAAGATTAAGTGCGTCAGATATGCTAAATCAGATTTGATATACTTGTCACATCTCTTATCTGTTATTTGTCTAATTTAAAAATCTAATAAAAATTTCTAATGGCAATAGCCTGATGAAAAGGTACTCAACAGTTAAAAATGAAATATCAAAAGGCATATTTAATTTGTACTTACACAGCGACACACTTGTCAACCCTAACTTTTCTTCTTTTGTTTAATTTGGGGCACCAGCACCCTGCTTACATTTAAGATGACAAGTGCATTTACATCTAAAAAACATTTGGATATAGTAGATTTTTTTGTTGTTGTTGAGAACTAGGCAATTACTTTTTGACTGAAATGCACAAAATAGTTTGGTTTGAAATAACTGTAACCCTTTAGATTGCTTCTAACATTTCAAATGGATGGTTTCAGAATTAATCTTACTTGGTTTAGATGATTTTGAATTCTCACAGATCAAACTAGTGATGCCCTGGGTTTAGGAACTGTCTTTCTTTTTTGTGCCTAATAAGGCCAAATTCTGCTATTTCAGTGCAGGGATAAAACACCTGGTTAGTCTTTTTATGTGAACAGAGAGAAAACAGTGGTGTTTTTTGCAGTTCTATTTCATACAAGAAATAGATTATCTAATGTTAAAAAAATGTCTTATCGGCATTTGTCTATCGGCAAATAAACCTGCAAAGGACTTTTCAGTTATGCTTTTTTTTTTTTTGTTACAAAATGCTTGTTACCTGTTTGTGATGCAGTCATGGGTATATGCCATTAGTTACTTATTTTCATCCAGCTCATGGACTAAAAGCAGAGGGTGCAGGCAGAAGCCTTACATGCCTTACAGTTTGCCCATTCTTGCACTGTGTACAATTGTGTTGCATTTTATTGCAGTGTTTAAGTTGCATTTCAGAATGTACAGAGTGTTTGAGGTTGGTGAGAGTGCCAACATTAGTAACTGAAAAGGGAACTTACCTTTGACTGCTAGCAACTGCAGCAGCAAAGTGATTTTTTTTTTCTTTTTTATCCAGCAGTTAAGTATAGGTGGGTCTTTTTTCTAAGTCCTGGAGGAACTGAGCTGCTGCCAGCTCATCTTGGAAGTGTGAAGGGAAAAAAAAAGGGCTGCACAAAAGCATTTGAAAAAAAAAAAATAATAATTAAAAACAAACAAACAAAAAAATAAACCTGTGGATGCAGATATGCTGTGTGTTTGTTAAGAAACTTTTTTGAACACTAATGTTCTTATACACAGTACTTCGTATGTGCTCTTATTAAATTATGCTGGTTTTGATTCAAACTAACTGCATTTACAACATGCATTAATAAACTGATATTTTTGTCATTATAGCAAAGAAATATTAACAATGTTCTGCATCAGCAATCAAGACCTTACTAGAATGAGTTGAATTCAAAATCCTTAAATGACCTGTCAGCATGTATGATACTCCATGTGTTGCATGATTGCTCTTCCTTCATTTGGCGTACTACACGTAATTCTTGACAAAGTAGAATGATGTACTAAAATCTCAAAGTCAGTGGTTATCACACCATACCTGTTAAACTAATTTTGTAAAAAGAGAAATAAAATAGAATAATCATTTGCTGCTTGATAGAGAAGCACAAATTTCACTGCATGTTTCAAAAAACCTTCATTTGTGTAATTTCATTTTAACCTCAGATTTTTCTTCAATTTCACTTTCAGACCTTCACTTTTCATTACATTTCTTACTTCTGGCAACAGTGAGATTTCTTTAACATATTACATTCGTGTCTGAATTATAAATATTAAAGATCATTCTAGCTGGTGAAATGGAGTGAACGTCGTACCTTCTCAGTCATAGGAAACAGTTAAAAAATATGAGAACAGAAGAAACATCTGTTTCACTGGTTTCCTGTAGCTTCTTTCAGGACATCTTTTTGATTTCTAACTACTATAGAAATCCCAATAGAAACCATCCTGGACAGACATTTCATTCTCCATGTCTTTACCTAATACATAGTGAGTTGCACTTGCATGTAGACTGTATTAGGTATCTTAGTGTGCCTCTGCACACATCTTACATGACATTTTTTCTGCTTCTAAAGACTTTTAGTCAGGTTTCTTGTTGGCTGCTCTCAGGAGTCTCCTGACTCTACATGTTCATCTGCAATTTAACAAGGTTACTTCTTTTGTTTCATCATTGTCTGCCTTTACTCACAATTCTGTTTTATAATGTTTTCTGCCAGTAAGGCTGCTAATAGTTATGTACTAGACTGTCATCCATTTCTCTCCCAACTTCACTTTGGCTTTACCTGTCAAACCCATTCCTGCAATATCTTGTAGCATTTCTGTCTGTGCTCTGCTGAAGACTGTGATTTGGGAATCAGGCTCCAAAAACACTTTATCTTTAGAACTTTTATTTAAAAGTTGGAAAATCTGCATTCTTCTTGGACAAACTGCAAAATTTAAGTGGCCAGTAAATTATATTTTATTTTTAAAGCAGGAGTATTTTGAAAAGAAAAACAGTATAAAAATTTTTCACATGAAAATTTTTAAGATGTATGACAGGCTTCATGTATATTGTTTGAGGAACTGAAGGAGCACAAGCTTGTATATATAAAAATAAAGATATAATGTGATTCTTTGATCAGACTGTATCCTGGTCTTGTAGCTTGAGAATTTTCTGTTTGCGTACCCTTTCTAGCTGATGGTGAGAGAAGTCACTGTAAATACCTAAATGAGATGATTGTTATCACAACTCCAGATATGTCAGTGATAGTAACACCTGATCTGTCCTTTGCTTGAAGCAGAAAACTGGGGATTGGAATCTGTGGTAATGCAGAGAGGAGAAAGAGCAAACATAATTTCTCCTCTTCCACCACCTCCCATTACGTGCATGAATGAGGTGATACCACAAAGGTTTATACTGCCCCAGCCCATTCAACATAGCATGAGTAATAATAAATATTGTCATCATGAGTCATTCTCAGTTGTCTAACTCATTGGCATAGTGAATACTTTCATGTTTACCTGGCATTTGACAGGCAAATGCCTTCTTCAGTTTACCGTTATTCCCTCTATTCTGTTTTCTTAGCTTATTGTGTGCACTAATTGTTTTGTCCTGAGATCTAATTTAGCCTTTGCAGACACTTTGATTTTAGCAGAAAATGCGGATAGTTTCATCCCATAAATTTAACATGAGCTTCAGTGTTTGCAGTGTATCCAGACTTCAGATAATAATCTCTTTGGGTCCATTTTCCTGTACTATGTCACCAAGTCTTAGAATTCCACCATTCAGCAAATTATGACTGTTTATGTAGATCTGCATTTGATCGAAGAGTTCAAAGCTGTTTTCAGTAAGGTGAGCTTATTACCAAACATAGCCAGTTATGCATCTTTGTGTAATATAAGCTCTAGAAAGTCTGTATTTTCTTTTGAGGGGGAAAAGAACTGAAGAGGGTTTCTTTTTCCTTCACCATTGCAACTGTTTGTAACTAGACAGCCACTTTTTTTTTTCTCCAGATTCAAAAACCAACATATTATTTATTACTGACTTGCACGTATTTGTTGAGAACAAGTTTGTGATAGCTAGAGCAACTAGATTTTTCACCCTATTTATACTCCTGCCTTCCCAGAAGAGAAGAAAGAAATACATGTATGCAAAGCCTTGTCTTTGCATAATAACACGCTATACTGGAGCTGGCTTTGAACTTGTAAGAGCACCAAAACATTTCCTGCTGAAAATCCATCAAGGAAACTGCCTTCTCTGAAGAAAGAGGCATTGTGAAATCAGACAGCTTCTTGAATACTTTCTTTTGGGTTCTGTATCTTCCATTTTTTAGATATTTTAAATGTTTGGAAGCCAATGTATCAGATAAGAGCTATGATAAGAGCTATCACAGTGTAATAGGTAATTATTTATTTGATAGAAGATACTAAGCATAGTTTAGCTTCATATGTTTGTAAGCACATTATTTCCACTTTTTAAAGGGAATTTAGAAGTTAATTTAAGGGATTTTATGTGAGGTTTTTCTGATATGAAGGTCTGATATGGTAGGTTGCTTTCAAAAGAGAATACATTTTTGTCAGTTTCATCTCTTTAAAGTTGTCTTCTTTTTCTTTGCTGGTGAAATATTCATTAAGAGAATAGAGTAACTTAGATTATCTCCTTTAATTAACCAGTAACTGCTCTTCACATATCTGTTTTAGAAAATGCTTGAAGTAATTAAATTAATTAGAAAATATTTCCAAAGTTAGAGCTCTCTTTCCTGGAAAGCGTACTGGGGGCATGAAGAAGACCTGCTGGGAATGGAGGAGAAGATCTTTTGTAAGCAAAGTCGCACTTTTATTCAAATCCAGCTTTTTCCTGGATGCTTCCTCTCCATATCCTTTGGGTACCCCCCCCCCCCCCCCCGCCTGTCACTGTAATGAGGCAGGAAAAGCTTTTGGAGCATGGGCAGGTTGTGTTCGTGGGTTGGGCAAATGACTAAGTTTTGGAATGAATGGATGGGAGGGGTGGGAGAGGAAGAACTCAGCGATATTTCAGGTGGGTTTGGGAGCCAGTGCTGAAGACCAGGAAGGTAAGGGAGGTATGATGAGCACATGTACAAAAAGGCAAAAGCTTAGAACTCCAAGTAAATACTTACTGTTTTTGTAAGTACTTGCTTTTGTAAGTATTTACAAATACTGCGTACATGTTTTTATTTGATGACTAGTTTGATTATGAGAAGAAAAAAAATTAAAACCTTGCCTTGGTTCTGAATTAGGTGTTTGAATGGGCTTAGTGTTAGACTTCTCCTTCAGCGGTTACCCTTAGAGGCTAGATTTGTATTATTTTCTTGATAATGCTCAATGTAGTTTCTGCAATATTCTTTAATCAGAGAGGGAAAGAAAGCCACATACAAAGTAAAACCATTTGTAGTCTTGAACTGTATTGGGCTGTCCCAGACTCCTCAGTTAGGCTTTTTACTTTGGGCTTATTCTCATCCTACAAAGATTTCTTTCCACAAGCGTGCTCACTGTAGATGCTTTGCTTTTTCTCCAGTAATATTTAGCAGAGTAATTCTTGCTGCTAAAAAGAGTTTGGGACTGTTCTCTTCCATCCCAGAGCAGTTCAAGAGTCCCTTTGGCAGTCTCTAGCCAGAATCCAAAGGCATTCCTGCTTGCAATGCTTCTGCTTGTCTGTCAGTCTGTGTGCCATGGTCTTTTGTATTGATGCAACTAATTTGTTACTATAGAGCATTTAGCTGTATATGCTTCAGAAATCTTACTGAGACATCTCACTTTGAGGTCAAGAAGCATTTACAGGTCTCAATATTTGGGAAAATTCAGTGTGTTATTGTTACTCATAGGTGAGTGTAGCTCTCGTTTCTGTTAATGGTTGATCTGTGGTAGAGGTTTGTGCATGCTGCTGCTTCTACTTAAGTCATAGTCCTCTAGCTGAAATTATAAGGGTTTGGAATTTTGCCTTTAAAGTCCCAAGTTAAAAGTTTGCTTTTGTTCTAGGTAAACTCAACTGTGTCAGAACTGCTAGACTTGTCTTAGCAGAGAGCTGCCAGAATGATGACAAACGTTAATCATTCTCCCTATATGGCTCCTATACTTGACACTCGTGCTTAAAGAATAGTTTTGTTGTGATAACCTTTACCATGTAGGTACTAGTTAGAAACAGTCCACAGCACTGTGCGTTCCTTCCAATAACAATGCTTAATGAATTGTGGGGATTATTCAAGGGCTGTACAGATATATAGTGATGCAGCGCTTCCTATACCACCTGTGCAGATGCCGAGAATCATGTAAAGATAACTGAAATTTGCCCCAGACAATTCATCAGGGAAGGTCCAAAAGCATTGATGTATTTAGTAAACGTATCGGTCAGTTCGTGTTCTGGTTACAACTGGAAATGCTGCAGATGGGGATTTTGGTCAGTAGTGAAACAAGTACTGAATTCAGGACAGAAGAGGAGTGATAAAAACAAACATTTTCTAATCCCTGAATGTGTACTGTAGCTAAGGATGTTTAGTTCTTAATATTTTAAAAACACTGATGAAAATACAGTCTCCAAAATGTACCTTGTTACTTTTGACAGCTAAATAAGCTAGCAGAGTGGGAAAATAGTTGTCTACTCCAAGCTTCGGTAACACTTTCTGCCCTGGGGTATGTTTTTACGTTAAAAATTTTAGTGTGAGAGTCTCAGCTTTCTATACAAAAATTCTATACAAAATCGAGCCTAGAGCATATTCTCTGTATAGCCAAGTTATCAAGCCCTTGAACTCTTACTTTTTAAGTGGGAAAATATGATAGACTTCTAACAGTGCAGCAGATCTGTTGTAATAAAAAGCCTTTCATTAGCTTAAAATTTCTTTACACAACGAATAGCAATTTAAATTTAATGAAACACTTAAACTTTATTGATGTTTGGATGAAATTATAGTGCTGGACTTGTTCAGTGGTTGAAGTAATTCAAAATTATTAAAATCCTTACTTTGAACTGTGAAAAATCTTAAGCTTTCTAGTTATTGTGGGTCACTCCTGAGTCCGGATAGCTTCCAAATGTTAAATTTGGACTTGAACAATTTTTAAGGATCTATTGTTCAGGTCATGCAAAGACATTCTTCATTTCAAACTCTTGCCCTTTTCAAAATGCAGTTTGGATTCAGTGAAACTTGGAAGTGAAAAACTATGAAATAGTAAGATTGGAAGCCAGTGAGAGTTCTCACCTTCACTCTAACAAATAGGATAAATATACAATCTCACTAGGTTGCTATGTGCCTAGCAAAATTTTTTTATATTGTTTTTTATTTTCTTTTTCCTTGCAGAGTAGAGGGCAACAAGTGCTTTTTGATTGTTAGTTAGTTAGTTAGTTTGTTTGTTTTTTACTGGAGTAATATCTCTAAAAGCTGCCGTGGTATGGTTCCAAGTCAATGCATATGTAAACACACAGATAAATAGCATTCTACACTAAGTCCAGCTTATGGCATTTTTTGGTCATAAATTTAAAGTATACTCTTGTGAGTAGTTGATTTACCGATCCACAGGTGTTTGGCTTCAGTACATGCTGCAGTCTTCAATACCTGCATTGGTAGAAGTAAGGACTGTCTGAAAGTCAAAATGATGACTACCTCTTCACAGTCACCACAGGTTATCACATCTGTGAAAAAGAAAGTACATTTTACCATAGAAACTGAATCTGAGAATTTTGCTTTGTACATCTTCCAAGGAATACACAAGATCTGTATGTAACCAAAGTCCCTTTCTTCCTTTAGGTCTTTCCCATGACTCTGTACTTCCACCATGCCTGCAGAATATTGCTGCCTATCTCTGTTTGCCTGTAAGCTAATACCCTGGCATCGATTTGGTTGCTGGTTTGCTGAATTTAATTAAAAAGGACAAATAAAAATCCTGTGTATTGACAAATGCACGGGCAGTTTGGAAGAAAGTATGTAAAAATATTAACAGTCAGTTTTGTGGTTTAGTTCAGTGTGGTGATTGCTTGCATTTTTCTGAGTTAAGAAAGTTCACAGACCTTTACAGAATTGACATCCAGATGTATGGGCTTGTATGTTATATCAGTGCTGCGTCATAGAAAAAGGTACTTTGACCTGCCTGTTACAATTGTACTACCGATACGATTCAACAGCAATAGTATAATTATTTTTTTAAGTTGCTAACAAAACTATGCAGTAAAAGACAGAAAAAAATGTGTATCTTATTGCTGCTAGTAATCCTTTTGCTCAAAACATCACTTTTCAGGTTTCTTATTTAAAGTCACTTTTTAGAAGTCCATGCTCTACTTTCATTTGCTGTGTTTGCTTTATGATTTACTTACCAAAGTATATCTGTCTTAAGTCAGTGTAGTAAGCATAGGATATATGGATATGTTGACGGGTGATTATTTTTCTTCTTGTAGCTTGAAGGTCAGACAGATGAAGGACATAACTGGACACTAAAATTTTAGCGTCTGTATTGTTCCAAGTACTTTGTTTGCGACATTGGTCTCTTTTGGATCAATTGGCTTCAGTTTTCTGATTTCTTATAATAATAATGTTTGAGTGACAAGCAAAGTAAATTCATAAACATAGTATATCTCTAAAGCCATTCTTCATTTATGAAATTGCTGTCATTTTGCATATGACAGGCTATTATTACAGTAACAGTGACTTCAGGAATTGAGAAGAACACACAGTTTCCTGAGCGAGTCTGTTTTGAAAGGTTTTAATAATTTTAGGTTTTATAAAATCATGAAAGGACACCTTCAGGGTGCCTTAAAAATGATGTGTTTGAAAGAAATAAATGAATATTCTTGCAGACTATGCTTGGTTTGTGTTAATGAAAGGAAATATTGCTTGAAATTTTTGGATTCAACTGTTCTCAGTTTTGATAGAGATGTTGATTTTTAGCATACTTTACAGTTAACAAAATGACTTGCTTTTGCCATTGAACTGGTCATCTGGTATCTTTATGGTGCGTATAGCTACCCTCTTTTATCTGTGAAACACATCTTCTTAAACTGTCACTTCCTGCCATTACATAAATCCCCCTGTACTGGGACATAGGTTGGCAGTGTGAAGGGTTGGCTTGTGTGCTGGCTTCGACCCCTCACTGACATCTCTTGTCACTGTCACATTAGCACCCAGGTGTTAACCCAAGTATCTCTCAATTGAGAGGTGTGTTTCACGTTGGCAAGGACCACTGAATGTGATGAGTTGTAACACAGAGGGTTTTGGAACCCTTTTTCTAAATTGTGAAATGTGAGGGGTATGATTGGTTTCTTTTTTTCCTAAATGGCTCACTTGTCAAGAATTTTGAAAATCCTCTAGGTAAACAATGAGCAGGGCACAGCACTGGAAACTATGAGGGTACCAGGTTTCTAAAGAACATAAGTACTAGTTTTAGAAGATGATAATAATTTAGTATGTCCACCACCCCCCAGATGCTCTGTTCTGCGGTTTCTTGATTTTTCTGAAGTCTGACAAAACCTAGAGAGAATTTTTAAGCAGCAGCGTAGTTTCCTGGTCAGTTGCTCTATTTTATGAGATGTGTGGGTGCAGATGGCACTTTTGAAAATACATGCAGTGCATATCAAATCTATATGCTAAGCAGTCTGTGCCCTCTTCTGTACAATATCATATCTTGTTCCTCTTGCTCACAGACACTGGAAACTTAAGGATGTTCTGCAGACAGGAAACACCCATTCAGTTCCCACATGGTCAAATGTCATTTTCTTGGACAGAAGCATCTCAGTCTTGCCTTACAAACTGCTGAAATCACTGGGAACCTAGTCACACCAGGGATGTGCGTTCTGTTGATTTTTTATCACCTTACATATTAGTTATTAACACTCTCTGCTTTATCAAAAGAAAAGGCTCCAGCTTTTAAAAAATTGTTTTTCTGGTGGAAATCTAGTGATAACAGGACTTACATACATAATGCTCTGACTATTACGTGATGAAAATGATAGAGAGGCAAAGGGAGGGAATTTGTTTAAAAATTAAGATTTTTTCTCTTGTGGAGAATAAAACTGTATTTGCTTAGGAAGATGTCCTACAGCTAATGGATTGCTAATAGAAGAAGTTCAGATAATGCTGAGGCGTGATTAGATGTATTTATATAGAGAAGAAGGGTTTGTTATATTTAAGAAACTTGTACGTGAATTTCATTCTTCAGAGCCTATTTTTCCCACTCAGGGAGAACAATGGTTTTGTTTTGGGTAGTGTATGTCATGTTGTAGTTGGGTGAAATGTCTTCTCTCACAGCACAATTTTTTCATCTACCTCAAACAAGCTACTTTAAAATATCTGATACTTTGATTACTTTATACTGTTGGGTTTCCTCTTAAATCACACAGCCGCAAAAAAAAAGACTTATCAACCCAACCACCATTAATACTGAAGCAGTAACATATATATATATTTTTTAAAATGGGCTTCTAAATCTGTGTGGGAACACACTGTTGGCTGTGTAGTGTTTGTATTCTTGCTCTGTATCAAGGTTATGTTCATGAGTTACAGCCACATGTTGATAGGGCAGCTGTGCATGTAGAGCACCGTTTAACAGCTGTAACTGTACCAGACAATGTTGTTAATAGCTAAATGACAACAAAAAGTCAAGTTGCCATGGGTCGTGTATCTCAAGCACTGTGCTCTGCTAAGGATTATTGATATATTTGTTTACAGGTAGGGATTTGGGTGAACTGATGCCTATGTATGTTTTTGATGATGATATGTGGATAGATATAAGCTCCAAATTAAGTTGTTGGTGCTTTGTTGTTATTGTTGTTTTTTAATTAGTGCATAGTCATTTTGTTTGGTGTAGGGCTTTTTGATTGTTTCTGTTGTATGTCTTTTGCCATTTATATCTCTTATTACCTGATTAATGGGTTGAAGTTTGGTTTATTCTGCAATAATTAAAGTAATTTGAAAGTCTTTATGGTTCAGTTCTCAGTGTGGTATGCAGCATCCTTAGCTCATGACCTTCAGGTCTGGATTGGTAAAATGCCCTTTATATTTTATATTACTGTGTCTGGTAAAAGAAATGAAAGTAAATCAATCTCATAACAAAATCTGCTAACAAAATTTGGACATACCGAATTGGCCTTCAGCTGCCTGCACATCTTTTAAGTATTAGATGCTAGCAAAGATCTCTTCTTCCCAAGTGAAGCACTATTAGACTCTGTTTCCTGTTGTAGCCTTTGGCCTTTCTCCTTACCTTTTCTCCTTACCTTCTTAATAATAAAGCAGACTATATTCTCTCCCAAGAAGTAGTGGATTTTAATGTGAGTGGTAATGATCAGAAAGCAGCAAATATGCTCAACTGCAAGCTTCTTCAGCTGTCCCTCAGATCCAGGTTTGATGGAGTAGCAGAAAGTTCACAATGTCAGCAGCATTTTAAAGTTTTAAAACTGTCTTAGTATGGGCTATACGCAAGGTCTCAGTATAATTCAGCATCCTCTTCTTGTAGCCTGAAGTTTATGCATAGATGAAGATATTAATCACAGTATTGGCAGTCTTTAAAGCTCTTGCTACTCCCAGCCAGCTGAAACACAGAAACTTTCAGGTTCTTTGAATATTATGACATAATTTCTGTTGTTTGAATTAATATAGTTCAAAAAGTGCATGTAATGTAAGACTTGAAAGCCTTCATGTTTAATGTTTTTGGAAAGTAATTTTGTGGCTACCTGTGTCAAGTCTTTCAAGTGACATTCACTGTTACAACAACATGGTGTCATGGCTGAAAATAAGAACAAGGCAAGTAATTCAAAAATGTAGTGCTCTGGCCTTCAGTTCTCAAATTATTTGGCCAGACTGACTCTCAGCAATTAGATTTTGTCCTCTCTTGTGTCAGAACTGTGTTTTTAAAAGCATTTTCCTAGATAGATTACAAGTAATTCTTAATTCATTAAATTTCAATTTCCAATAGGTATTTTTAGGTCAGTATTAGTTCTTACCACTTTTTCTACAATTCCTAATGTGTTGTATGTTTGTGATAAGCATAGAATCATTCCCGTTGGAAAAGACCCCTAAGATCATCTCGTCCAACCTTTAACCTAGTACTAAAGTCCAATGCTGAGCTGTGCTACTAAGTTGTAAATCTAGATGTTTTTTGAAGACCTCCAGGGATGGTGACCTATGCAGAGGAGAATTTCAAGTAAACATTAATCCTATTCACCATTTAATTAGAATGGAGCTAGTATGAACAATAGGTTTATCAAAACATTTTCAGTCTTACCAAGAAAGACCTGCTAATGAACTATTTATAGCCGCTTGTATCTATTTTTGTCAGTAGTCTAAGGACTGACTTAGGACAAACGGGTTAAAAAAACAGGAAATGTGGTTAGGTAAGCGGGTAATCTCTCCAGAGAGTTTCCAGTTTGCCTACACGTTCACATTTTCTTCTGAATGTACTCTCAAAACAACACCAAGTACAGTACCTTGAAATCCAGCTCTGCTTAACGGAGGGAATGTTTCCAACAATAGCAGGAAGTGGCCTAGAGAAAAGTTTTACATTCTTTGTTAAATTCAAATGAGGCTCCGGAGTCACTGTCTGTGTTTTTTTGGCTTTACTAACATTGGAGCACTTCTATTACATTTCAGTTGGTTCAGGTGTTATCAAATAAATCCATAAAAGTCTGTCAACACTGTCATTGTAACCTCACTTCTAGATTCGTTTTAAAATAATGACTTTCCTCCAACTTTACCCTTTCCTTTTACGTGGGATTGTGCTTATTAGTTAATATACTATGCACATATTTTTCGTAATAGATATAAAATTGTGTTTGGAGGTAGCATAAGTAGTTTTATAAATCAGGCTGTGTAAGTCTTACTGTGAAGTAACAAAATTATTGAACATGATAATGACATCCATATAATTCCCAAAGAGGTATTGTTTATGCTTCTTATTTTGGGGAGGGCAGAAGCAATAACATGCAAGTGAAAGTCATTCTTTGCTCTGCTCCTTATTTGTTTTTGTTGTTGTTGTTGTTGTTGTTGTTTTGAATGAAACTAATTATTAGGGTTTTTTTGTTTAATTTATTTGTGAGTCAAAAGGAGGAGTGAGTATAATAAATGAAGCAGCTTTAGCTGCGGTAAAGGCTGTGACCTGGTGGCGTTCTTCTATTTTTAGAATTACTATCAGACATCAGTGTCCTACTGTTGGGATCCTGCAGGGTACTGGAAATGTTTTTTATCCAGGGAAAACAACAAAGTGTGATGATAAATTTTTAGTAATTAGAAAGAAACAGGCTTGTCTAGCTACTTTAATTGAGAAAACAGGCCACTGGAAGTAACGGTATTTGAAGCTGATTTCCTATCAACTGCCTTTGAAGGCAGAAACCTGTGTGCTATCGTAAAGAGTAAAGGTGAGCTGCTTTGTTTTGTCCATGGGGAAATTCCAAGTCACGTATCTACTTTTTTTTTTTTTTTTCTTTTTTAACATCTGCAGGGTGTTGGGTTAAATGATAACACTGTGTGGGTGGGGACACTTCAGTAAAATAGCATGACATACTCACATACAAGTGCTATAAGTTCATGAAAGACTCATGTCTGCAAACAAGTTAGGTTTCTTTCTATTTCACAGTTAGGAGACTATCTTGAAAGGTACAGGCTTCTTGGAAATTAAAATATTAATTTTCTAAATGAGGTATTTTATTCACTGCAGTAATTGGAAATAGTAGCTACTATTAAAATTATTTTCCAGAAATATTAAACCAGTTAGAGCATTTTCTAATGAGGCGAGTAGAGTTTGTTGTTGTAGAAACTTTAAAAGTTCTCATCTGTAATGGAATTTTAATCCTTTCAGTTAATAGTATGTTTGAATTAAACAGGCCGTCAGTCACATTAAATTTTCTCTGGTTATAAATGTTAGATTTCTAAGTAATTTGGGGGGGGGAAATACCTTGATTCAAATGCATTCTGTACAGAATAAATCATAAAATGATTTTTGCTATACATAGTATACAATCTCTAGCTTGTCTCTGAAGTATTTTGTGTGTAAGGTATATTATAAATTAGGTTTATTCAGAATGCTGCACACTAAAAAAAAAAAAAAAAGCTTTGTCATTCATTTTTCTTTCCACTTTTATTCTGTGCTGCCTCTTGTTTGATTAACGAGATAAAGTAGTTGATGGTTAGAGCTTCATTCTGCTCAAGGTGTGAGGCAGCTGTCTGTAAGTTAGGGAAGCCTACAGCTGTCTGCAGCTCTCTTAAGGTTTGTGTACCAAGGCATGTCTGCACTGATTTACTTTTTTAAATCCTTCTAGCAACTTCTGCATGCAGACACCAACCTCTTTGCTGACCTGCTGTGACCTCAGACAGTGTTTCACTTTTTAATGCCTCTTCCCCCTCCCACCCATTCTGTCTTACCTGTTTATATTTTTAGTTTTTAAGAAGAGGTTACTTGCTTTGAGTCGGAAGTTATGGGTTAGGTTGGGTTGGAAAGTGAAATTCTGTGGTCTGTGCTGGGCAATCGGGCAGCTGGGTTTGCCAGGAGGCTTCCATCAAACCATCCAGTTCCCAAGAAGGCTTCGCTGGGCAGGACAGTTACTGTTTGGCGTGTCGCAAAGTCTGATCTGGGGTTCCAAGAACCACCAAAATATAAACAGGCTGCGATCTTACAGGGTATCCTGCTAGCCTTTATTACTGTTTTTGTAACACGGGTTTCTTGGAGGGAAAAAAAAACATGTCCTAACCACATTGGAAATGATGCTAGAGTTAACTGTAGTTAAAGCAGTTGTTAAATATTGCTGTTGCCTCAGCTACATTGCAGCCAAAATCTAGAGGAAATTTAACAGTTAAAATCAGACTGTTTAAAGAAGTTACATGGCTTTGTGGATACCATTGATGAGTTTCTTTTTTAATGTGCACTACGCAGCACTGATTAACGACTTGCAAAAGATGTGTGCAGGTTGTTTTTTTTTTTTTTTTTTCCAGCAGTTTCATATAGCAAAGTAAAAAACTTAGAGAAGAGCTGCAGGAGTTTAACTGACAGTTCAAAACACTGCATGACAGCTGGAAAGTACTACGTTTCTGAAGCTTGGAGATGAACATTTCCAATATCAATTCAATTAAATCTGTCAATAGGATATAATGTAATTAAAAATATATATCAAGGTATTTTAAAAGCGGGTATCTTCCTTAGAACAGATGAAATCTTTTTTTTTTTTCCATTTATCCTCCTTTATGTGTTGTTATTCCTATATTCACTGTCAGCATAGCAAACGAAACATCGAGTATCAAGTGCAGCTAGGTATGAAAACCATTCATGTCTCTGGATCACCAAATTCTGTTTCTTGTTACTTTTGAGGAAAGTTTTTATCAAAAAGTAATCAGGCAAAAAAAAAAAAAAGTTTTCAGACTGATTGACTTACTGGCACAACTCACCAAATGGAACAATAAATTGTACAAACACTGCATACAACTGGATGGGCTTAAAAGTTGAAATTTCAGACTCTCAGGTATCAATTTTCCTAGCTCTACCAAGTCATGCTCAAGCCTCAAGGCCAGCAAATTCAGTGCTCACTTTTCAGAGGCACTAAGAAACATTGCTCTCCTCTGCAGCAATTGCTTGCCGAAGCAAGTACGGGCCTCCTGCAGAGGCCAAAACGCTCCCTGTTGCTCCCTCAGTTGGTGGCTCTGTGGCTGCCCAAGGCTCATTTTTGTTTCAGTCCCTCGGAGGTTAGGTCAACTCGCACTTGAAACAGGGCTGATCACTTGGTCAGTGTGTAAAAAACTGTTCTTTTCCTCTTTGGTGAAAACTGTGAGTTGACCTCGGTCCCTTCTTTCTTTCAATCCCTTGTATCCTCTAATCCTCATCACTTGTGCGGTTTATTGCCAGTGAATTGAGGTACCTGCTGACACCACCCACTTTTTCTAAACAGTTGTATGCTTTTATCCTGCCCTCCTCCTTTTCACACAATAGGCAGGCTGAAAGGATTGTTCAGCAAGAACCATCAGCAAAATTTGCTTCCCACGCCTGCCAGTTCTGTCCATTTCAAATGAGACCCCAATTTCACAAGAGTTTAAAATATGTCAAACCCAAGCTGCTGGGGTTAACATTTCCTGTGTGTTTGTATTGTCCTAGCAGAACTACTACTCATTCTTTGAACTTGTGTTTTCTACTCTGAGGAATAGGTTAAAAAAAAAAAAAAAAAAAAAAAAAAAGTTTACTCATATCCTCTTTTCTCACTCTTGAATGACTGGGATCATTTGAAAAACTCTGTTGGCTTCTGGCTCGGAAAAAAAAAAAAAAATTGTCCTGTTGAGTTCAGTTGTAGCGTGTGTAAGTTTTGTTCTATTTGTGCATGCAAGTTTTTGTAGCTTCTTTGCGTCTTAGAATTACACATATGGTATTGCAGTTCCAACTTTTGCATGCTTATTCAGTCACTTCGGAGGTTTCCTAGTAGAATGCTGTCATCTAAGTACTTGGGGGAAACATAGCTCTTAGAACCGCATGTGGGACAACTGGTAGCGCTACCCCCTCTGAACATCTCCTGAATGACTCCTGCATTGTCAGGCTACGCGATCAGTTTCTGCTAATCCTCAGAACCACAAATCTTTTTCCGTTCTCCTTTTCCCATACTTCACACAGTCATCCTTGCTACAGCTTTATAGTATCGTTAAAATCGGTCGTAGATGTAGACCTTCTGACAGATTTCATTTGTAAAAATTTTAAGAGGTGATACAGACTGGAGATTAAATTTAATGGATAATCCTGCTAGATTTTTTTTACCAGTAAAAAGTACAGTGGAGGGCCCAAATTGGAAGATGCTATTTTAAAGTTTCTGTCAGCCATTGTGGTAGTTGATGGCTGAAACTGTCCTTCATTTGTATGTCTCAAGTCTTCCCATCCATTTTCTTTAGAGCGCTCATGGGGCTTTGTTAGTGGAAGCTAGAATTCCAGTAAGTCAGATTCTTTGGTGTTAAGAATAGAGTGGGAGTGGAATGCATTTATGCTGTAACAAAATAATAACATTTTCTTGAGAGAAATTGCAAGGGCTTGTTGAGACTTTCTTTAACACGTTTCTGTCAGAAGCTATGGAAAGGTATTGTATTTGTGCTTCAATATGCTAAATAAGAGGTATTTTAGACTTAAGAATGTTATGTTTCACTTGATTAGCCTAATAGTTGCAACCTACAGTTATATGCTGCATTAGCTTTCAGTGCTGTATAATAGGACTGGCAGCATGGTGTCCCAAAAACTGTAATTGCGTGGGCTGCTGAACAGTTGTAGAGAAAGCGGCACAAAAATTCTATTCTAGACAGAATTTTTTCATTTTAAAATGAATTTCACAACAAATTCACAGTTGGATGCCACTGCTTGTATTTCCACTGAATCATACTCCAGAAAAGTAATACTTTGCTTCAGCAAAGCCTGCCACAAACAGTGCAGTGATATAAATCAGAAATTTGGATATTTTTTAATTGTAGTTGTTCAAAATATAGTATAGTTATTAACCATGCTTGCAGGTCCTGACATTCAGATATGTTTGGCTTTGTCTCCACATGCAAAAGCTAAAATCCTTCATAAAAAAGAAGAGAAGGGCTGGGGGGGCTTTTTACCCTTTTTACCCTTTTTATGTACTGTTCATGATAGGAAACTGACTCCCAGGCAGCGATGGTTTTCACACCACCACATATTTAATAGCAGAGTGAGATCAAACCTGTTACATGGTTACTTTTAATTTCCAGCCTAAATCTGCTGCTGGACAATTAATTTATACTTTTCTTTGGTGTTGTTCTTCAAATCAGTTAGTCCTCCCTTCTCTCCCCAACTGCCTCCACTTACTGGCATTTTTGGAGTGCAGTTGCATCCTCTCTCCACCTTTGGCTAGTTTAGCTTACTAAGTCAAGGTCTGTCAGGCTCTTAGATGCTGTAATTAAGGCAACTATAGTTTTATATGCGTGGACTGCCTCAGAACTGCATAGCTTTGCTACTAATATTAGCTCAGTTTGTGGTGAATGCTTTGGTGTTAAATTGCAAAGCCTAAGAAACTGAGGAAATATTTGAGCTTGTGCTGAGTACTCTGATTCTGCAGTCATAACAGAGCCACAAGAACATCTCAGTAGTGCTAGCTACTGGAATTGCAGCAAAGAAGTAGTTTCCTATAAGCTCTCAGTTCATCCATTTGCCCTTGCACGTGGGCAAGGGTGCAAGGTAAAATATGGCTGCTTACAGCCTTTCACAGAGGTTTTAGTTAACAATTTTGTCTTGCACCTGGGATGGGCTAGCAACGTACAGTACTGCACTGTTCTCATCTCATTTTTAATGTAGGTTCCATCACAATTCGATTTAGTCAACACATTCTGAATTCTTCAGTTAAAAAATGGTAATTTGTTATCTGTCTTAGGCAATGGTACTTAAAACCTGGTGCTGATTTTGCTGACATTAGTATTTCATGTTTGTACAAAGTGACATTACCTGGTTGTAGACCCTAACTGAGTGGCTTAAGAATTTTGTTGTGGAAGGTTTCTTCAGACAGAGGTGATAGGCAACCTTTTTTTTTACTAACACAGTCAAAAGCTGCTTAATTTGGACGCTCTGAGCCGCAGCAGACAGAGTTAGCAGCTCCTGTGTTGAGCCAAACTGTTTACAAGCACTGGAAGAGGCACGCTGCCTCAGGAGCTCTGGTGGGATGGGTGGAAGATGAGGATTCTTCCATCAGACCACATCACCCTCTCATACAACCCACCCAGATAACCCTGTATGCATCCCAGCATTTCACTCGCCTCCCAAATAACACTTTTTCCCAGCTCAGCCAGCTGGCCTCCTCTCTTTAGGACAGACTCCCGCCCTCTCTATTCATAACTTTAACTGATCAATGAACGTGCTCTGACAGTGCTCGAGTATCCATAGAGAAAGGGACCATATAAGTCTTAAGGTTGCGTGGCATTTGTGCAAATGTAAAAACAAAGAGTTTCCACATGAAAGATCCTCCTGTCACAAGATGAGGCCAGTAGACAGCCAAGAGCTGAATACCGCATAGGTTTGCAGACCGAAATCAACACTTTGCACCCTGAGGTTAACTGTAAACCAGCTCCCAAATCTGCCCTGTACCTCTTGATGTGATTTGCATACCACCGTTTGGTGCCTTGTCAAGTTCTATTTGACTGTGGGAGGTGATACAAATTTTGTCCTCTGTGATATGAAGCCCATGGGAGATTTAAACTGGGGCAGAGTAAAGCAGGAGGAGAGCAGCAGAAGAGGAAAAAGGAAGGGGGTGTTGCATTTCCACACATACCTGTGATCTTTTGGTGTGGTTCGAGTTCTGGTGTGTAGCATCCTTACTTTGTTTTGCAGGTTACAGAGGAGAGAAAAAAAAAAAGTTTCATAAAATTTCTGCTGTTGCTCTATTCCTCCCTCCCTTCCTTCCTTGTTGCAAAAAATCACTAAGATAACAAGAAATTATATGCTTGCAAACTAGTGTACTATGTTGTTTGATTTGTTGTTGGTCTAGTTTAAACGGAAAGAATGACAAATTTTTCAAGGAAAAGAATAAAGATAGCAACAAAAGGCATTAGAGATGTTTTGGAATATATCTGAAATGCTTGTTTTATTCTTTACCTTTTTCATTAATTTGCATTTCTTCCAAAGTGAAAATATAGAACATTATTTCTAGAAAAAATCATTACTATTTTGTATGTTCAGAAACCAAGCTGCTTTTAGTGAGAGCAGTAAAGTCATCTTTGATGCGTGCCTCTTTGCCATGAACTTCTGAAACGGAGATGGTCTATGCACGAGTTTGGGTGCAGAGCTTAGCTACATCCTGGCTACATGTTGGAAAGTGCTCCTTGTTCAGCATCTTTCCCTCCAGTTTCCCCAAAATGCCCTTGTTTCCCCAAAGAGGCCTGTGGTTGCTTCAGGAAGCACCCTTCAATCTGAACGCTAGGCCGCACTGTGTCACATGGCGTAGACATAGGCAAAAATGTGTTTGTATCTCATTCAAGGGGATCCTGTCTTCCTTTTGTCCTACTCTCATAAAGTTTTTGTCCATAAGGATTGTCTAGGAAAGAGCAAGTATCCTTTTTAGATCTTGGGGTAGATTGTGGGAACAGCATTCACTTTATAAAGCAAATTTAACCACAGTTGAGATGGCAGTTGCAAGACATTGCTGTATTCTCCACTATTCACTACCGTATCTTAGATCTTCCAGATCTGGAGTCCAGTTCTCTGAAGTTATTTCAGATCCACAGCAGTGCAGGGGACTAAGAGCCTGCCCTAACTGTAAAACATACCCTGCTGAATGTCCTGTTTCGAGCATAGTATAAATTGACGATTATTTCACTTTCTTGGTAAATGAAAGGCTTGCTTAACTTCTTCACCTTCCCCAAGAGGAAATTTTTACTAAGACATGACATCTCCTAATAAATTGTCATGAGTAATACCTTCTGAACCACTTCCAGAGAACCAAAAATCCTCACTGTTTCCATCTATAATAATAATATACAGTTAGAGAAGCTGATAAAGTAGCGAGGCCTTCTTGAAGGCTGTGGTATATAAGCGTTCCCTTGTGTTCTCTGTTTCCTTAGAATTTAGCAAGTTGTAGTGCATGTTCTATGCCATGGTAAGTGTATTCCAGCAAGACATCTTGAAGTTGTTTTTTAATGCTGCTAAGTTTTTATTAAATTGCAAAACTGGTAAAATTGGGTTGCCAGAGAAGAATATTGAAACAGGAACCTGCTGGCTTTTTCAACCTTTTACTGTAAGGAAATGTGCCTTTCTCCATTTGATTTGAAAAAGGAAATAGACTAGTGGTGTGGCTATGGAACTTTCTCTTTCTGCCTCTGATTGCAAAAGTGCTAGTGAAAGAAATGAAAAGAAAAAGTACTGTATTGAACTGTAGAATATTATGGATTTGTTGAGATAATAGAATGAAAGTAATTAATTATCCTTTTTTGTTTTCTTTCAGGTGTCAGAAACTATTTGAAAGAAGCATTAGTGAATATCATTGCTGTGCATGCAGAGGTGAGAAAACTTCAGGTTGTTTGATGCTTACATTCAGATGAATAATTTCAGTGTACTTTGCTTGGTAAATTCTGGCTTTCATACCCCTGAAAGTTGTACCTCTGTTGAAGTGTGTTCATTATAGATGTTGGTGCTTTGGGTTTAGCCAACCAAGTATGAAACTGCTAACTTTTTTAAAGGCACAAGGCAGAAAGAAATGAACAGTTCCTGTTTATCCTCAGTAACAGTTTGTTACATGTTTTGGAGTGCTTTTTTCTTTCCACTGTCTGATGAAAAAGAAAGCCAAAGTCTAAAGCTGAATTCTTCCCCTTCCTTACAATGTGGGGGGAGAGAGGGGGGAGCGAGATGTTGATGATGTTCACTTTCTCTGATTAACTTTATTTTCCACAGCATATAGAAACAAACCTGTGCTCCACTTTCAAACAAATATTTTATATATGCCCTTTGTAGTGAAAAGGAATATATATATATATCATATTCTTCTACATAGGATAAAAAATGAAAAGCTAAACACAGAAATTTTTGTAGTCTCTATATGGCACAAATAGCGCTTGAAATACTTGGGTAGGCAATGGCTTATGACAGAGAGTCTATATTAAAATTTAAGTATTATTAAAATTAACAGCTTGCAGAGCTACAGTTATTTGGCCTCTTGTGGTAATATGCAGGAATTTTCTATAGTACTTTAAATTACAACTAGCTCTACAAGTTCCTTCCTTCTGAGTACTGAGAGTGTTATCAGATTACTATTTCTTCTGGTCTATATGCTGGTAATAGTATTACTTATCTTTGTATTATCAGAAATACCTTTTGAAATATCACTAGTATAGCTGTTCTACATATTAACATCTATTTAAAACCTGATAAGAATCATCTGAGGTTCCTTTTTATTTTATTCCTCCATAAATTAAAAAGTTTCATATAAATTAAAATGTAGTATCTTCAAAAAAAAAATATTTTATCACTTGCAATATTATTGTTTGGATTTCAATATATGCTTACAGCAGTTTTCACACTAGCATTGATTATTTTACCAAATTCTTCAGAACAAGGGAGTAAACAAAACTACATAACATCATGACATTCATTTGTTGTTGCAGTTTTTCAGTGTAGTTGAAGTTAATAAAAATGAAAATGAGATTTTGGGCATTAAAAGATTCAAAGGCATTTTTGACTTCTTTAGCTAATCCTGACGAAAGGCATACTCATTAAAATTCTCCTGCAGAAAGGTGCACTACCTTCTGACTTCATTGAGACTGATACTAATTTTGGCCTAAATAGTGTGTTGCGTCATGAATTTTTACATGTGAAATATTGCAGAAATATGAAAATGTGTCAAGACGAAACTCCCATTTGCACTGTTTTCTGCTGAAATTCTCTAAGCTGGGTCAGATTTAAGTTTAGTTAGCAAAGCTGCAAGTTTCTGTAGTTTGAAACAGCAAAAATTAACAATCATCAGCTGAACAATGAGCATGGAAAGAAAACTACCTTTGAATTCAAATTTAACTGAAATCAAAATAAGGGCATCATATTGCAAATTTGTGATGATTCACCATTGCTGAGAACTTTTTTTTTTCTTGGATTCTGTATAGTAACATCAAGAGTGCTCGTTATGGGCACAAATACTCTTTTCTCAGTAGAAGATTCTTTGTGTATTCCTGGTATGTTTGTGTTGAATTGCTCAGCAATATTTGCTGCTGAATAAGATGACCCATGCACAGATTTTTTTTTTTTTTTCTTACTGTAAAGCTAAGTATGTCAGTTACATAGCTTTTGTGGGTCAAAACAGTCAAAGTACATGCAAAGGCTGCATGTTTGAATTGTCAGTGATAAAAACTGATATCTGGCATGTACCTATGTGGTCAGTGTACTTAGTCTGTGGTGCAAATTTGCCTCTTCGAATGGTCAGCTTTATGGAATCCCTGATTATAATTCATTGGTTAAACCACTGGAAACTGGGTAAGAATCCTACATTCATTTTTGTTCCCTTTATTTTTACATACATGTATGAATATCTTCTGTTAATTAATACTTTTCCTTGTCAGAGTTTATTCTAGCAAAATTTCAACTACTTAATTCTCTAGGTCATTTTAAAGAGGAAATCAGGGGAAACATTTTTTAAAAACTATCCAGTTCATTTTCCTTCTTGCACCACTAGACACATTATCTTCAGTTCCTTGTGTCATCTTTTTCCCCAACCTCACGCAGTTTTAGTGCAGCTTTATCATCACCTTTAAGTCATGACACAGTTTTGATCTGTCTAACCTATAGTCTCACTTCCTCCTATATCCAGCCTCTCGGTCTGCATTTTCCCCAGTTCTGTGCAGAACACCATACTTTATTTTTTTTAATTCACCAACAATTTCTCACTTCCTTAAAGTGAGCTTTAGGGAAGATTGGTTACTTGATGCTTTCCTTTAGGCATAGATCTCATGTTTAATTCTGTGGCGGTGTTATGTTGCAGTTGCTGTTCTGAACCTCAAATGGAGGATGTGACCACTTTGAACAGTTGTACAAATAAATATTTTAAAAACTAGTCTTGATGTATGGAAAAAATAGTAAGATGTAATGTTTTTGCCCAGGAGCTAACAAATTGCAGTAAGGGAAAAATCTGAATGAAAATCCATTATGCCACCATAGTCTCAAACCCTTTTGAAGGCTCACCTCCACAGAGGGCATAAAGACACTTGCTGTTTGACAGTGATGAGGCAAGTGTGCAGCAGAGTCTTTGCCACATATGAAGGGTTCTAAAAGAAATTGCAAAATGCTTGGGTAAAATGTGGCTGAATGCATAATTAGGTCAGTCAGTGACATAATCCTGAATTAAAAAGGTGCTATCCACAAAACAGCAGTTTATGTACAGCCACCAGACCACCTGCATGCATCAGGCGAGAGCAGATACTTTCCTTTTAGGCATTGCAAGAAAGTTGTCAGCATCACAAGTCGGATAGCTAACACTGCGGTTAGCAGAGGTGATTGGTCACAGCACAGGGCAAGCGTCAAAGGATTCTTCAGGTTCCAGCTGCTGTGAATTTTTGTCCACTGTTAAAGATACAATGGCCCTTTCAATCAAATCATTTAATGATTTTTACCAAAATGTTACTTTATAAAATACTTATGCCAATTTAGGTATTGTGCTCATGATTCTTATTTTATAAAAATCAGGTGTTTACCATTTCCAAAGACCTAGTTCCTCGAGTAATGTCAAGGATTGTAGAAGCAGTCTCTGAAGAATTGAGTCGACTGATGCAGTGTGTTTCATCCTTCAGCAGAAATGGAGCTTTACAGGTAGATGAATCATTTGTACTGCCAAATATCTGAGTTTATAAAACTTAGAATAACAGAGAGGTATAACCTGTGCATTTGTTGGATTTATTGTAGCAGTGAAAACAAGGAGGTTAAAAAGGATTAGTATACAACCTCTTCCTCAGATTTATAGATGAACACCTTTTGGGATACTAGTTCTTGGGTTGATCATATTTTAATGTCGTCATTGTGTCTAAGTGCATAAAAGGTTACCCATATCCTATGAGATAAAAAGCATCATAGAATCATAAAATGGTTTGGGTAGGAAGGGAAGCTTTGAAGATCATCTAGTTCCAACCCCTCTGTGACGGGCAGAGACATCAGTCACTAAATAAGGGTGCCTAAACCATCATAATGATATCTGTTGAAATGTTGTTAAACTGTCTTTGTCCTGTCACCAAAAAAAAATATTTTAAAATTAAAAAAAAAAAAAAAAAAAAGTTTTATGATATTTAGAGGTTTAAAATCTTGAAAATGTGGTATGGTAGGATCTTGTAAGTCTTTGCAGAACTGGTCACCTACCTGTTGTGCTATTTCTGTGTTAGCGCTCTGTCATAACACAGATACAACAGATACTTTTACACTGCCCTGTAGTTTTACTACTGCACCAGTAGTTGTCTTTTCTGCTGAAAAAGTTTTAAAGGAGTTTATAGGAGAAAAACTACATATGTTAAAAAACAAATTCCATGAACATAATGATTGCTATGGCTGTAACAGGCAGGAAGAGCCAACCCTCATTTTTCATTGTCTGTGATAGCATTCTTGCATTATCATGGGAAAATAAGTATCCAAATGCAAGCTTTACTTTCCAATTGCTATTAGTAATTGCATGTGACAGATGATTAATGTAGGAAGATCACAACCAAATAAGATTGGCTGCCAGCTTAAAACCAAATCAATGAACAGCAGCAAAGCTACCTGTAAATCATTTTTGATTGACTAGATGACCCGCTGTATGAACTTGCTGCCTAAACCCATAACTGGAAGGATTTTCTCTCCTTTCTGCAAATTTCTCACTCATGGTCCTTTTCTGTTCCTCTGAACACAGAAAATCCTATGTCACTCAAGACAGGCAAGAGCAGTATGAGAGTGCTATGGGCCTGGGTCAGACAGGTCAAAGATGACCTGTCCCCTGAGAGAAGCCTGAATTTGTATACCCACATGAGATGGCCCATACCTTCACAGTGTTTGCCCTTACACCATGTTTGTTTAGGCTGTAATGCCTGAGAATGGGACACTGTCCTATGGTACTAGAATCGGATTTGGTCATCTTTGTGGGTCCCTACCAGTTTGGGATATGCTACTGCTGCCTCCTAAAACGTAGGGAAAACTGCAGAACCTTACATATAGAACTTCAAGAACTCCCAGACTGTTCAGTTTGGAGCACCATACAGAAAAGGTGAACATTCTGTGGTGAGAAAAGCGTTCCTTATGGGTATGAAACTGGTGAGTAGCTATGTCATATTTTGTCCCAGAGATTTCTGGCACCAAAAAAAAAAATTCTCTGCTGGCTTCCTGCGTAGGGGAGAGATAAGGAGATGACATAAAAGCCAAATGCTTGAATTAAAATCAGAATTAGATGTCTATGTTATATTATAAAAAGTTTTGTTTTGGAAAAGTAATGTCACATTAATTTGTTCTAAATGTAGATCACTTTCTGTAATGACTAGCTGGATTAAATTGTATCTTGATGAATAAGAACTGAATCTGAATTTGGATGAAGTTCAATTTATAATTTAAATGAAATAGCTGAAGTATTGATCACATTCAGAATGTTTGTTTCACGTGAAAACTCTGATTATTCTTCAAAGACTAAAGGAAGATTTGTGAACTTGGTTTAATCCTTGATTTGATTCTCCACTATTATGTATGTTAGAGAGTGAACTAAGTGAAAATCAATACCTAGACATACAGTGTCATGCAGGAGTAAAATCCCCAAGCGTGTGTGCCCACCAGGTGACAGACAATAAGCAGAGCACAACCATTCTACTTCCTCATCTGATGGAAAAAAAATAAATAAATTAAACTGCAAAACCAAGAATAAGATGTGCATTGACAGACTTTTGTACTCTTGTGTTTCCTTCCTCCCTGGACAAGCCATGCTGTGAGAAGTCAAGCTCACTATTAAAAAAATAAATAAAAAAGAAGCATACCCTATAGAGGTAGCATCCCTTTCTCTGTCTATAACAGAACAGAAAAGATGAAGCAGAATTAAAGTTTTATTACTGTTACTGAGAGACAAAACAATGTTTTCAGACTGCTACATAGTGACCACGCAAACAGTTTGATTTGTATGAAAGTATGAAAAATATGAAATTGTTCCTTTTAGCACTCTCCTAACCGACATAGCAGCATGGCAACCAAAAATACAGGAAACAAACTGTTAGAAGTCAAGGCTGCTTACCACTGCAGCATGCACTAGTATTTGCTTCTAAAAAAGAAGAAGCTTTGGGATCCTGGTATTCTGATCAAAGGACATTGTCTCAATGTTTTGGTATTTGTATTTCTGTCTTTAGGCAAGACTTGAAATCTGTGCATTGAGGGATACAGTGGCCATATATCTAACACCTGAGAGCAAGTAAGTTGTGCTGTATTTTCTATCGTTTCAATGTAGTGGAGTCCTTGGTAAACATGCAAAAACACATGGTGTAAATGAAGGATTTTCAAGAGAGTGATAAAAATAGTGTATGTAATGTATTACATATGTATGGGGGAAATTGATACCACTATGGCTTTATCGGCTTTTTTTTTTTTTTTTTTTAATAATTTAAATTGATGACACAGACTAGGTATTCTTCACTCTTACCAAAGTGGGGGCTGGAGGGACAATGACTCTTACTTCAGCTGCTGAGGAAAATGTTGCTAAGACAAAAGCAGTTGCCACTGAGTTTCATCCATTTTTTTACAGAAGTCCCCTAAAGCACACCACAGAGAGTCTGCCAGAGACTTCAGAGAGGCTACAGAACCAGACGCCAGTAGGATCCCCTTGAAGGGACATGGAGAATTAGGGTTTTCCACAAGCTTGTACATTACCCTACTCCTTTTCCACACACCTCACAGAGGAGAGTGAATTCAGCTTCACCCCATCTATTAGAACAAAAAGCTTTCAGCAATGTATCATTTCTTAGGGAGGTGAAAGACCGGAGATAAACAGTGGGGGCCATGCTCATGCATATGCTAATATAAAGGGAGAAATAAAAACATTAGCAGCATCAGTGGTTGATGTAGTCAAGACACGTAAAAACACACCAAAAAAACCTGTGGTAGCTGTTAGCAGTTTTGAGTAAAGTTCATTGATTGAAATTTCTAGTTGAGTATATATGGGACTGGGTGTGTCCATTCATTATTTTCGATTACCTACACTTTTGTTAGGATTGGCATTACCCATTCCCACAGATTGTGATTTGGTCCTCTTAACTGACCAATATTTTGTAGGAGACATTGCAGGGCTTAAGGCACTGATGTGTCTTCACATCACTGCAGATGGTATTCTGTGATGTCACTGCATTCAGTTTCAAGACATGCTTCCCTGCTCTGTGTGTCTGATACTGATGAAGACCTAAATGTCAACTACTTGACACCAGCTTATATTGGATAAAATGGAAGTGCTATTGTTTCTGAGCAGCATAGGAGCAAATCATAGTGAACCATGGAAGCTGAAGCTTCATAGATGCCTTTTTATTCCTGGTCCCTTTGCTAGCAGTAGATGCCACAAGCCATCATATTAATATTAATTCTACTGAAAGAAGATTGTACCCATCTATGTAGGAGTTGTATCATTCCCTGCATGTCTGTTCCACATCTCTTGCCTGGAAAGGTGTGCAACCCCCATCCTTTGAGATAGTCAAAACTTGACTTAGACCCAAGAAACCTTCTGTAACCTCAGAGTTGTCCCTGGTTTGAGAGGGAGGGTGGACCAGAAGACCTCCAGAGGTCCCTTTCAACCTCAGTTATTCTATGATTCTGTGTTAGCACACTGCAAATCTCTGTAGGCCCCGTTCTCCAGGGGAGAGTGCAGTGACTTATCAACTGACCACAGAAAGCTAAAATCAACATTATATCTGTGCTTCCTACTCTGATGCTCACTTAGTTCTAGGCAGAAGGCAGGCTGGCAAACTACCTCTAATGTTTGGAGGGTCCAGAACGTCAGACTCAGTCTTAAATCAGAGGCTGATTTAATATTTCTTGTTGGTATATGTTGTACATCGCATCAGGAGTGCTGAGAGACCTACTTGGGCCCGTGGCCACTTTCTGTATAATTTGTACATGAATGTCAGGTGTCAAGTTAACATTTTGTTAATTTATTGAAACAAGAAGCATGGCTAAAATATAGTACATTTCTATGAAAATTATAGAGAGAAGCTGAAAGTTGAGACTTGTACTAGGGGGAATATGAGTATTTTTGTTTTCCTTACAGCTCGAGCTTTAAGCAAGCTTTGGAAGCCTTGCCTCAGCTCTCGAGTGGAACTGACAAAAAGTGAGTATACTGCACCTTCTTGTTATTCTTATGCTCTATGGAGCCGTTGTTTTTTACTCTTGTATCAGAGCTTTGCTAGAAGAGGGTTAACCTTTGCTATATTTGACCTTTTAAAATTACAAAGTAGAATCCTCTTTGGACAGAGTTAAGGATAATATAAATCCTTATACCTTGCGGCCTATTAAGTTATACAGAGGAACTGAGCTGATGACTTTGTGACATATGTCTCTCCCATTCTTGCCTTATCAGTTTTGTATTTATTTTATAATCTCAGTCCATTTTAGCCTTCCATGCTAATCTTAGTTTCTGTGAGGTCCATTGTCTTGTCTTAGTGAATTTAGCAGCAGTAAAGAAAATGACCAAGGAACAAAGTCCAAGTTTTTGCCAGCTGATATTTGGGCAATTCTCAAAACTGGCTTGTTTCATTTTAAAAAACAAATAGGAAATTTCTGTTGTTCTTTCTTAACATCAGGAGGAGGCCTTTTGGGTTCTTTCTTCCCCACCACAGCAAACTTTGACAACCAAGCTGCTGTGCTGCATTGAACCTAGTATTTGGTACTCTATTTTATAAGCATAGCTCAATAAAAAGCTCGTATGGTGAAACTCAGACAGATTTGTAATGAGTATATTAGTATAAATATAGCTGTTTTGAAATTGAAGTTGCTATTATGGTATTTTTAGGAACTGAACTGCATTAAAATCAGCCTGCACTTTAACATTTAGAATTTATAATATTCTGTAGACAAAAGTAGAGCCTGTTTGTGCCCCCCATACAAACTGCCTTCTCTCTGTTCAAACCTACTCTTCACCAGCCACAAGAAGTCTCAAGATACCCCCTTGCCTTACTTGGGTCTCTTGCTTTATTAAAGATAGGAATCAGTTTTGAGATAGCTCTTTCAACTCAGACTTTCCAAAACACCTGTAGGGTTGGGGTTTTTTTGACTTGGTCACAAGTGTGTGAGCTTTTGTAGGACAGATGAGAATCAAGAACTGCATCATTTTTACATCTGTCTCAGAGTTCGGAGCCTTAGACAGCATAAAATTTGTTCTGTTTCTCAGGTTTCTATATGACAGTTGTCATCACTCCACACTGGCCATTATAATCTACATGTATATTTGTTTAAAATAACACACTTTTATGCACTAATTTAGAGATGTTTGTTTCAGTTTATTCAGTCATTACTGTGATGCTAAATGATGAATGTGGCCATAGGCATCTTCCAGAGGGCTTGCTGAGGAAGCAGATACCGATTTTGTGGTTCACGTTGTTGTTCATGGTATTTTTTTAACATTCAAGTATAATTTCTTCGGTTACTGGCTGTTCAATAATCACAGCTTGCCAAAAACTCGCAGGGATGCATGTCTGCCCTATCTAGCTTGTTTTTGAAAAAGATCAGAAAGTTTGGAGAACATATTCTTACCTAGAATACGAGGAACATAAAGCATACAGGAAAGACTGTAAAACTCTGTAACACATCTCCACTGCTACAATAAATATCTCCTACAACAGAACCATCGACATCCTTGGTCCTAAACCCATAGTCAGGTTTGTAATAAATATCATCCATTGCACCAAGTATCCTCTTGCCAATGGACTATTGCTATGCTACAAACTGAGCTCATACTTTCTTTGTTATCTATAAAGGACAAAAACATATGTTTGCCAGTGAATTAATGTTTCTCCTGGAACAGCCATTTTATTTCTGATCTTTTAGCCATAATCTTTAAGAGAATACTATGGAATACCGCTCAAAAACAAGTTTGAGAACTCACATTCTGAATTCAGCTGCAAACTAAAAGCCAAAGCCTTGATAAGGGATACTGGTTTTATGGCACATAGTCTGAAAGTTTCCTTACAGCAGTGTCTTATGGCCCTCTCTACCAGTCCTTTTGCCATTGTGTTTAGCATATATGTTTCTCTAAGGAAAATAGTGTTTATGTGGAAGGAAAGGCATATAAAGGCCTGTTTTATAACCTTGATAAGAACTCTGTGGCTAAGTCCTCCTCTCACCACAGATCATCCCAACACAGTTGGCATATTTATAAATATCTGTAAGATTCAGATATTTAAACTAGATCTAATTTTAGGCCCTTTATTTATGTAGGCACTGTATTTGAAGTCACAGACAGAATAACCAAAACTTCTGGTAATTGCTCCCTTTTCAGAATCTGCCAAAATTGTAAATATTTTCATTTCACAGGTTATTAGAAGAGCTGCTAAATAAATTTAAAAGCAGCATGCACTTGCAGCTGACCTGTTTTCAGGCTTCTTCACCAGCGATGATGAAAACATAGACATCGACGCAATGCAGGCAACTCAATAGATGAATGCCAATAGACGTCACCGATTTTTTGTACTTCATCAGTTCCTTTGAGCACTGAGGAAATCAAAAGGAATTTCATTGAAAAAGAAATTATGAGATCCAACTCTTTGAGTAATGGTATGAGGTATCCTGCTGAGTGAGAGTTCTGGTTGTAAATATCTTCACAAAATGTTTTACTGTCTGCTGTATTTCATTCTGTGGAGGGGACTAAGCCAGTTTTGTTTACATACACTTTCCTTGGCTATATTTATTTATGTGCTGCAATCTCAGTTTCAGTTGTTAAAAATAGGTTGAAATATATTTTTAGCAAGTGTTGCCTTAAATTTAAGTATTACATATGCTGTTCACTGTATCGGTTTCTTTCTAGATGTAGAACAATGCTGATGTAACTGGAAGACTCAGCTTCTGTAAACTATTGAGAATTACACAATAAACATTACTACCCACAGATGCCTAAATAAGTATTCATATGCAATGTGCTGAAGGACACTATTTTCTTTGCATTTATTTTTTTTTTTTTATGCTATGATCTACAATTTTAGAGTTCATTAAATTTGATTTTGGGGAGGCTTTTATTTTATTACTTCTTTGCTAATTGTACAGATCTTCCTGTCCCTTTAGTTTCTCCCTTCATTTGAATATTGGTGTTAAACCCTTCACAATTGAAATAAGCTTTCCTTTCATTGGCAATTAACAATTAATTAAAAGTACTTTGAGTTTGAGATTAGTAGATGCTTTAAAAGTATGTTTAAGCTAAATATCCTTTGGTATTAAGGAACAGAACAGTAACTACTTCTGATTATGTGCCAGGCTAAGGAGGAGCACAATTTGCCATTGGTTTTGCTGCTTCCTTCTCATTCTTCTCGCCTTTCATCATTCTTACCGTCTTACTGTCACTGTCTTCCTCTTCTCTCATTAGTCAGTCCTCCTTTCACCACCAATTATTAAATTTGTTTGGAAGTGAATAGGGATTCAGGAGGCAAGAACAGTTTTGCTGCCATTACTTTATTGTTACACAGAAGTCAAGAGCTGTCTTCCCAATGAACAGTCAAGACCAGATTTGATAGTGACTTTCATTTGGGGACTTAATGAAAACTGTAGGAAGCCGTAAGAGATAGCAACTAATATAAAGTAGTTTTGTTTTGGCGAGTGAGGGATGGGTTTGATTTTATACCTGAAAACCACACATTAAGTAAATCATGTAGTAATAATGTGTTCTCTCTGTACTTGCAGCCATTTGGGGCGTGACTTTTTGGAAATTGTGCGTTAAATTTTCAAACATTTTTTGTCACCTTTTGATTTTGCTAGTCTAGTTACGTTCCAGTAATTACAAAATACAAGAAATAATGCACATGTATTGTGGGTACATAGTGTGTTGAATAGAAGTTTAAAACTGCAAGTGTATGTCACTATTGGCTTAAGAGAGAAAGTTGTTAAACATCCGAGTGATGTTGTTTTGTTTAATGTTGTCACTTCCAATCTTGTCGTAGTCTCAGCTTCTGATACTAACTGAAATAATCATCCAGTTAGTTCAGTCTGTAAAGGAGTTAGCTTCAAAATAATAAAATTTTAACAAAAAAATATAATTTTTTCTTGAATTCCTTGCTTTCCAAGAGATGTGATTTTCTAATTAATTTTGCCAGCATCTACATTTTCTACATTTGTATCAGACATGCTTGTAAATATTGAAAATTTATTGTCTGTACTAACATAATACAGGTTCAGGCATTTATTTACTGTATCACCGTTCTCTTCTGTCGCAACAGCTTGTTGCTCGTCTTTAAAACCTGAAATAAGCCACGTGTTTGTGTTTAGTTGCTTTTCTGAAGTAACGCTTCAGAACAGGTCATTGATAACCAAACAAGAACAATGTGTAAGGGATCAAATACTTGAATTCAGCCTGATCTGAAATAAATGCCAACAGTCAAGTCAGAGCACTAGGTTCCACTAATCCAGCTGGAGGATTGAAATAAGCCAGTGAGGATCATGCAGCAACAGAAAGAGTTGAAGTCCATTTGTGTGGAAGGAAAGTTGGGACTGCCAAGACTTCATAGCTGAGGTACAGCATGCTACAGTTCCTCTAAAGGGATTAAAAAAAAATAAAAATAAAAAAGAAGTGGTCAGTGTGGCTTTGCAAAAAAAAAAAAAAAAATCAAAGATACAATAAGGTTTTTTAAAAAATAGTATTGGAAGTGGAAAAAGATAGGGAGACCACACTAAAATACTCAATGAGGGCTCGCAGAGAAAAGGGAGGCAGCAAGAAAATTAAAGTAACAGAAGTGAAAGGCTTTGACATTTAAAGCAAAGGTAAGTGCTGAAAACAGTACAAGAGAAAGTGAATTATTACATGAACTTTGAACCTCTAGAAAATCTAATATCAATTCATACTGGAAAAAAAAGACACTGAAAAGGAAACCTGGAAAGCTTTATTTCTCATTTAAAAGAAAAAACTTAGGAAGTAATACGGTTGGAAAACATGTCTTGCTAAAAATAGGTAAAGACTTATGGGAAAATTCAACCACAATATATTGCGTTGAGATATTCAGCCTCTGGAGATGTTGAGGCATTCTCCTGTTATTGTATTTTTGAACATTTATTTTGAGTAGTCATGAGTAGTTCAGGATGTAAGCAAAGTAGTAATAAAAAACAAATGCAGTACCAATGTAATGAGATGGGAAGGGAAGGAGGTGGCGGGAGAAAAAAAATATATTTAAATCCATCAGTAAAATGATAGAAAAAATAGAGGAAAAATCATTTCATTCCATACCTGGATGGTAACTTAATGAAACAGGTAAGTAGCATTAAAAAAAAAAAAAAAAAAAAAAAAAAAAGGAAGAAATACTGATAGTGCATCATTGTCCCAAGTTAAACACTTTCTTAAAACTTTTTAAAAACAATTTATAGAAGTTAAAAAGAACTGCAGTCCTGCTAAGTTTCATGCATGTGCTGAATGTCAAGCCCACAAGTAGATGTGAGACTTCTTGCTCAGATCTTCTTCAAATGTTCAACACATATGCCCACTATTTGAGGATTAGGGAAGATGTATTCTATGTCTTAAACCCCTTGCATCTTCTTCCAGATGCATAAAAAGAACTGAGGCTCAAACCATTTGAATTTCACTGTATGACAACGGAGAAGGAAATGAGATATCTGTGCTTGGAGTGCTGTAGGGTTGTGCTTTGTAGGGGCACTTCTGGCTGGAGCAGTGATGTGTGACTGTTGGCTTGTAAAAGCAGGTCCTCTGCCAGCCTCAGCCAAAGCTATGGCATCTCCCTGAAGAGAGGGTACTTCATGTTGAAGGTGAGGGCTTTTGTTTTCTGTGCAGACAGCCTTTTGTCTCCCAGAACTAAAGAAGCATTTATGAACTAATAGCGTGTTTCTCTGGCTGTATTGGTAAGTAGGGAGATGCAGATAAAAGCAGAGCCATAAAAGCTAGCATAACATTGTACAGAGCATGGAGCTAAAAAATAAATAAAAAAGATAAACTTAGTCATTGTTTAGTACGATTCTGCTCAAGTTAAATACATATGTTTAGAGAAAGAAAAAAAAAAAAAAAGATCAAGAATTGATTGTTGATATAAAAGAAGGTGTAATGGCAATTAATATTAAAAAGTGTGGGAGGGGAGGAACACACCTAGATTATAGTACAAGAAAATCTGTGAAACTCTTTGCTGAGCCCACATTTCTAATGAATGCCAGCATGGTGTGCCTTGCCTGCAAACATCTAACATTTAGCTAGGCAAAGGCCTACAAAATCATGAAAATTACTCAATTTAACTCCTTTTTGACTTTGAAAGCAGTGATATTTTCTGTTTATAATCCAAGAGAAGGTAGTAAACCGCAGTTTCCTAGATACTCTTTTGGCCTTGTGAAGAAAAGGAACACTGAGACGAGAATCTTTTGCCATGGTTACATCTGAGACAATGCTACGCAGGGGATTTACGCTTCCAAACCTGCTGCCAGACAGTATTTCAGTCAATTCCAGCCAACTTCTTTGGCCCTGTCTGGCTAAAAGATATATGAAGCATTGTGATTTTCCTGCAAATAGTGATTGTTACAATACTGATTACACTGGTGGATGCAAATGCTGATTTTTGTGTCCAAATAGGTTTAGAGACTCTTGCTAGCAAGGAGAGGTTTTACGTGTTTTGAGCACTGTAAATGTGCTGCTGTTTTGTTCTTTGGAGAGAAAATATCTTAGAAGGGAACAATCCCTAACTTCATCAGAATACACTGAAACTGAAAAGTTAGTGAAGTGCTACTACTGAAGCCTGAGCTCCAAAACAGATCTGGATCTTTAACACCGGTAAAGCGCTTGCTTGCTAAGATCTGGTTGGTCATGGGCATCTTGTCCTGACAAAAAGAGGGACCCATTAGGTAAATAACAGCAATCTCGTTCTTAATGTTAGGAATTGTAGTTTTTGCATGGTGCTTAAAATTTTAGCATCAGTCAGGCTATAGTAATAGGCTGTGACTACTGTCAAAGCAGGCAACAGCACATGCGTATGTTGTGCCTCCTGGGCATATTTAACTAGTAAAAAATCAGTATGTTTTGAATTAAGCTTCCAGGTAGCTTGGAAATATTTTGGGATTTGTTAAATGTGTTCAGTTAGGAGGTTGGTTCTGAGTCTTTTGGCATTTCTGGCCCAGCCATGTACCTAGAGGAGCTTTGGGTGCTGACCCTTACCCATAAACAAAAGGAAAATAAGTCACTGTGTAATGCAAATCTGATTTTAAAAATTTAGGAGAGAATCTAGTTATTTTATAATTCAAGGAAAAAAAAAAATTCTACTTGAACATTCATCACCACTTACATTGCAGCCTGTCCATATACTGCTAAAGAGATGGTTCAGTTTGCCTGCTGTATCCTCGTTGGCAGTTTTCGTATTCTTCAGGATCAGATGCTAGTATTACGTGTGCACGTTATCAGGATGTTTGTAGACTCATGAGTGCTTCTGCAGTGTTAACACATTACATTCTTCTAAGGTTGTTGAAGGAGACTATAAAAATGCTACTATAAAAATGCTACATGGATAATTATAGGTAATTTTACACAAACGATGTTGCTTTTTAGAGTATTTTGGCTTCATGTGGTGCCAGCTTATTTTCTGACTTTGCAGTATCTATGTTTTTTTGGCATGGAGTAAAAGGAGAAAACTGGTAATAACGGGGAGCCCAGTTTCATTAGGGACCATGACAGCTATTTCTGTCTTTGTCTTTTTTCTGTTTTTATTTAGTGCTGCCATGGGTTGAAGAGATTTGAAGAATTCAGCTCCCCTTCTTTTTGTGCTCTTTGAGTTTTAGAGCTCTAAAAGCTTGTTTCTAATGGGGGTGCTAAGAGAGCATGTCCAAAATGGCATATTTATTCCTAAGGTGTTTAGCATGTAAATTATATATTCCTTCCAGTATTACTTGATGGCCCCAGAGGGTAAGTCCTTTAAAATAATGTGTATTGGTGAGTAACTTAAACACACGGTGCTGCATCTTTCATTGGGAACAGGGAGGCACATGCTGCGGTTGGATTAGCAGCACAAACAGAGCTGATACAGTTTATTTTTGGGATCAGACAGTGAGAGACTGGAGGGGTTCATTTATTGCACCTATTTATTTATTTATTTTTTTCTAGTCTGAATGTCCAAGGAGAAGTTTGTGTTCCTTTTCTCTCGTGCTCTCGCTATTTAAAGGCTTGTAATAGATTTTGTACAACCCTTCTGCAAGCAGTCTGTCTTTAGGTCAAGACCAAGTAAGGGAAATCTTCAGCCAAATTCCTTTTGAATTGGAAAATTTAAACAACTTGAGGAAAAAGGAATAAGACAATGGAAAGTGGAATCCAGCCTTATTTGTAACAGATGCTATTAACACATGCTTAGTTTTACAGCCTATCTTGGCACCATTTCGCCTCTTTCTTGTGAAATAACTTCAGTGTAAAATATTCACTGCCAGTCCCAGGCAAATGCTCCTAAATAAAATAGTCTTGATGTGGTCCATTAAAAATGTATTAAATAAAAGTTATGGATTAAGAATTAATTTATTAGTTTAAGGATTAAGAGTTATCTCTTTCACTCCTGGGGTGGGCTTTGGTGTGCAGGTAGGGAAGACAACTTCGGTTGGCACTTCTTTGTTGTGTGTTTCTCTGCATGGATGACACCTCTCCAGTGTAATTAGTGCAGTTTTGATTGAGTTCAGAAAACCAGGAGGCTCTGTGTATGGACTCAAACCCAAAGCCCAGCATACCTATTTATTTCTAGATACATGGTGATCTAGAAACAACATCGAGAGTCTTCATCTCAGTGGCAGGGGGTGGCTTGTGCTGCAGTACTAAAGCAGCAAAAATTTTGTGTCCACAGATTCTGCTTCAGCCAAGAGGAGTATGTCCCTTGCTCTTCTTGGTTCATAAGCAGATTTTTAGCACAGAATGTCAAATCAGATAATTTATAAAGTAAAATTTGCAAAATGAGACAGTCTTCCTCACTGCTCATTACTCACTTTTTCTGATAAATTTCACTCATGTAACTAGATGGTACTTCTGCTCACAGAGGGGTTTTCCCTTCTAGCTTATCTTTTTAGATATTCAGGAGATAATTAAAATTCAAAATGTTAACGGTGCTACTTATTTTTAGAACCCGACATAAATATGGGTAGACATAGATTTGAAAATAAATTAATAGACCAGAGTGCTGTCAACCATTGTGGTAAAAACGTTGCCAGACACCTGTTGTAACCCTCTTCTGTGCAGCCTGCACAGGGAAGATGTCCCTCCATGTCTCTTGAGACGCTTCCACCTGCCTGTGCTGGAGAGCAACAGAAGGTGGTACCTTGGTGTAGAATGCAAGCTGCTTCTCTGTGTTAACTGAAATGGTACTAAACTGAATAAGGCAAACCCCAGGAAATGTCTCTGTCTCACAAGGGTAAAGGCTGTGCTATGTTTTGAAAATCGAAAAGTTAGCAACACACTTGGGCTAAACATGGCGAAATCTCCGAGGAAGATGTCTATGGTAGGCATGTTTTACTGTTGTGCCACAAAGCATCAGCATCCAGGTTGTCCTTTTATATAATGTTATGTCAAAAGGGAAAGTTGATTTCTAGCTCTTGTCTTCAGTGGCTGCTTTACAAACAAACATGGTTCCCATTTGTAAGCAAAATACCGTTTTACTGAGGGTCCCATACAAACGCATGCTGAATCTCTTTCTGAACCTCTGTAACCTCCACTCCTTCAAAGCCCTTGGTGCCAGTATAATACATTCTGTATGTATTTTTAGCCTCCTGAGTGCTACACAGGCCCATCTGAACTGTGCTAATCTTATCGTATTTCACTCCGTCCTCCTGAAGGAACTTGGATTTTCATAGCACATCAGAACTCCTCTATTTACTTTTACAGTGCTCCCATCCCAGATTTTGATGGGATGTAGGCACAAAAAAACAAACAAACAAAAAAAAACTGCTGAAGAGCAGGAGCGTGACATCAAATCTCCTCATCTGTGCCTGCAATGCCTAACATGGTAATTATGGTCTGCTTACTACCACGTTTGTAGTGTGTGTGTGTGTGTGCGTGCTGATCAGCTAAGGGCATCTTTCTCATGAATTAAATTAAAATATAATTGCAATCCCAGAGCTGAATTCACACTGTGCTCCCTCCCCCTTCCCCCCTCCCCCCCCCCTCCCCCCCACAGCCATGGTTTAAGCTGAAAGATTTCAAGATTTCTTTGGTCAGAAAGAAGGAGCAAAGTGGTGTTTCATTGCCTAAGTTGATCACCAAGGACAGGGAAAGGTCCACATTTCAGGTTTGAAGACTGATGAAGTCTTGTGGCTAAGGAATGGTTAAAGATGAACTCCTTATTTCACCTAATGGCTAGTTTAGGTGACTCTTCATGCCATTTATGTGCTCTCAAGACACTTGTTAAGAAGCTTTGCTTAAGATGTTAGGAATGGATTCTTCTACAGGGCTGAGATGTTGCGAAGTCTCACGCAATGCTCGAACACACAGCTCAAAAGAGAGTGAGGTGCCCCATCACCACCCTGACCTGGCTCTCTACCATGGCCTCGAATTCATCATTGATTGCATCTCAGGTTGCTGAGAAGATGGTTGCCAAAGCACAAAGGCTTGAGTAAGGAAGCGGGCATGGACCAGGGACATACAGTCCAGGGCTGGAAGGGCCACGAGCAGCCCTGCTGGGAGTGGGACAAAGTGCCCCAAGCCTCCTGGCATGCAGTCAGCCTTGGTTCCTCACCTGTAGACAGAAACCTGGATCCATGAAGTCCTCCTTTAGGAGGGCCGTACTTCTGGATAGCTAATCTGTGGCAAGCTTTTGACACTTCAGAGAAGGCAGCATTGTACTGACTCATCTGGTATCCTCATGGCATAATGAGAATGTGGTTTGCAAATCCAAAGTAGCTTCTGCCAGCACCCTGGGCCTTGGACTCTCGATGCGTCTTGCAGGGATGAGCATCAGAACCTGTGAAAGCCGAGGGAAACGACCCATTAGCCTCAGTACTCCCTAAGCCACATGCCTGGTTCTCGCCGGCTTCAACAGCAGAGCTGTCCCACCAGGTATGTCACCATGGAGGGCAGGTGACTCACCTAACCCCCTGCCACCCACCTGGTGAGTCAGTGCCAGCAGCAGGGATGGCAGCAAGATACGCATGCCCTGAGCCTCTCTGCTCTACCCAGCAGACCGCACCCTCCAAAGTTTCCTGCTGGTGGTGAACTGTGTCAATTTTATCTGTGAAATGGGCGTAAAAGGACCAAATAAAAAAAAAAAAAAAATCAATTTCTCATGAATGAAATAAGATCTAGGCTTGAAAAGCATTCTCAACAGTTCTGGGAGCAGCATATGGCTAAAATAACTGAAGAAGCACAGTGGTTTCTCTCTTTGCAACCTCAAGGCTGACTAACTATTTTTTACCAAGGACAGTAACTGATAAATATTCACTGTTAAAAATGGTTCAGCCTTTCTGGGGAGCCTTTTTAGTCAGTTTGACCACTTCAGGTTGAACAGCTCACAGATTTTGGTCTAAGCACAACAGCTCCAGTCTGTTACAGAAATAAAGGACTAGTCAAAAACATCTCCATACATGCCTATAATTAAAGGAAAGTAAAACCAATGCAGCACCAGGACTGTAATGATCAGACTTGCACACATTATGGTCAGCCCTGGCTGACCACGTGGTGGTAAACAGTCATCTGGAAATAGGTGTTTGAGGCTTGCTGGGAGGTGTTATCAGTATTCGTAATGTTACATTCTGCGTAACAGAGTGTTTTTCCCATCAGTTGGGTCCAAGATGAAGTGTGTTTGCAAGATGGGTCTCGCTGCTTTACCAATGTTGTTCATTTTTTTGCTCGAGCTTATACAAGTATGAGTGAATCTCACTAAATGACTCCCCTTTGAAAGTGGCTGCTGGCCAATGTGCAGTCGAACATCCTTCCTGTTCTTTCATCGAGCTGCAGCGAGCGGGGAGGGGAGCAAAGCTCTGCAGGGCTGGTGGAGGATCATCTGAAAGTGACTTGCCACACCGCAAAACATTAGGATTTGGGGAGCGGTGCCCCAGGCATCCACTTCCTTCTGGTCATGTTTTTTGTCTGTTTGTTTGTTTGTTTTTCCCACTTCCCATATCTGTGTTTTGTTTGGATTTTCATCCACTAAATTCACCAAGTTCCAGTGAAACATGATTTCTGGTCTTTTATCAGAGTTTTGGGGTTGGTCAGTCCTTTAGGGTTTTATGGATCTTTTGTTTTCAGTTTGGTCTGATTGCTTGAATTTTTATTGGCAAGATCATGTATTTGATCTATTGGGGGGGTGGGGGGTGGGGGCGAGGGATGCTACTTGAGGGGTATTTTGCATTGGCAAAGACTTTTTTTTTTTTTTTTGTTTTTTTTTTTTTTTTTTTTTTTTCCAAATTGCACTTCCCACCAATATATTATTTCAATTTTAACTTCAGCCTTACAAAGATTTTCTCTCTGGCCAAAGAGAATGTGTCTTATGTGATCTGCTATGTAAGATAAGAAATTTATAAGATAAGAAATGTTCAGCAGCACAGTGACACTGATGCTGACAGGAAATGGGAGCAGAGAGGGGCTCAGGCTCCTCAGACCTGTTCCCTGCTCACAGGCCAGCATACACTCTTTTCCTGTTGTGGTTGACCACAGAGTGAAAACTCAGGGAAGCACAGCTCTAAAAAGCACAATGACTGCCTGAACGTGATGAGGAACAAGTGCTCCAGCCTTATGCCATCATTCCTGCACATCTGGTGGGCTCAAGGAGGAGTACTTCACTAATGCATCCCTGCAGTATGTAACATCTGCACAAAATTGCATCTTTTTTTTTTTTTTTTTCCTGTGCTGCACAGACAAGGGGGAAGGGGCTGAATTATCACGCATTCAACTTTTCTGTATTGCTTCCTCAATACTTTGTGGCTGTGTGCCCATAGGTTAACGTTAGAGAGCAAAGAGCTACCAGTCTTTCCTCCTGCAAATCTTTCCCTTGTGCAATAATACTAGTATGCAAATATTTCATTTGCATATTATCCTAATATATGCAAAGAGCCGTAACTGCAAGTAGCAGTTCGTCATGTGCAAGAGCAAAGTTTTTTGCTTGTGTGGCGTAGCTTTGGTGCTCACTATGTAATCTGGCACTGCTATGCATACCGGGGTGCTGTCATTCCCATACCAGAGCCTCCCTCGATGTGTATCAACTATTCCTAGATAAAGAAACAGAGGCTTTGGCCCACGGCCTCCCGTTTATGCCTGCATCTTCCTCTCTTTCTATCTTGCCTGCGGCCATGATACATGTCAGGCTGTATTTCAGGAGTCTATGCTTTCCCATTCCACTGGGGAAGGGACTTGGTTCACATCCTTGCTGAGGCCATGCCCCAGGCAGTAGCAATGAGGGCAAAAAAGGGATGAGGCCACAAAGGGGGGCTACTGGGAAGGGAGGGGAGAAGGGAGGGGGAGAGAGAGAGAGGCTTGGAGTGAGGTGATGGAGATGAGTCAGAAAATGTGGGGGAGGCCAGTCTGCCAGCAGCTCTGGGGGCAGGTGGAGGTCACTGGTGGTGAGAGGTCTGCAAACACCATCCCTGCTTGGGCTGGGGGAAAGGGGACCCTTCAGTGGCACCCAGTTTATTTCTGCATCCTGCAGGTCGCACCTGCCTCTCTCTAAATGCACCTGGCCGAGGACCTGACAGTTGGTAGAGCATCCTTGCTGCTACACTCTCACAGGCATTCCTGGAGCAGGGGGCTGCTCACAGCCCCACAATGCCAGGGGGAGGTTCACTCACCTCCTGCAGCCAGCATCAACTAGGACACTCTACCAGCCCCAAGAAGAAGCCGAGTGACTTTGAGTTTAAATCTGGATGAAGGTAGACAACAAAAAGTGTGACGGGCTCTTTTCCTGCAGCTGCCTAGAACCTTCTCAAGTGCTCCACAAGGCTCATCAGAGCCCGCATCCTTCACCACTCAGCCTCCAGCTGAGCCATACAGTCAGCCAAGCCAACTTGGACAGAGGCTCGTCACCCCAAAACAAGTTCAGAGATAAGCATGGGAGGTTCTCAATTTCATGGAAGCCAGCTCAGAATAAAAGGCAGCCCCTTCATTTCAGGAAACCTCATTTTTCATTTGTAAAACACTTTCATTCAGAACCAAAAAAAAAAAAAAAAAAAGAGGTGGGGGGAGGTGGTGGAAGGGAAGCAGAGTGCTACCTCTCCCCAACCATTGCAAATACACCTGCATAGAAATTTTCAATCTTTAAAAAATGTTTTAAAAAGCATGTTTTAATGGGAGCACCAGCAAGTCCAGCAGTTGCCTGTTGCTTCCTAATTACAGTTGCTTGTAACGTTATCAAATGACAGCTGTTTGGGCTGGAATATTCCAGGTTGGAGTCTGCCCCAGTACGTTTTCTCTGCCTGGAAATTTTAAGTGGTTGCTGATCATTTAGCTGGAAGAAAATATGCACTATTTTTCCCCCTGTGTCTCAAGAAATTTGGTGACCTTTTCTTCATGCCCCCAGGCTTTGGAAAAATAACTTGAAATGTGGCAGGATTTTGGCTTGTGCGTCAGGAATGTGTTGCTTGCCTGTGAAAACCCTCTATCCAAATTTTGCCAAGTAATATTCTGAAGAAAAAAATCATCTCACTCACGAGCACTCGCTAAAGCCAGACAGATTAAAAATATATATACTCTATCTTTATTCAGGTCTCACAGCTGTACATGAGCCCTCGGAGGTCTGCACCTGAGCAAAAGTGGAAGCCATTGAGGGAAATGGCTCCTCATCCCCTCACTAGCTGGCTGGGACTGGAGATGGGAGGGTGTGAGACTGGTCTCAAGGGAGCAGAGAGAAACAAGGGCATAGGAAAAAGGAGAGGGAACAAGACCCAGGAGAAGCCAAAGAGCAATGAAGGACAAAAGGCCTGGAGCACATGGGGTACTGTATGAGGAATCATGAGGATGGCAACTTGGAGTACCTCTATGGGCTAAAGCAGGAGGCTACAGCCAAAGGCTCTGATCATCACATTTTTTTGCTTTAGTTTGCTGTCTCCCATTTCTGCCAACTTACGCTAAGGAAACAGCCTACCCAGGTATGCAAACCCCACATGGAGAAGTCCAAGTAAGTAGCCTTCATCATTTTCTCCTCTACAGCATTGCACATGAAGTGCAAAATAAATTTAAAAAAAAGAAAAGAAAAGAAAAGAAAAGAAAAGAAAAGAAAAGAAAAGAAAAGAAAAGAAAAGAAAAGAAAAGAAAAGAAAAGAAAAGAAAAGAAAAGAAAAGAAAAGAAAAGAAAAGAAAAGAAAAAACTAACCCAAACAAGTAAGAGATCTGAAACGTTTGTGATTAAAGAGACTTCCTACAAGAGTTCAAGAAGAGACACTTTCAGCAGCAGGCTTTGTAAATAAGTGGGTTTGTAAGCAATGAGTGCGTTTGTAAATAGAGAGTTGACTGTCTATCCTACTCAATACCCACTGTATCAGATAGAGCCACAGTGGTGACCAGCACCTCTGAATCACAGCACATAAGGACTTTCTAAACGCTAAGACCTGTGCCAGAAATATTCCTTACATCCGCTCTTCTTTTCTAGCTCTACTGAGACACATTTCATGTGGTGCAGTTGCATTCCTCAATGCTTTTCACCTCCTTTTGCACCCACTGAGGTATCTGCCACTGGCAACATAGGGTGGGAAAAGCCTCTGGCCCACTCAGGCCCAGTCCTTGCCCAGAATTATTGGATTTCCTCCTTATTTCAGGTAGTGGACACAACTGCTCATAAAAACAGGTTGTTGGGGTTTTCGATTGGTTCGTTTTACTTGGTAAAATGTACATTTTTGTCATCACCAGCACCATCCTGGTCCCACCTCTCCAACAAGTAGTGCAGAAACCTTCCTCTCATGTTACTAAAAGGATACAAGGGATATTGCTTTAATCACAGTTTAACTAATCGTTCTCCCCTGTGACCATTAGTGAATTGCTCAACACACTCAAATGCAACTCCTAAGACAACCCAGAGCCTACACCCTAGCACCTACACCCTACTGCCACCACACAGCTGCTTGGTGCCATCCCACCACCAGGCCAGCCAGGCCTGTGGGAAAGGCCCAGGTTGTAAGCAGGTCCCTCCAACTCTCCATGTCTATATGTGGTGTTGGCAACTACAGGGCTGTAAAAACGTCCCACCAGCCCACATGCAGCTACATGCATGCCCACCCACCCCCTTTCTCAGCTGCCTATGAGATGGGCTAGCAGGGAGCGGAGGCAGGGCCTGCTCCTGGAAACGTTTCATATGAAGGCAGCAGCACTCGGGCAAGGACACTGACTGCATCTGTAAGCCCACAAGGAGGAGTTATAGGGCCTTCCCTGTGGGGAATGGGACTGTCTGTGACCAGGTACCCACGAGGTTGGCTGCAGCAAACCTCAGTCCCCCTTGGAGACGCAGGTCTGGTGCCTAAGGCTGCCAAAGGGTGCCATTTCCAACACTGCTTGGCACATGACTCCACTTGAGAAATGCCATCTACATTTTGAGGTTTTTTGTTGTTGTTGTTTTGTTTTGTTTTGTTTTTATCAAAGCCTAGATCTTTTTTGTTGTCAGCCCCTTCTGTGCATAGTTTTTTAAAAGATGGTGGTGGAGCAGGGCTCTATTTAGTAATGCTTCCATTCTCCTGCCACTTGCCTCACTGATGTAGACAGGAAGCTTCTGAGGACAAGAAATGTCCCTTATTACATGCTACTACACTGGGTAACCTCATTTTGGTTTGGTGTCTAGACAGCAATGTAGAGGAGAACATTAATAAAAACTGAGCGCCCAAATGTTAGAAAGATCTGCTCAACAGTTTCACAGCCGCCTTCACCAAAGGTGAAGTCAAGTCTTGGAGTTTTTAGAGGGTTGGCATTGATCTGGGGCTTTGGAGGGATTTTTATTATTATTATTTGGGCTCCAACATGCAGATGACCTTATTTGTGTGTGTGCACGTGTGTGCTGATCATGCACCGCTTTTATTAAATGAAGTAGGAAACTGCAGAAAGAGATATGCTGTTTTTTTGTTTTGTTTTTGTTTTTGTTTTTGTTTTTTTTCAGAAGTTGTTTGGTACCACTGGAAAAAGAAAAAAATAGGTCAGTTCAAGTGACCAGTGTGGAAAGAGGTCCCTCACTTTCAAATTCTCTCACTCTGAGCAGAGCAGCCTAAGAAGAGTCCAAAAAGAGCATTTGCTGTTTATCTCTGCTTATAACCTTCTGGGCCAAAGATTCATGCATATGGGACTATTTTCTAGGAAAATACTTCAGGCTGCTTGAGTGATCTCTGTTTTGACTGTTATGAATCTCTGTTTATGTTGCCATAGCTTTGTAAAAATGCCAGGATCGAAAGAGACTGGCCTCCTAGTAATATGCATTTTGAATTGCTGTCATAAGCAGAGAGCTTGATTCATCAGTCTGGGAATCACTGAAGTAAATGCAACTCCAGCTTGCATCATCATGAAGCATATGTGGTTCCTCAAGACATTTTGTTAATGGTTCTGGGGATCTTCTAAGTCATAGACAAACTACAAGCAAGCGTATTGCTGTCTCCAGTGCCAAGATGCCTAAAGAGAAGGCACCACTGCTGTGTTTCCTTCACTTTGAGTGTAGGTTCTAGGTCAATCTAGTTCATGGAGGTGACCTCAAACACCTCTCTTGAAACGGCCTGAGGCCAATCCATACCCATATTGTAAATGCCCTGCATAGTCCTGCATTGCAGGAAAATAAAACTCTTCATTTTGCAGCCTGTCTCTGCAAAAGGAAAATAAAAAATAAATAAATAAATAAAAAATTAAAAGGAAAAGGAAAAAAAAAAAAAAAAAGAAAAAAGAAAGAAATAACAAAACAGGAAGGAAAACATTAATGAAAACACTGATGTTTTGTCCCTGGGGGAAAAAAGAAGAGACATGGGTTTCATTTAAGATAACAACAACAACAAAACGTACCAAGAGTCTGAAGGGCGAAGGCTGCTCTTTGGAGCAGGCCCTGCAGTGGGGACTCCCCAGCCGCCAGCTCCCCAGGTCCAGCAGCTCCCCCACCCAGGGTGAGCTCACCCCGACCCCTCCCTCCCTCCCACCACTTCTGCGCTGCAATTCATATGGTGACTGCTGCAGTAAGATCAGGAGCAATGGGGACTATATATAAAAGGGCTGGAGTGAAGACGAGTGGCACCTCAATTCTGCTTCTGAGTAAGCCTTCTGTTTTTAGAAAAACAGGGTTAGGCACACCAGCGCTGCTCCAGCACGCCCTGCGCTTCCATGCTCTTGCCACAGGCTCAGCTTTCCCTGCGGATGCTGGCAAGGAGCAGTGCCTCTGAGCCTCCAAACTGCAAGGGAGAGGGGCTCACACCTCCCCTTGCAGGTGGCCCCACCTCATCTTTGGCCACTGGTGGCTTTCCTGTAGGCACAGAGGTGTCCTCCTGCCCCTGGTGGGCCACCTGCAGTGATGTGCAGGAGGGTGAATGGGGAGACTGGGCTGAGGCAGCCGGTTTGGAGCAGTGGCCTTTGCCTGGCAGTGGCTGATCTTTGATGTGTTTTTGTTTGTTTTTTCATTATTATTTTTTAATATTTATTTTCTTGTTTGTTGGGTGCTTTTTCCACAGGAAAATTTAATGGAAATTTAAAATAAATTTCTCTTTTCTACCCTCTTGTTGAATAAAAAAACCCAAATGTCAGAAAACTCGCTTCTTCTGCAAAACAGAGTTCTTATTGTTCAGCAGCCCTGACTTATTGACAGGCAGAAGCAAAGCAGACAGACCTGTGACGACAGTGGAAAAAAATAAAATAAAAAGAAAACCAGAAAGAAAAAACACATAAACACCCTCCCACATGGAATGCAGCTCAAATCCCAAGAATGATGCTGCTCCATGGGCGTGGCTCAGGCCACAGGGCTGCAAGGTGCCAGGGAGTGTGGGGCCACCCAGCTGCAGTGTCCCACAGCCAGCTCATTGGCTTGGGGTGGCCCTAACCTGTTGTTGAAATTATAAAATAAATAAAAGTTTCACCTCCAGCATCTAACAGTGTGCTTTCATTTTTGCTTCCAAGTATTGGGGTCCATTTGGTGTTTCCTGACACGTGGCAGTCCAGCGGGATTGCAAGGACAGGGGTAAGGGGCTGTGGGGCTGCACCCCTGTGCTGCACTTCCTCCCCACAAGACAACGACTTTTTGAAAACAAAAAAAAAATCACTGGTGTGGAGTTCCTGATGCCAACCACAGAACAGAAAGAAGTGCTTTTTTATGTGAGCAAGCACGGTCAAGTAGCTGCTGCCATGGTGCGGCCGGGACGCAGCAGGTACAGCACTGTACCTGCAGGTGACACGAGCTGCTCCCACCACTGCAATTCCCAGCTCATGCCAGCTCCATTACTTCCCAGGAGCAGGAGGCAGATGAAAACCATTTCAGACAACCAAAATGACTGGTGTGGCCATCTGCACTTGTGGCTGTGGAGTGTGGAACTGAAGAGTCCCAGGCCAGCTGGAGTGGTGTGTTACGGCCCCATGCATCGCATGGCCTGGCTCTGCTTTGGGCATATCCAAGGGTTATGATTTGAAATAGGATGAAAATAAAGTTCTATTACCAAACAATCTGGGAAAGAGCATGATGGGCAGGGTGAGGGCTGGAGGCTCCAACTGGGGCAGCTCTGTCAGGGCTAAAAAAAATTTAGCTGGCTTTACCCTGACGAGTCGTGAAGGAGTGGCTGCCACTATGGCAGGGGTGTGCTTAGGGGATAAGAAGAGGGGAGAGGAAGAGTAACCTGATGTGATTTTCCAGATTTACACCTCTGTAATCTTTGAAATGACAGCAGCACATCTGATGTATTCATTTTATTTTTTGCTGTTATGCAGTGGAGAGGAGAAGAGACTGCTCAGAAAGCTGAGACTGACCTGCAGCAAGGTGCCTGATAGGGGTGTGGGGTGGTGGCTGCAGGACCAGCACTGCAGGTGGGAATGCACAGCCACAGTGGGTCCCTGCATCCTAGAGGCACCACATACTCATTAGTTAGTGCCTCATCAAATAAAGACAGGACAAATTTCCACGCGGCGAAGCTCCAGCCCCCTCTCTGCACACACACTCTCAGCTCTCGGCAGCTACAGCCTCGAGTCCCCTCTTAATGCTTCCCTGGGGCCTCTGTGGTAAAAGTCTCTTTCCCTAGATTCTGGCTGAATAGCTAAGTCACTGAAATGCTGGAATTAATTGTAACTTTATTTTAAGGAGAGTCTTGCTAAAACTTTGTTTATCCCTATGCAAAGTCATCTGGCTACTTGATGAGGCGGTCAGAAGGGGATTAGCAGCCTAAGGGTGACCTAGCGGCGTGCCAACCACCACTGCAAGGGGTCTACTCAGCTTAGTAATGAGATGAAGACAAATGCAGACACAGGCAGGCAGAGGAAGACACTATGCCACGCCATCACGGGGCTCTCAGGCACAATGTGTCTGATTCATTTCTGGAGACCCTCCCGCAGCGAGGCGGGCCTGCCATTGCTGCATGCCCTGCCGCCTGCTGCCTTCACCCGGTGCAAGGCCCTGCTGGCACCACGCACTGCCGGGTGCTCCCAGCAGACAGCCCAGCCTGTCATCCCCCGGCACCCTGTGCACAACAGCATTTTTTTTCTGTTTCACCCACAGAAGCCCAAGCCCAAGTGCTGCCCGCGCACGGCGGCAGCCAGGTGCTTGTCGTCGTTCCCATGGCGGCCCCTGGTCTTTTCTTGTAAAAGAACTGATTCAAGTAAGTTCTGACTCTATATTCCCACCTTTGCTTGACAAACAGAACAGGGAAATGCCATTAACACGCAAGCGTTCCTCAAACCACCTTGTTTTTGCTAGTCGTTCGCTGCCAGTCACAGTGGAAACAACACCACTTCCTCCCACATGCTGTCAGTGCCTAGACTGTAGCTATTTGCTTTTAATTAAATTAGCCAGCCCATTGCTTTTCTGTTATCCTATACAAAGCCACTACGTTCTGCAAACACCTTGCTGAAGTGACTAAATCAGACAATGAGATAATTATTTCCACCACATAACTCACTTTGGTTAGAAATTGGCCATCACAATACAGGCGTCTCAGCTCACAAGCCCTGAGGTTCATGGGATGGCCTCTGCAAGTTAAGTAACTTCGCAGACCTGCTCCGAAGTGACTAAAATCATCTCAGTTTTTTAAAGCTTCACTGTCACCTGGGGTGAAATCTCAGCCCACAAAGCCAGGCAAGTCAGGATTTCAAGCCCCCCGCCCCCAGCCCTGCCCCACTCCATCTTCTCAGCCTATTAGCATCACACGAACACCTCGGTTCCCACTGAAATAGTACTCATTGCTGTTGTTGTTACTGCTGTTGTCAACACGATTGAACACAGCTCACAATATTCCTCAGAGAGAAAAGAAAACCTTTGCTTTAATCATCAGCGTGAGAAGTGATAAATGGCACTTGTGCGTTCTGTGTTCATCTGAACACTTACCTGCTCCCAGTGCATTTAAAAGCAGATCTAGGTATGTTCCTGCAGATGGACATGCTCCAGGAGCACATGGGTGGCTTTGGGCAACCCCTGGTCATGGATTTACTCTGGACCCACTGTAGACTTCTGTCTGCCCCTTGTCCAACCTCACCAAGCATTTCCCCGTGGACAGAGTGCAGTATAACCTTATAACCTTCCTCATTGTCGCTCTTGCTAGGTAGAGACCCTTGATGTATCCTTGTATAAGACCCAAAATAGAGGGGCTGTGAGCCTGGAGAGGTTTTTATAATCACCACAGTGCTGTGTGCGTGCTAGGCACATTCACTTCCTTGCACCCGTACAGCTCACAGGGATGCCTTCTGCAGGGAGCAAGGCCATGGCATTGCCAGTGAGCTGACACTTCCCAAGAAAAGAAGTGTTGACCTGTAATGGCAGCTGGTATCCTTGTGTCATTAGCAATGCAATTAATGATTAATTGTACTGAGTGCTACTGAAAATCAGCCTTCCTGGAACATTAAACCTTTTGGAGTCTTGACGGGAGCCCATGGTGCACTGAGCAGGAATTGCTGCCTTTGCTCCAAAAATAATACTTTTTGCCTTCTCGCTCCAAACAAGGAGCTTCTGAGAACTGGGCAGGAGCACGTGAGTAGCTGTGGGGAGATGCTTACATGTAGCCAAGGAAGCCCCACTTGACTTTGTTGAGGAACTGAGGAATTATTCAACATCCCACTTTCACTAAGGCTTCACCACATCAGGACCACTTGTTAACTTTTGCTCCTCTCAAGAAAGTTCTTCAGTCTACAGGCTGCTCCTTATCTGATCTCTGGGCTCTCAGTTCCTTCTCTATGACCACCTTCGCCTCTCCCTCAGCATCATCTTCTTGTCTCTCTGTATGGCCTTTCCATGACCTCAGCTGCATCTCTGGCTGTGGCTCCTCTGCTGTGTTCAGCCTCGCTGTGACCCTCTGCACAGCTGAACTCCTTCTTGTCAGAGAGCCAGTGGCTGCATCATGGTGTGCCTTCTGCCTTTCCCCTCCCTCCAGCCCTTTCCTCAAGTTTTCTCCCCAAATCTGCTGCATCCCCAAGCTCTCCCTCCACCTACACCTCCAGTTGTCACTCCCCCAGACTCCCTCCCCTTGGCTAAGGCCACTGATGCCCTTCAGAGTCCTCTCACCCTCTGTCCTCTCCTCTACTCACCATGGGGTGGCCTCCAGCCTTGCTCCTGGCCCGGGGCTGCCCTGCTTGCCTGTCCCACCTCAATTCTCTCGCAGCTCCCCTCCTGCTTCCATCCTCGGGCAGCTGACCCCATCCTCCCTGCTCCACAAGCCCCCCTTTCCCCCTGCAGCCACAGGCAGCAGCTCACACCTACCCTCCTCTTTTTTGTTCAGCCATTTTTAGCTTCTCTCTTCCTTTTTTTCTTTTTTGGTGGAAGCAAGCGGAGGGGGGAGCGCTGACATTATGCATTGATTATTTTTTTTTCATGCCTTTCCTGCTCCCCACGCCTGAATGTGCTGCCTTATTTCTGAGAAATAGCTGACTTCTCCTCCTGGCCAAAACCCACTTCTCCACTCGAGAACTGCTCTCCCCTTCCCTTGCGAGAGGCAAGGCACACTCACCCTGGCAGCACACACAAAATGGCCCTCATAATCCCCAGCTGAAGGACACATGGCAGATGAGCTGTCCTTGGCCATCTTCCCTCTGCCTCCCTTGCTCTCCACCTCCTTGCAGCCGCCGGCTCCGCTCCTGCAGCCACCCGTGAGCTGTAACAAGCAATGCTGACAGGCCCTACATCCTGCCAGACGCACCTTTTCTTGCTGTTCAGCACCACACCAGGACCACGTCCAGGCTGCTTTTGAAGATCTCCAAGTGTGGAGACTCCACCAAATCCATGCGCAACCTGTGCCAGTGCTCGCTCACCCGCACGGTGAGAAGTAAAGAAGGGTTGGTGGTGCCAGAGTTACTGCCTTTGTTCTATGAGTACCAAGCATGTGGAAGAAGGAGAAATTAGGCTATCAAAACCTTTGTCGTAGGAGCAGCAAGTATGTGGACTTTGTGGTTTGTTTTCTGCAAGATCTTGTGAGAAACACAGAGCCTAGGAGCAGCACGATCAGCGAGGCCTGGTTGCTGTGCCCTGCAGCTCCAGCTCCATGGTTTAGTAAGGTTTTAAGGCCCGATGGGCACTTGCCCCTGGATGCACTCTAAAACACTGAGCATCTGATACATCTTGAGAGCCTGCAGCAGGCTTCCATTCATACAAGCCCTCGTGATCCTTCTTTCTATCTCCTTGCCCCATCCTAATATTTTCATAAAACTTCTAGGACCTCGTTAGCACCATTTCCCTCAGTCCTATGGGAATGAAACAGGCCAACCATATAAAATTCTCTTTTAGAGGGGTGGGGAAGGCTTGCTAGCTGCAGACATGCATGCTGTATGCAAAATTTTCATTTTGTATTTTTAATTTTTTTTTTTTTAACAATTTTGGCTTCACTTTAAACTTTGCAAAAAATAAAAACAAAAAATCAGCCTTCGTAATAAAAGTGAAGCTGAGCCAAATACCCTTGGCCAAGTATCTGTGCCTAGCAGGCTGTGGGATGGCAAGCAGCACAGGAGCTGTGCTTCAAATTTAAGAAAAATAAATAAATAAAAGGAAAAAAAAATAATAAAAAAAAAAAAAAAAAAAGTAAAAAAGGAAATAGAAGAAACAAAACCTTTCCCCCCAACTTCCTGTGCAGATCCTCTTCACAACCCCTTGCGCACCCCCAGTGCCTCCCCGAAATGAGCTCGTAGTTTTGCAGAAAAGGCAGGGATCCTGAGAAACTCGGCAGCAGGGGCTCGTTCAGCATTTTTGTGCCCCCTGACACTTGCCCAGACCACCGCACATGGTCCAGGCCCCTGGGAGTGCAGGCGGGCATGCGTGCGAAGCAGCAGGTGGCTTCATCCTTAGGGGCAGCAGGCAGGGGATCGGGAGCCGTGGGTTCGGTTCAGTGGCTGTGTCACTGCCGTAGTGGATCGTGAAGGTTAGGCAGGTTCCCTCGGCAGGAGCCGACCAACCAAAGCCTCGGGCTGATCTCAAACTTCCTTTTTGCGGTCTGTGTTGCCTCGATTTATTCATTTCCTTGTAATTTACAGATAGACATCAATGCTTGCTATATTTAAACAGTGCCTGTATCTGTGGGGATTGTAGGTGAGCCATTTTATTCACACAGCGATGGTTTTAAAGGAAAGTGAGACTTCAGAGTCACCCTTCAGGCTGGTGCTGTCTCGTGCATGGGTGCCCAGCATCCGCTCCACGGGTGGCTGTCAGGACGCCAGGTAAACCCCCTCCCCAGCCCTCTTGGGGAGGCTGCCCCATCCTCCACCTCCCTGCCTCCCCTCAACAACGGAGGTCACATCGGCCCGTTCCCACCCAGCAAGACAAAGGAAGTCCAGGCGTGATGAAGCCGTGATGAGCAGGGGCACTGCGTTGCTCCTCCATCACTCCTGCCCATCATGGGTGCTCCACTGCTGGTGGGATGGCTGGGAGACGTGGAGCAAAGTCCAGCAACAACCCATGGTTATTAGTCCAGAGGGCAGCAGTTGTTCAGGTGGTGCAATGAAAACGCTCAGGATTTAGGTATATTGGGGGTGGGGTAGGGGAAGCTCTATGGGGTTAAAAAAAAAAAAAAAAAAAAAAAAAAAGTGTTTCATTTAGAAGGAAAAAAAGCATTTTGCTCTGTTCCCATGTCACTTGTTTCACGGGTTTTTTTTCTGGAAATTCTGCGTTATTTCCTACTTAGCTCAAGCCTGGTGAAAGCTACCGTGACCAGCTTGAGCTTCGGGATGGTAACCAGCATTAAAAAAAATCACACAGCAGCGAACCTCTGAGCAGAGGGTCTTTAAATATTTTGGGGAAAGATGAGATAGGGGAAAAGGATGGCATGATTTCTTCAGACCTGGTCTGGGTTTTTCAGCCGTTTTGTGAAAACCCCTTGCTCTAAACAGCTCTGACCTTTCCTATTTCTTGGAGACTGACGTCTCTACAGTAGATACATGATGATGTCACTTACCCTGTTTTTGAAGTCTTTCTCTCTCACTACTCGCATGGGTTTTTCTGTGGGAGGGGACAGTCATGAAGAAGGCTAAACCTCTTGATCATGTGTGAAAAGAGGAAATGAAAATGAGTTATTGGAGATGTAGCTAGACCTGACCCATAACTTTTGTTTCTGAGGATTCAGAAATCCTGAATTCCAGGAGAAATTTGAAAGGAATACGTACCAAAAAGGTAGGGCATCAAGCTCTAAAATGATTTTATCTGAACTGAGATGCTCTAGGCTAGAAGCTGGAAATGCTGAGCCTTCCCTTTTGTAAGAAAATTATGAATGGCTCTAAGATAAGCGTGAGAAACAATTGATCCAATCACCTCCTTGAGAAAAAGTAATTTGTATGTGGTGTCTCATGTTGAATTAAGCTGCACACCAGCTTCCTATGGGAAAGCCTAGCATAAATGATTGCCACGATTATATTCTGCTGAGCACTTTGTGGTTTCTAGAGTAAGAATCATAACTGGCAAGACCCAAGGACACCATTCTCATAGTTACAGCAATTCTGGTGTGGTCCAGAGCCTTACCTCCAAAGGTATTGCCCATTGTGCTTGGCACTGTGCAAATACATAGTAAGAAATGCTCCCTACTTTTAGGTCTTGCTGTCAACACGAAGACAGATTGAAAGAAGACCCAAGAGGGAGACAAAAGTGTTAACTAGACCCACAGCAAAGTATTTAGCAATGGACATAATTACTAGATGGCTGCAGACTCCAGTAAAGAAGGAAATTTCTTGATGAGCAAGTACTAGAGCTGGTACCTATAACAAATCAGGAGGAGAAGGCATAAGACTACATGAGACAGACAGTCCCCTGATATATGAGTAGGATTTACCTATGGATAGAGACAGGCTAATGAATTATGGAGACAAAGTCAAAGAAAGTTCAAGGACTTCCAAGTGCTTGCCCTGGAAAGTGTTGTACCTCTGCCTGTACCGTGCTGGCCATCCCCAGCTCAGTCAAGCCAGTAGCATAGAAAGTCTGCATCTTGGAAAACAGAACAAGTCAGGGCATTCCTCTGACTGATTCTGATTTAAACATCTGCTCTTCATGAAGAAAGCTAGTGCCTCTAACACTGATACAGCAGAGAGACATTGGTAAGTGTATTCCTGCTACTAACGTGCATGTACATGCTCTAAGCTCCTCATACATTCATTTGCACATTGACAGGACATGAGAGGGATGTGTGGAGATCCGATGATGCTACATTTACATTGACATTATTTCTGCCTGGCCAGGAAAGACATTAAAAGCCAGGGTGAACAGTCAGGCCAACCTGAGTCCACAAGTTTCTGGATTTCAGACCTTTCCAGAGCAAGAACGCAGAAAGAAAAGAAAACAGAGCAAGCCCAAGGGGCAAAGATGAAAACACTTCCCAGGAATAGGGAGAACACACATTCTGTGTGTTTGTGCAAAAGGAGTCACCTACGTCTGTCTTTTCTTGGCTTGAGAGACAGAATTTGTGCATAATGCCTGACTTTTTATTTTATTTTATTTTATTTTATTTTTGAAAGGAGCAAGAAATGATAGCCAAAGCCTGGAAGACTGATTTCAGAAGAGTGACCAGTGTGCGTTCCCCACGCTGGCCTCAGCCAGTAACACTGTCACTGAAGTGGCAGGAGTCTGCCAGCTGGCCTGCAGGGGCATGTGAGACAGCCGTGCTGTGCCAGCACTGCAGAAACAATAAAAATGCATTTGCAAAATGTAGTCCTGCATTTCATCTCCATTGTTTTCCAAGGCATGGATCTACTCACATCTGAAGGCTGAAAATAATAATAATAATTTAAAAAAATGGACAGAGCTCTACCCTTTCTTGACTATTTCGTTTTCATGATCCACCAACCCATGCAAGCCCAGTTGGCCTTCAGCTTTCAGGTCAAACTCTGCCAGTGCGGAGTGGAAAACCAAATCCAAGCCCAGAACCAAGGCATCTGATCTGGTTTTTAGCTCCTCTCTGAGCACAGGTACTTGCTCTTGGTGACTCCCAAAATGTGTCCATCTGGAGGTCCACTGCAGCCAGCCCCAAATCACAGGGAGCTCTCAACCTGTCCTCAGAGCTGGCCAAACTCACATCCAAAGAAGGTACCCTGAGAGCCCCATGAGCCACAGCAGCTTCTGCAGCCAGATAAAAAACACCCTAGCAATCTCTAAAATCATGCCGTCCTGATTCAGCTGAATTTGATGTATTGCTCTGCCTGGGAAAGGAGATACTATGATTGCTTCAAACTAGCCTGCTCTGCTCTGCCCCCCCCCCTTTTTTTTTGTTTTTTTTTTTACTTTTTTTTTTTTTTTTTAAGAACTCTCTCTGCCTCTTAACGTGTATACACAGACAATGATCTGAGAGCCTGCAAGAGAAAACGCTGCTTTTTCCTGAAAGCTCTCCGCGAAGGTGGTGTTTCCCCACCTCCACGCTGCTGACAAACGCTGATGTAAACAGCATGCATATGCCCGCCTAAAAGGCCATGGGGGTTTTCACGTGAATCCTGTGTTTTTTCCACAAACCCTGTTACGTTGTATTTCGGCTTAAAATATATCTCCTCCTTTCTGGTTAACCTACAATCCCGTTAGGGCTCACACAGTTTACAGTAGCAAGCAAAACCACTTAGCAGAACCAAGGTTTGGAGACACGTACTTCACCTGCAGAATGCCGGCATGAATCTTTCACGAAGCAGTTCCAACTGTGGCCGTATTAAAATAAGAAAAACCAATGCTGAGACAAATCACACACTGAAATTGTTTGAAAAACACCAGATATGCCTTCGGTGTTGACAGGAGTAAAGCATGTCATTTATAACGCCACTGAAATCATAACAGGAAGGAAGTAGACCTCAGAAACTATAAACAGAAGTTAACAGAAGTAGGAAGTACTTCAAATGTTTTCACGTAGTGACTGCAGAAAGATACTAAAAGGAGAAAATGTTTTCAGGGTTTTTCTTGTTTGCTTTTTTTTTTCCACTTTACATATCCATTAGTTATTTTGAACAGTAAAAGATTGTTCCAAAAGTCAAGCACACCTTAAAAATCCTCACATGCAAAATAATCAACAGTTTGATTTTTCTTCCATCCTCCCCTGTCCCAGCCCTCAGACCCTTTGCTTATTTACGGTAAGCCTTTTGCCTGGATCTAACCACTAACACTGAGCAAGTTGTGCTTGGCTGGGAGCTATACAGCATTCTTCTCCTTTCCTCTTCACAGCCAATTTCGAACTGTGCTTCTTCGAGGAAAATAATTAAAAGCTTGTTCCAAAGCCAGAAATGATAATGCACCTTGATACTCAATGGCAGACTCCACATAAAGAGAAAGATGCTCCCCATCTTCCGACACTTCACAAATCTCATAAAGTTTAATCAGAGCTGGTTAGGGTGCCAGGCTGAGCCCAGGGGCATGAGCCAAAGAGCACCTTCTGCGCTCTTTTTTCACTTGCTGAGCTAGTAACACAAACATTTTCACAAGAAAAAAAAAAAAAAAAAGAATCTTACCTTTTGACCTTTCCCTGCCCTTTTAGCTTAAAACAGAGTTCCCCATTGGCTTAGCCAGCAGTGTTGCCCAGGTTAGCAGTGCAGTACTGAGCCCATTAGATTTGCCCCACTACTGAAAACAACACATACAAATCAAATCGGTAGGGAATAAGGACTTTATTCTAAGATGTGAGCTGAAGCAATGAGCATATGAAGCAACGACCACTAGAAAAAAGTGAAAAACACATCAAATATTGTATTGTACCAGTTCAGTTTGAACACAGGAGGCCCTTTCAGTAAAATGTATGTACTGGCAAAAAAGCATATGCAGAAGCTCTGAAGGTCACCTAAAACAGTGCTTTTAATGTCTATGAAAGAGGTCTCCCCTACAAAACTTTTACAGCGAGGAAAACACTTCAGGTAACAAAGAACACAAAAGTAAAAATGATTGATTGGTTCTGCTTGGCACTGTGGAGCAGGAGGGGGATAATATATCCCAAAAGAGTATGCATCTCTAAGATGTATAAATTAGAAGTCCCTAGAAAACAAGTCTGCTGCCAGACCAAGTACCATTTTTTTTCTTCCTCATTTAGAAATTCAAGTGAAGTATGTATGTTAATCACAGGGAGGTCATGTTCTGGAGCTGAAACCAGGGAGATCACATAGTCTGATCTCCAGCGTAACAGCGAGGAAGTTTCACTGCCATGCAGACCCAACAGACCCCTTCTCGTCATCTTCATAATGGCACCCTAGCATGAAAAGCTGCAAATTGCATGAAATGATACTTCAGTGAAGTTTTTGAAAACGAAAGTTAAAACAAGTATTTCCTTGACCGCCTTAATATGAGAGGCTAAGTTCTGCTCTGCTCAAACTCTCCCTCCGTATTCATTTCAGTACCAATGGAAGGAAGCTGTGAGTGCACATGAAGAGCAGAGTTTGGCTCGGTACAAGCCAGAAGTGGTGGCTACTTCAGTTTGGCTCCTGCACGTCACATTAACAAAGGCTAGCAGGACCACTTCTGTGCTCTTCTCAAAGTCTGCCAACTTAATTCTAATGCACATATATATATATATATGTATATATATATAAAATGCATAGTAGCTTACAATTATAAGAAAAAAAATGTAATTTCTTTTCAAACCTGCTCTCCATGACTCTAGAATTTTAGTGGTTAATTCACTAAACGCACAGGTAATGTGAGTTAAGTGGTCACTTTTCCAACACAGTACCATCAATCCATCACCTTAGGAACTGCTATTATGGGGCCTAATCCAATAACAACAGTGGCAGCAATAAAATTCATCATAAGGAAAAATGTCAGTCAGGCATTAAAAAAATACATCTCTGAAGATCTGCATTGTTTTTAAAAAATTCTACACAGGAATATAGGCGTCACGCTTACCAGTCTAAATTTATAACCACTTACATTTATAGCTATTCTCGATAAACCATCTACATTCGCTACCCACCTATAGTAGCTACAGTTTAAAACTGGGAACACCGCAAATTTATGTACCTTCCCTGAGATCAGTAATCCAAAATAAATAGCCCTGCAAATGTAACAGTGTAAACTCTGGATTTAAGTCTTCAGCAAGCATCAGTCCTCAAAACCCAAGGAGAACATTAAGCAAACGTAAACATAGCAATCATTTCGTCAGTTTTGAGTCATTCCCAGCAACAGTGGAATCTATGTGAGATGTAGCATCCAAATGTTGAAGACCCGTCATTTGCATCATACAATATAGTTGTCCCAGTTCACTTTCCTATCATTGAACCCTTGATTCCCCTGAACACATCCAGCTGTGATTTGGATCTCCAAATTGCTATCCAGATCTGCTCCTCCACTCTGCATAATCTTTACAGTGCCTTTAAAAACACTCATTCTGAGAATCTTATTCTTGAATAGAGGAATGGCGAATAGATCTGTGATAATCTTCTGGACTAGTCACAAGTTCTGGCAAATCATAGCCTCTCAGAAGATGTCCACTGTTTTGTTGAGCAAAGTAATACAGCTGCCTGGCAAACATTGGTTCAACCTTAAGAACAGACAAAATGTTAATCAGACACATGACAAAATTTCATCTTCCTTGTGTTAATTATCTAAAGTGCTTTTAAATTAAAAAACAGGGCAGGACAAAACAGTTCTGCTTACAAGAATGGGAAAACAATTTCCCTGTCCCCACTAATCTCTCTTTTAAGATAGGGTTTGCCTGGTCTGATGACAAGAGTTCTGCTCATTGCACACACCCCTTACCTGCGCACACACCTTACGGCGCACGTTACCAGTGACACAAATGGAATTGCACCCATGGGCGTGAGCAATGCCTAGAGACTAGACGTGTCTGTGGCCACTCATCTTAGTTCTCAAGAACTTTGAGGACTTAAGATTGAAATGCTGGAGCCCTCAGGTGTGCTTAGGTATGTCACAAAATCACTGCCTTTTGAATTAGACTTCAATCTAACTGCAAGATTGCTCTTACTTTTTTTCCCCTCGAGCTCTGCTGAGGAATCTATTCAGCCAATGATCACTGCCAGGAGGGATTTGTATGATTTAACAGTGCCTTCACGTCTGTCTGCTCAGAAACCACTGTTCCCTCCAGGCCTCCAGGGCACCAGCTGCAGTATTTAACTTGCACACTAAGCACTAAAACCTGAACCTTACTTTACGGGGCTGGACAGGTTGGAAGACTTTTCACCCCAGTCCTCTCCTCCCAGTCAGCCAGCTCCTCCTCATTAAGACATGGGGCACCATTCGGGTGGAAAAATACACTTGCTGCGGGTCAGCCCAGCAGACAGGGACAGATTTGGCAGGGAGCTCTGCACTGGATCATCTCACACAAGGTGGGACAGCCTGAGAAGCTGAGCAGGTTGAGGAACAAACAGTAATGGGAAAGCAAAGCTCCTGAAATGGCAGGGGATTCCCAGGGAAGTTGGTGGGGCAGGAGATGGAGGAGAGGCTGTGGAGGGGGTGCTAGGAAGCTGGAAAGCCAAAATGGCAATGAGTTTGAGGTGAGACAGGAACTAAACACTACCCTCAGCAGCTGGCAGTACAGAAGCTACACAGCTAAGAGGCCAGGTTTATGACAAAAGCCCGACTAGGAACCCTTGCTACCCAGGGGCTTCTGAAAGATTAGAACAGACACCAGTTTTCTTCTCAAAGATGCAATAAGCTAAGCCCTACCTCTAGCATGTGCATCATCATCTCTCTTGTGGTTTTATGGGCCAATACAGCCCATTTAGAAAGTACCTGATCTCAGTCTCTATCATCACCCTCTCTCAGACAGCATCCTGAAACACTAGCTTTGAGTGTGTGCGAACTGTGGTCAGTCAGCTCAGGAGCTCACCAGCTACCTCCATGCTGGAGCTGCACAGGCAGTCCCTGCATCATGCTCAACGCTGAGGTCTCTGAGATGGAGGCTGGGCCTCTGAAGCACCTCTAGGTGCAGCAGCTGTGAAAGCACCATGTCCTGCACTGGCCTGGCAACCCGAGGTGCTGCACCATGGGACCAGCAATAACAGCCCCACCCAGCTCTTCTAGGGTGCCCTTTAGGCCCTGAAAGGCTTTGCAAAAGGGATCACTGATGACACTTAATGCTTTACAGAGGGCAAAATAGGATGCTCTAACCCCACTGGTCACCAGTCAGTCCTTGGCAGATTTGGGGACTCAACCCCATTCTTGATGGTGCTGCATTGTCAAGAATTTATTACCTCCCTCAGAAGGCAGAAAAGCCTGTGTGGCAGATTCATACCCTCCAAAGAACGTTTCATTCAGCAAAGGCACAAGTCCTACTTACATGGGCTGTAATTAGTTTCCTCTGCCTCTGTGGATCTGGAAATTCCTCCCCAAAGCACAGAGCAACCTGGTATCTGGGCAGTGGACGTCCATGATGAGCAAAGGCTTGAAGCTCTGGGAAGAGAGAAAGGACTGTTAAGAAAGGCTTTGTGGATGGCTGAGCCCTGACCCTGGAGCACAGTGGGAGAGTGTGAAGTAATTCCAGGGGAGGATGAGAAGGGTCAGGAGAAAGACAAGAGGAAAGGAGAGGAAACTGAGTTTGAAGCCTTTTCCGCAGATCAGGGGAAGCTAGTTATAACACTGCAATCTTCCTGCATGCCTTGCCTCATAACTCATTTCGTATGCACAAACTGGGATGCCTTCCAATGAATAATTTTATTTGGCCTCAGCAGCAGAACCTCCTGGAGCAGATGCCAGAGGTAGCCCAGACCCACTCAAGAGGACATCCAATAGGAGCACTGAAACCAATGGCTTGGTAGAGCCAAAATACTGCCAGACTCAAATTCAACCTCACCTACACACCGCCACAGAGCCACTGGCACCACTGTTTTGTGTGGTGGACAGGGAGGCACAGGACCTTACTTAAGCCATGCACCAAGCCAGCAAAAGAGACTGTGTCTTCTGCACACCTGTACTCTCTTCACTAAACCACACCTTGTATCAAGGCAAAAGGTCAAATCCTGTCATTACACCAACAGCCAAAGTGTCACCACCAATAGATAGCTAGGGAGGCTTTTATAAGAGAGACCGAAATCACTGTGTTGTGTTTTAGAAACTGTATTTCCTTCCACAAAATAGAAAATTGCATCTAATAAGAAATCCTCCTTAAAACCTGCTTTATGCGAATTATTTCTATGTAGCTGATTGATTAAGGAGTTTGTTTTAATTTATAGCCTAGTTTATGCTTTCTGCAGAAAAGCTGCAAAGGCAATTAATATTGAAACCAATGTCTTATAAAGAAGTACTCCCAGCTATATAGGGAAAGGAGTCTTTGAACCTGGCATGACAAGTGCATCATTTCCTTTACTACACACCTGCCCTTTCTACTCTGACTGCAAGCCTTTCAGACCAAGGTATGAATTCAGCAGTTGCCACAACAGTGCCCCAGCCCTAGCTTGGGAATGCCGGTCTTACTTGGATGGTCAGCTACAGGAGTAAAATAATGGACAGTTCACTTAAAACACAGCAAAACTCCTAAAAGAGGAGAGAACAGAGATTTTCCATGGGACCCTGCTTTCCACAGGACAGGGCAGGGTGATCCACCCATGGTCCATCCAACCCAGTGCTGCTAATGGAGAACTCCTCCCGTCTTTCTCTTCCCCCCACTTTACTCAGCCTCAGCAATCCCCTAAATCCCGGGAGTGCTACACAGCAGTCTTTGGCATGGACCTGGATAAGAAAGTCCCTTCCTTCCCACCAGCAGGATGATGGAGGCTGGCCTTGCACTTCTCCAAAGCCCACTGCCCGCTTCATCTGCCTTTCCGTGCCCAGGTGTCTTCCCGTGCTGCAGTCCCACCACGCTTCCCAGACCACCCCTCAGTCCTGCTGCTCCAGCTCCAGCTTCTTGACTTTCTGTTGAGCCAGCCCTCCTTCACCTGCCATCACCATGCTCCCAAAACTACTTTCTGCATCCTCCCACTCTTCCCCCCATGCTGGTCCACTGCATCTATCATGCAGTGCTCTCCAGAGACCATCCACCTGTTTTCTAGGTTACTGCCATTGCAGGCCTCAATGGTCTGGAGCAGTTGAGTTGAGTTGGTCTGGAGCACTGCAGGGCACAGCTCCTCAGCAAGGCCCTAAGAGCTGTGGTCCACAGCAGCTCTGCTTCTGCCCTTTTCTCTGCTGCCCAGTACTACCTCTCCTGGGAGTAGCCTCCTGTGTCTCTTCCCAAGGAAGGACCAATTTCCTAACGAGGGAAATGCCTGTAGTCTGGGACCTCGGTAACTTCAACTGACTTGCAGATGGGGTATGCCCATGACAAGTCACTTACAAACCTAGCTGAGCATCAATGCATGCAAAACCTCATTTTGCACACACCACAGACTATGGCTACAACCACGTGCTTGGGTTTGCACAGGCACTGGTGCATAAGTAATTTAGGAGGGGGAAAAATACCTATTTTTAAAGCTTATCTTTGGGGTTAGGCTTCTAAAAAGAGACGTACTGTCAACCGTCTGGACGAACCCAGAGTACATCTGAAAAACCATCTGAGAAAAGGGAAAGGGATTTCCAAAACCATCATCACAGGCAGAATTATGTGTCTTTAAATTAGCATGTGATTGAAGTTCAAGCCAATACCCTGACCTCAAATTCCCCTTTCTAACTGTCAATTTTCATATCCAGATGAGATTTCTCTCTTTATATGCATTTCCTGCTCAGCCATTTAGCTAGGATGGTGCTTCAACCTTGGAATATAAAGTGTGCAGAAGCTAATGCTTTGGTTTTATTGTTTGTTTGTGTTTTGTTGTTGTTGTTGTTGTTGTTTTGGTTTGGTTTTGGAAGGCATTTTTCCTCTAAGAGCCTCCTGCCAGTGTAGACACCCTGTTCCAGTTCACCTGCAGCCAGGCCACACATCTCCAACAAGGGGCCATGTGCACTCCTGCTGCCCTCTGATGTCTCCCACCAATTTCTCTGGGTGGGCAGCTCGAACTGCCCAGAAGTGCTCAAAGCAGGGCAGAGGCTTTGTGGGCTGCAAAGAAAAGGGACGGTCCTGACCCATGCTGTTGCTCCCCTTGTACTGCTGCTCACAAGTGCCCTGAGCAAAGCGAGACCTTATAGAGCAATGGAGAGAGTGCAAGCGGCACAGGACCCAGACAGAAAAGGCATCTTTCTGCTGAAACCCATGCCAGTGTCTGAATAACCTGTGCCAGATTTCAGGCTTGCTCTGGGTCAGGTTGAGAGCAGCATGACTGCAGATCTCAGAGTTACCCAGAACTTACAGGAGCAGATCCAAGGCCAGGATCTGCTTTCCTCTGCCACCCAACATTTGGAAAGACTATTTTGTTAGGTTCCTCCTCACGCTTCATGAAGAGATGTGGGGTTTTGGGGGGTCACTCCTGCCTGTTTGGGCAGGGGCACTGAATGTGCATGGAGAGCAGAATTATTCAGAAGACAACTGCTCTTTGCCTGTGCTTGCTTAAGAAGCAGTGGGGGTAATTCCTAACAGAAAAAGAGCACTCCCATACTGCTGAGAGGAAGAGTGAGTGGGTGACCTCTCCAGAAAGGATACCAAAGCCACAGAGGGAATTACCTGCTAAAAACTGCTGAGTATCAAAGAGCTTGCATGTTTGATCCCGCTCCAGCTTGTTGGGTCGGTCACTGCAGAGCGCCAGAGGCCCGTCCCAGTAGATCCTGCTTTGACAAAGTCTCTTAGCGTAGAGGCCATCAGGTGCCATCCACAGTATTACTCCCCGCTCCAAGTGGCTCAGTAGCTTTTCTATGTTCTTCCTCTGGCTGTTATCCTCTGGATAGGGGAAGATAACTTGCTCCAGGCTGCTGACCTCATAACTTTGGCCCTGGGATATCCTACAGCCTTCAGGACTAGAAGTTGTCACCTCCTTTACCAGTATTTCACGGTAATATAAGCAGATATGGAGTCGACAATCTACAAGAAGAAAAATGAAAGGAGTCACCATGATACATTTGTACGAATGTCTTAAGTTTTAAATTTGCCTTAAGGCCAAAAGACATATTTGCATGAGACTTCTGTACTTCTGTAACTACAGACAGTCACCACCACCCAAAAGACATGCTCACATTAGCAAAAATCATATGAAGAATACAAATACTAAAGTATCTGGGGCATGTTAACATTAATGCCCTCTCATTTTATTAAGCAGGGCTAATGGTGTGGGAATTCAGGAGGAATTAATGTCCAGCAAACTTCTCGTTCCCATTTAACAGGAAAAGTTTGCATGAGAAAAGTTGTTGTTTGTCACATTTTCCAGGCTCACATCACAATTAAACCCACTGGCTCAGTACACTTCCTCAGATTTAATCAGGAAGTAGCTGCGTTTCTCCCCAGATTTTGCATAAAAGAGGCTCCTGCACAGGGGACCTGCAAACTTGCACTTGGCTGCCTAAAGAGAAGCAGCTGCTGGCTTCAGCTCCAGCATGGCTGTACCTGAAATCCCAAACTTTACTTTCAGATGGCCATTCGGTCAGCTTGGCTGATTGCTACGCGCTCACACAGCACTGAAGGTATGTGTATATATATACCTATGTATACACACATGCATATATATACACACACACATACAGACCCTGATTCAGAAGAATCAAGAAACATACCGAGTGTCATGTTGTAGGTTTATGCACTCTTTCTGTGAAAAGCACATCCCTGCATCTTTTCCCAGAGTTCTGAAAGTCCCCTGGCATCTGGATGTCTGCATACCTGACAGACAGCTCCCTTCTTCTTTCCCAAAGGCCTTTATTTACCACAAATAATAAGACAGAGCAAAGCCTTGTGGCATCATTCCTGACCCTCAACATTTCCAAACTCCCCTGGGGAAGCCTTACTTGGCAGCTCACTGACGCAATCCAGCACTAACACCGTGAGCCAGGGAAGCCCTTCCATCAACCCTAACCACCGCCCCTGGATCCCTTGGAGCTCAGGCTACACGTGTTTCAACATCCTGGCAAATAATGGCTTAAGCCCATACACCAAATTACCAAATTCATTCACTAAAAAGGGTGTTTTATTGTTTTACTATTATTATTATTATTTATTTATTTCATCAGTGCCAGGGTGAGTCAGGAGCAGGACCCCCTTGTCAGGTTTCCCATAGACCCCAGGGGGTTGCAGACCTTACCTGACAGGGCGAGGGCTTCACCAGACCTTATGCTTGGCTCAATCGGGATGCCAGGAGTCTGGGACTCGGGAGGGGCACAAGCATAAAAGGTTCCTGTCACCTGACAACCTGTTTCACAAAAAAAAGTCAGTGACAGATACCTAAATCCTCAGAGAAAAGCTTGGGCAGAGATCACAGCTTTGCAAAAGAAAGTTTTTTTCTGGGCCTCACCAGGAACTCTCTCTCTTCCCCCTCCTTCTTAAAACAGTTTTATTTCCCATTTTTTTTTTTTGAATATGCCAGCTCTACAAGCCTCTTGAGATGTTATCTGGACTATAATTCTATTTGGGTCCCTGAGAAATACTCCCTCAGCATAGCAGCACAGAGGTACTACCCCTTTTACTTTTTCCTTACCTAACAAGAATCTATTATTCTGTTATAGAAAATACTTATATTAACTAGACCTCAGTGCTCTTAAAAAGTTGCCGGCATAAAACAATCCACTCTGTCTAAGGAATTTTATTAGAGACAGGTATAACAATAAAGCTGGAATTAGCACTGTTGTAAAAATAGGGAAAGAAAACTGCACAGGAGGAGATTATTGGGTTTTTATTACCGGGACTACTTGTAGTCCAAGAGGTGCCTTTCAGTACATGGGCTATCACATGGGCAATTGATGTCTTCCTCAGTTTCTTAATGTCAGTAAGAGTCTCTGGAGGATCATGCAAGTGCCTTGCAGACAAGCACGCACTACCCTTCCTCATGGCAGAACCCACCAGGACCAGGAGCTAGAGCGATGCAGATACAAAACACCTCCATCTCCTGACAAGCCCTGGAGCCCAATGACAAACCCAGCACCAGACACTAACCACTGCCTCCAAAAACAGCAAAGTGGCCAAGTGTGTGCTTAACAGCTGCAGGGGATGTACTTCAGGGCACTGTTTATTCTGCTTGATAGGTCTATCATTATTAGCAAATAGCTCAACTAAAAGCAAACGATTTTGCTTTATAACTCTAACACCAGCAGCAGCAATAGTTGCAGTGCCCTGAGCAGTTACTATTTAGCAGACGTAGTGAATAAGAAGTCTATTTCTCTGCACAAAAGCCTCCAGAGAACTGTCCCCTGACAATTTAGTATCTGCTCTCAGAAGTCCCTCCTCGCTTCCCGTCCTCGTCTGCCCTTCTGAGCCATCTCCTTCTCCTCATCAAGCAAATGCCCATTCAGCCAGGTGAGCTGTCCTGCAAGTACCAATGACACACAGCTCCCTTTCTCCTGTGTTTTAGCCCTGCAGACTTCAGTGCTGCCAATTTTGACTATTCAGGATTCTTTCTAAGGATGCAGAGCTTGGAAAGCTGCGATTATGCTGGGCTCTAATCCTGTAAGATCTTCAGGGAAGGGAACGTCCCTTTATTCTGTTTCTGCTGTGCCAGCCCCAAGAGATACTCAATCCATGACAAGTTGTCCCATCGCCACAGTACTAAAAAGAAGCAATAATTTCAGTTTCCCTCTCGGGAGAATAATACCATTCCAATCCACAGGGCTAGAGGGAAAAACCTCACTAATGTGTGCCTCAAAAGGTCCAAAATCAGAAAGCAAAGCTGAAGAACACAAGCTCCCAGCTGGGGAGCTTAGGGGGGTGGGATCCCTTCTTACTGCTCAGGGCTTTCAAGACAGCTCGGGACTTTTGGGGGCTGCCTTTTGAGCATCAGCTCAGAGGACTGTGCAGCCCACACGTGGCTCCTACACCAGCAGCGAACGCAAGGGACAGGGCAAAGGTCCCCCTGAAGGAAGCTCTGCACTCCTGGATGGGCGCTTTTGCTAACGCCACTGATAGCCATGAATGGGAAATGCAAACCCTGCAGTTCTTCTGGGTGGCCATACGTCCCCCTTTTCAGCCATCAGCACCAAGTGGGATTGACGTCTTACCATTTTCACAGCCAGGCGCCTGCCAGTGATGACCGCGAGCTGTGAAGGGGACGCTGGCGCACTGGTAGGGAATATCGGGGTGCGGCTGTTCCGGGGCGAATTCTCTCCAGTTGCGCTCATGGGGCACCATGTAGTTCGGTACCTATTCAATTTAACGAGATATTCTTTTACCCGGCAGCTGTCAAAAGTGATGCTGTGTGTTGCATCAGCTTTCACAGCTCGGCTCCCTGGCATTATTTGCCCTGCCAAAGCTCACGGAGGTCTGAGCATTGCACAGGCTACATGAATGGCACTTCGCCACCACCACCAATGAGGCTTTCAAATGAACTTCTCACCACTGGTGTAAATAACAAGCCGGGTGGAATAACAAAAGGCAGTCAAAGCATAGCTGGTAAATGTCTGCTTGGAACAGCAATGCTTCATCGGGTGCTTACATTCTGGCTCCAAGAGGATGGCAGTACACTAATATCTATCGCCGAACAGAAAAAAGCTATTACTCAGGGATAAACAACACCAAAGGAAATCGGCTGCCCTGTGGCCTCATATGACATTAGAAAAGTTGCTTCCCAGTTTCTCAGTTTTCATAATAAAGTTTTCTTTTTCTCAGAAAGAACTCAAGAGAGCCATGCCAGCAAAAAAAGACATACTGCAGAGCACAAAAACGATGCTGCCCCATCTCCCAAATGTCATACCTGGGATGGTAGTGAAGTGTAAGGAGATGTTATTGGGAAGGGATGGTTCATCATTAATGGTTGCTCCTCCATGCTGATCTGCTTTGCACCTATGTTCACCAGAGGAAACGAAAATAAGGGACATCAACCACATCTGAAGGAAATGTGAGAACGGCACACTGAAGGCAAGTCCATGCAACCTGCCTTTGCTCAAACAGAGGACCAAAACGCACTCCAGTGTTTGCTGGGGGAAGGGTTCCCAGCCCTCCCTCACAGGCAGCTCCAGCCATCAGCCTGTCCCACGGGGCTCCCCAGCGCCGCACCCCAAAAGCACTGCCCAGAACCTCAAAACCATGCCACCCTCACCACGACACCCTCCAGTGCCCTGCCAAACCTCTGCCTCCTCCAAACCCTGCCTGGCACCGGGGGCTTCTGCCTGGAGTTGCAAGCCTGGGCATCCCTGGCCCCAGCAGCTACCAAATGCTTGGCTCAGAACACCTCTGCTCCCTCCTATATTTAAAGCCTCCATCAAGCAGGCTGGGTTTTGGTTGTTGATTTTTTTTCCATGTGCAGGGAGCCTGTCTGCACCTTCTGCAAGGGCTCCTTGCCGTGCTCTGACTCAAGTGCCAGTGGTCCCCCAGCAGGCAGAGCCCCCTCCTTGAGTTGTCAGAGTAAGATGTACTCGAGCCCTGTGCTTTGGCTCCTACACCTAAAAACTCTGTGTGGCCATTCCAGAAAAGCACACCTCAGTCCTCACATGCTTACAATAAGACAGATCTTCACACTCCGTTACACAGGGAATTTGAGATGTTTTACCTTTTTTAGCTCCTTCTGGCACTATTCTGTACACTTTATAGGGATCTGAGATGTCCAGCTGGCTTCTCTCCACCAGCTCTTCAAAGTCATTGCTCTTGTTCAAAGCACACCTTAATCTTGTCTTCCAGGTAGGGGGATCTGGTTTATCAATGCCCTCTCTGAACTTTCCTTTAAAAAGAGCCCAAGCCTGGAAACATTTCAGGTAATCAAAAAGGGAAAAAAAAAAAAAAAAAAAAAAAGAAGAAAGAAATAAAAAGAATCAACTACAAGTTACAAAGTTCACAACACTTACAACAGCATGTATGTCTGTGCTAATATGTGCAAGAATTTACTCCCTACAGGTTCAGGCTGAGAAAAAAAAGCAGCATGGCAAATTAAAACAGTGCCCGGCATGGACGTGGAGGCAAACGATGTGCTGCCGCCCCACTTAGCTCTGACCTGGGGAAGGGGGAAAGGGCGGGCAGCCCTACCTTGAAGAGAGCAGCATCCTCCTCGCGGTTGTAGTCCTGCTTGCCAGCGTGCTTCCAGGGGATACGGAAGATGCTCTTCTCGTCGTTCTCCCACACCAGCCCCGGGTACTTGCCGCTATCTATCTGGTCGATCAGCCACTGGCGGAGTTTCCCGTTGCCGCAGCTCACCGAGTTCATCCCGCACTCGCCCGGCTCCAAGTTCATGCCACTCGCGTCGGCGGTTGGGTGGGGGGGTTTTGGGGTGCGTCACGGAGCCCACCGCACTGTGCACCCAAGCACCAGCTCTTGGGGGGCTGCGGAGGAGGGCGAGAGGGACGGGATGGGGAGAGGGAAACCCACAGGTCAGACACAGAGTGCCAAGGGTGTGCAGGAAACACAAGCAAACGGGACAGAGCCCCTCGCACCCCTCCCTGGGGGTGCTGCAGGCATTGGCAGGCTCCCCCCCAGCTCCGTGCTGTTTTGCATGAGCATAAGTGGGCGGCTGAAATCCTCAGTGCAAGTGACTTCAGGCACAAACCCCTTGTCTGGCTCTGAGTTCCACCAGGTTTTTATTTTTTAATCAAAAAAATAATAACTCATAAAAGTGCGTTTGCACGTGACAGAGCACGTATGTAATGGCAGACACATGCACACAACTGGAGGGCTTCGCATGCACTTGTGATTTACGCAGCGCTTCACCGTAACATCAAAGTAGCTCCCTTTAAGCAGGGCACATCTGAATGCATGATGTCCCATGCACACCTCCCCTCCAACTGTTCCCGACACGCATGCATAATAGCATTCAAATCTACACTGTGCAAGTCCGAAAATGTGGGAAGACCCCAACCTGTGGCCAGGCTCCCAGCATCCCACGGCGGGCAGCCCCAGAGGTGCCCACACTCACCCCGCAGCACAGCCGCGGGCTCCTAAGGTGAGGAGACGACCGGTGGCGGGGGACCGGGCACAAACTTTGTCCCCTCGACCTAAAAAAATGGCCGTGTCCCCAAAAGCTTGCCTTGGGTCACTGCCTTACAGTTATGGCCAGCATGTGACAGCCCCGCATCCCTCACACCCCTCAGTGACAGCATCCCGCAGGCACCCAGCGCGGTCCCCAAGGCTGCGGCTCCCTAAACCATGACCACAGGAGTCAGGGCAAAGCCCCCCAGAAGTGTTTGTCCCCCCAAAAGTGCACGTCCCCCAGCCCTGCCAGGGCACGGAGCCCACCCTTTTACCCCGAGCAGAAAAGAGCTCGGTGCACGCCTCCACCTCGGGAGCACAAAAGGAGAAGGGTCTTAATTAAATTAAATAATAAAAAAAAAAAAAAAAAAAATGAAAAAAAAAATAACCTTTTTTTAGAAGGAAATCGCGGTGCCACCAGCACACGGGAGCGGGCGGCTCACGGCGCGGTGCCCGCAGCGCCCACCCGTCGGGGCGCACCGACAGCCCCGGGGCCGGGGATCGGGGGGTGGCAGCGGGGGACCGGGGGTGGCAGCAGGGGACCGAGGGGGACCCGGGGGCACCCGGGGGGCCGGGGTCGCCGCCGCTTACCTCTGTGGCGGCGCTGGGAGCGGGCTGGGGCCGGCGGCTGCCGAAGACGGGGCGCAGCGCGACTGGGCCGGCGGCCCCGGGAAGTTTCTTTATATGATGGAGGGCCCCGGGCCGGGCGGGGGGGAGGCGGGCCCCGGCCCGGAGGTGGAGCCGGCGGAGGGGAGCGGGGACTTTGCGAGCTGGAAAACATCTGAGGCAGTGACACATGCCCATTGCTGGTAAACACCAGCCGCGGGGAGGGCGGGGGGCGGCCAAGGCTCGGCGCCCTCGGGGCGTCCGCGCGTATTTTTTTGTGTGTGTGTGTGTGTTTTTTTTCTTTTTTCTTTCAATCTGTTCAGAGAGACGCGCGCGGCCAGAAATAGCACGGGGAAACTCCTACCTGTGAGAGCCGGCCGGGTTTTACTGTAAGAGAGCCGGCTTGCTACACCCACCAGAAACGGCCCAGACGGCGCCGGCCGGGGCAGCCAACGAGGAGCCCCCCGCAGACACCGCCCCGGGGCTCGCAGGGCGACAAGCGGGGGCCAGGGGCCGCCCTCCACGGCCGGAGGGGTTTTCTCCCTTAGGACGGCTCATCCCGGCTGTCTGCAGCCCCTGGGGGCCGCTGCCACCCAAGCCCACTCCATGGTTTTCTCCATCATCCCCCATGCGCAAAGCCGGGGGTACAAAATCTGGGGGTCCGGGCTGGTCCAAAAATCTTTCTTAGCGCCTTTCAGGTTTCTAACACGTGTCCCATGCCACGACGCTTTCGTGTTGTTGTTCTGTTTTAACGTTTCCAACACATCCACATCCTTTCTGGCGTAACGTGTCAGATCGAAAAACCAGTCATCGCACCCTGTGCTGGCAGGCCGCCGGCGTGGAGGGTACCCGCAGAGTTTAGGATATTAATTGCAAATCTTCAACGCCATCTTCTGAAATTTAAATGTAATTATCACCACGTTTTGAGGGGGAAGTGAGAAGCGCAGCCATTTTTAGGTATTGGGTTTATGACACGCCATCCTCTAGAAAAAGATTTGGCAGAGCCCACCAGAAATCTTTTCAGTCACGAGTTAAGGCACCATTAAAAGAGCAGGACGTGTATTTGAGATTGCAGGTGACAGCCACCTTAAATCAAGACAAGCAACTGCAGCTCTACCAGATGGCATCGAAAAGGCTTCCCAAAAATCCAAGGTGCGATTCCCAGAGGCAGGTCTGGGTGGCACTCAGGGCACAGACTGTAGTTCACCAAGCACAAAAACATCTTGACACATGTCTCTGTAAAATGAAGACTTCTACTACCTTATCTTTTTTGCAGTTTTTAAGACAGCAAATTCTGAACTAGTGTGAAACATGCAGATTTGATCTGTGTTAGATCCAAGCCTTCAGGATAAAATAACGTCTTTCTCAAATTCTGGAGAATACCTTGAAAAAATAGTTGTTCTTGTCCAATGCAATTAATGGTAGAGAGTTAGGTGAGTTACACATTAATAAAGCTTTAAGAGAAGATGAAGCCAATCATAAGCTTTTACAAAAGGAAAGAAAAAAGAACAAAAAAAGACAGTAAATTACATGGGAAATTCTCTGGCTGGGTGGTTGGCTGCTGTCTTTGTGGAAAAATAAATAAATAAATAAATAAATAAATAAATAAATGTAATAATAAAAAAATCTGTCAGAAAACTATCTGCAGTTGCCCAGATCTTTGAGTGGATGCTTAAAGCCAGACTCCCAAGTGCACACTTGGCCATTGCAAGTAAGTCTTCTCGTGAATAAGCCATGATAATGTCATTCGGTTTGCTGGCTTCGTTGCTCAGGGTTTCTGGACGTCAGCCATTTCCATTTAGATGGCAAAAGGAAAAAAAAAAAAAAAAAAAAAAAAAAAAAAAAAAAAAAAATTAGGACCCCCATTTCAGTCTGCAAAGCAGAAAACTCTGATCAATAACGCAACTGTGTTATCTGCATCGAATGCTGCAGTAGCGCGCCAGTAGACTTTCGTAGTGTCCTTTTTGCATATGTTGAGACAATTACTCCCTAACTGGTCTTGCTCTTGATCTGAACACTTACAGCACCTCACAGCCTGTTCATCTTTTCTAGTGATTTCCACACCACTGCAAGCACCTAACTCTTCAAACTTTGCCCAAAAGCCCCACTGTCTACATGGAAGTTTTTTGTGTCAATGACTGAATTGAAGTCCTCTTGTGAAACGCTCTCGCTGCTGCTTAACCACTGCGTTCGCCACCAGGCCCCCTGTTATTCACACTCTGAAGGTCACACTGACTAAAGGCATGCCAGTAAAAGTGACTGTTTCTTCTCAACAGGCGCTCAGTGCATAGAAAGCTGGCTTCTGCTTTTCACCAAAAAGTTCCAGCTGACTCACGTGGGAATTGCACTCGAGGCAGAACCATGAGCCAGGAGGCACAGCCTCAGGGCAGCCGCTGGGAGCCGTGCGAGGCCGGTCCCATAGCAAGGGTGGAGTGCTGGGCCAGAAGGCTCGCGTGTGACACCAGAGCTGACTCCTCATGCTGCCTAGGCAATCCTACAGAAAGGTTTCCTTGCCGCTTCCCTGGGGCAAGGCTGGTCTGCCTCCCGCAGAGGCGCATGGCGAGCCCCATGCACGAGCCAGAAGGACCCACTGGAGTTATGCCAGCGGCACTATGCCACACAGCAGGGGCCCTTTGAGGACTGCTGCTCATTCAGGGGCTCTCCCCACGCTGGAGACCGTGAAATCCCCTGGGTGCAGAAGAGGAACCTGCTTGGGGGGCGCAGGCTGAACTCACCCTGGCGTTGCTCCTGCCGGGCTGAGAGGGCTGTGCTGGCTGCATGGCGTGTCCTGCAGCACTGAGGTGAATGTGCTTGTGGTGGCAGGGCCTGTGGCCTGGTTCCCAGCCTTGGGAATCTCCTTCTGGCCTTGGATGAAGGCAACAGGCACCCAACCCCTGCTATCAGCCAGGAAGCTCTCCATGCTTTCCTTCCTGCCTTGATGCTTGTAGCCTTGCACATCCTCCGGCCACGCTGGTGCACATCTCCCTTGGCCAAGGAAACAGGAGGGAGCACAGGGCTCTCTGCTGCTCTGTCACCCAGCAGCTGGGCCACCCCAGTGGGAACAAACATGGCCACACACAGACTGGGCTTCAGGGGTTTCCATGAGCCCAGCAAAGCTGGTACTGAAGCCCTTGAAAAACGACATCAGCAAATGCATTTTTCAGAATTGGATTAAAGCCCTAAAGGTGGGTGTGAAAAGCCCACCTGTCTACATCTTTACCTGCTCCAAGATCCCTTTCCTGAGACAGGGGGGTTTGAAGGGATTAATGCCTTGTTATTGGCAAGAGTTCCTACTGGGTGTCTCCTTCCTACAGAAGTCCCCACAAATCCCCATTTCTGCATCTGAGATGATGCCCTTGGCTGCCCAAAGAATTCAGACCTGAAGTAACAGCACCCCTAAAGTCTGACCACCCTGCACTTCAGTCAATGGCTGAGTTAACTTGACATGAGAAGAAAGATCTCCATGGAAGGCATCGAGAGAAGCCAAAGACACTCTGAACATCTGGAGCAGGTTCCCAATTGCTTTGACCAACTCCAGAAAAGCACCTGCTCTGGAAGCAGGCTGGCAACAGTCACCACAGGTGATTTTAAGCATCCTCTGTTGTGGTGACTTCTTGTGTCATAGGCACTCCCCTCTCATTTCAGGATGGTATCTGCAGTTCCCCCATTTAAAATAGTAACTTCTAGAACAGTGTTAGTCTATCACGTATCAACCTCCATATTACTAATTAAACAGTCACGTTAGATCATCAGAAACAAAGCAAAACAGCCAGCACAGCCATGTCTGTACTTTTAAACAGAAAAGTCTCACGGTCCGCTTGTCATTATTTTTGGTGGATTTGGTGTACATTTTGTTTCCTTTTCGCGTACTTCCCCTCTGCTTCATAGACAAGAATATTTCAAACCGCCTTTTGTACGGTTGCCTTCATGTCTCCATATATCAGCTTGTGTCTGGGACTAAAATAGCCTTTCACCACGTGTAACAACACCTGAAGTAACTATTTTGAGGAGGAAAGCTTGGCGTGCCCACCCTCTGACACAGGTCACAAGGACCAGGACTCGGCTCAGAAGCTCTGGGTTGATGCCTTCCCCCACAAGCCAACAGCAAAGCTTTTGTGGACTTCCCTCAGGCATTGTCAAGCTGCCTGTGTTCTTGGAAGCAGGAGGTGCAAGGCCTCAGCCCCATGAAGCATCAGCACCCCCGGTGCCCACCAGCTGTGCCCCAGGATCCCAGGTCCCTTTTGGGCACCCGAAGGAAGAAGCCACACGGTTACCAAGTTATTTCCAGAAAGGAGGGCTCCACCTGGAGCAAAGCCATTTGGTGGGAGCTGAAGGCTGATTTTGGGAATAATGGAATCAATGCATTCACATCTAATGGCATGTCTCATTCCTGAACTGCTCCTGTTGCCTTCAGACACTGCCCACACTGGCTGGGAAAGGAGATGCAAGCCCAGCTCCGCAGTATGTCTTCTGAACAGATATTTGAAGTGAGGAATAACTGATGTGCAGTTTTATTGACTTTTTGTATCAGTAAGCAGAAATGTGAAAATTGATATTTCATGAAAGCAGGCATTTTTAGATTGTGTATGCTGGAGGGCAACAGCTGCTAGAGATGTTGTATGCATTTGTTTATGCTAGCATGTATTTTTTTTCTATTGCAGTACAATAGATTTTTAATAAAGATCACTGCCATCTGAGGAAAATGCCAAGTGCCCTGGGAGAATGCAAGGAAATAAAAAGCAAAAAATGAATTTGCCTTTTGGAAACTAGACGAGTAAAGAGGAGTGTTAAGGACAGGTCTTGGAAAATCCTCCAGCAACCAAGCTCCCTCCTGTAGCCATCTAGAACCAAAAGCATTAATATTTCCAATACCAAACTGGTTGGAGGAGTGGGCTTTACTCATGAGATGCTGAGAGAAAAAGATGAGAGAGAAAAAAGCTTGGATTTTGTACATATGTGTGTGTGCATGCATGTGCCTGCATTTTGTGGGATACTGGTAACATTGCCAATCTTGATAAAAAGTATTTTTAAAGGTTGCTCTGCACTCCTTGAGAAGCCACAAGGTAGCTCTGTATCACTCCCTTTTTTTTTAACAATCACTGCAAGAAAAGGTGAAGATTTCTGACACATGAAAAACCCCTGCAGTCATATTTGTGCTGGATACATGAATCTAATGATTCCACCAAGTTGAGGAAATGAAAACATGAATGAGCATTGTGGCTAATCACATCATCCAACATTATGAACAAAAACAATAACAAGAGAGCTTTTTGCTGAATGAGCGAGAAGTTAGACTCAGTGCAGGCTGAGGCTGGATTTGAAGTGCAATAATATGCTCCAGAGCATTTTCCCATTTTGTCTTTCTGTGTTGGCTCTGTTTCTGAATACAGCGTTGTTCTCCCTTTCCATCTCCCCGGAGCAGCTCAACTTGTGATGGTCTAGCCACTCTCATCAGCAAGCACCAGTTATTTGTCTTATTGGTAATGGAAACAAAACACAAGTAGGCTTTAAGAGAAAAATAAGGAAAGCATTGGTTGATATCACTGAACAACGTGCTTGTTCAGCTTTGTAAAACATGCGTTAAAATAAAAATTGTGGTCTTGTTTTACCTACAGTCAGTTTGGGGATCGTGAAATCTACTAGGTGGTGCATACACAACAACACCTGGACTTCGACTGCATGGTGTTTTTTTTCCCATTTTGACATAGTAAGGATGTACTCCCCTGGTGGCATGGCAGCCAACCCACTGCTCGCTGTCACTCTTCCAGCTGCCAAACCCTATCCCACATCCATGAGTGACAGCAACTGCGTGGAGCCCTGGCCCCGGGGGAGCACACACACTGGGGGCAGGAATCATTGCAGCAGTGAGGCCAGGCCAAGAAAAAAGCAACTCTCTTTCCCAACCAGTTTTAAGAAAGAACGGAAAACTTTTTTTTAGAAAAACAATTATAAAAAGTTGTTCATTTTTCATATGAAAATTCAAAACCCAACATGCTTGCTGGGAAAGAAAAAAAAAAAAAAAAATCTGTTCATTCACTTTAAGAGGGTTTGTAAAAATTGCTTGTTTTTATTTGCAGACAGTGTTTTATCAGATTTGATTTTGGTGCTTTGCAGTCTGTTTGCTTTTTTCTGCTGACCGCCGGTAAACAAGCCAGCCAGCTCTGCCTCACGTTGCAGTGCTGGCCATGAGATGCTGGCAGCAGCCTCTCCAGTAACTCAAATAATTTGAGACTTGCATCTCTACAGCATGGCCGCGTGTCCCCCACTCCTCGATTATATTGATTATGGGCGCAGGTAAACCAAGTTGGGGCTGATATCTCACCAGAGTGGAGAAGCAGGACCATTCCAATGGCACCCAATCTAAATACAATTGATTATAATGAAGAGCAAGTTAGAAGGTGACTTAACTCCTTTGGAAAAAAATTTCCTTTTGGAGTGCATTTGGAGTGCTTGTGAGACACGCAAGGAAAGGGTTGGGCTGGCTGTTGCAGGAGTGGGACAAGGATGCAGCTGGTGACAAGGTGGGACTGGGGGCTGCCAGCTAGGTGCATGGGCTGCAGTAGGACCTCCTAGGGCCACTCTCTTGAGTCCTTTCCTCCAGCAAGAAGGGAGGTGGAAGTGAATATCCAGGGATTTAGAGAGTACTGAGCTGTGGCTGGCATCTTGATCAATTCCCAGTGGGTTTGGAGCTTGCCAAGGGTCTGTGGCTGTGTAACAAACCAACTGGTGGACGTCCCAGTACACTGTGGGACCACTTCGAGTATTTTTGCTTTAACTAATCATTGCCTGCTTTCATACCAGCATAGGGTGAGTATTGTGCTTGGGCTCGTTTGTGTCTAACTTCAAACCCACACCATTTCCTGGGTTCAAAAGATCAGCTTGGTTTTGTGCATTTTGTGTTTGAGGTTCCACTTCAAAGAAAATGAGCTGCAAGGAGTTCAATTAAATCAGAAAATTACTTGGGGAGGGAAGAAATCAGCGTGACAGAAGAATGAAAGATTCTGACAGCTAAACACTCAACATTAAAAAAATCCACAAGATGCATATTACATAAGTATTGACTATTATGTTCCCACTACCGACTACGATTTTCAATTAAACATAAAACTCTCTGGGCTTTCTGTCTTTTTAGATGGAAGCATCTTTGAGAAAAGCGATGCAAAGCAGGAATTTAAATGATAGAGATAAGGACTCAGAATGAAGGGATCTTTGTGAAGTTTCACGTATAATGTAGATGCAGCTGACACTGACATTTCCCTGCTGTAAAGAAACTGGGAGGCTCTCTTCTTGTCTGTGGCCATTTTGGCACGCACATCCCTTTGGAAGAAAATATTTTAGAGAACATAGGTGTAGCATGCCCTGTACAATTTAAAACATGAGTTTGTTTCATCCTATCTTAATTAGTGAGGGGTAAACCCTCAACATGGACTTATTGAGCAGATGCAGATGGTTGAGGGAAGGAGGTGGTGTTGATGGTCTAGCAGTTTGTGCTACCTTCTTCTTTTTGATAGACAAAAGAGGAACTCACAGCCCCGAAGGAAAAATTTATAGTGAGCAAGAAAGGTTATTACTTAAAGAAAAAAAAAATCCACTTATTAATTGCTCTTCCTTTACCAGCAACACAAACAACATGCCAGTATTGTTCTGTTGAGTAGAGGTCTGACTCTCTTCATTCACACCAGCACAATGCAAGAGGTTGGCTGTTTTCTAGAGGGAGTGAATGTGCAACCCAAATGAATGTGCAGTGGTATTTCACTTCAAAAAGAAGTGTGTCAGCCCTATTAGGTGCGCAGAAGAATGATTTAAAAAGAAACAAGTCTTTGTAAACACGGATTTCGGTGGGGGGCAAGAATGGAGAATAGCAAGTACATCCAGTCAGAATTTCTCCTGCTATCAGTTAGCAGTCTAGCAAGTACATAAATCAGTGAAGGCTTTCTGAGGGTTTTCAGAAACACAAAACACCTTCATCGGCTGCACCACAAAACACAATTAAACTTCACTTTACATCACAGAGGCAGGTGAGCCACTGGATCCTTGGCAGGTTCAAGCCAGCGAGCAGATCACAGGGCAGCACACGCTGCTCGAGCAGGTCGGCTTGCCAGGTGCCTTTGTAAGTGATCCTTCCTCCAGTGGCATAATGCTTGCCAAGCCTTGTTTCCAAAGATGCTGAGAGCACACCATCATTGATAAAGAGCAAACACACACCTAGGTGACGTGGGATAAAAGTACCAAATGTGACAAAAAAAAAAAAAAAAAAAAAAAAAGAGCCAAAATGCCACCGAAGGTCACCAGGAAACTTTATAATGCTGTGGCTATTTTGGAAAAAGGTACCTGGCTGCTTTTGGAAATGTCTCTCAGAGCAGTGAATATGCTAAATTATAGTAACAACATGTTGTTTTGCCTCCTCCTACCTTTCTCCATTCCAGATCACAGCAGCTTTTGATATTGGTGTGTGAAAAAGGGCAACCCAGGACAGTCTAACCAGTAGAATAACATTTGGGACTCTGCGAAGTTTGGGTAGAAAACCTTAAAAAGCACACCAGAGCTGCCACCAGGAAGAGATGGGGAAGCCTGTGTACAGACAGAGGGTTTCCTATGGCCAGCATTTGGTTTTAAGCTCGCTTCACAGCAGCTGAAAGAAAGCACAACACCAAGAGGGAGATTTGCAAAGGTAGGAAGGGACATTTTTGGTGGCAGCGGAGTGCTGCTTGCCTTTTAGTGACATGGAAAAACTCCCCTCCTAAAGCACACTGTCCACCTCACTTTGTTTCCATTTCTCTCAGACAAGTTCTGAATACCCTCCGAATTCTGTCTGGCGGTTGATGCTGCCCCACGGTAACTTCTGATGAGTTAACAGCTGCAACGGCTGTTGGCAGCTGATGCAGGCTGGATGGCCTATTTCATTAACTTTAGTACCAAGCCAGAAAAAAAAAAGAGACCTCTGCATGCATGGCTACCCTTGGTTAGCATGAACAGGAAGGATACTCTGAAGGGTGACTTACTAGCATGGGCGAATGCTTCTCTTTAGAAGCAAAATAAAGTTTTTCACATTGCCAGTGATGCAAACTTAGCCACACACACTTCTACTGAAGGCTGTGCATGCTAGAAAACACCAAGAAATTCCCTCACCCACTTAGCATTACTCATTTGGTTGCATAATTTGTTTTTTATTTTATTTTTTTTTCTTTTTGCTGTGGATTGGGTCAAAAAATACATTGCCTGTTTAAAAAAAAAAAAAAAAAAAAAAAAAGGCAAAAAACTCCCCATTGTACTTGTTTATAGTAAATGCAATTCTGGCTGTGACTGAGCGGGAAGGTACCATGGGCTGCTGGGCAGAGCAAGAGGCTGGCCACAGATAAATGACTGGCTATCCTGCAGCACCATAGCCCCATCACAGGTCAGCTCATCCCTCCTCATATCTGGATATCCAGAACTGTCAGACTTACAAAGGCCACCAAAATTTGTCTGTAGTGCTCCCTAGTTCTTATTCCCTGAAAAGCATACAAATAGCTGGCAATGTTTGCTGTAAAGAGTATATAATCAAAATTGCTGTGTGTTTGAAAGCTGCTTTAACCCATTTCCTTCACAGATCATTTTTTCCTTGCAGATATGAGAATTTGTGATAGCACAGTGGTATGAGAAGCAGAGAAGTGATGTGGTTGTCTTATGGAAGACAAAACCCTGTTGCATCTCTTTATTACTATGCTAGCCTTTCTGAGAGGCTGGTGCTGCCTGACTGACTTGAGAAAAAAAAAAAAAAAAAAAAAAAAAGGTAAGAAAGAAATGGCCACTTGGTGGCCTTAAGCTGTTACTCAAAGCACTGAGAGACAGATCCTGTTGTCACTGATCTCTGGAGGACCTTCGCCACTGGCTTTATTGGGGCAAAGCATCAGGGCGATGAGCAAACTTGTGCACAGAGACAGAGCCCCAGTCCTGTCTGTGCTGCTGTAATGCCCAAGAAGCTGCAAACCATGAGGTGTCCCTACCCAGCTGCAAGGCAATGACTTTTGCAAAGACGCAGTGAAAAGGGCAGACAGCAGCCCTTGGAGGAGCACAGACTGATGTCTATGCCTAACGGCATCCCTACTGGCACACTGGTTCCCAAGTAATGGTAAATGCGTAAGATCACCCCCATGCTGGGGCTCCTGAGGCATCTTTCAGGTGAGGACTCCCCTTGTGTTGTTACCTCCTAGCCTCTGTAGCCCTGGGGGCACCACACTGCCAACAGCAGTCCCAGGATAGTTTTATATCTGCCTAAACTCTCGCCTGAAACAGTGCAATACCTATTTAATGTGTCTCAATAAGTTATAGAAAGCAGAGTCTGGATACTATGGCAATCCTGCTTGGGCTGGGTGTGCATTTCCACACAGGAGACAGCCAGATAAAGTCCTTGCTCTCTACTAAGGACTGGGAAACCTTCAAGGATGGTTGCTTAATCTGTGTAGTGACAAATACAGACCATGACATACTGCTGGAGAAGCAGCAGTACAAGCAGACTTCATTAGGGGAAAGAAAAAAAAAAAGGTCAGGATGGACTGGGAACTTGACAATTTCATTGTTGTTGCCTGAGGCTCATTTGGGAACCTGTATTACAAGGACTGCTTCAGTTCTACTCTCTTCTCTAAGAGGTCCCCTTGAGCCAGGTTCCCATAGTTTTGATGCTCAACAGAGCTTGAAAGGATCCTTTTGGGAATTCCCAACATGACTTCACACTTCAAAATATTAACTCACAGAGACCATGCAAGGAACGTCTGTAAGGCAGAACAGGGCTGTCCCAGCAGGGAGAAGTGATATGGAGTCACCTCCTACTTCAGTTTATGAATGCACAAAGCACCTACAGGACACAGCAACAAATGTAGATAGATAGCTCCAATGCCTTGTGATGAGTATAAATGCCAGTGCCACTAAACTGCACAAAGGAACTGATGTTGCACCTGCAGAAATCAGAAATTTTCAGATCAGTGCACACTTAAATCAAGTCCTTCAGAGCTTAAGGTTGCTCATCTGCACCATCATCTTCCAGCTGTGGTTTTGGCTTCCTTTCACCCCTCCATGCAGGCAGATTTTTAAAGTTGCACTTATCAGTATGAGAGGTGGAAAGCTGATACATCAAGTATCAGCATGGGCCGTGTAGTCTAAGTCTGCAAGTCCTACATTTTCTCAACCAATGCATATTTCTGCTGCTCACTGGAAGTATTGCAAAGGTGCTGTAAGCAAGTATGGTTCAGTAGCAGCCAGTTTGCCTATATGCTTTGGACTAAAAGCATCAGTTTGATTAGTCAGGTTGTTTTCATCATTGTTTTGCACATTGAGGTATGATAGTCTTTTTTTTTTTTTTTTTTTTTTTTTTTTGAGACCTTCCCCCACCCCCTTTTTAAATTTGCATGCAGTATTTGCTATCTTTTCTCCCATTGCAGAAAATCTAGAACAAAACTCAACCACACCTCATTATCTTTCTCAAGAAATTATGCAGTTCCTGAAAGCTCCTCCAAGGTTACTATCCAATTCCCACAGGTGCCGCTATTTGCTTGTACTGCTTTCCTCTTGTACTAAAGCAGCAGGAAACCAACAGACCAAAATCAAAGCCCTGCTTGGCTTCCCTCTAAAAACATCATTATGCTTTTCCCTTACCTTCGTGAGCCAGGCCACCAGAAGCCTCATTAAGATCACATTATCTGTTACAATGGTTCACCTTCAGAGTCTTAACAGCCTCGCACTGTGACTGTCACCAATAATGCAAACAGGCACCAAAGACACCAAAAATGACAAACTGAGAATTGTTGGTGCAAACTGGAAGAATTTAGGAAAAAAAAAAAAAAGAAATTTAATGACAACCCAAAGTCAGACAGTGACTGTGATCTTTTCCACTGCATTTTGTGTGCTACTTCCAAAGGCAACTACAGTGGACATCTGCTTAGGTCCAAAAACTGTTTTGTGCATTGTTCAAGTCAGCAGATGCCAGGAGGCACACCAAGTTGTTGGAAGCTCTTTTGAAACCTTCAGATTTAGATATACATCTTCTGTGGGCTCGTTAAAATAAATAATACCTCTCTAGGATGTGATCATTATAAAATCTCCCTACACTTATCACTGACAGGTGGAAGACAAGGGATATAACAGAGGTCATCCTTTTTCTGATTGCCACATCTTTCCTCTAGGAATAACTGCATCTGCAGGGCTTGATGAAAATCATCCCTGAAATATGAGGTTCCTGTTTCCTAAAGCTGCAACAGCATGAGACAGACCAAGAATATTGATCACCCTCCTTCGAAGTGTGGCTAAAAACCAAACCTGCTCAAAGCACTGTTCACTTCTGAGAACATGCATTGAAGGTTTATTTTAGGATTGCACTTGATGTTTAAAGCTTCCCCTCCAGGTCTCCAGGTTAATCCACTCCCAGACAACACATAACCAATGCACAATCAGGCCCCAGTTGCCTGGGGTCTGGCTCGTGCAGTGCCCAAGCAAGCCATACCACGAGTCTGTGCCCAAGTCACCCTGAGGTGGGAAGGGCCCTCAGCTTACCCTGACCTGGCTCTATTGCACTTGGGCTTTGCTGTGACCGAGCTAAGGAGCCCTCTGGGATACCAGAGCATGCAGCGTGTCCATGTGTCATGTGTTGGGATACACAAGCAGGCACCCCTTGCTGTGCAGGTTTTATCCTAGGTGATGGAGGAACAACCATATTGTCGTGGGTTAGTCAGGAAAAGGCAGCTGTTAGTGCAACCTCATGGCCAAGCCTTTCCTTCAAGGGCCATTTCGGTGGCTTCTATTGAAATAGGGTTTCTGGTGTCTCATCCTGTCCCTTCTCAAGCAAATGCACTCCTTAACCGCAACCTACTGCTAGCTACAGAAGCTCCTGATCACTTCAGCTGCAACAGCTTAAAACATCCACTGTCCCTTTGCTCTCCCTCTCCCCCCCAGTACATACAGTGGTGGAAATTCTGTTGCTTAGTGGTTGATGGGACTTCATAAAACAAGAAATTAGAATACAGCTTAAAACAACTAGTAATGTCTTTCTGCCGTGGCCCACAAAGCATTCTTGTAACCAAAGCCACAAAAAAGGAGGTATTTTTAAAAGAGCTGTGCGGATTGATTCATTGATTACCGTCTCTTCCTTCCCATTATTGTTTCCCATCAGAGCTGGCAAATTATGCTCACAGAAATCACCAAACTGTGCTTTTCCTACACTTACCTAGGCTATTTCTGCAGCCCAGCCCTCACACAGGTTATTTTCAGCTAGGTAAATTGTCTGTCAGTTCCTGAAGCTCATATACTAGGGTGGTCAAATTAAAATTAGGCAAAACGTGACTTTGCTGAATGAAAGAGCAGCAGAGTTTTGGTTTATGCAGAGTTTATGCAGTTTGGGAGGATGGGAGGGTGTAGAGGGACTAAGACAGCCCTCATCAGTGCTGGAGGTAACCAGAGGGAGGTCACGGAGATGGTGGCCATCAGTAAAGAGAGGCTTCAGATCTACTTTGGTTTGAAGTTCAACGGAAATTTCCTTTTCCACTGAGGTGCCCACAGTAGGCACTGCAAATTCCCCGACCCCTCTTGAAACTCAATGTGTTTCAAGGCACCAATGCTCCCAAAACTCTTGAACCGAGGAACAGAGGGTCAATCCCTACACACTAGCGTCCCCCCCAACATGACCTGAGAAGCAGCGCTGACTGCATTTCACACAAGTGCAATACATTCAGAGAAAAACAGCTAAGCAAGGGGGAGTCCCTTTCTCTGCTGCCTGGAGTTTCCAAGTTGTCTTTGGAAATGAATCAAATTCATGCCTTCCATGAAGCAGTCCAAAAGCAGCAGCTGCCGCCTGCCCAAGGAGACGCTATTTTTGTTCCTCCTCCAGCTCTCATCTGCCAGAACAGCTTTTATTAGATGCACTTTCTTTCCACCAAAAAAAAAAAAAAAAAAAAAAATCAGGAAAAAAAAAATCAGGGAAAATCAGGACACCACTTTTTCTAGCATATTAACCATAAATACAGAGTATAGGAAATAGGGAAATAGCAGAGATTCCCTTTCTAATTTTTTTCCCCCTCCATCTGCAGACTCTCTCCTGCAGTGCATGGAACGTATCTCAGCACATGTACCATAGATCCTTCCCATATTACCTTCAGGTATTCCAGTGTTTTTGTTTTCTACATGCTATTCCTCCTCCACTTGGTCCTATCATTCTTGACATCACGGGCAATTGCATATTCCCACTATTTTATTTTTACCTGAGATTTCATGCTCAATAGATGTGCCTTTTGTCTAGGGCAGTCATAATCAGAATCACTCTGCAACTCTTCATTTTCACTCCTTCTGTGTAGAAATAACATCTGCGTAGAAATAACATCTGCATTTTACGCAATTCACGTTGAAATGCAGCAACCTGGGGAACAACACCTAGGGAATCAGACCTTGATTTTTTCCTATTCCCAGCACCCAGCAGCACAGCACTTCCCATACAGGTGGACTGAGGTGCAATTGTGAGGTGCTGAGAATTAGCAAGAAGCCACCACAGCTCCATGTCCTGCTTCAGAATCTTCCCTGCAAAGGTATTTCAACACCCCTCAGATCTAGAGCAGATACCGGGTTTAACAGTGCACAACCAGCACAGTGCTTCTCATCTGTGTTTTCACAGAGCTGTAAAAAAGAAGCAGAGCTTCTTTCTCCCTCATTTTACTGGGGAAATCAAGCAGGTTGACTAGTCACACAGCAGACCATAAGAGATTTGGGAACAGAAGCCCAAATACTTCTCAATCCTGTATTTCATGGATTGAAGAAAGGTGGCAGTGTCTCAGTACGCCTTCTTGATAAACTCAGACTACAACATTTTTAGGTGAAAAGGGACTCCTGAATGTCTTAGCCTGTCTTACTGTACTGCAGGTGCTCTTGTAACCCTTTCCATGCCATTTTGGAAATTTATGTGCCTCTCAGGGCTGAATAATTTTAAGGAAGAAAAGTCCACCTAGAAATAAGTCAGTTTTCACAAGACAAACGTTTCCTCCAGTGCAATCAACTTTATGTAAGGTGACCAGCCTAGGGAAAGTAAACTCTAAATATGCTACAAGCTCACCCCTATTCCTTGCAAGAAAAAATACGGTTAAGGAAGTGAATGAGACATTTAAGATCATTCTAGTGACAGCAAAGCCCAGAGTCCGCTTGCAATGAATTGGTGCCCTACTATAAAATACCTTCATGGTCTTCATATCATGCCACACCTCTCCATACTCCTCCAAACTTACTGAGTATTTTTGCATGGCATATCCTATCTTCCAGAGGGATAGAGATCTTTATCAAATTGTGTAAGAATCTTATGGTAAACCAGACATTATCAAGTAAAGAAGTTAAGAACCAAACAATCTTCATCTCTAAAAGTTGAGGATTTGACCAAAGCTTGTACACCACCACCTCCCCCTCCCCTTTTATTTATTTTAAGATATCTGGGGATTATCTCAGCAGCTTTGCAGGTAACATTATGTGTTGCACACTTAACTTACTTGCAAGATTTCCAGATGGCAACCATTGTGAAAATCTGCAGTGACCACGCATAAACCCAGCTATTATTCTGGCATCTTCAACACATTCTTTCTCTGAACACAGGGCATAGTTTTCCCCTACTTACATGCTTTCAACAAAGTCCCATCGTGCCTTAAAAAGTGGGAAACAGTCAAAACACTAATCAATAACCTCCATGTGATGCTGGTCCATCAGTGAGCATTGCTTTTTGACTAAAGAATACAAGTTAAATGTGTTTAATTTTCCCAGTGACAGGTCCAACACAGCTGCATCCTGGATCAGCATTACTTCTCCAAAACACGTCGTGCTGTTTGGGAGCCACCGACAGCTTGTCACAAAAAGGCAACATCTAGAGGAAATCATGACAGGCTCAGCCAGCACCACCACTGCATCAGGACAGGTACACAAACAGCAGAATTGTAGTAACACAGTTAAACCAGCAAGCTTTAACATAAGCTCTTTTACTGATACACATTTACACAAGTGAACTGTTTGCAAGCCACACGTTGACGCTCACTTATCCTGGCTCAAGAGTTCTGGGAATAATGCCAGTTATTACCAAAAAACATCTTTAATGACAAAAATAAAGGAGATGGGAGGAAGCATGAGAAGAGATTATTCAAGAAATTGTAACAAAAATCCCACCCCCTTTATCTGACAAATTAAATAAGAACTCACCTGCTTTCAGAGAAAGGTGAAAGGGGACTCTCAAAGGGCCTATTTGTAAATGCACCTGCCCAGAAGTAAAGCTGTACTTTGCTAATGCTTGTGCAAACGGATGACCAAGCAAATAAACAACCTAAAAACACTTCACACATAAAGCAGCGTGGATGTCTTGGTTCTGATCTCTATTCATAGCTCGATGAATAATGAAGGGCACAAACCTGCACATTTATCATTGCCTCAACTAAAACAGAAAATAGGTGTAGGTCTGGCTGAAAATCACTTGTTTTTTGGAGACTTCTTATATTTTTATATTACATTTTTTATATTACATTTTTATATTTTTGAGACAAATGAAATTTACCCTCAGTTCACTGTAGATGTGTTGGTTCCCATCTGAGTCTAGTCTTTCACAAAGACTGAGCTGCACAGCAGTTCAATGGCAAGAAGGCACTTGTTCCCGCTTCATTAGATGCCTACTCCTAAAAACTACACTAAAAACTACATGGAAACTCCAGGAAGCCATCTTGCTACCCACAAGCTACTCACTTTTGATATAACAGCAGTTTGAATAATTCACTAAACCAACAGCAAAGCTAAGCCTATATGTGCTCAAACATTTAAACAAAAGCTTGTTCCCTGGGTGAAGGCAGAACACTGGAGTGCTACTGAATGTAGCAATGAAACAGTCAAACATACAAGAGATGGAAAATGAGAGGGACCTTTCAAGTTCTACTGAGAACAAAGGGTAAAAATAGCTGTTTCTGTCCCATATTATGTCTCCAGGGGTTTCTACAGAAACACTCTAAGGTGTAAGATCATCTTCCTCACACTGTCTACTTTCTAGAGATCATCATTTTCCCTCCACCAATATGTTCATCCTGATGTGATGTAAGAGCTCTTTTTCCTAATTTACTCTTAGCCCTGTTTGGAGCACACCTAAGTACACGTGGTGTTGCTCTCTAGTTCCCTCAGTTTACTGCAAGGAGGGACAAGACTACACAAATCAAATCAGCACTCATCACGGTTACATATAACATTGAATACAACAGTGTACACGTGTGGGAACAATATTACGGCACCACAGTCACAGCACAATTAACTTTTATATCTGATTTGGATAGAAATTGCCATTGAGAAGTATTAATGGTCAAAAGGAAGCCAAAGCAACAGCACGTTTTTCATCTGGAAACTTGTTTTCCCTTGGGGTGGCGGGAAGCCTCCTCTAAAACTTAAGAAAATTTCGTAATTCACAAGGGATTAGTTTAAACATTTTCTGTCTCATCAGTGCCATAGTACGTTTTTCTAAGACATTGCTACAGATAGCATAGGAGAAATGAGATAATTAAACTATAAATAACAGGCTAACTATAGCTATATACTATAAGCTATAAATAACAGGCTGCACTGAATTTGAAGTCTTACAGGAAGATACAAGGATTGAAAAACTTTGATAAAGTCCGAGGCACCCCACTTACATTGAACTGGAACTGAAATACATTACGAAAAAGGTGAATTTGTACATTTGAAGCTATCTATGGACCCCTTAAAACTTTATTCTAGCAGAGAATATTTTTAGTTGGTTGGACCCCTGAAATCCCTGAGGAAACATCCAGCTTCCCAGCAGCCTATAAACTAGTAGGAGCTGGCCAGAGGAGGAGAGAGCCCAAAGCCATTGTGCCTGAGCATCTAGCTGCCCTCAGCGATGTGACACACAGCCAGCCTTCAGCAATGACTCAAGTGGCCTTGAGATTTGGCTGCTTTAGGCATGACTGATTATACTTTCAGGCTGGGTGGTTTGGTGTGGTTTATTTTATTAATATTTTTTTTAATCATTTGAATGACACTACCTCTGCTCGGAGGGTAATTCTGGCAAACCAAAAATGTAGCGCGTTGTCTGTGGGAATTCAAATGGGGCTTTTTTCCCCCCTTACACTAGAAGTTTTTAAGTATTTTTTTTTGCCTTGGCATCATCTTCTGGCACTTATGTCATCTTCCTCTGACAAACCACTACTGACAGCCTTGAGTCTTGGCAGCCTGTAAACCTAGTTGTACAGCTAATTAAGCCCTAAACCAGTGTCTTATGGAAAACAGGGTATTTCAGAATAATAAAACAATTTGGATTTGCTACATACCATGTTGCAATGATGGGCCAGCAACAAGAAAGCAACATAAAGCATCCTCTTTGGGGACTATTATCAAAGAGATGCTTGTGCTGCAGATTCTTGAACTCACCTGAAAGAACTCAGTGAAGAGAGGCGAAGTCTCAGCACATCTGCGTACAGGTGAAAAGCCATGTAACTTCCAAAATGAGTTAGTGTGGTACTCCTACTGTGCTTGCAGGGATACAGTGACTAGAAGCCTTTCAGAGACTATTAAGAAACATACAAGCAGATCAGGTGCTAACATTTACTTTTATTTATAAAAAAATTGTAGAACGTATTAAATACAAGCATTTGGAAAACGCAATCAAGGCTTTGCTAAGATGCCCAGGAACAGGAAGACAAAGAATCAAGAAGCTTACCAGGTTTAGAGCTTTTAAACTAGCTGAAGTAATTACTATAATTTTTCACTGACTTCTTTATAGACAGTGGCCATTATAGCAACCAATGTTATTACTGCCCTTTTTAAAAAACAGATATGATTTGCCATATCTTCCCAGTCAATCACAAAATGTAAAGCAACTCTTTCCAGGTTAAAAATCAGAGTAATAAATATTAATGCATTTACCCGTTACCTACATTGTATAACACTACGTATTTCCTTATAATCACACATGGATATCAAGTTTACAAAAAAAAAAAAAAAGATTACACATTTCAAATCTGGATATCCAATAAGGTGTTATAAACTTTATACATTTTCCAGTGAACATCAAAACGAGGACAATGGTTTGAAGTACAGAAACAAAACAACTGAATCCATCACCTACACTACAAAGGCCAACAATGAAGATGTGGACGGGGGTCGTGTTCCAGATAGCTAGAAAGACCTACACGCTGCCACTGAAAGGTTGGCTGGAAGACAAATCACGTCAAGTTCTCAGTCTTTGCTCCTCTCTTTTTCTAGAAGACCAAAGGCAAGAATCGTAGCTACTCTCTCTTCTGCACCTTACAGTGATAAAAGAGAAATCTATCCTTCTGCTCCCTACAGAGCAACCGGATTCAAGTTTTCTTATACTGCCATTCCTCTTTTGCCACTCTTAAATACGTTATGTAGCGTGTACAGTCCAGTAAAGATGTAGGAGCAAGAGACAACAGGAAATACTTCCTCTGCCTTTTAAAAGGAGAGAAGCACTTCTGCTTTCTGATAATGTGGCATTCCCTCTGTCTTCCTGCTTTACCCTGTATCTGCTTACCAGTTGCAGCATAATGCACATTGATGTGGCTAGATGGCCCTAAATCCAAATTCGGTTCTAAGAAAATCCCACTTCTGGGACTGCTTCTGTGGGGATAACAAAACTACTTCAGGAAATCAATACAGGTGCACAATTTTGGATGCACAAACATTAACGTGCCTCCCGCTCACAAACTGCCAACCTATCTGTGCTCACAGCGTTAGTACTCCAAGGAGGAAAGGACCAAAGATATTACAGAGTACATACTGCTGGCAGTCATCTACAGGATGGACTGGCTGGATACCCGCAACAGCATCAGCAGAATACTTCTGGTAGCTACCCTCTGGGAACAAGCTGATCTTACCCGAACTTATGAGAGGGTTGAACAAATGGACCACCATCCTGAATGTCTATTAGACCCTGTTATCAAGGAAAGCCTTCTCCGTTTAGCACGTCTGCTCTCAGAGCACAGAGGGTACTGCTGTGCTGGAATTCCTAAACAGCTACTTATTTGCAGACCAACACCGCTGAAAAGAGTCAAATACTCCAGTTACCAGGCAAACACAGAACACAGGTGCTGGACATCCCAAATAGGTAGTGGTTCATTTAGCTACAACAGCCTGAAAACAAATTCCAGCACCTTTCCCAAGCCCAGCAGCATCCAAAGTATGATCGCCTTGCTCCAACTTCGTTCAGTACATCTAAAGCACGTGCACAATGAGAAGTCTGATTTAGGCTTAGACTTGGATGAAGAGCCCAGGCCAGTTTCACCCCGTTACTTTTTTTCTCCTTTTTGACACTTATTGACATACAAGATCTGTATTTCACAAAACAGAACATACATGATATGAAAATATTTAACAAGGCCTGAGCTTACTTGACCCCAAAAGCCTTGCTCTCAGCATCCAAAGAATCCACTGCCACCCAAAGCGAGCAGGAAATCACACGAAGAGGAATTTTGTGAAGGGATGGGAGGCCAGAGTACCAAAACAACTGAAAGAGATGACAACTATATTTAGTATGCTGACTGACTCTCCCTCAGTGCTCAGTTTTTAGCATGATACACATCACACATTTAAACAACTGCGGGGTTTGTTTGTTTGTTTTTAAATACCCTGGTTATTCAGAGATATATTTTAATTTTTATTCAATCCTCATGAAAAAAATGCCTTTCATCCTCTGAGACAAAGACAAGAAACCATTACCTTGGCATCAGTGACAGCCTCAATTACACCATCAGAAACCAACACACTGCCCAGCATCTCTGGTGACATATTTGACGTTACACACTTAGAATACACTTAAGTCAGGCAATGGCTCCATCCTAGAAACAGACCATGTTAACCAAGAGCAGAGTATGGCCCCTAACTTTAACCTAGTTTAAAACATAATTTATAAATGCATTCCTATAAATCCGATCACAGCAAAATATGTGGTTTTTAAATGGCAGAAAGTCAAACAACTCAAATTTTAAACTAGTGAGGAATATGGGCAATTTTAAAAGAAAACCTCAAATGCAGACATTTGTGAAACATGCACACGCCCCCCCCGCACACACATACACACACTTGCACGCTTACATCACTCTGTCAAATTAAGATTACACAAGGCAATTTTCAAGGTTGCATTTACAACCACAATGACAAGTACAGCATTTCTGAGGTAGCTGAAGTCAAAGAGCAAACCACAGCACAAGCAATGAAACAGGTGCTCGCACTCACACCAAGCCCACTCTTTGGAGACACGTTACCACACGCGAAGGGGCATGTGTTGAAGAAGAGGCACGTGTTCCACAGGGAATGAAGGTCAGTGGTACTGGAAACCTGACAAACTACTCTCCAGAGAAGTTTATGTGCATCTGGCTTCCCGACAATCAAGCGAACATGGCTTAAATCACTGCGTATCAGCTGAACTGTGGTGACAGCCTCTGTGCTCTTGGTCTGAGGCAGTTCTACCGACAGCTCTGTCTCACGTGCACTGAAGCAAGTACAATTGTGGCAGTTGAAGATGTTATTAGTCAGAGCTGTCTGTCACACTTCTCTCCTAGATGTTACTGTTGGCAGAAAGGTATATGCATGTGTCTCACCTGCTCCAGTTTACAGTCTAGCATTCAAGTGCAAGTCCATCTCCAGGGTATTACTTGCCAATGAACTGTGAACAGCAGCAGCAGAGACAGACTTAAGTTCCCTTCTTCAGGTGCAATAACATCTTTGCCACGTTAAAAGCACAGAGATGTCAAACTGCCACAGCTTGAATCACCAGAGTTCATTTTTCAGGGCCCTTTGCTAGCCTACAACGAAAGGAGTTGAGCTAACCTCACAGCAAATGCCAGGCTATGTGGGGATAACAGCTGTGGCTAACAGACAGCCTGGCTTAGCCACAGTAAATGGATCATGTCTCTGAGCATACAAAGAGCTCGATCCTGCCCAAATTATAAAACTGTGTCAAACACACTCACCCACACACACATAATGTAGTATTTTCATCAAGAAGCTTTCTACAAATCAACTGTTTGCATGATTACTGCTGACAGTCTTGAAGATGGGATGGAAATTATGGCAAGTTGTTTTTCAAAGGTAGAAAAATTCAACCTTCTACAATTAGGTCTCTGTTGTATAGTTGCTGTATGAGAGGGATGTCACGGATGAGAAGTTGTTATTCCACTGTCTTCCCCCAGTACTCTGCTGCAACTCTGCCTGCTCTTTATATTTGCTCAGAAGATTTTTGGCTTCTTGCAGATCCTGAGAAGAGTTTTCACCATATTCTTCTTTCAGCCACTGCCTGAACTGCAGAAAATGAACAGACAGATACAAACACGATGAAGCAACAACAGGAGACTGATGCAGAAGTAATACTCCCTCCTGCCCTACAGAATTTCAAGATCCTGTTCTTAAAACACATGCAATCTGAAAAAAGTAGATGTTGCATACACTTCCCAACCAGCACAGAATACGTAGGCATAGGAACACAGAAAAAAATCACTGAGATCCCTTACATCCCTTAAAATGACATGCTCACATAACAGCTTGGCTGAGTGGAGTACTACCTCCTGTTGCACGTACAAACAATGAGATGAGTAAGTGTGGAAGCTAACACGATCAGTCAACTCGCCCCAGTCACAACAGGCTTAAATAACTTCAGAAGGTTAAGAGATCAGAAAGTGAACCACTCATATGGCCTTTTCATCTTGAGCTAACAAACACCAGCAGTAGAAACTGAACTGTAGATACCAGGAAAGGTACCTTCTAGGAAGAAAAAGGCCATGAGCTCTAACAGCTATAGCATAGGACCTTGTGTGTTATTGAAATGACTGCCTGACTATGGTAACAGAGGACCAGGTCTGGTTCAAGCTGAGAGAACAAAGCAATAGCAGGGCAATCATGCTGGGACATCTTCCTCAGCTTCCAGATGTTTTAACTGAGGCAGGATCTTTGTGCTTGATATCAAAATATATATATATATTTTACCTACCATGAGATTACTTTTCAAATCCACAGATTTTTGCCACAATTAATATGGATGCCAACATCATCCACAAGTACATATTGTAATAAAAATATTATGCTTAGATTGGGACCTGCCAGTTGAGAGCTCCACTTCATATTACAAGGAACAGTGCAAGTCACACCTGTTCACCTTCTCTATTCTGCTCAATTTTATAAACCTTTGTCATATTACTCTGTCATTTCTTTGCCAGTTAAAGTATTTAAGTCCACTTAGTCACTCCTGGCAATCTTGTTGGTCTTCTCTGTAGAAGCAGTAAGACACAGACTCCAATTGTCCTGTCCCAGTGGGGATACTATTCCTGTGAATTTTTTAAGCCTTAACTTCCATAGCTTTGTTCTATTTGGGGCTTACGGACAACTTTAGCTGTAAAGACAATTTAGTTAACATCAAGAGACAAGACCTCAGCATAGTTACACAGCATAGTTACACCCTCCCATTCCTAAGAGATCCTAACATGCTGAGTGAAATACGAAGCCTCAGGCTACCACCCAGAAGTGCGGAGTTATTGCAAACCGCATGGCCCTCTTAGTGACTAAACCCTTTCCTGTAAGACCAAGATCTAAGGGACCCCATCCCAGAAACCCCACAGGATACCACCCTATATATGCACAGCAAAACACCCATGGTGCTGAAATCAGAAGAAAGTTCACACCCTTTGCAGATGGCAATATTCCACTGAAATCAGGTGTGTAAACAGACACCTGCTAAGGATGTGGTTGCTATTAAGAGACAGTAGGAAACTACAACTCAGCCAGTGACTACAGGTGGATATTTCTTTTTGCAACCTATTGCCTCCCCCTCAGTGAAGTAGGCAGAATGCCCCGTCCATTGTGGATGAAAAAAGAGAGACGTTACTGTCTTTATCGGGCTATTTGCATATAGCCTTAATTGTCATTGCTGTTAGCCCAGACCAATTAGAGTAGAAATGACTGTAAGGGAGGAAGGAGACAAGTCTGGAAAGTCCCCCTCTGACTTCTGTCTCTTAAAAATCAGTTACTCTACCATTTACATCAGTTCCAAACGATCCAGGAAACATTCAGTTAAATATTAAAAAAAAAAAAAATCAACACAAATATTTACGGTTGCAAGCTGCATCATGCAAAACAAATGGTAATTTCTAAACTCTGAGCTTTCTGCAGAACAATGGGGATGGAATAAAAAAGCCAAACTCCTTTGCCTCGTGTATTTTGGCTTGCCTCTGTTATTGATTTTTTTTTTTTTAAATAAGTAAAATCCAAGCAAGTCCAGCGAACAGCAACATGCTGAGCAATGGAAAACAGAGGGGACAGACAGAGGAGGAAGTCAGTGGAAGTCACTGATCACCCATGGGGAGTAGGTCTTTTGCGTAGGATGGTTGTTTTTACTGGTAAGAAACTAATTTTTATTTCATAATAACCACTTTGCAGTCTTATTGTTTCCTCAATTCTCCTAGCCCTACAAAGCCTTCAAAGGCTAGGAAATAAGCAGAGGAGACAGATTTGAGACTGTTCTACAAATCAGAATGTTTATTAAGTCTCAGCCACAGATGGTATTGCTGAGGGAGGACATAAGTCATAATGAGAACCTAACTTGACTCCTGGATAGCTAAGTTCTCTTTGATTTCTTTCCTGCTTGTTATTCCAAATGAATATGATGGAAAAAGTACTTTTATGCAACCAGTATTAAAGGTTGATCTCACTGCCGCGTTCTGAGCTACTCACTCTACTTTTTCCTCTCTCTAAAGGTGTTTACTCATGTATCGTGTCTTCAGCACACATGAAGATCACTGGATTGAGAGCATAGCTGGGCAGAAAGCGTGCTTAGATGTTGTGCTTTATCCTTCCTCCCATCCCACATTCCCTGCTACCTTCAGTTCCACCTGTACCTCTCCAGGGTGGCAGGCTGAACCAAGGGGCCACTCCCACAAACCAAAACCAAGGAGTCAAACCAGCTAGTGCAAAGTAGCTCATGAATTAAGTCAGAGTTCTGTTTCTCATTTCATATGTTTGTAGGTCATTTACCTGATCGACATCATGCTTTTCAAAGTCCTGTAGCTGTCTCTGGAAGCCCATGTTGGGATTGGCACAGGATCTCGCTGCTCTGACAACAGACAGTGCATCTTCCCAGCCAAAGTCTGTGATGGTCATAATGTAGGCAACCACCAATGTTACGCTCCTGGAGACACCTGCAAGGCTGCATGACAAACGAGGTGCAACAAACAGATTTCAGTACAGCACTGAAAGCATCACTTCCCAAAACCACAGCAGGTTTCTGTGCTGCTTGCCACCATAAAGAAATACTGCTGTGCTTGAGTTAAGGGGGTTTTGGTACTGCTTTTTCAAATGCATCAGAACAGATCAATGACATGATTGAGAAAGCTGGTTCAGAGTGATAATTCATATGAGACTAGAAATGAAGGAATAAGCATTGTCTTCACAAAAGGGGACGACAGCACACATGTTCTAAGTTAGATTTGTTTTTGTGTAAGCTAAGTCACCCACATTCTTCTGCCTATACAGATCAGAGCACTAAAATAAGACTGTTCACCATGAATAAAGGCTACATTTTTATGGAGCTGAAATAAACTTTAACTGAATTGTAAAGCGCATGAGTCTGGTTGCGTGAGCTCCTCTCCTATTTCTGCTATTCATGGACTGTGTAACTTACGCTCTCAGGACTCTACTTTCCTGATAGAGTGGGATAAAGTAAGAATCATTCCCTAGCGCTGGTTTGACAGCTCTAGAAGAACTGTAAGTCTTACTATGGTGAGTATAAAGAACGTGCTTGGGCTACATTTGTACCAGATTCTTTTACCTGGCATTTCCAAACCATCTCATGCTCTTGAAGTACATCACAAAAATAAAATAAGTGCTTTTTAAAACTAATAACATTCAGAGAGATTGTTCCTGTATTACATACATGGAGACTGACCAAATGACTCGTTCACAGCCCAGCTATGAATTGGTAGCAAAGTGAGCATTTACATTCAGGGCCTGTGTTCACGTCCAGTGTTCATATCATGAGATGACACCAATTCCAGATATAGACTCAGATATGCCATTTGGACATACAGCACAGGCTACAACCAATAGAGAGCAAGAAAAAAACAGGGTGGGATTTCCTTTATTTACTTTTTATAGTCCTAGGAGCAATCTCTCCAATCAGAGACTTGCTATTAAAAAAAAAAAGCAACATTTGTATGCTTCAGCAGCTGAAAGAAAAAAATATTTTCAGTTTTTTTATTTTTATTTTTAGTAACATTGAAGTCACCCAAATAGCTGTCATGGAAACCAATCAAATTATTAGGACTACAGAAGTCTTTAGAAATACAATTATTAGCAATAATGGAAAATAAGATCCCTAGTCAAAGAGATTTTGTTATTATTACTTTCTTAGAAAAGATCAATAAAAAGGTTTGATGAGGAGAGAAGGTCAAGAATTTCTTGGGCTCCTTTTATCACCAGGCAGCTGCCCAGCCTAGTGGCTCAAAAATTCTAGTTGCATGACGCTTTAATAGCATTTTCAGATCTTCTGGGGATCTTCAAATAAAAGGAGCACTTCAGTCCAAGCAGATTTTGCTATAAAATGGAGATAAACACTACCTTATCATTAACATGATGAACATACAAGTAAAAGCACAAAGACCCTTAAGCTTTTTTGGTCAGTGATATACATACCAATGAACTAGGCAGCCTTCACCTGTAAGCCGGCACTCATGGATGAATTTGATGCTCTCTCTGAAATGCCTTGCCCTGAAAACAGAAGCAGAAGGGGAGTAAAGAAAGTGCTCTATTTAGTAAAATCACTACTTAGAGAAAAATGCATCCGAAAGCTTACCTAATGCTGTTTCGAGAATTTAGAACTGAACACGGGGCTTGTAATGTGAAAGTTAATATCGATCGATGAAACCCCAAACTCACTGGCATAGTTTTCCACCATGCTACCTGAAGGAGAATCTGGTATCTTAGGTACTACAGTGCAATAAACATTAGCAAACGCTTTGTTCTTATGACTGACAAGTCTGTGTTTCAGTTTGTGTTTTATTCCTCTTTTAACTAGTAACTCAACCTCATGTCTTCTTGAGTATACTCTGATGTTAGGTGAAACCCAGCATGGCTATGTGAAATCTAAGTATATTGCCTTTCGCAAAGCAGCATCCTGCTACCTAAATGGGAGCTTAACTTTGACTTCTCCTCCTTCATACCATGCACTAGGACACACCTAAACGTTAAGACTCTTTGCGACATGAAATCTTTCCCTTTTGTCACTGGTATGAAAAGAAATTCTCTGTTCAAGTCTTGGCTACTTCTCTTCGTTCAAGGTTCCTCCCCATAGATGTCAGGGCCCCACTGTTACTTAGTACAGCAGCCAATCCCTGCCTACAGTCTACATTTTGTTAAGCACTGTGGTAAAGAACATGGAAAAGAAAGACTCATGGAAAATAAATGCTCACCATGCCCTTGCCCTTCAGGCTGCAAAGCCTTGGGGCTGTCTGCAATCTACCATAGATGCCAGCAGCACCTCTCAGCTCAACACAACTGGAGTTCACTGTAGCCTTTGAGTGCTTGTGCAAGTCAAGCTCACAAGTAGTAGCACAGACAGGGGAGATTGCCAGTAAGCGCGGTACTGAATGCCTCGCAAGAAGCAAAGATGAACCTGAAAGCACACTGCACTTAACACCCATGAAACACAACGTCCTGTATTCAAGATGTTTCCCCCCTCTGAGTGTATATTATACCACAAGGGTAAAAAGAAAAAACCTCAGCCCAGCACCAGCAGCCACACAAAAATCAGGAATGCCCACATAAAAGGAAGCTTCCCTTCCTGCCCAACAGTGCAGCTGCTGATACTATAAACACTAAAGCTGAAGGAGGACAGTGATACATGAGTGACTGCCTGCGGGACTTGCAAGGACATTGATATATAAGCTGATATATCCAGAAAGAGGGATCACAAAGCCATGACTCGCTCCCCAAGGCAGCTCTTGCATCACTGGATGCAATGTGGAGAACGCAGCTAGAAGAAACTTGAGTGACTTCTCAGAAAAATGTCACAGCATGATGTAACCCCAAGCTTTAGGGCAGCATGTAAACTCCGGATTCTGTGTTTCTCAAGAAACTGATCAAGTGGGATAAGCGTAGAAGACTGAGGAAGCCTAATGAATGCATTTCTACTCAGACTGCTGCTTCAAAGCATTTTCACTGGCTGAATTGCAACAAATCATGATACTAGGTCTACCTGTGGGGAACTGGCAGCTTCACATAGATAACTCAGGTGACAAATGACACTGGGCTGTGTGCGCAAGAGGCATTGCTACTGCACAAAGGAGGAGTGCTTGTCCAAGATTAAGTGGATTTGATCAGGTGAAACTTGGTTAGGGTTGGACTGACAACATCCCTATCTTCTCATACACCCATCTTTCCTCTCTCTCTAGAGAATCTAGCCAACAGAGCAGCTCCAACACCGTGAATTCACTTCAATGGTCTAGCACAACTTTTGGTTAAACACTTCAATGCTTTGGTTTGAAAAGCATCTGTGAATGAGCACAGCACCTTTGCAAGGTACTAAATATAGCTAGCAGTGAACGCCATTCACTCAGTTTTATTTGTCCTTCCTTATTGCTGACACTCAAGTTTGCTGATTCACTGCCAAGTGTAAGTGTCTGCAGGCAATCATGAAAATGAGAAGAGAAATAGTGAAACTTAGAACCAGGGCTGCTCTGTAGAACCACAACCCCTCCTCACCTTGAGTCAGAGAAAAGGAGAAACGTACTTCTCCACAAACTGTGGTGTAAGACCATTGCCGGCTCCACAAAACACACGGTTGCCTAAATGCATTTTCAGAGTTATGACACAAACTTATTTGCACAAAAAAAAAAAAAAAAAAGATTGAGGATCAGTTAACACTGTGGCAATTGCTACAGACACAAAGAATGGCAAGTCTTACATTAACCACAGAATAGTTGAGATTATCATCTTTAACAGGAAAACACTTGACAAATGCCTTGAATCACAACCTGTTTGTTGGACTGAACAGCTACTTCAATACAATTAATTACGTGACATCTTACTTTTACATCTCCCAGCTTAAAACTTGGTCTCAAACTACACCATCTTTACAGTGGGAAACACCACAGGAGGAACCACCAGTAGAGTGCCCATACCAGCATGGTGTGAAAGTTACCTAAACTTGAGTGGCAGCAAACTGGAAAATCCAACGCTAGGCAGAGGGCAGAGTTACAATACCAGACCTAAATATCACAGTTGCTACTCAGCTTTCTAGAAATACTGTAAGGGTTAAAAAGTACATGTGCAAAAACAGATAGGAAGAGGTGTCTTGTTGTTTCTTTCTTCTGGCAATCTAAATGCAAAAGTCCACCTAAACTGCTTTTCATAATAGGTTCCCCTGGCTTCTGTGTTATCACCATTACCAGCCTGGCCGTTGGATGCTAGTTCCTTAGAAACACATAGCCTAAGACAATTGGTTAGAACAGGACAGAAACGGAAGATTTGGTTTCTACAGAATACCCTATTAGTAACAGGTTCTGTAGGACATCACATTTCTGGGGAAGTCAGTGGCCCAAGGCAATATGCTCACTGTCCAGGGAAACACTCATTTAACTCCTAGGAAGCACCTCTGCTCTCAAAAGCAACTGCTTCATTGCTGTACTAAGTGGGTGCAGAACACAGGAGCAGAGAGAAGCTTTCGAGCCACTTCAGTGAGTGCTCACATATTAACAGGGAAATCCCTGCCATATTTCTCAGGCAATTCATCCCCCTGAGGAAAAGAGATCCACTAAACAAGCTTTATAACGACTACACGTGCATTATGCACACAGAGTTCCCCTCACAAAAGCTAAGCTGCACTGAATTAAGAGCTCATAGACCCTAAGTTCAGTGGGTTAGGGCCTTCAGTTGGACCTTTTGAACTTGCCAGCAGTTGCAACACAGCAACAAAGCTCCAGGAGCTTCTAACAAACTTGCTGTTTGGCAACACATGCAAGAGAGTGGTGCATGTCCAGTTTGTCATGCCTCTCAGCAACTGCTAACACAAGGATATGCAACACAGGATGGTGCTTTTCTTTTTTTCTTTCCCCGAGACCACCAGAATTTCCTTTGAGAGAAGAGGGTAGATATGTAAGGGTGTTGCAGGGGGATCTACTCCCCATTTATCTCCCCCCTCCACAGAGGGGGCACATACATAGTGCGGTTACCCTTTCCTAGATATGACTGTCATGTCCTCACAGTCTGAACAAAAACAGTTTCCTCTTGCTTCAGAGGGCTGTATGTGCAAAGCAAGTAAAAACACAGCTTGGGGACATCATGATTTGACTTTACTTGAATTTCTGCACTGTATAAAGCAAAAAAAGAAAAATCGGTTACTCATCAAGTTTTATTTTAAGTGATAAAATGTCTCAGTATTAGAAGTAATGACGTTTGCTTGCAACCACCTGATACCAAAGCAAGAATTGTAGACGCCTTCAGCATAACAGAAACAATACTCATGCAAATATTGCATTTTCTTACTGAAGCTTTAATAGCTTTGGTACCACACCAGACAGTTCAAGTGCTGGAGGTGGTTTTTCAATATAACTCCTTGATTTTTAACAGTGATGGAGGGACTGAACTGTACAATAATTAATATTCACCAAACATGTTGCCCCCTCTATTCCCTTCCCTGATTTTGGAAAACATTTCAGAAATGCTACAGATCTCAGAATACCAATGAATAATTATTAAGACACTGAACGTTTCCCTCTAATCTCATTTTTTTTCCCCTCTACAAAAAAGGATTTTTTTTTTTTTTTTTTTTAAATTTAGTTTAAGTATCAAGGCCACAAACGTAGCTAGTTGTCTATGACAAAGGTAGTTAACCATTTGCCTTCTCATTACAGACCTGTCTTGAAAATTAAGGGTCTAGGGCTCGGGGGGGGGGGGGGGGGGGGGGGGGGTGTGTTTTTTTTTTTGTGGGGGCAGCTTTTTTTTTTTTTTAATCATTACAGAAACACATCAGAATGAGAAGACAAACCAATACACATCAAATGCCACACTGGAATCTTTCTAGGGTATGAGAAATACACTCTCTAAAAATATCCACCGAAAGCATCAGCCGGAATATTGCTGTGATGTGAGAGAAAAGCAGTGCTGCATTTCCTTCCGTACATACCAGGCTTCTTTCAAGTACTTGCTTCTCTACAAAATTTGCTAGCAGGATGTGGCTGAAACCCCCCTCATCTCTCCCCAACATAAACAGTGAGTTCTAGAAGAAAGAGTTGGTCACCATCCAAGTTCTCTTACAAAATTTGTTTTGATTTCTCTTTAGAATCAAGATTTGCTACCCACCTTCAGTTCAATGGTTCAAAACATTAAAACCAAGGGCAAGTCAATCAGCATTTCACGAATGTGAGCAGCAATGAGAAAGATCGAGGCTGGGACACAGCAGTTTCAGTATGTACATGCTCAAGGCAACAATCACTCCAGAGCAGACAAATTCCCCACCATGCCAGACCAGTAATAAGAGCAGTGGGGCCTTCAGACATAGGTGCAAGTCATCCAGAGCAGACAGTTGCAGGAGTACTTTGCACACTGGGACTTTACATCAAAGGCCCACTGCAAGGAATTTATTTTAACCTTTGAAGCACCAGGCTTCATAGCTCTTTCACATATTTTCCACTTTTTAGTGGCTAGAGATAGTGCTAGCAAGAAAGAATAGTCAAGCAAAAAGATTTACAAAAACAATAGTTGGAATAAACTGGGAATAAATTCCAAGCAGGCTCACTAAGGAACCCCTACAGTTTAAAGCCAGAAATGGATGAACGGTGTTTATGTACTGACCCTCCTATAAACCTCTTACACACAAAAGGCAGGGGCAGAACCAAAGTGGCTGCAAGAAAGCATTATTGTGTTTTGTTAACAGATAAAAAACACATTAGTGCAATATTTGTGAGAGATCAGAATCAGATCTTTTAGATTATTTTAAAACAGGCACCACAGTACTGAAGGACTTCGGTGTTTTTGTGTTTTCTTTTACAGTAACTTACAAGTTCTGCGAGGGTGAGTCAGCAGCAGGAATACAGAGATACTTCACTCCCTGTGCAAAGAAGCAAAAAAAGAAATGAGAAGAAAACACCCAAGTTAAATGCACTTATCTACCACTGTGTTACTCGTGGTCTAGACTGGTGCAGTCTTACAGACTGTGAGGAAGATGCACCATTATTCACACAAGCAAAGAGCATCTCTGTACAGCCAGATTTTAAAACATTGTTTTCACATCTGCTTTGTTGCGTAGACACCAGCACATAACTTAGTTATGCTTATCCCAAGGACCAGCAGCAAGATTTTTAACACAGAAACATCTTTACTAAAAAAGCATAGCTTTTTTTTTTTTCCCCAAAAAATCTCATTCTAATTTTTCCAGTAAAACTAAGTTGTCTCCTGCCCTTCCCTTTCTCTGAACAAAGTCTACAACTTAAAATTGTCATAAGCAATTTCTTTTGAATCCATGCTAATCATATTTTTTTCGCATGCCTGGTAAGCCAAACAAAATGCAATACATTTTGGAGAAGAAAAATACGTTGTGGGGTGTTTTTTGCTTTTAAATATTTTTTTTTTTTGAAAGTTCAAGAAGGACAACCATAAAACCTGTACTTTTCTTCCACAAAGTTAGCCTCACCATTTTAGTCAGCTATCGTAGTAAGTTACAAGATTAATTAGGGAAGTTAGACAAGCATTTCTCATGCATTGGAAGTGTTACTGGGTATATTTAAAACATCAGTATAATCATACTCTACTGCTTTGCATCATTAACGCTCAGTTTAACTGTCATTTTATTTTCAAAGCCCATTTTGCCCCTCTGACTATTAAGAAAAAGAACGCTTCTGAAAACATATTTAGCTGACTTCTCAAATAGGACTTCCAAGAAAACAGGTTGCAGCTCAAATACATAAAAACTAAATTATTCACTGGAAGTCTTTCAGTGTCTGAGATAAGCAGAGTTGTGAATTTTTCAGATATACTTGTAAAGATAAGGATTCACAGCAAAGAGTCCACCACAAAATACACATTAGGTTATCTTTCTGTAACAATACAAAAAACCCTGATAACTTTGCATGCTCATCCAGTAACACACATGGGGAAAAAAATCATTTATTTACAAGAGATCCTTGAAGTGACATTTGCCAACAAGGTGGAACATAATATGCATCTGCTGGGCATTTCATTAACTAGGTGGAGGACTGTGTGTGAAAAGTTCATTGCTCAACTGTAACAGCTACTTGAGGAAGCATCTTCTCCAGTACTGCCTTTACCATGTTGTCTCAGAATCCGCTCTTTGCTCTTCCCTACATGCACTTTGTTACTTCACCTGTCACCTCACACCAAGGAATAATAATCACTTTTATAAGTGGCCCTGGCCTCTGGCACTATGACACACCATCATACCAATCCTCTGCTAGACGCATGAACTTCGCCGCTAAGTCAGAAAGGATGTGGTGATCCTTCACCCCTACCTCCTTACTAACACTTCTATAAAGCACCAGCCGTTTCTCTCAGCCTGACAGAACTTCTTTGGCCTGTGCTTTCTTCACAGCCGCACAGTTTTGAGAGCATGCCTGTCCCCTGTGTGCTTTACCAGACTTCCTTGCCCTGTATCAGGATAACGGATGTCTACTGCAAGACACCAGGAAGGCTTCAGAGCCATAAGGTGATCCACAAGGGCCCATGTAGATGCATCCACTTAGAAACTTGCAGTAGTAGTAATACATTCACTAATAGGCTCCTGAGCCAAGGATGATAATTGTATTGTGACAGATAATTACGATAATAATCTTGTATGACACATTTAAGAGGCTCATCTTGGACACTAGTATCACGTCCAAGTGAGTCACTCCAGTAGAAACAGGGCCTCTGACCTGAAAGCAAAGTTACATGCTAATCTGTCACACCTCTATACCACTCCATGCCATTAACAGCACCACCAAGGGAAAAAAGACCAGGAAAAGTAAAGGCAGGCTAACACTAACACACGCTATATGACTTTGGTTTGCTTCTACAACACAGGCTGACTGATACAAGTTGTTCCACGGATTTCAGAAGCTATGGCACACGCTGAGTGCTCTTCACAAACTGAACGCAGAGGGGCTTTCATATGATGTTCACTTTAAAAGCAGAAGTAGCACCAGCACAAGGTGAAGACCCACAGTGTTCTTTTTCTTTGTCATGGCTGGCTAGTTCCCACTACCACAAGCAAGCATGAAACTCGCCTGTAGGAGACCGCATATGGTACTGAATGGCTCATCCAGAGCCTAATCCTGGAAGTCTGCAGCACCTACAACTTCCAGTGAAGTAACACTAGCACTCCTCTCATTACTGTGCTGACAAATGCTCAGCATCAGCCAACGAGCCTGATTAAACAACTTTAAACATCTCCTCTTTGAGAAGCTACAGGAATTTGGTATTTGGACAGATGCACGTCTTGCGTGTGGTGTTTTTGGAAGGCTGTGGTGATGGACTCCTCCCTGTGAGGAAATAATCACACACTCAACTCAGAAATCGCTAGAGGTGGGATTTCAGAAGTATTGTGCAGTGGCCTAACCCAACTCTCACACAGACAAAAAATAAAACAGTGAAACTCTGTGACTTTAACCCAAGCAGTTTGGCCAGAGTTGGTAACTCCTGAGGATCCCACCCTACCATCAAGTTTTGCTTCTCTATGTTTAAACAACAATAATGATAGAATCAAATATCATTCATCACAATTGGATACCAGAAATACAGCAGCTACACAGGACTATATGAGGCAGGGTTTCATAAATGAGAACCAAGGGATTTTTTGTGTAGCTATTCATACTTTGCTGGGATTAGCTTTTACTCACATATGCTGAATACACATTCTTTTTTAAAACATATTGGCAACAGGAAGATACTTAAATGACTGAACCCTCTTGTCTGTATTTTAAAAAATAAAAAATGCTACCCAGGATCATATTTGTTTATTTGTGTCCCGAGACACTGCTCTTCCTCCTGTGCACATACCTTTGCAGATAACATCTAAGAACTGTCCCAAAGGGCCCTCTCAAAGCAGAACACTTTATGTCAAGGGAACAAATAAATAGCTACAACATTTTAGATGGGGTACTAGCATGCAAGAAAGATCCAGACATCACTTTTATTATCCAGCAGAGCTCACTTGCAATTCTGAAACTGCAAAGCCTAAGATGCAAGCAGGCAACAACCACTGAAACACGACAACTAGAAGAGAGTAAGCTAACAATCAAAAGATTGTTAAAGAGTCAAGCGGACTAGCTCCTAGCGAAGATTTCAGCAACCTCCAAACCAGTAGCAAGTCAGCAGCTTCATTCAATAAACATTAATCTGGTTGCACATGCAATATACAGAGTTTATCCAAAACTGCACATTAGTAAGGGAATATAAAATACAAGTTTAATGTCACACTGTATGGGAGTCTGGATTTTATTTATTATTTAAAAATAAATGCTTTTTCTTCCCTTGGACTGACAGTTTTCTAAGAATTATTCAGTAGAGAAAGGACAGAATGCCTCAAAAAATATACTGTGTTACTTCAACTACACACATTAAATTAGGTGCCAGAGAATAGATACTCATCCCAAAACTGTGGTATTTGCTCAAAGCAAAGAGAAAAGCTTGCAACTATAAGAAATAGAAATGAAATCATACATGAAGTATGAGATTAACTTTATTGAATACTGGTGCCAATGTTATTATTCATACATTTCTTCAGCTGATACCTGCCAGCTGTCTTATCTCTCCAAACAACCTTGCTCCCAGGTTAACAGAAAAAAAAAAAAAATCAACCCAACTTTCTCATTAAACAGAATATATGTACGTTCTCAGGTAATGAAACATTTCACGCATATCCTAATGCAAAAGAAAAGGCTGTCCTGCAGTGAATATCTATCAGGTCAAATCTAAGCTCCTAGGTCAATGAGATGCTGAAAAGAATGAGACAGCTTTCTTTTGCTTGTCTCTCAGTTCACTCCTACTATCCATTTTTTACTTTTAAATCACTGCTCACTTTCCTTTCTCCATCAATCACCTTTACCAACAAACCCTCCGAAACATGCACCTTCCTAAACTTTTTCCTGATTATTCACATGATGACTCTGACACCCCAATCAATTAAAACATCACTCCTATTTCATTTGCTGCATTTGAACTACTAAGATTACAAAAAAAAAAAAAAAAAAAAGGAATAAAATAAAACATCATTTACTTTTCTGTTTTCTGTTTCAGCAGACAGAGTAACCACCAAAACTAGATTTCTGTCTCTTAGGCCCTGAAACTACATGCTACAGTTAAACCGATACAGTGAGAGCTAACAAAACTAGAGCAAGTATTCTGATTTCAAGATTGTCAAAGTTGAAACAAGCGAGAGTTAGGTAAAACTTCTAAAATTCACTGGTTTTTGAGAAACAACAACACTTGCACAATTTCAGAGATTCTAGAACTAAATCAGTTCTGTGACAGTCAATATTTAGGTATTAAGATTAAAAAGGTTTAGGTGCGCGTATATATGTGTATATATATACACACATGCACACGCACACACACAAGGTTTTACATTGAAGTTAAAAAGATACTACAGTAATTGCAGGCCTTTTCAAACTTGTGTTTATTTTTTTGAGGTCAATCTACTAAGATCGGAAACCAGACAGTAATTTCACATTTGGAAAAGTCAGTAACACTAAAACAAGACCTTCTAAATTTTATTAGCTCTTAAAAAAAAAATACATCTTTGTTATTAAATCCAGTACTTCACAGAGTGCTCAGGAAAGATAATAGTCCAATTTCTTAATGAATGCTCCATTTCTGATCTACTTACTATGGTTTAGCTTAAGAAGAAAAAATACTCGAGCTTCATTTTAACTGAACTTGCAAAAACTGGCATTGTTTTCAGAGTAGAACATGTAGATGTGTCATTTTGCTACAGCAAAATTCTGCACGTATTACATGTCAGATAATGGGTCAACGACTAAAAATAAGATCTCTAAAGAGCACACAAATCTTAATACCAAGAAAAATGTTGACTCCGAACAGGATAACGTGTAAAGAGTAGTACTGTGAGAGAAGTGCAGCACCTATACGGACATTTTCTCCTCTCTAATGATGAAAAGGACATTCTGAAGTGATTAAGAACGAGTCTCAGTCTGGTTACAAGCTAAAATCATACTAACAGACAGTTTATCTCAGAAAGAAAACAGTCCAATGATTTTTATATAAAACTCAGTATTCTTGGCAGACATTCTTCAGAATATTGCCCCCTCCACTGCTGTATATACAACATTTTGGACGTTCTTATTAGCACTGGAAATCTGAATCTAGAACTTAGAATGTTAAAAGACAAGAGAAAAAGAGAATAAAAGAACGTAAAATTACAAAATCTATTCTCCATTGGGGGTGGAGTTAAAGAAAAAAAATACTTTAAAAAGACCAGGATTGTATTTTTGGCAATAAACCTCTCTATATTTAAATTTATGTAAAGATACCATCAACGACTTCCAAGAAATTTTTTTTAAACCTAAAACCCTAAACTTAAATTTGTGAACCCAGATGCAAATAGAAAACCTCCAGCACCTGGCAAGTTCTTTCAGGTTAGTCAAAAACCATGTGTTAATTTGAGTCGTCACATCAACAGATGAGGACAGGACTTATTTTTGTTTAGGGGCATTTCAGCAAAAAAGCTAAAGTGGGAAACAGCCAGCACAAAGCTTCCTCAAGCCAAACCAACAAGAGTTGATCAAGAGTTTTGTCCAGTAATACACCAAACTGAACATGCTAAACTGAAAACCATTCAACCGTTTGTTTGTCCTTTCAGTTACTTTCTGTAGCAATCACCATCGGTGCTGATTTTATTAATGACTCACAGAAAATACATTTGTGTTTCAGCAAAAAACACAACCACTAATTGACTTTAGTTAACACCATATTCATGTTTGGTTTTGAAAAAATATTATAAATGAAATTGAAATTACATGGAGAATATGAACTACAGAAAGCAGGAAGCTCCTGCAATAGAATTTATACATTCAGTTTGTGTTGTATTATTATATAATAAAATAGCTTTTTACAAGTCATGTTTTGTTTTTTGTTTTTGTTTTGTTTTGTTTTGTTTTGGTAAAGTTTATGGTTTTCTTAGTAAGTAGGCTCAGCAACACTTTTGAAAAGCCCAGCCTTATGGCTGGAAATTGCCAGTCACAAATACAAAGTGTCCTATTAAAGCTCTCCTTCCCAATCTCTCCACTCAATCCACCTTTCTAACTTTGTAAGGGGGAAATGTTGAAAAGTCAAGGCTTTGACTTGACTTACAAAGAGCTGCGCATACTGTTTCTCATCCTAAACATGAATTGTATTTTTAACCTGGTTCACCTGAAGGAATGGGAAGTAGGAGAAAATACTAATAGCTTTGCACTTTTCATCTCCTTCAGGACACATGAGAGTATTTACAGGACTACACACTTGAGCTGAGAGGAAGGGCCTTGTTCATATGCCTTTCCTAGAGGGTGTACTTAAACCTCCAGGCACATCATGGCAAACCTAACATGTGAACACCACCTATCACACTTGGTCCCTGAACCCTAAGGGGGAATTCTCTGAGTACAATGATAAAGCAATATATCCCACTTGCCCCTTTCTCTCAGGGACTGCTGGAACACGATGGCAACACCCTTGGAACACACTCACATACGCACTTGGATAAAGGTTCTCCACAGGGTGGGCCAGAGCATTTGTTCTGCTCCAGTCAACGTGGTATCCAACCAGTGAGCCACTCCAGCCCAAGCATGTGTTGGTCTAAATCTCCCTCGTACCAACAACTGGCTACTGAAAGCTTCAGAAGCTCCTCACCCTTTCTTTCCTACCTTCCGTCACTAAAGGAACATACTTCCCCTGACACAGCTAGTGTGCGTTGAGCAATTCAAACGATGAACTAATTTCAGGGTATCATCACCACAGTGGCCTCTGCCAAAGGTAACTCATGACAAAGACCTGGCCTGATACACTTTAAAAGTTGCTCTGTGCAAGTCTCTTGGAGGCTTCTTAGCGTGGCACCAAAGTCATTTTTGAAAAATTAGTCAGAGCCCCTAACTTCACGAGCAGAGCCAATGCCGGACTGGGCATTACTTCAAACTAGAGAAAGTCTTCTGGCGCTGCTACACCTGAAAGAAAAATGGTAGCTGTTTTGCTCAGCATGGTCTTCTGAAACATCTCATGAGGGGAAAACCTTACCATGAAAAAACAGTGAAACACCATAAAAGAAAGTTAAGTTTTTGAGTAGAAGAGGCACTTCTACACTTGCTCTTGATGGTAGCATAAAGGCTGAAAACTGATGGCTTCCACTGGTGGCAACACTGATAGCAACACTGGTGATACGAGAGCTTAGTGATGTAAATGGAAATGAAATAGCCTGACCAGAATAAATCATTTCCAGAGCTGATCTTGATGCAACAGCAATGGCCTTGTGATATTATATTAGCAACTCTGATTTTGAAGGCTGACTTTCCATCTCACCCTAATAGTTCCCATAAGTGTTTGGACTGGATAAAAAAGACAGCAGAGCCTATACATAGAACATGTTGCCCAGCCATACTGAGCAGGGACTTCTTTCAGCACATCATCAAGATGCAATTTTGATATACGAATGGGCTCCTACAGCTCAAGGCTTCTGTATGCTATCCAACATAGTAACAGAGCTTTAATAGACCAGCCTTTCTCACTTACTGAGCCACATCTGTCCAGAATTAGCACATGTTGGCTGTTCAGTTTCCCATTTTTTCTCTTTTTAGCTATCTCATGTTGAGCAGTGGTATGCTTTTGAGTCCAGTCAAATACTTTCTGGACTGTTTTCTGTGGGGGGATATTCCTTCCCATTACAGAGCAAAAGAAGAAAGTACTAAAGTGGCTTTCAGCACTTCCAGAGTTGAAGAAGCAAGGGGCATGACAGGATTTTTTTTTTCCCCATCTGTTTCAGCACAGGGTATTCCCCAATACACACACCCAAAAAAAAAAAAAAAAAAAGAAAAAAAGAAAAATCCTGTCCAGAATGTGTAGCCAAGAGAAAGAAACTACCACAAACTGGTGATGGAAAGGGAGAATTAGAAAACTAAAAAATGCTGAGGCTATTCCCCTCCATGGCTTTAGTGAAAGCCCCCCATAGTAAACCTCATGGTATTCTTAAGTGCTAACAACAGCACATAGCAAAAACAAACAAGCAAACAAACTAAAATACAGCAAAAATACTATCCAAAAACGTTGAAGCAGATTACTTGCATTATGCCAGAGCAGACAGTTCAGTTCCTCCACAGATTAGTTTGTTTTCCTTTTCTAAAAGCCTGCAGAAGTATAGTTTACAGATGAGCTTTAGACACGCAAGGCTATAACGTCCAGCTAGAACTGCAGTAAGATTTGCAACATCCAGCCAGGTTTAAAAACATGAAATGAGCTTTCAGATCTTAATGCTGGCTGATATGAATGTATTATCTATACTAGACCTGCAATTTATGACCATTATATCTTGGAAATATTTCTGAACTTTTGATAGGCAATCAACTGTTTAGTTCTATTTCCAGACAATTTATTTTCAATTCAAAAATTCGATTCAATACATTCTCTTGCTATTTCCCGAGCTGCAACTTTCTCATCCTTAATACCTTACCAAGCAGGTATATCACAACTTTCAGCACTGATAATGGTGCTGAAAAGTTGTACAGCTTCTCTGCAACAACCTTATTTTTTCTATAACTTCTGTTCCACACCCTGGTTCTGTTCTAATTACAGTATCTTTTTGTTGGCCATATTGTTTTATTAATGTGCTTGGCTGTCTACTCAAGAGCGTGAAAGATTGTTCTAAACTAACAGCACCGAGTATTAACTGTACTTTTTCCCTTTCAGTTCAATTTCTCAGGGACTGAGTATTTGAAACCATAACTCGTGACAGAAATCTTAAAATTTCTAGGAAAATTTTCAAGGAAAATCAAACTCTTTAGCAGGTGACCCAGCCCATGAAGTTTAATCTTATAGATACAATTAATTTAAGTTGTTCTGGCTGCACAAACAGGCTGGAAAAGAAAGATGCTTAGTTGAGTTAGTAATTAGCTCTCCTTTACCATCCCCTCCACCTACCTACCATATTTACATAGTCATCGATTCAGGAAAATGGGGAGGAAAGCCACTGCTCTGGAGACAGCATGTACCAGATTAAGATGATACTATTAATGCCACCAGAATACTACAGAAAATAAGAACAAATAAATGTACTCTGCTGGTGCTCTGGTTAACTATGCAGAACGAGGAGAAAAACAACCTATAAAGCTAGTGTCTTGAGCGTTGGAGGCAAAGAAGAGTAGATGCTTCATAGGTATTAATTTTCTTACTAACTGGAAGACACTGCAGCATTCAAAAATCCACACAATGCTTTAAGATCACTCTTTTTGTCTAGAGAAGAAATCCAACAAGCCACAAGACTTGAAACAGCACCACCTGCATACATGCTTATCACCAGGACACAGACTAGCTGTTCAAATGAAATGGGGTTGCTTAAAACTTGAGTGCTTTGGTAATGGGCAGAAAGAAATGACAAAACCCTCAAGACCCCAGAATCAGACATGTTTTGCTAGGATTTCAGTTTTTGACGCTTGATTCAAATGACTTCAACTGAAACTGCCACACACACTGATACACTCCTTATCTGAAAAAGGACACTAAAAAGAAAAAAAACAAACATTCTCTAGCAACAGAAAGCACAGAAAAAAACTCACATATAGAAGCAGCACACATGCAAAAACCTACTCTTAATGCAACGTGTTGCAAACAGAGCTGTTGCTAACATGGAAAGCTTGTGACAGAGGACAGTACAGAACGCCCAGGTAAAGTCCTGTTTATTTAAGACCTACACTACTGTGATCATCACAATGCCTCCAAGATGAGTGCAGCATATGCAGCATACCCTGTGATGCAGAAGTAGCCTGTCTAACAATGACAATACTGTAAGTAAATTAATCCCAAAGGGCTCCGCAACCACAGGTGACTGGTAACACATTTTAAGCATTTGCTAGGTCAAACCCTCCGGCGTTACTCAAGAGATTAACAACAAAATTACTAGTAACTGACAAACGTGTGGTGGACCATGTGAAAGAAGCGGGTAGTTTCAGTCCCCTTCCGGACTGACGGACAGGTGTCTACAACATACACAGCAATTGCCTCAAAGCATCTCGGACAGACCAAGGCCTGAGAAACACTCCGACTGTAAGGTGCACAGCCTGAAGACCTCTGTAACAGCCTTACTTGAACAAACTTCCACACAAAAGTGAAGCATGTAAGAAAATCCACTGTTGCCTTGGGAAAGTATTTCAGCAGTAACTTACTCTCCATGTTAAAAATCTTGCTTCCTTCCAGCCTGAATGTGTGTAACCTCATTTGTCAGCCAGGCACATTATGTTATTGTGAGGTGGTTCCTCTGCATGGGGACCCATGGGCTGTAATCAGATCATTCCCTGCCTCTGTGTGGATATTGGTCTCTGGGACTGAGCTTGAATGACGGTCAAAACAGAAGAAATTCTAGTACCCCTTAGGACTAGTACCTTCCTGCATTACACACAGCAACCACTGCCCAGTGCAGTGGAGGAAGCACTCTTGCTTTTGCCATGTGTGCGTCCAGAGGCAGGGGACAGGGAAAGGGGTAAGAATGATAGTTAAGGATGCCCCAAGTCCAGCTGTTGGATCATGACTGCCCAGAACAGCACATGCTTCCCAGGATGGGATGCAGTTTTGTTGAAGCAGCTGCACAGTCCACATCAGCATCCTATTTGGTTTGGACCCACATCCTTGTCCAAGCACCATCCCTCAGAACAGGGTCAAACACCTGGAAATTCCACGGCGAAACACATTACTTAAGAGACCTGTAACCAGATTCCTATAAACACGATTAACAAGATTTGCCTTTACTTCCTTCACTGAGATCAACTGGCACAATCTTTGTTAGACCCCAGCCTTAACGGAGCAGAGGTACTGAAATTAAGGTAAAGGTCACTGACGTGACTTTGCTATGTGTACTACTCAACAGCAGCAAGGCAGGTTTGAATGTGTTAGGTTTTGTATTCTCTAACATACTGAAAAGCCCTAGCAGTTTGAGCTTGACAGGAAATGTATCTTGGAGGCCTTTTCACAGCTTTTGTAGGGTATCCCAAAGGAGCAATGGTTGCAGTGGTAATCCAAAAGCAAAGGCTCTAACTGACCTAGCTGGATTTTTTTTGAAGAAATATGTTGTCTGTAGATGGGGAAAAACTGCTCGGGAGGAGTTAAGTGTGTCCATCTTCACTGTGTGTTCTGACTGCACCTGCTTGGTTAGGATATCTGCATGGCACAGAAATCAGGCCTTTAGGCCTTTTGGTCTCCAACCCCAAAAGCTATTAGTCCTGTCCTTAATAAAAGAGCTCTACCAAGAGATACAACTGGTCACTGCCAGATAGACAATTATTTAAAGCACATGGATACCTGTTTTCCCATCTGCCTTTCACTCTCCCACATTCTGAATAGAGATTTTCAACCTGAACTAGCTGAGAGAGAGATTAGAAAGCAGGTGGCAAGAAACCTAATTGTTCTCTTCTGCATATGCCTTTTGTGTGGATTTATAAAACCCCTGTGAGTGTTGTTCCATCAGCAGCTGTCCAAAGTGCTCTGGAGGAGCCAACTGGATTCACCAGGGCTAAGCCTCTGTGCCTGTGCAGGAATACACACAGTGCTGTCAGACACCACTCTTAATCCGGGGATTCCTTCCGTGCATCTGAGGAAACAAACCTTGTTCCATGTGGCATGCAGTCCTTTCACTTGGACAGGCCACCAGCTACCTACAGTTTTTCTGATGGAGTTATAAACACGTATCTTTAAACTACAAAAATGCTTACCATACTGGTTAAGACCCCACATAGCAATGGTGTTCTTTGTTGAAGTCACAGCCTTAGGATGCTTTCTAAATACAAATTAATTCTAGATTTGCTTTTTATTAGAGGACAAATTTTCTTGAAGCAGTTTATATGAAGAGAATTAAGTGGCAATGTTGCAAGATAGATTAGTCCACATTTTGGCAAATTCCTTCCAGTCTAAAACACTTGAAACCTTACAAATCAGTTCTATGTCTTGTACTTAATGTATGCTGCCGATGTCTAAAGGTATGAAAGGTCTTGTATTCCAACTGATTCACCCTATGTTTTCTAGTTATCCCAGCTTGAAAGTACACAGTATCTTCCCAAGGCCAAACTTTGATTATGAGACACCCATTAACTCAAAAGTCCATGAGGATTTGTAAATAGTCATCAAAATAACTTCTGAAACCAAATTTCAGTGAGAAAACATTCGTTTTAAATCATTTCTCCTCAACAGGAACACACTATGAAACCTGAACCAATATAACAAGTGTTTTTTGTGAAACTCTACAGTCATTTTCAAGTAAGCTAGTAAGCTATGAGGAACTAAAGAAGCACATTTCCAAATACTGCAGCATACACAAAGCACAGAAAGAAGCACGCATTTTAAAAGCTACTGTGAATACTTTAAACATGAACAGGTAAAAACACTCTGTAACATCACATACTCAGAAGAGGGGCGATGCTGTCAGTTACTAAAATGGAAAGTAAATTTACAATCTAACAAGTTGGTGTTCACCTTATATACTGACATTTGCTTTTACTTCTAGAGTATTGCTCCTACCCCGTATGGACAATGAAACCAGACTGGTCATTTTCATTCTCTACCCAATGTTTTCAGCTTTAAGTTGTGTATCAGAAGAATACGTGCATCACAACAATCTGTACTGTAACTTCAAAATCTGTTGAGATATGGGTAATTTGTCACCTCTTTGAGAGCACAGGTCCCATATTTGTTCTACAGAGCACCAAAAAAAGGCCGAGTTGTCTTTGACAATGTATTACTTCATGAACATTGATTTTTCTATTTCTAAAAACACCCTTCCATGGCTTGCAGAGAAAACTTTGTTTAATGAAATATTTGTAGCATTTCCTACAGGATGATTAAGAAATACTTAAAATATTGTTAGTAAAAGACAAATGCAACTACCACAATACAAAAAAACACAGCTTCTCAGAGATGAGCAGCATCCCCATAAATGCACACACACAAAACAGGGTGCCTCCGGGAAAAATGCTTCTCGTATCACAGCAATTGCATGTTTAAAGGTCCGAATAACATCAAATGTTGTGAACACAATGAACACAAACATGTGCCCTCACTTGCTGCCAGTGAAGCCTGAAAATGCATCAGAAAAGCATTCTCATTTGACTCCAGTGGACTTGAGAACAAGCCTCGAGCACCATGTGGATACAGAAGCTGTAAAGAAACCTACCTATAACCTGGCAAAGATGTAATTAATAAAGGAAATAACACAACCTAACAGGTATTTTCTAGGCCCTTGGTCCTAAAGAGAAGCATTTAGTTGCACACAAACACCCCACCAAGACCATGAGTGATAAAGCAGTTAATAGTAACCAGCTAAGCTCCTGAACAAACAAAACTTGCAATCCTTGAACTACTTTAAGAACTGGGGAGCAGTTTAGCTTTCCACACCATCAGCACACAAACAAGTATATTGCACGCTGCAAAAAAAGAAGGCACAGTTAGAGAAACTTTTCTTTCAGAGGCAGGGGTGAACAAAGCAAGTCCACTCTCAGCCAGTCATTGTTCCCACTCCAGTGTAATTTTTCAGACTGCATCATGAACCAGATTGGGAACTGATCTCAGTAAACGTAATCATTCATGTCTTCTGTGGGGGTAGCTAGAAAAGGTGACTAGATTATATTTAACTCACACAAGCTCCCAGATCTATTCACCACGCAGACCCACAAACAGATGCACCACCGCAAACGATGGCGGGGGCAGGGGGTGAAGGGTGAGCATGTGGGCTGCCAAAACTACCACCACCACCACAAGGAACACTGGCTTGAGGTTGCAGTTGATCTGTGACATATTTATTCTTCATAATTATATAATTGTCGATAATAAAAATATATATATATATATATATATATATATATCAAGCCTTTGCTAACTTTAGAGAACACCACCCTAGGGGAAACATTACATCTCCCCTAGTCAGTGTAACTCCATCTCTCCTCAACTAAGGAGAGTCTTGAAGTTCAACGTTTCAGAATTAACCTCCATCAGGCACAACATAAGTTAAATGGACACTACAAAAAGTAGTTTTCACTTTGAAGTTTAAAGTAAACCTTGAATTGCAATATAAATCAATCAACGGGATTTTAAGGTGTAGCAAAGCCCAGTCACACTTCCTTCTTCTCAAGGTAACGTGGCATAAAGAAAGTTTGACAGCTGAGTCAAACACAGGAGACCTGCAGCCTGGTTCCAGCTCTTTCGCTGCTCAAGATGATACAGCAAGTTGTGTCATTTCAACTCCTCAGATCAGTTTCCCTTCCGTAAAACGGGGAATAATACTTCATGTTAAAGTGCTGGAGACATACAGATGCTCTGCTGCCTTAGCGTACATTATATGAAAGAGCACTTGTTTCACCCACGCCCCAAGCCTTAGTAAGGCTATTTTACAGGGAAAAGGAATACAAACTTCTCAGATGACTCATTTTAAGGATTCTGGAAAGTGGCCTAGTATAAAGGAAAGTTGGTAGTGGGAAAAGGGGAGCAGGAATATTGTTGTTTAAGTGATGCATGAACTCCACACAGAAGAAAACTTACCTTTACTATTAGATTAATAACAATCCCATTGTTGTGTTATACTGATTGACACTATAATTGTCTCTTCCCTCGTCAGCTACATTTCTTGTTGTTGTAACAGCAGCAACAACAAAATTTGTGACTGAATCCCAAGACTACAGCTGTCAAACATTTCCAAATTCCTTTTCAAAACACCAGACATACAGAACATTAAATTAACCCCAAGATGAGTGTGACAATCAACTGCAAAGTAAAGGTTTATTGTGGAGTCCCGCCCCTCTTACCTCAAGCATAGGACGGGCACTGTCATGAATGGAAAGAATGTGCGTAATGTTATTCTTGCTCAATTGCTCTACATCTCGGGCATCTGTAATGAAGGAAAAAAAAGATTTTTTTTTAAATCTCTTGAAACAGCCCACTCCCCTTTCCCTTGTGCACATTGAAAATCACTGTCATTGCCACATTTCTTTCTGAAGCTTCGTGAACTAAAGCAAACCCCAAATGCAGCTCTTCTAGAACACCATCAGCAGAGGGGGAAGGGGAAGAAACATTTCAACTCCAAAACAAATGATATACTATATAAAGAACAAGTTTAAGTGACTCAGGAATGTGTTCTTAAGTCAAAAGTTTCATGTATTTTGCATCTGAAATATAAGTCTCTGCATGCCTGTGTGCAGGTGATGGCCATCTGAACAAGCAGCCAGAGCTCCCCAGGGAATAGCTTACCTCCTCTCACCCGCAAATCCCCCTTCAGGAGATACAATTTCACTTGGGGGATCAACCTTGTGATATCCAGGCCTGAGGAGTGAAGCCAACCAGGTGGCTTGAATCATCTGAATTAAGGTATTGCCAGGCCAGCCAACACCAGAATTAGGTTCACAGAATTAGGTTCTTACTTTCTGTGGACTAGCAGGGACAAAGGTGCATTTAGCTAATACACAGCTTAATTTTAAGCCTGAAGAGAGACTGAGGAGATATTGAAAGCATAAAAAAATGCTGCAGCAAGGAAGCATAGTTGTGAAAAGGTAGTTCCTAGACCTTTAACCAAGGGGTTTCAAACATTCAAAACTGGAAAGCAAACTAGAGTGAAATTTTGATCCTAGATATTGTGAAAACATGGGTTTGTTTCTATGAGAAAGAAGGTAAAATAGGTTATCTGTCATCATTGATCAACTTTCCCCATGCTTAACCGTTAGCATGTCAGAAAATGACCTCAAAGAACCACTAATACAGGTAAGTGTTAATTTGTGTCCACTTACTTTTGACCTTTCTGCTTGAATATGGCACAACACGTCATGGCAATTACAGCAGTGGTTTTAAGATGTGAACACCTGCCTTCCCAATCAACCCCTACAATCTGTTCACATTAGCCTGGTTTCACACAAAAAAAGAGCACTGACCACAGAGGTTTCAAACCGGCTCTCTCTAGGTACAAAAATAACAATAGTATCACCTGTACATTCTTTATGTACAGGCAAGAGTTCAATCAGCATCTCTTGCTTCATATTATTCCACTCTACTATAAAGTTTCAATGCCTTTTCTACATCTGAAAGAGGAATTGGACATTTAATTATACTGCCCCACAGACAAGATCCATGCAAGAACAGTAATAGGCAACAAAATTTAAACCTTATCCAATTATGAAAGCTTCTTTGGGGCTAATATAATAGAAAAATTCAAAACTGAATCGATTTCACTTGCTACTGCTCAAGCCTGTACAACTAATGCAGATACCTAGTCCTTCAGGAGAGTAATAGCACAAATTTCATCTAAAACAGAAATAAGCTCCAGCTTCATAGAACAATTAAAACTTCCTAAGATTCTCAGTGTGTGCATTTCAAAGAACAAATGCCAATGTTTGCCAGGAGGGGTCTTCTAATACACCAGACCTTCAGATTTAATAATAGTGTATAGGACTGTCCATACTATCTGGATCTAAACTGTAAACAGTTTATGAAGGGAAATTCCCCTTGTTCCCCCCAGCCCCTGCCATGTCTTCTACAGGTAATATAGACAAAGCTGATTTAAACAGCAGGACAAATAACATATCCTGTCATTCAGTCTTGTACCATAAACTCACAAAAATGTAAGGGGTTATGTAAAGAAACTCCAAAAGCCAGAATAATTACTTATCAATGACAGCAATTTTAACTTCCATACTAGAGCACAGTACAACCACACACAGGCTCACATTTTGAAGTCACAGCAAGAATCACCCCATTTCAGAACCTGATGATGAAAGAAACCTGTCAGAATCTATCTTGTGCATCCCCGAAGGTCCCTGAAACGTGGGACTATTCTTCACAGTAGATTACCTAATGTTCTGTTTCATACAATGAAACGCTTCTGAGCTAATGGGGACTTTTGAGTAAAGCCTTCAGAAAACTCACTCCTGGTATAAGAAGATGCAGTCCACATTGGAGAAGTCTTCCCCTCTCCCTCCCATGCCCATATTTAGCTTCTTTTTCCTCAATTTCAGCTGCAGAGTCTTTCCCATCTCTACTACTAACAACAAACACAAAAGCATTGATCCTGCCAGGAACAGGAAAAAAACATTTCAGTGACACAGGTTTCAATCTGCAACATTTAGCTGCAACACACCTGCTAATTTAGAAGATTAGATGTCTCCACACAGTGGAGACTATTTCATATCATATTTTCAGCTTGTTACCTTCCTTCCCCTTGGTTAGCTATCCCATACTGAAGACATCCTTTCTTCTTCCTCCTCCAAAGCCCACAGTTTCTTTTCACGCTAACAGCCAAGTAAACGTGCACTCTAGTAATGCAGTAAGCTCGTAGCTATTATATTTTCAGTAAAAAATTTTAGGTTATATACAAAAAAAACAAAGCAAGTGAGGCCCCTAAGTACAACATTGTCAGGTCTCAAGCTGCAGACACATAGAGACTCCAGACAGTTTCATCATCTCTAGTGTTTCCTTGTTTGATTTGTGTTTGTTTTTAAATAAAACACCTTTTCTTCTATGCTTTATATTCTGCTTTGCAGAGAACCAGAGAGCAATCTAAAGTGGAGGTTTAGGTTGGATACTAGGAAGAACTTCTTCACACACAGAGGGTGGTCAGGCACTGGAACAGGCTGCCCAAGGACGTGGTGGAGTCACCATCCCCAGAGGTATATATTTACGAGACATGTGGATGTGGCACCAAGGGATGTGTTTAGTGGTGGGTCTCAGTAGGTCAGGCTGATCGTTGGACCTGGTGATGGTGCAGGTCTTTTCCAGCCGAAATGATTCTGTGATTTTAAGGAAAACCTAATCTCCAGTGGTTCAGACCACTAAGAGCTATTACTGAAAATGAATGGATCAAAGCTCTCCTGATGGGAGAGCACAGCCTAGTGACCCACACTTACAGGCACGCACATACACACAACACACCTGCACAAAAACTCCACATCTCCCATCACCACTTCAAATTACATTCTAATAAATATTTTGTCCCAGACTCTCGGGAGGACATTTGCAGGGAGCGAGGAAGCTGAGGCAAAGTGCCCAATGTTCTCTTTAATGACAGTACCTATAAAAGGTCTTCCCTTAAAAGATGAACCTGGAAAAGGGAATAGTATCTTCACTCTCTCCTGTTTTCAATACCTGAAACAAAGCCTTAGAAAAAGGGAACTTTCCCCACAAGCACTACAAAGCTGTTAACAGGATGCATCTAGAAATGCAGCAGAACCACTTGGGGGGCACTGCCTTTTTATATTCAGGAACAGGAAGGGCATAAACTTTCCCAAGACTCTCCAGGTCATCCACAGCAACACTGGACTCTTCAGGGGATTTAAGCCTCATATTGTGGCTTTCCCCTTCAAATCAAAAAGCCCCCAAATATTCCATTGGAAAAACTCGAATCTTCCAATGATGAGTACAAGCAAGGAAGGACACAAGCTCCTCAAATATTCAAGGTGGAAACACTCTTGAATCTCTGGGGCTCACTACTGCTACATCTTTTGATTTTGAAGCAAACAAGCACTCGCTTGGAGCCTCAGATGAGAAAAAATAATTTGTTCTATTTGTGCAGGAAAAGGCTAAAAAAGCTCCTTGCCATGTCAGTCTGTTAAGAAACAAAGCATTTATTTTCATTGTGAGCACAGGTACCTTTCAAGGGAAATCAAGTTTCCAGCACGGAAGACACAGGCAATCCCACAATAAATTCTTTGTCTTCTGAGGGTTGCAGGATTGAATATCACCTGAAAGGGGCACACCAAAATTCCCCCCAAAGAAGAGCCAGGCAGAAGAGTTTACTACTTCTTTCCCTTCCCTCATTTTGCTCCCCTAGCCCTCCCACCCCCTTCACAACGAAGCAACTCCTCACCAACTTTCACCGAAGAAGCCCAAGAGCCCTGCTTCCCTCTGGGCTTTCACACCAAACTCAGCCCAGAGTACTCTGTATGGACACCTGTGGTTCTGCTTGAATCTTTCTGCCCTCTAGCTGTGCAATCTCAAACGCACTAACTCGGGAACATGCTACAGTTTTAATGTGCTACTGCTCGAGTAGAATAATGCCCACAGATCTTCAGAGATAACAAACGGAGACGTACTCAAGTGCTGTGGACTTAGTGGGATTTCAGCACGAGCTTCAGTGCTTTCCATAACCAGGACTCTCACCTGAAGACCCTGAGGTAGTTATAAAAATGCCTCACATCCTGTGTGCCCAAAGGCTTGCACAGCAGCAGCATGCAAACCAGGAGGAGCGAGCTCAGCTCCCATTTCTGCCACAAACCGATTCTACAAGTTTTTCTTGGGTCTCAGCTTATCTCCCAACTAAATGTGAACAAGGTTGCACTTCCTCGGTCACAGATTGCTTTTGTGTTAACTAGGTCTAGAAAGACAGTAGGAATCCCTTCGCACAGAGCAGGAATATTGCTGAATATTGAATGGCAATTCACAGCCAGAAAAACTGCTGAATGCCATCTCAGGACAATGCACCTCCACGATGGCACTACTTAGCATCCTTTCCCATCCTGCTTTCATTTACCAGGAAGGCAGGAATTGGAAAAACATTCCTTTTCCTTTAGGATGTCAGCTTCTCCAGAGGTCCCCATGCAGCAGGGAGAGATGAGCGTGTGTAGAACAGTGTTTCCAGGACCTAGCTATGGAAAGCCTGCCTGCCTGAGCTCCCTGCACACTGGGGTAAGGAGAGACTATCCTCCAGAGGGCAGATCAGAGCATTTCAGAGAATCCCCTTCTGGAGGAAGCTCCCTCCTGTCCTCTCCCCCTGCACACAGACTCCGAGGGTGCCGCAGCTCTGCATCCCGGAGAGATGAGCACTGCCAGGGATGCAGCACTGCTCTTGCTGACCAGATGCAGCTTTATTCAATTCCAGCTGAATAAACAGCTAGACTGCTCAGAGGGGCATTACAGGAAACCACTGTCTAAACCCGGGTCTTCAGAGGTAGCTAGATGTTCCTGATGCCCAAATCGGGAGAATTTAACCAAGCCCAACTGCGTGCTGCTTAGTATTTCCCAGCAACAATCCCCTTTATGGAAGCCTCAAAATTATTAGTCACTTTTTGAAATAGTGCCACAAATCAGAACATGCCCCAAGAACACGGTAATCAGATTACACCAGAAATACACTCTGATGATAAACCAATAGCCTGTTCCTAAATTGGATGACTTCACTGCATGGAAAGCTCGTTGCAATCACTCTGAAGCAGGTGGGGTGGGGGGTGTGCAGAAAAAAATAAAACCATAAGAATTTACTTTCGTATTAATGAAGTACTGCACCACCAATCTTTTCCTCTTCGTGTACGTGAGATGTAGTATCTGGTGCTCGTGATGGCTAACTGTTAAATGCAATGTGACCAGAGGTCCCAGCAATAATTAAATGACCAATTTAACCAATTTTTAATGAATTTAAAAACAGAGTCCACAACACAGCCCTGGCAGGGGCAGCGGTGCTGACTCACTCTGCAACCCTGGCCACCTCCCCTCAAGTCGGTCAAGTTGTTCACGGGCTGAAAGCAGAACGGCACCGAGAAACAGAGCTGAGCTTCACTCCCCTGGGGGGACTGTCAAGGGCTCACCAACAGGGCTGCCCCAGCAAGAGGGACTGAAGGACTCTGCTGCCCGGCATCCATCCTCCCATCCTGCCTCTCACCCACATTATTTGACAAAGAAAGGGAAGCAATGTGGCTGTGAGCAAGCTAGTTTTGTCACTGGCTCGATGCACTGGTCAATCCAAGGAGTTTTCAAACATACCCTTTTCCTTTTTTTCCCCTTCTTTTCTTTTTCTCCTCCTCTCAATACCAACTTCCACCAGTATAAACTTGTCTCTGTCCTTTCACTTCCCTTTCCATGGCACGATTAACTCCCCTCGCACACTAGCCTTTGTTCTTGTGTTTGCACCTCAGCGTGGCAAAAGGCAGCCTTTATCTTCAGGTGCTCCTCTGGGCTGCCTCTCCAGGTGATCAGCTCCACCTCGCAGGGGCAGCAAGCACCGGACCGTGGGTCAGTGTGGCCAGAGTGAGGGAGATCAGACAGCAGTTCAGAGAAAGAAAAGTGAAGTTGCAGCTTTTGGTGGAGGAGGGGGAGGGAGAGTGGGGCAGAGAAGACATACAGCAGCATCTGAATCCCGGGCAGACCTTGTCCAATCTTAACAGAGCAGCTGTGATACCTGACAGATTGGGAAGGGTATGACACTGCAGTAGCCCCCGTGAGTCCTGCCTTGCTAGCTAACACAGCACGTATAACACAAACGTACAGGCACAACCCACTGATTTCTGAGCAGGGACAGTCAGCTGGAACTGCTGCTAACAGACTGCTTTGAGAACAGGTCGTTTATTGGGATGCCCGTGTAAAAAGTTTCCTGTTTCTCCTAAACATGGCTCTGTCTTTCTACGCACGAAAAACCAAACCTCGTGCAAAAGGGTAAACAATCCAGAGAATCGTACACCTGCAGCACGGACAGCGCGAGTATCAGTGGTCAGACAGCAGCCTGCAGCCCTACTGGTCTCGCATGCAGTGATAACAGAACTCTTTAGCAGCTGTTATAAATAACCAAAATAATGAAAGCAATGAGCAGGAGGCATGCTAAGCCTTTACTTATAAGGAGGGCTTGCAATAAGCCTTATAAAGCATCTGCCTGGCCCGCGTGCTTGTCTGCCCAGCGCAGGAATCACTTAAGGCAGGCCAGTGCTTAGGAATTCCAGCTGAGGCATGCACCAAGGAGATGGCGTTCATTTTTCTTCTCTTAAAGTACTTGCAGCAGCACAGCACACGACAGAGCAAACAGGTTCCTCTTTGAGCACTGCCAGGTGAATCCAGGAACGAAGCAAGACGGGGTTAGAGAAGCTGCAGAGACGTCAGAGGACCGGGCAGGCCTGCGAAACAGTACCTTAAGACCCCTGTTAAGCAGCCCTAGAGACAACGATAAAACTAATCTTACCTTTAAAGTTGCCAATGAACAAGCCGGGCAGAATCTGTGAGAAAGAAATATAGAATCAAATATAGATATCTTGTGGTAACACAATTTGACAAAGTTCAATTTGCATACAGGATGGAACATACTACTTTAGCAGACTGTTGTCAAATGCAAGCTAAAAAGCGCTGACGGCTTTTCATGCCCCTTTGCAGCCGTCTCCAGCTACGTTACTCCAGGTACACCACACCGGGAAGGCTTTCACTGACAGCTGGGGGTTGGTGATAACGTGGAGGCTGGCATGAAGGGCACTCTCTGAGGACGTGAGAGGTGTTTTACCAACACAGTGGGCCTCACAGCCTGTCCCTCCCCCCCACGGCGCGATAAGAGCTGCCCTTATTTAACTAATGATGAAACTTCAAAGGGAGAAGGCAATTTGCCTAAAGCTGCTGAGCGAGCTGGACAAAGCACTGCAAAACAAACTCCAGCGAGGCTTCCCAAGTGCAAAACCACACAAGGGGGCTGCAGCCCCGCTGGGCTCCCCAACGGAGCAAATGGCTGCGTGCAGCTCCCGGTGTGCTCACAGAGCGAGAATCGACGAGAGCCCGAAAGTTGCATTTTCCTCCCGCAGCCCTGCTCTCACACCAGCTCTGCTAGGAGCACGCTCGGGTCTCAGTTACAGGACTTTCCTCCACTTGTGAGCGTCAAGGTCAGCCCGAGGGCTGGCCCCTCGCAGCACGAGGACACGTGCGCGCACAGCCGGGTAAACACGCGGCGCTACCCCTCCCACCCTCTCGTAACCCTCCCAGCTTGGAAACGGCAGCAAGGACGTAAAAATAAAACAACAGGCCGGCCCAGCTCGTGCCTTCTGGCCAAAGATTTCATTTTCTGCCACCTGGAAGATCTGACCCACGCCCACATCCTTTGAAGGGACCACAAGTGCGGCCGGGCGAGCGCACGATCCCTTTTCCCCGGGCGCATGCAGAGCATGCCACCAATACAGACATGTCAGCACCAGCTTCCCCAAGCCTTAGCAACACCCAAGTGTCATCGCAACAGCGGCAACAGCATCCCCGGCGTGGCTATTTAAAGGGAAAACTCCTCCCGTTTTGCTCAGCCCGGCAGCCGCAAAGCCCCGAGAGCCGCCGAGGGCTTTTCGTTGGGGATTATCACTCGGTAATCCTTCGCAGCAGCCTTCCTGCCAAAAGGAGACCCGAAAGGAGACCCGGCAGGCCGGCAGAAGGACCTGCGGAATAGCCCCTAGTCTGCCCGGAGCCCGTGGCTTTCACCTGGTAAAAGTGTTGTGGTCGCTGTTATCTCTCTAGGCTTATAAAAAACAGCAGAGACTCAGGGCTTCCTGGAATGATTTATTACTGTAGGCACGCCTGACGACTCTGCTAGAGGCCAGGCAAGGCATCAGACACCAGCAGTTGCCCCAAGGAGCAGGGCAGCCAGTGGCTATTGCTATGGGCCCGCTTCTGCAAACAAAACCCACGCTCTAAAGCAAAAGAGTCTAATTAGGAAGCAATTTCACTAATCAGGTCACCCCAGCCAGCTCCCTCAGCTTAAAAACCACCCAAACAGCCTTTCTGGCAGTTTTAAATAGCAGCCTGGTAGCTCCTATCTGCAGCCCGAGTCTCAAATCACAACCCCGCTGCTGCACAGCACAGCCTTTGCGACTCCAGGATGTTGTTCTGCATCAAATGCACGCTCTCGGGAGACGATGAAAGCTTAAATTCCAGTCACAGTCATTAAGGTTACACATTATAAATTAAAGAGATACCAAGAAGCACTGGGGCAGAGGGACTGAAAAAGGAGGCTTTTTAGACGGCTGTTGGCGAGGGTGGAAAAGTCCAGAAGTTTGCTTTTGTGCATTACCAAGCGATGCTGTAGAAAATTAGGACACCATGCAACCAAGGACAGCTGTCACCCCTGTTGTCCTAGTCATTCTAGAAGCAAGAAACATTACTCTGGGTGAAAGCTACCTGGAAAGAAGTGAATCTTCGTACCATGCTGACTAATACTTCGGCACCAGACTACGGCTGGGAACTTTCAGCTGTGTCATCTCACACTGCCTGCAGTAACTGCAACTCCGGGCCGCGCAACACGAAGGCCGATGGCTGCCAGGGGCATGTGAGAGAAGGGGTGGGAGTCGGCAGAGAGAAAAAAAAATAAGGTGGTTGTTTTTGTCAACTCCGCAACCACCGCTTTCTGAACAAAAACAGTAGCCTCTTTATATAATCCGAAACATTGAGAAAATGACCAAATAACAGAAGTTGAAGCGTGCACAGCCGAGCAGCACGGGGAGCAACGCCTGTCCTCGGCCGTGCCTCACATGAGAGCGGCTCACGCTCTGCGCCTCGCACGAAGGCAGAGCCCTACAGCGGGCAGCTAACGCTGCTTTATCAGTCCTCTTGGAAAACGTGCTTTTCTGAAGAACGGTTCGAAGGGCTACTTCGCTGCTGTCCCCTGCTTAGATAGATACTTAATACAGAGCATCCAGCTCCTTGCCCAACACTGCTTCCAGAGGCGCTGGTGCTCTGGAGAAGTCTGTCCATCCATCAGGTTCCTGCAGAGACAGGAAGATGCACCAACCTTGTCAGCCAGCAAGGGAGAGGGACGAGAACTGGCACAGCTTTGCTGGCTTCCATAGAAGTGCACACATAGCTGCGACTGTCCACGCTGGTTTACATGTCTTATGAATCAGCTCGCCTTCTTGCAGCGGTAACGCTCAACTCGCCTCTTCAGAGCAGTCTCTGAATAACGGGCAGTTAACTAACCGTAACGGGACACAAGACGAAGAGCCAGGGAAAACTCTTCTCTAACCATACCCTGTTTGCAGATAATCAAATCTGAGTACGGCTATCTCTGTCGATCTCTCACCGTCTTGGCCGCTAGACTTCAGCTCCTGGGAAACCGTCTTCGTAACTCTCAACCACAGGCTTCACCTTGAACGTTGTTTACAAGTCAAAGCTAGACGTTTAAGCGCAAAGACGAAGTGGGCCACCCAATTTCCCAACAGACCCCATTACTCATTCTGTACTTAGAAAAGAGATTAAGAAGCAAAGCACCGAAAATTAATAGTAGTGACGAGATGGGTTTGAAGCCATCACACAGTCAGTACCGAATTGCCTTTCTGTAGCCTTAACAGATAACATTTCTCTGAGCAGCATAAAAAAGAGCATTATAAACCAATGGTTTTGATTTAATTTGGGAAAAGTGAGGCTTGGATGGCCTTAATAAAAAAATAAACACAGGTAATTTTACTGAGAAAACTAAAGAAACTCCCCCAACTAAAAATAAATGTATGTCAGGCCTCAAGCCCCCCAGTCAGCGCTAACGGCCATGTAAGGTCAGGTGCAATTACTATTTGCTATGAAATACATCAATATCAAGTGACAGAAAAAGAGGAGGCGACCATGCCACTGGGAAAGGCTCAGCATCCAAGAGCAGCAACAGCAGCTGTAGCAGTCTCCGGGGCTTTTCCTTACCCATACCCATTACAGGTCACCGCTAATCCTCTTCCCCTGGCTCCAGTACAAAGGGATTCTCTAAACAAAATAATCCACCGTTGGATAAGCTGCTTATTTTCTTCTATTGTGCACATATAACTCTACCACGAAAATAAAATCTGTTGGAAACCAAGGTAATTTGTGTTGGCAGACCACAGCGAGTCAAGCAAACAGCCCCCAACGCCGGCGCTGGTGACTCCACACCTCTCCTTGCCCCTCCAGCTCTCGCTGACTCACAAGATCAAAAGGAACAGATGATCCAGGGGCACATTCTGAAGGTGGCAAGTCCCAGACCTGCACACGGGACCCCTACAAAAATAAACCCTGATGGCCAGTACCCAAGGTGGCCGTAGCCTCCTTAAAGGAGCCAACTCTCCCAGAACTGCTGGGCGTTTCATCCTTTTGGTGACAGTGGTAAGAGCGGAGGGGGAAAACCAGAGCAGGGCTATGCTCGTGCTGAGCGCCCCGGCTGGAGCACGGCAGGGCAACAGCGAAGAACAGAACCAAAAGGACCAAATTTCCCTGAGTCACAGAAAGCCCGCTCACATGGTACCACAGCAAGATGCAAGGCAAAGAGTGCTAAGCTCCAGGGGGCTGAGAACTGTCTTTTTTTAACATTACAACATTAACATCCTTCATGAAAACATTCGGAGTGACAGGGTAACTCCAAAATTTCCCTGCAAAATACTACAGACATCCCAGGAATCTAAGGGAAGCCTCTCCAGCTGTTTCTTCCTCACCAGCCACTCCTAGAAGATACCTCCAAGGAATGGCTACGTATCAGAACGTTATCCCCAGAATTTGAAACTTGGACCTAGGAAGAAAGACCATGGGAGGTGGTAGTCCTACTAATTCAGTAGGTTCTACTTAGTAGGTCCTACCTACTAACTCAGCTGGATTAGCCACCCAGATCTTTTCCCTACCTAAAGTCTCTTATTTCAGTGTGTATCCACGGGATGAAAAGGCTTCACCTCCCAGGTAGCACGCCACGTACTCTGGACGTTTCCCAGCCTGACTGCCAGTGGCAAGGACATCAGATGTGGGCAACCTGCACACAACTACCTCCGGCTCTTCTCCTGGCTAGGAGGCCACGTTCACCGTGAGGCTGCTCCCAAAGTGCTCAAAGCAGGATGTTAGACAGAAGAGATGACTCAACTCCCGTTCCTCGTAGTAAGTATAAGTATATAAAAGGCTAGTTACCACCGCACTTTCAAACCTGGGTTGAGAACAGAGGTGGAGGTGCAGACCGAAATTGCGGCTGCCCGTCGACAACCACCGCCAACGCGCCGGGGGAACCGGCGCTGACAACGAGCCCCCACTGCCAACAAGCCAACACCCTGAGCAGCTCAGCTCCATCTTCCTTCCTCGCCGCGGTCTCCACGGGGCCGAGCGCTTTCCTGTCCCTCTGGAACGACACCAGCGCCGTGGCTGATACCTGCCGGGCGCCTGGCCTTGCTGGAGCCCACTCAGCTCCTGGGGCAGGCTCCAGAGGGGCGGTGGGCATCTCTGCAAGCCCACGGGAGGCGAGGGGCTGAGCTGCTTTGCTTTGGCCCTCGCTGGCTCTGAGGGACGTGGGCTGAGGCTGGGGGGGCTGCTGGGGGCTGGGAATAGGGGAGGCGGGAATGGGAAGGGTCCGAGAAGTGGGGAGGGGGGTGGGAAGGGGGTGCTGGAAGGGGGAGCGGGGCTGTTTCGGGGAGCAGGCGGGGACGGCGGGGGAGCATCACCGAAACCGGGGCCGCCTCCCCCCCATCCCCGGGCTGCGGCCGGGCAGGAAGCGCGCCCCGGGGAGAAAAAATAAAATAAAATCACATGCACATGCACAAAAAAAAAAAAAAAA
>CM021766.1:80548672-80657309 GCA_011076525.1 Nettapus auritus
GCTGGGCACGGCTCGGCACGGCTCGGGTCCCCTCCGCCGCCCCCGCTGGCCGCGCCGCCTCCCCGGGCGGCCGGAGCCGCGGAGCCCCCGCCGCGGGCGGCCCTGGGGCTTGTAGTCCGCGCCGCCGCCCCGCCGCCTTGCGTGCCGCCCGCCACGAACTACGAGTCCCGGCGGCCCCCGCGCGGCGCGCCCGGCCTGCCTGCCCCACCTGGAGAGCCCGGCGGCATGGCGGGCGCCGCCAGGGCGGGGGGCAGCGCCCTGCCGCGGGCACGGCCGGCGAAGGCCGGGGTTAGAGGAGTGGGGACGGAAGGCGGGGGTGTAGGGCGTGTGCGGGGTTCAAATATGCAGCGCCAGGGCGTGAGTGTGTGAAGGCTTGCCCAGTGACCAGCCCGGTAGGCTGCCCGAGGTGGCTCATGTCTTGTATCCCCCATCAACCGGCCCGATATCCTGCCCAAATAACACATATGTAACAGCTGCCCCTACATATGTACTAAGAAAAAATAAATGCAATAACTAAATGGATGTCTGTGTGTCACCTGTGACTCCAGCACTCTGGCATGCCTCGGTAGGGCACCTGCAGCCCCCAGGCACGCACTGGCAGGGTGAAAGATGGAGAACAGGGTAACGCCAACAGGCTACACAGCCAGGTATCAAATACCTGATGGATGAACTCTGGAAGGGCTGGAGATAAGCGACGGGGAACGCTTACGTGGAGGCAGTGCTTGCCAATACAAGCATGCTCGCAGGGAGTGGTTTCACAACCTGCAGTTGTAATCAGTGTTGGCTGTTGGCAAACAGGCAGTCACGAGTCCTCTGTGCTGCCCTCAGCAGTATGTGTGCCCCTTTCCTTGAGCAACACCAGCAGTGAGCCCATCTGGAGACTCAGCCCCACAGGAGGGGGCTCGGGGGCTCGGACCAGTGCATGAGGATACTGGGAGCAGACCCGCACACCTCATCATTAGATTGCCACATCGTCCCAAACCAGTGCTATCCCCACAGAAGCCAACGACACGCTTGAAAGCTACCAGAGGTTAAGCCATTAGCTCCTCAAACTGGGACACCTGCCTGGAAACCTGGGAAACTCTTGCCTTAAAACAGCCGTGTCATCACTGCAGGTGCTTAATTTTCAAGGGAAGGCAACACGCCCGTCAGCAGCGCTGCTGGAGCAGCACAGCCCTCGGCAGCTGATGCAGGCATGACTCGAGCTGCCTGCAGCTGGCAGGCAGTTCAGAGCCACCATCCGTGACAGAGGTGTGCCAAGCGGCTGGCGAGGAGGCAGGCTGCTAGCAAGAGGTTTGCTGAGTAAATTACCTGCGCTTGTAAGAGGAAATAAATAAACCAGCATGGGATGCTGAAGCTAGGCCACTCGTATCTGGACTGGGTGGGCCTGGGAACACTTCTGAGCTACACCTCAGCCAGTGTTATGGGAGGCTTGGGGCTCCTCCTACCTTCTACGTTCCTTGGCTTCTTCCACAGGACCATGGCAGCAAGCTGGGACCATTTTGGATGAGGCTCTTAGCTTCACCACGACATCCCCACACAACCTCATGGACCTCCCCATATGCCTGGCCCTGCCCCAGCTCACAGCAGAACAGGGGGACACCAGGGAGATGAAGCTTTTGCTTTTGCACCATGCCTGAGTCTCCCCCTCGCTGAGGCCGCATAGGGTTTGCGGTGTATATCACGTCTTTAGTCGCAAAAACATCAGAGGAGCTCTTTGTAAGCCTGGAAGGATAGCTACCCAACTTAATGTACTTCACTTCTCTCCTTCCTTCCTCCTCAATCCTTCTGAAAAGCATAGCAGTGAGCTTTATCACAGATACGGGCTTTAATATTTCATTGGCAAAGCTCTCCAGAATGCAATTTACTTTATTGGCATGCCACACAAAATACAACTGAGGTTCAAAAGGTCTGAACTGCAGCTTGCCATAATAACTACTAAACACATCCTACTCCCAAAGTGAAAGCATTCTTTGCCAGCAATGGCCAAATGCTTTCTTTACATGAAACAAAAAGATAATAAGTAAAGTTCCTGATCTGTGTTGTGCTAAGAGGTCCACGATAACTGGAAAGCCTTGTGCTCAGTATGCGGGAAGTCTTTCCTGGTCACTTCAGTTCCCCATAACTCGGTTCCTCCATCTGCAAAGGGCAGTATTTCTGTCCTTTGCGAAGAGCCCTGAAAAGTACTGTGCTTGGGCAATACATGTGAAATCGTTATGTTGTCTTAGGCAATGCAGACGGAATACAAGTGCATCTAGCTTAGTCATCTAGCATTTTTCTGAATGGGAAGTGTCATGCAGTCTTCTCTGTTTTATTTTCAAGTTTCATGGCTCCCTTCAGGACATCTACTTCAGCCTGCAGTGCTGCAGTGTTATTGCATGTGTGCAGCTTTCTACAGTGAAGGAACAAAAATTAGAGTGGGAGAGTGCAACACACCAAGATTAAATAGCAGTGGGAGGAAATCCACATGCACCTTAAACATTTAGGGTGATGTATAGTATCTGCTTTTCTTCTCCACAGCTCTAGAGGGGGAATCCTGATATAGTGCCAGACCCATCCCTCTTGCCAGTTATTCCAAAAACCGATTGTTGCAGCTCTTCTCTGCTGTTTAATAAAGTATCACATAATGCATTTATGGAGGCTGGTCTTCAGCATACCTAAATCAACATATGGTGCTCGTTGATTGTTTCTTCCTGGGATCTTATTCCTTGTCCTATTTGCACTGTTCTTAATGCTTTGCAAGTCCATTTTAAAAAGCGAGCTATCCTGGGGCGACTGGACTGAATAAACAAACTTGCAAAGAAGAGCAAAAAGCTCTTGTCCGGTCTCATATCTTTCAGTATCCCTGAAAAGAGCCATCGCACCACAATGGCCCATAACCACACAGATCTGGGGATGCTTCTACTGCTCTGTGATGTGGGGATGGTAAACTGAGTAATCTCCACTTCTTGACTTTGCACACAAAGGTAACCTGGTGATGCCAAGAGTTCAGCAGCAGCGATCGTCTTCTAGGCAATTGCCTGAAAACTAACAAACAGAAACAAACCGATACCGAAACTAAGTCGACTTCAAAAAAAAAAAAGACAAAACTTCTGCTTTGACAGTATGTTGAGCTTGTTATGTTAAAAATAAATAAGTAAATACTCTTCTTATCCTCTGATCTCACTTTCTGTAAACCCTGGTGTGCTGAGCTCACACTCGGCCATAAGCAAAAGGTATCTCAGCTATCCATGATCTGCCAGGAACTGATAAGACCTGGGCTGGGTTCCCCTGAAGTGGCGTCACAACTTAGTTCTCAGAGGTGGCAAGAAGGGAGATAAAAAGGATGGCTAGTCGGAAATTGTCAGTTTTCCTCTGAAATAGGCTGGTTTGACAGGAAGGAACGGTTTCACCCGGAAATAAACAACCCCAAGCCTTAAAATTGGTAAATAACACCGGTCTTGTTTTCTGAGTGTGCTGAGAGGGTGGTCACCTTCTGCCTCACACTCCTCTCGCCACCCCTTCCATCAGCATCACTAGAATAAGGAGCGTGCCAGGATGAAAGAGCTGAGCCAGCAGATGAGGCAAAAGTGGCAGAAAGGAGTTTTTTGTTGTTGTTGTTGTTGTTTTTTCTAGGCAGACCCCTAGGAAGGAACTGATGATTCAGACAGGAGGAGCAACACTAGACAATGGCTGAGAAAAATGTGCAAGGTAATTTAGGTGTAGGTTAGCTCCCATGGCAACCACGTACCAAATTACTGCACTTCTGTGCCTCTAAACCTGCCAGCACTCACTTTGGTTTGTGTGTTTGTTTTTAAGGCTTTAAAAAAAAAGTTAATCCACCTTAATAATCAGGTTGGATTGCAAATTAGGTGTGGATGGGATTGGCATGAGCCACTTGGTTTAAACATTTAGAAGACAGAGGTGGAAGAAATAATATGCCTTGAAAATTCAGATTTTCCTAATCATTTAAAATGTACACAATTTCTTAACCTTTAAAGCCATCAGTTCTAACTCTTAACTCATTCTGCTTTCACTTTGTTCCATGTTTACCAGGTCGGCCTGACACCATGACCTCCAATGCTTATTATGTAGGACAGAAATTGGTTCTAGCAGGTCTATTTATTTTTCAGTAAGATATGTTAAAAAAAAAAAGAGCAAGGCATTGTCTGCTAAGCCAGGATTTGGGGGAGATACAGTCAAATATTTGATGCCTAAAAGCAAGACTAGTATTTTCAATAGAAGCAAGGCTATCAAAAAGCGTACTGCAAGGCACGTGTATATTAATAGTTACTAAGAATAGTCCATTGCTGAGTGTGAATGAAAACATCCAAACGCATTCCCTTGATAAGCTAGGTATGTATTTGTTTCTCTAGGCACACGTCAAAGTGTCCTCAAATGGAAAAACAGCTTTAAGCACTTTTTCCTAAATGCTGCTTCCAGATCATGCATGGGAAATCCTAGGGAAACGGGGTCTTCACAAAACATCTCTGCAGGAAGCCTGTAAAACGTAATATCCATTGGACTCATCTGTCTTCTAAATGTTTAAACCAAGCGGCTGTTCTCTACTAAACCAAGCTACTATTCTCTATCAATAGGACTGGATCAATATGATTAGGGACGGGAAATAAGTCAAGCTCAGGAAACAGCAACAATGCCAGGACTTCAAAATCATTTGCCTGGACTTCTTTCTCCCTGGACTTCTGCAAAACCTGTGTCTGTCTAACATCACCTCCTGCTGAGCGCTGTGGTCTCTCCTGAGAGATATCCCACTGACGTGGTCCAGTGAAGTACATCCAATGTTGTTAGCCCATACTTTTCTACACGTGGCCCAACTTCAGTCATCAAACTAAAGGCATTTTCAGACATTATAATATTGCATATGCCTTGTCTAGCACAACAGGTGCAACCATCAGTTTAGCCATAAAGTTATGTCACAGAAGATAAGAATTAGTAGTCTGGGATGGGCCCCGTTTGCTTTCAAGTTGACAACGGTTTTACCTTCTTTTCAACCAGTGTCTTTCCAAGGGAAGGTACTGTATTCCTGGTCACTAAGCTGATGCCTCTCTCTTTCTGCACCTACAGGACACCTTGCAGTTCCAGGACATATTATTCACATCTGCCTCTGAGCTCTTCAAGTGTTTCGGTGATGTTTTATGCTGGTATTTCGGAGTCTCAGTCATGCCGTTTGCTAAAGCACCAGTAACACCTAGCAGGCTTCTAACCTGCCGGGGGTTAATTCAGGGTCTCCTTGTGGTCTCTTCTGAGGCTTTTTTGTTTGTTCTGATCCTTTGGTCCTTCACCTGAGACTTGCAACACTGGTTCTCAGATCAAATACTTCTCAATAGTTTCGCTTTCCTTTGTGACCCCAGCACAGATCAACTCTTCTGGACAGTTCATTTTACATGAGAATACAGGAGCAGATGTATTAGGTTGTGGCAGAGGTCTGCATAGCTCCACATTTCGCAGCAGTGACAAGTAATGAACACCTTTGAGAAACAGGGTGAGTAAAGAGGGTTCTTTCCCCTCTTATATCTTCCAGTTTCTGGCAACCAGTAGTAGAGGTTTTTGAGCCAAGGGGCACACCCAGTCCCTGGCACGAACATTAAGCTATTTTTGTTTGTTTGTTTGTTTGCGTTTGTGTTTTTATATATCAATATTTACATATTTACGTATTTACATATTGATATATAAAGATATCTGTTGAGTGACAACAGCTCGTTCAGAACTATCTGCATTTGCTAAGGTTGTATTTTTCTCAGATGCACTATTCTGTATTCATCAGCACCATATTTTCTTTTCCATTATACTACTCAGGCAGCTGATGTAAAATCCCTGTGCTAATTTCTCAGGCAGTTTCTTTTTTTTTTTTTTGCTTTTGGCTATTGGAAACAACTTTGTATCATCAGCCACCTTGGCTGTCCACTGTCTTTTCAAGCCCATTTGTGAATGCTTTGGATAATGCAGGATCTGGCACAGCCTCCTTCCCCTGCCTTCCTCTTGTAACTTCCTTGCATTGTGAGAAATGATCAGTAGCTCCCACCATTGCTTTTCATCCCCTGTCCACCTACTGATTCACAAAGGGACCTTCCTTCAAGCTAAGGCTTTTTAATGAGCCCTCGGGGGGTCAGGGAATCCTGTGAAAAATTCTCTGAAAATCACTGGTATACAAATGCTGAGGGAAATTGGAATGGGGAGAAGGATGGGGAACGAGAAAAGGTGAAACAATTCATCTCTGAGACCAGAAAGTTTCCAGTCTTTCTTATGTCTAAGCTTCCCCTGACCTGAGCAAGTTGTGCAGTCTGCCAGACCATGTGTGAAGAAGCAGTACATTTCCACTGAAATCCATCTGGCAATGCTGATGATGCTAGCTGAATATTCTGCTGAGCAGTGGATTTATTAAGTTTGGGTTTATTAGCTCATGTCTTTGAACTTGCTTCTCTAAGTAAAAATCCTCGTGTCTTCACTGCAAACAATTGTACTTTGATCAGCAAGAGTCGAACCCACTTTGATGGAATGCAAGAAAAACCAAGCTCTAGTTAGACTGAAGTCGAGTAGGGTTAATGCAGATTTACACCGAAGTCAGAGAAGGCACAGTCAGGGTTTCTACTTGTACTGCCTAACAGGAACAGTTTATGCTGACAGTGAAGTCAGCGAAGCTTTGTCATTCATTTCGGTAGGAACAGGAACACCGTTGTAAAAGAATTACTTGACACAATCTTCTTTGTAAATAAAGAAGGAAGACGTTCCAGGAAATTCACAGTGTCTTTTTTCTTTTTATTATTCCTTTACCTGCTTTGATGGTTACTTTATTTGTCGTCTGGCAGAAAATGAAACTCGTTTTAATCTCTCTTAATATCCGAATAGAGCTATAATGCATGTAGACAGGCCTGTACTTAGGAGTGGTGCCAACACTGAGTAATTTTAAAATATTATATAGTTGATAATATCTGACCAAATATTCTAGAATAAGTCACTATAGAAATGAAGGTAGGTTTCCTGTGTGGCTTACAATATCATACTAAAATACAAAAGAAACCTGGTTAGGTTTCAGTTATGAAATAATAGATACCGAGCCATTTTCAGATTTGCTCCATATTGCTAAAGTGTTTAAGCAGGTGTGTTTCACAAACTTTGTGAAACAAAAGCTCAGCTGAAAGCAAATCAACATTAGGAAGCAAAACCAGTGCTGAGTGATAGTGCTTAAAAACTGAGAAACACGAGTGGTTTTAAACAGCAACTGAAAAGATGCTTTGATGTTTTTTAAAGCACTGCCTTATACTCTAAAACACCTTATAGTTTTCTGCAGTTACCTACAAGACACGGGATCTTACATTCGTGTTGCTTCTGTGGCTTGGTTTATACCAATCACATATTAACTTCTGTCATGTAATTTGAGCATGTCAACAATTGTCAAGGATGAGGAAAACATGCTCATGGACCTAACTGCTAATAAGCATTTGTTCTCTCCCAGGGCATTATCTTCTGCATACCAATGGGGGAAAATGGCAACGAACCTAAAAGCCTCATATCTCCACGTAACCAACAATTATCCTGTCGGTTCGTAAGAACAGAAAACACCCTTCGCAGCGCATGCAACGCTAGGCAAAAATGTGTGCTGAATTCACCTGATAACTGTAATGCAGCATTTTAGCTCCGTCTCAGCTCAGAAATTACCCTTCCCTTGCACTGTAAAATGAATAAATCCCATGTCTGTGCAGAATGACAAGCTGTCTCTCTCTGAAGCAAGACAAGGCTCAGCAGTAGCACAGGCAGAAGCATTTAGGTCAAAGCCTGCTATCAGAGGCAAAGGTGGCCAACGTGACCTGAGGGGAAATTAAGAAAATCTGAAGAATTCTGGCTGATTTTACACAAGTCTTGAATTCATTTGAATTCACTGAAGGCAAATCACTTCATGCCTTAAAGTATACAGAAGCCTTTTGACAGTAGGGCTCATATTGTATAGCTCTCCAGCATGACTTAGGAAGATAAGACTTGAACAATGGAGAGTTATTAACATGAATAATTTTCCATGCAAATTGGAAGCACCACAGAACAATGTGATGGCTGTAGCTTAATGGCACCACGTTGTCTGCCGGGCTGCACATAAAATATCACAGTAGGAAAGACATAACAAAGACAAAAGCTACTAGAACAGAACTGCTTTCAAAAATTAGCTGGGGCAGCTGGACCACGATATCCCTTTTCCTGGAAGTGGTTCCGGAGATTCAGTGCCCAGAAAACGTGCCTGAAAATCTAGAGCTAAAAAACTACTGCAGATTTTCCTGACCTGAGGAACTTTGTGAACCCAACACACAAATCTCAATGCCTCATTAGATATGTCTTTGTTCCACATTCTGGAGTCAGCAGGACTGACACATTTGCAAAAAGGCTAGCATCTATATTAACAAAACACATTGCCCCTGCAATACAGCAGGAAAGAGAAACAACATAAAGAGATGAGCAAATTAAGGTTTTTGTATGTTGCTATTTCAGAAGAGATTTCAGTGGAAACAATACAGGAAGGAGGAGAGCTAGTGGAAGTAGCAGGTACAGGGATACGCATCCTCTGGGTGGGTGGTTCACATTGCTACTGTGACTTTCTCAAGACATTGTTTCTGCTTTCTGTGTTGCTCTAAATCATGCCTGAGCAGCAGAGCTGGTGCTGATCCAGGTGACAGTGTCTTATACTGCCTGAGGTATCAATCCCAAGAATCCCAAGGGGAAAAGAGTTCACGCAGCAAACAAAGAGCAGCTGCTCCACTGGCTCTTCTGTCCCTTCCTCACTAAAGCCTCCCCCGCCTGTAAATAACTGACACCCACAGAAGTGACCATACAGAAGAAAAGTTCTTCCAGCTGCTGTTTTGGTGGACAGCCTACGTAGTAGCAGGATGCTCTCTGAAGCATGTAGATCTCTTTTGGGTTATTCACTCCAACAGTGGGGGATTATTTTAGAACATAAGCAACAAAAACAATATGTTCTGCAGGAACCAAACAAGGCAAAACACCGACTCTTGAGGATCAGGAGCTATGACATCCTGTCCGTGCTGCAAATTCTGTGTCTGTCTGCCCCTAAAAGAAATTTGAAAGAGACCTTTAGTACAAGGTTGCTGAGTTAAATAGAAGAGCTGTATGTCTGCCTTCTAAAACTCCCAAATGTAGTTTGTGTTTTACTGGAAACCCAAAGGTGACAGCCAGGTCTGGTACATCGAGCCCAGCATTCACTGAAATCAATAGAGCTGTATCTTTTGCCCCTACGTCTGAAAGTCTTCCAACAAGTTTCTGACACAGCAGAGGTCACTCAAGCCATTTCTAGTACCGTGGGAGGTAGGGAGAAGTGATTCCCTCAGAATAAGACTGCTCTAAAATGATGTTTGGGAAGTCTTAATTGCTGCTGCCTCTATGAGCCTCTCTGTGGTTATACAAGGAGGATTTCGGTCTCTGTGCTGTTAGTCTGACACCTTCAGTGCATACTTGATTCTCTGCTGAAAACTTTGATACTAAATCTTAAGATCATGAAGTCAGTTTCCTCTACCCATGTATCAAAGCCAGAATGAGGAAGGAAATGCAGATTTTTTTTCTTTATTCTGTTGTAATGACGAATCCTTACTCAATCCAGTAAACAAGGCACAGGTTTTCTGCACATGTGGAAGCAAAATTACCCTGCTTCCCCAGTACATATTTATCCAGCTCCCCTTTTATCTTTTCCCTTAATCTTTGTCCTTCACTCATCTCACTACTCATTTCAGTACCCCAGTCCCCTTCTTGCTCACAAATCACAGCTCCAGGCCTCAGTATCTTTTATTCTCTATAAACTGCAGAGTAATTTATTCTGCAGAATAATAATACATGAAGGATAAATGGTAAGTGGGTCAAACACTAGGTACAACAGAATGCTTGCTTCTCTTTATATGCATTTCTGCCTTTACCTCCACTTCTGCCTTCCAAGAATCTGGGCTTCATCCACCGAGAATGAAAGCGACCATACAGAGGAGCTTTATTTTGGACCTTTCTTCAAGGGGAGTAACTGTTTTTTTGTGTTGTTGTTGCTTTGTTTTGGCTAATCTGGTTTCCAGTATAAAAGTAAAGTCAGGCTTTCAGGTAAACCAAAGTGTCTGTTTTCTGTGTCAAATACAGGCTCCAGCCTGGAAAAGAGGATGGCTGAAGAAAGATGTGCCCAGAGATCTATCAAATTATGTGCCACAGGGAAAGTGAATGGATGGCTGTTCCTAGATTTATTTTTTACCAATACAAGAGCTAAGGGGCATCAAATAAAACTTCCACAGAGCAGGCTGGAACAAAGGATGTGATCCTTTACACTTTGTAAAGTGGGGCTTCATGTCGGTCATCTTCAGCATTTCCCATCATAAGTGTGCTTATTTTTGTGTATAATATGACAGCATAAATCCAGCCTGATCTCTAGAGCTCAAGGTGGCTTCTTTCCTTCTTGAAGTTTGTCTCCAGAAGATCATATTGTCTCCCTAAATACTACTTATGCAAACTCACTGGAATATACTGTAGAACAAAGGAAGAAGTCCTTTATACACTGAGTTAAATTTTGCTGCATAACACTGTTGTTTTCTTTTCACACAGATATGAAGCAAATATTTTCTTAATTGGTCATGACTAAGAGATGGACAGAGATAATATCAGGGAAAAAACCTTCTCCAGTCACCAATGCAAGTGATGATGTCAGCTGTCCCTGTAGAAGGTGGAATTTTTCCATGGTGACTCCAGAATAGAGCCACGTTTGGACTGACATTCGTCTCATCTCAGCATCAAACACAAATCCCATTTTAGGATGCAGTGGACCTTTGGTGACCCTATCCCAATGTTAGTTTGCTGGCTGACCAGGGAGAAGGTCGCTGCTTCAACAAAGATGTGGGAGAAATGGTGATGGTTAGATGGGCAGCAGCAAAGTCAGAAGCACTACACCTCTTGGAAATGAAAGACAGGCCTTGAAGCTCCCTCTGGATTAAGAAACAGAGGAAAAACTTCCCAGTTCCTGAGACCAGGTGCACACTTTAGCTGCATCCTAAAACCTAAAGTTTGACCTCAAACCACAAGTATCCCTATTTCAGTGACACCTCAGCAGTGCAAACCCAAGAGGGGCTATGGCGCAGGTCATCTGGAACATTTGCAAAGCCTGAGTCTCTCCCTAGGATATGCAATGCATTGCTCCTACTATAGGTTTTACTTAGCCAAATAAGCCTCGTGCTTGCTCTTCAGCTGGAAATCTGCTACGTGCTTTGCGTGCTTCTCATATGCTTGTGATATTCGAACTATTGTTTCATTATTTTGTGGCCCCCCAGACACCTTTTGATAATAAGGTACTTCTTCCTTGCCTTGGGCCAAGTGTCACTCATGTGTGTGTGGCAGAGAGGTGAGAAAACTGAGTAGGTCTGGCACATACAGAAGTACATATTACTAGGTTGTAAGTTGTAACTTCCAGTCTCAAATATGATTACTTATGCATTTTTTCCATCACAGTTAATATTCTGAGAAGTTTCAATTGTCATCTCTGGGTAGAATTCTCAAAACCACAAAGTGTCAGCCTAACTCTGCTTCCACCAAAGTCAACAGTATTTTTATCGAATTTGGTTTTGAGTCTTTGGTTGTGCACTGCCAGGCATTTCTGAAAGCCAAAAAGATCCTCCAAACAGAAGAGCATCTATTGAAGGCATTCTGGCTAAGTTAAATCCTTGTTCCTAGTCCTGGTTCTAGTTCCTCAGAATATTTTAAACATTAGGAGAGGTATCTGACCATGAATAAATCATGTGGATGAGGGCACAGACTTGGGATAGAAACATGTGCAGGTCAGACATTAAAAGAGTTAACATCTACAGAATGATGAGTTAACTGGCCACCTAACAATGCAAATAAAATCTAAATTCTCTTATCCCTAGACCTCATAGGAGCTTTTTTGGAAAAGGCTTGGCTCTTGCTGCCATACTTTAAGGGCTTATATAAAACTGCTCTTGACCTGCCACTCCTGTAGCCTCATTCACTGTCAACTTCTTGCACTTTATTCTAATTCTGCAACCATCTGCAATCATTCAATGATTGTACCATTCTCCAACATGGCCCTCCAGAGTTTCTCACTTGGTCACAGGAAGGATGGTTAAGCACTCCAACAGGTGCCCATGGAGACTGTGTGTAACCAAAAGCCCCCAAAAAACTTGGACTAAGCAACTTCCAGAGACCTCTTCCAACCTAAATTAGTCTCACATTCAATGACTCTGCTTCTTTTTTCCTTAAATCACTTACTGCTAAGACATCTCCTATAAAAACACAGAGACAGTAGCTCTTTACTAATCACCTTAGCCTCACAGATCTGTTTGTTTGTTTGTTTTTTGTTTTTTGTTTTTTGTTTTTTTCCCCTGGGCCTTTCTTCTGCCACCATAACGAATACCCTCCTTCCGTATTTTATCATAGTGTCTACCATCAGTTTTAAAGACAACACAGGCAAAATGTTTAAGCCTTTCTCCCCAAAACCTTCTGCACAGTCATCAAGACAACACAAACATCTTCTGCTCAGTCTCACTATTATGTGCCATCGTTTACTTACCCAGTTCTGGAAACCTACATATTCCAGCAGTATCCAAATGTTACAGTTCCTTTGCACATCAGCTTTCTAAGACTCATCTCTCCCTTTCACTCATCAGGGATCCAAGACAGGGAGCCAGAGATTTGAGTTTTAAATTTAGCACTGTATCTACTTCTATACATTTCTCCCTGTGGTCTTTGATGATTCATTTAAGATATTCTAGAGTATCAGGGATTTTTTTGCTTTCCATTATTTTCGTTTTTGCTAAAACTGTTGACCTCCTCAGCTCATTAATAAAATAATTTCTGTAAGCTAAATAGGCAGATGAATTCCAAATCTTTGCTTTCCTCCCAGTTCTCACATCCTGCCTCTTTTATTGGAAGACAGGAAGGGTGGTAGCAAAGATACCGGATTTGAGATTCAGAAAACTTGGGTTTTTTTCCTGCATTTGGGAAGGTCTACACGGCTATGTAGAGCTTCATGTGAATTAGTTCAGAGGCAAAGGTTGTTCAACTGGAGCACATGAAGACTTTCTAAAGTCGAATTTAACATGTGAAGTCTTTCTAAAAGTCTAATTTAAAATGTGAAAGTAGAATTCCTTATTTAAAGCTACCTTTGATATATTTATTACCAGACTTAAGTCTAGAGAGGGTAAGCATATCCAAAGACGTTGCTAAAAAATGCACATCAGGAAAATGAGGCTAACAGTAGTTCCTCCCTCTTACCCTTCTTCATCTCCTTATGATGATCTTGAGATCTTTGCAGCAGGAATGCATTTTGTTTGGAAAGCCAGACATCCACTCTTTTTAATGAATGGTTTTAAGCAGAAATTAAGAAAAGGTACCTACAGGTACCTCAAAGGAGGCTGTAGCAAGGTGGGGGTTGGTCTGTTCTCCCACGTGCCTGGTGACAGGATGAGGGGGAATGGGCTAAAGTTGCGCCAGGGGAGGTTTAGGTTGGATCTTAGGAAGAACTTCTTTACCAAAAGGGTTGTTAGACATTGGAACGGGCTGCCCAGGGAAGTGGTGGAGTCACCATCCCTGAAGGTCTTTAAAAGTCGTTTAGATGTAGAGCTTAGGGATATGGTTTAGTGGGGACTGTTAGTGTTAGGTCAGAGGTTGGACTCGATGATCTTGAGGTCTCTTCCAATCTAGAAATTCTGTGATTCTGTGATTCTGTGAAAAGACCAACAGCTTTTACAGCTTCATCTTTTAAAGGCCAGTCTTTTAAGAAAAGTATCTTCCTCTGTGCTGCAGCCTTTCAGAAGAGATTCCTACCTTCTGAGATTAATTTTGGCATTTAATCTTGGTCCTGTAAGTAAGGCTAGGAAATGCAGCTGAAACTAAAATCTTCCATACAGTTTCTGTTTTCTCTGAATATTTTTGAATATCAGGTGACACATGTGGGTGGGGGAATTTGCAGATTAGCCTTAACCAAATCTCAGCTTTTGCTGGAACTTCCCAAAGCCTTTCTCACCCTTTGCTCCTGACTGAAGTTTTGCTAGTTTTACTAGTTTGGGTGCATTCCAATTAGAACTTAAATTTGGTTTTGGTTTGCTGATTTGCAATGTCCCAAGTACTTCCAAGTTTCATTTCATCATTCAGATTTATCCATTTGGTCTTCAGTCCTGAAGATAGCTCAAAAATATCACCTTGGCATCGAGCATACAGACCACATTCAAATAAATATTCAGGTGATTTCCAAAAGGCTTTTAATCTGAGTAAGGAAAAAATCAATGGGGGTGAAATTTACAGGACTAAAGCAAAATGAACACATACTAACAGCAGCTTCATCGTACCCTTTTATAAAGAAAAGACGAAAAGTAACTTCATTATTTTTCAGTGTAGAAAGACTACTCTTTCCAGTACCCCTCAGAAGATGAACTTTGCGATGTAAGAGTGTAGGTTCCTAAAACGAGGTCTGGGAAGTGAACAAAAAATCCAGAACAAAGTGAACTCTTTCAACACTCTTTCTCAAGATGAGAAAATTAGTCTTCATAAAAGGAAAAGCAAAAAGTAAACTTAGAGCTGGAATTCATTATCAAAAAGATGTTTGTGGAAGTAGGTTGATTTCACTGGAAAAAGCCAAGCAGGGTAAAAATGTTAAGATGAATCTTTACAGCTAATGGATAACTGCATAGGTCTCCTTTCTGGTTGGGAACTTTAAGGATAAATCAATGCTAAATCAAATCAGAATATGTGCTAAATCATACCAGAAGCCACCAATTTCTTCCAAGTGATAACTGACTAAACACGCTGTGATTTTCTTCCTTACTTTAGCATGCTTTCAGTTACTCATGCTTTTTCTTTGGCTTTCTCCCTCATCTCACCTCACAAGTTGAAGTTTTTTACCTGCTTTTCCCCTTTAACGTCTTCTCTTGCCACCATGATCCTTCCTTCTTCCAGCTCCTGGTCTACTTTGCACCTTCTTGCATCACTCCCCCTCTTCCATGTCTGTCTTTTTCTTTTCCCTACACAAACAGCCTTGTTAATACTCTGCCTTTAAGTCTGCTACTTCTACAGCTTTTTTCCCCTCTTGCAGAGTAAGATTCATTAGGGAGAAGTTAAATGTATTTTTTTTTTTTATCAATAAGGAAAAGGACTAAAATTACAGTCAAAATTTACATAGAAGAAATTGATAAAAATACAAACAGCAAATTTCTCTCTCTAAAATCAGCGCAGTGTCGATATAGCTCTTCCTGTTGATTTTAAAATGTATTTTTCTGGACTCTACCAATTATTTCTAGTTGTTTCCAACATCTCTGTTACTTTTCTTCCTTTCTCACCATTTACTTCTATTAGTTTGGGTTTCTTTCAACAAGTTCAGTGCATTGGTGCATTTGTTGGCTTTTTTTTTTTTTTTTTTTTTTTTTTGGTATTTTTACAAAAGCAGCTACTTAGTTTTTATTCTTAAATGTATTTTCACTTCTTCTGACTAATTCATCCTATACTACTGGTCTTCTCCCTTAACCAGCTACAGCTATTTTCTGCAGGCTTGGCAGTGGGAACAGGAAAGAGCTCTTTCTTTCAGAATTATTTTGCAGTGTGGTCTTAACTTCACAAGTAAATCTAACTAATGATTTCAGATACTCCAAGTTATTGAAGTTGTTTGTTTAATTACATTTTAGGCCTCCTCCAGTTCAGCTCCTGGCAACTGAATTCAACTAAACCCTTCTCACCATAGTCTCCATTGCCTTCTTAACTAAACCATGCAACTGTAGCACTGCAGTCTTCCCATTTGGGGTCTGCCAGTTGTTCTTGACACAACTGCCATCTATTTCTGAAAGTCTGACATTCACTGGCTTCAGGGTCTCCATTCTCTCCTAATCCACCTCAGTGACAGTTTACAAAGCTGTTTGCAGGTCATCTATATTCCCCCCTCCATCACTTCAAGAGGGACAAAGTGTTCTGTCTGCTTTTGGCTCTTTTCTTCAGCCCCTTATCTCTAAATAATCACCCCCCCCCCACCCCCCATGCATTTAACAACTTCATGCTCACAGCTTACAAATCCACATTTCCACTCTAGGCATGAATCATTTTCACTTAGCTAACCACTCAGCATGTCTTTCTGACAGCTCACAGTGGATGTGTAATCATCAGGGTAAGCTTAATATGGTTAATCGTCCTCCCCCAGTCATTTCCCACCTGCCCCTTTTTTTCTCTCACTGGAAACATCACCATCCTGCCTCTCATTTGGGACCATAAAAGCAGCATCATGTTCAACTTGGATTTCTCTCTTGATCCTCGTGCTAGGCTACAAATAAATTTTGCAGATACTTTCTGAATAACAACCTTAAATATAACATTTTTTTCTGTTCATCCAACTATGGTTTTGATTTGTTTCTCATCATGTATTATCTCAATTCAATTGGACCTGATGATCTTAGAGGTCTTTTCCAACACAACTGGTTCTATGATTCTGTGATACCTGCGATAATCTTTTCATTTTCCTAGCTTTGTCAACACCATCCTGTGCCATGCAAATATTTCAGCAAAGATGAATTTCTGTACCTTGATATATTGATTTACTTTGCTTTCCTGGGACATCTCTCCTCTTATTTTTGTTTTTCTATTGTAATAAATACAACTCTACCAGTCTTCTGTTTGTGGGACCTGTCACAGTACAGCAATAATGTACTTACTGCCTTGCTTACTGTTGAAATGCTGAGTAGAAGAGGCCTTTTCAAACAACCTGTGGCACAGCCACCTCTTAAATTTTGAGATGTACATCTCTGCATTTTCTTCTATCCTATTCATGTGTTCCTTCTTGTAAATACTAAAAAAAATATGCTATATTGAGATCAATTCAAGTTCCCTCTTCATCACCAGACTGTGTTCCTCTACTGTGTCTTTGAGTTACTCTTAGATTATAAAAAGAGGAGAGGACAGCCATAGTAGCAATGGGTTGTGTGCTTCCTGAGTAAAAAATTCTAAAATTATAGAAATACATCCAACTGAATAGATAAGTGAATAAATAATAACTATGTTATCCTTGTATTAAGTAGTTCTCTTCACTACTACTGAATACCATAACACTTCGGTAAATTGCACATCTGCCAAGTAAAATTTGCTTGTAAAGTATCCTGGCTGAGGTTTGTGAATGCTTGCATAATTCAGATGATTGTATACTGAATTACACAATTTAATCATACTTAAGTACTGAATAAGATCCATCAATAGCTTCCTTATTCCACCACAGTCAAGCAAAATGAGTATATGGCAAATAATTCAATAAAATTGCAAAGTGTTGCACAAAGACTAGCACAAATAAGTCTTACTCTGATTTCCAGGCACAACGCCATACAACATATATTTTCAGTCTGGACACTATGGGAATCCAATAAGCAATAAACAAACAAATACAATGCGAACACAGAGTTCTGCTCACTATGCTCCCTAACACTTATATCTGAGCAGATTATTTAAAAATACTTTTTTTTTATAAATCAGCATCCAATTCATTGCAGAGATATGTCTACACATGCCACTAGTGGAATATAATATGAATGCCAGGTGAGATGATTATGATGTTGCATGACTGAAAAAAAGGCTTTTGACATATTGCGATTTTTTTAATCAGTGCATATTATTGAGCTGTATGTAAGGTTTTAGAATAGCATCAATAGCAAGAACAGCCAGAGAAAACCTTCTAAAATTGATGGAAAACAAAAAAGTGAATTGGCAGCCAAAGAACATTTATAAATATATAATATAACCTCTTGAAATACAGAGGTACATGTTAAAAAAAAAAAAAAAAAAAAAAAAAAAAAAACACTTAGGCAATGATAGAAATCACTTAAGAAATACAAATTCTACACATTATGTGGACATCTTGAGAAACAAAAGTAATTTGACTTTTAGATTTTTTTTCCTGAAGCTAAATGAATCAGTTAGCTCTCGTTACATCCTATGAGGCATGCTATAATTAATGTAACACTATCCTCTGCTGAGTTACATAGATGATTCATTTAAGGAGATGCCAAGATAAGGAAAATAAATCTGTGCTTTTCACCTTTTATGGAAGTTCTTATGAGACCTAAAACTGATCGACATTTTTATCAACACATGAAATATCTCTTAATATGTTTTCTGCTGTCACCTAACAGTTTTCATAAGATGAGGAAAAAAAAAGCACTGTACTCTTTCTAGTCCTTCCACAGTAAGATCAAAACTCTAATACTTCTATTATCATTCAATTAGAAAATGATAATCTGGTTGAAAGATCCTGTGAAAGAAACAGAAAAACTTCCATTGTTTTGGACAGGTTCAAAGTCGATGTTCAGAAGACTTCTTTGTTTGAGCTGTTGTCATAAAAAAAGCCCTACCTAAATGGATGCAAATATATATAAATTTTCGTTCTAAACACAGTGTAGGATGATGTCTACAGCTGACCTAGTGATCTGTTAGATCAGTGGTATAATACCAATAATCAAAACTGGTCCTGAAAATAAATATTGAAAGAATTGGTTCAACTTCTAAATGTATTTACAAGAAGCTGAGCTACATAACATGCTTCCTACTGCACCATACATGGCCGTATATACACTCATATATAAATATATACCTTACCTACAAGCTTGCGACCCAATGTGGTAGATAAAATTTCTACATCCCAATTAATGTGCCTGAGTTATTTGAGTATTATTTTCTCTTTCTGCAAACATCAGAGGCCTCCTCCTCTGTTACTCTTTCATCTGGCTAAATCCTGATGTGTTCATTCAACTTTTCCTCAGTGGTTTATCAGGCAAAAATTCCCATCACTTTCCACACCTTGCTTTCACAAACTTCCCCAACTCGTTCTTTCCAGGGAGTGGGACCAAGATGGGCCAAGCTTGTTTCATCATCAGACTCCCAAGATCCAGTTATGTTTACTGAAGACTGTCTACACAGATGCCTTCATTTCTTTGAAGCAATTTCTAGGTCCTTTACACCCCTCTCTCCTCTTGTCCAGCTGTCTGGGACTCCCCCACTTGTGGCTGAACGTGGATTTTCCCCTAAAGGGGGAAGTTCCCCAGAGCAGAAGGGACCCACAGAGAAATGAATGTCTCCAGTTGTACTGAGCATTGTACAGATTCCCCAAGGGACTAATGGAGGGACAGTGAATTTCTTCCTTTGAACTAACTCCTCTCTGAATCTTGTACTCATACAACAGAAAAAAAAAAGGGGGGGGGGGGGGGGAGAGGTGTGAAAATTTTTAAAAAAATAAAAAAATTATTACAGTCTATTAGAGGATGCCTAGGCAGAAGTGGAAGCAGAGAGAAAGAATATCATGCATGCACATTTCTTGCAATACTGGATGATCTTATTAAGACTGCGGAGAACCTGAGGACCATGATCTGCTATATCACACTTGAGAAACGGACAGAGCAGCAGAAACTCTCAGGAAAGCTCTAAGAGAGAGAGTTGTCCCAAGCAATGATTTTCAGATCTAGCCCAGGATGTCTCTGGAGGATGTAACCCAGAACAGAAGGGCAGGATAAGCAAATCCAACCGGACTTGGAAAGAGTCTGGCTCTGTCTGCAGATACAGCTTTGCTGGTAATCATTCTCCTTCTGAGAAAGCTGTCCTACTGGTTTGTCTGATTATAATGCATGAATCCACTTCTTCTTTCAGAAGAGGTAATAGGAGTTTGACCTCAATGGCATCATGAACATTGAAATGCACATGGTGCCAGACATCATTCTAATAAACTTTAGCATAACTCCACTGAAAAAGCAGGGATGGCAGCGAGATAATCTCTTCCTTAGGTACTATTTTCCCTCCAACATCTATCACTTTGCAAACTTCCCCTTTTGTTCCATTCTATACTATGTTCTGCCTTCACAATTCACAAACTTTCTATTCTCCATATTCTTCTTCTTTCATTTTGGTTTAATGATTCACCCTGTGTCTTCTTTGGGGTCGAGAACAGCTTCACATGATTCGATGAATGTGAAACGTGGGGGCATTTACAGGAACTTGGAAGCAATTCTCTAAACATTCCTCTCAAGAAAGGAGCTTCATAAGTCAGATTTTTTTTTTTTATTATATTTTTTTTTTTCAGATAAAGTAGTTTCACAGAGTGTCTTCAGTGGTTTCCCTTTGTATGAAGAAAGAAACTAAAAATTATTATTGTATCACAATGGTGTGATCTGAGCAGTTTCAGACTAATCTTTAATTAGCTCAACTCTTTTTGTGTCTGATAGTGACATCTTTTGTTTTTGCTGAAGTAATGCAACTAATGTTCTTTTTGGATTATTTCTTTGAAGGGGGAATTTCGTAACTGCAGTTCAGTGGACACACTTTATGTAGTATGAATCCTTTTATCCACAAGTCCAATTCTGCCTCTTGTCTTGTGCTGGGGATGAAATCAAGATTCAGACAAACACTGAAATTCGTCTATCTGGACTTGTAACTGAATCAGATCCAGGAGCTTCTCACTTGACATCCCACTTCCTTCCATATCTCCGCACCGCATCTTGAGATGCAGAGATATTCTACTAAATCCTTATGCCACAGACACTAATTAATGCTAAATTATTACTTTCTCCCCCTATTTTAGGAAGACTTGAGTGAGAAAGAGCCATAGGGAAAAAATCTGTATTAATAGTTTCCTGTGGGTGTCTATCAATATATCTTGTCATAATCTAAATCTAGGACCAACTTTTATGTGAAGAATATGAGAATGAAAGAAATTAAAAATGAAGTAAGACTGGGAATCTCAACTCTAATATTCTCTTTTCTTGCATGCACAGATATTTGAACAGTATCTTCACTACCAAAGAGAAAAATGAGCTTTAATCAATCATGTAATCAAAAATCCTAGAGGGAAAAAATGCTGTTCAAGTAGTTTTATTTTTATGTTTTCCAAAACAGCATATTACTCAAAATAACTAAAAAGCATTAAAAACAAACACCAACAATAAAGCAGGCAAATGAGTTTCATTTAGAGATTGGAAATGATTTTATTCATACAAGTGTTGTCTGGATAAACTTGGGTCCAGATTTAAGCTTTCACAGAATATAATGCTCTCCCTCAGGGAGAACAGGGAACATGACCCTAATTCACATGAGGCAGTGCATCACTTCTCAGGCTCAATGCACAGGTACTCAGGCCAAGCTTTTTCAAGCATAATCTGTGTGCACTCCCTGTCCTAGAGTCTTGCTTTACTGTGGATTTGAGTGCATCCAAAATCTCAGTGAAAAACACTCCGAATCCAGGCTGACATTCTGTGAGATGGCCGTACTTTGTTTTACCTCAGTAAATGACCTTAGTCCAGCACTTCTGAGAGTCAGCCATCAGAACTTACCTTCTGCTTATCCTGACACACAGCCTGAGGCTATTGCCACCACCCTGATCTTAGCACACAATTTATTTGAACTTGTCTGGCAGGAGGTCCAGGTACTGAAGACTGTAGCAAGAGTAAATGCTGCAAATAATTCTCTGTTGGAGCCTATAAATTTAATTAAACACCTGTCTATGCTTGCATTATAACTGCAAATAATTTCTGCCCGGTGTGGCACAGTTACGGGTGAAACTAGCAGCTGCTCCTAGTCTAATAATGCTACAGTGAAAACCCTTGAGAGATTTGCCTCTTCCTCTCCACCTTTCCCCCTTGGCTTCCCCTCTTCAACTCACCCTGGAGGTCATTCGTTCCTGTTCTAAGGGCAGATTTCCAGAGAGCTTGACGCCACTGTGCACAATTTTCTCCAGGAGGTATCTGCCCGTGGTTAGGAACTAACAGGATTTTTCAGACTTCAGACAGGTGACTCCTTCTTTGATCAGCCTGTGTTCATCAGGGAAAAAAAATAACTGTGGCATTCGGAAAGGAACAGCCACCTCCTCCATATCCTGGACACGGGGCCTGTCAACAAGGCTGTGCAAAGCTTTTGTACCCACATTCAAAGCATGGAGAGCCTCTGCCACTCTGTGCTAGATAAAGAAAAGGGACCCCCTCACAAGTATAGCTGCAACTCTACACTGCTCTAAAAACTTTTCTCAGTGGGAGTAGTGAGATGAACCAGAAGCTGGCTTTGCTCCTGAAGGTGCCAGATGGGACTTGGAAAGCTTCCCATAAAATGTGAGCCACAGAGAACAACTTTCCAGGAAAAGTCCCAGAAACTACCACTAGGAAAAAAAAGCCTGTGGAGAAGACGAGTCATAATCTTTCCCAAGCAAAACTGGCCTCACTTCACATATCACTGAAACACTCACTCCCCTGAAATGCTGAAGGGAATGACAAGGTACCAGACACAGACAAAGGTAACCAAGAAATTTACCAGCTTCCAAAACCAGTATAATGTCTGTATGATGTGCCTTTTGTTCTGTACAAAGCAAAGAAAGACTTCTAAAGATACACACAAACCATTTGCTATTGATATAAAACATCAGTCTAGCTACCTGGGGATCCTTGCTGTAGCAGGGCTGCAGTGATTTTCAACTCATTTCAAACAGGGAAGCACACCCAGTAATGACAGCAATTTAGAGGAAGACCAGAGTTTCTACACGCTAACCAGAGCACACAGATTCCTCATAATGCACAGGGGCAAAAGAAAACTTTCCATAGCAGGGCCATTTCAATTTCCCTTGCCGCCAAGTGTCATACTTCCCTTGTGATCCCTGAGAAACTACTTGCAATACCCTGTTTTGCTGCTTTCCCATTACCTTGCAGCAGAAACTTGGAAGAAAGCACAGAATGGTATGAAGACAACCCCAAATTTATGGTGCTCTCACAGTATCCAAGCTATTCAGGCTCTCTTCTGCCATAAGACTCCCTCTGAACAGCACTGGGCAACTTCCTTAAACTCTGTGTTCAGTCTAATGCAAGAACAACTGATTTTTCCCAGGAGTACTGGATGGCAATCATATCAACCAGGCAAGTGCTATGCTACCGGAGTTTTTCAGATACAACAGAGAAAATTTTGTTCACCACCACTTATGTGCTCTATAAGAAGAGGGGCTGGGTGGAGGGGCAGAGGAATTCCCCTGGGTTGGAGACCAAGTGGTAACATTTCGGAGTTTTCTTTAATTATTAACCTAATCTTGACCTGTCAGTTCCAGAAAGAGCATACGACGCCTTTGATCATCCTTGTTACCTTTTGCCTCTCACTTGCAGAGGATGTGGGTGATGTGGGCTACCAGAAAATGTAGGCAGAATATCTTTCTCTTGCTTGAGAGCACATTTCACAGTGAAACTAACCGTTCATTAATAACTCCGTACAATAGTCTTGGGCCCTATTAGCATCTGTCTGTGAGATACCAGGGAAGCCAAAATGCAAGCACAATGTTGGGTTCCACAGGCTCATCTCTGAGTCAACCTTCCTTTGGGGACAACAGCCGAAGCCACTGTGCTACTGGCCTGTGGAGGAGAGAAAACACATCAGAGCCCTCCTGCCAGTTTTGGCAGACACAGGCTCTAAAACTCGGCGCCATGGTTGAATTCAAACCATCCGTTACAGATTCCCACTTGTACAGATTCTAACTGGCCAAGTTCTAATTGAAATAAACTTGAAATAGATTTAACTAAAATCGAATTTAAAGTATTGTTTCATTCATAACTTTCCTCTCTGGCTATTTGAATACCATTGTTGAGTGCAGTAAATATAATTTTTCATTTTTTTCTGTATATTTTGGCAAACCTCTGGAACCCTGGCAGTGAATCAAACTACAGTAGTGTAAGAAAATTACTTTCAAATTTGCCAGGCAGCTCCTGAATTTACATAACAATGTGACCTTCCTGCGTATTTGCAATATGTTGATAACCAGTGGAAATAGGGTTATTGAATCTCCCAAGTAGTTTCCATGAAAGTAAATTTTCTAATAATGGGAGAGAAGAAAAGGAATTTTCTAGAAAGGGAACTGTATAAGCCTTACAAGTTAAAACATAAGACTTACTGTTCTAGAGGGAGGGAAAACCCTCTCTGTAAAAAGTACATGGGATTCCACTAAGCAGCAAATAAAGCAATAAAGATTCATTGATTTCTCTTCAGTTTCTGTTTGTTTTATATCCATGTATCAAGTTTTTGGACCTCTCAGAGAGGAAGTACTTACCATGGAAATTGAGGGGAAAATGGCTACCTCATTTTTGTTGACTTAGTTATGTGTAAATATTTAATAACAAATTCTACTTTGGAAAAAAAAAAAAAGAGGAATCTGTGCTTTAGTGCAGGCCTTATATTCTGTGCTCTACTTCTATTGCTTATGTGAATACGTGCTTTTCATATAAGCATGTGTATAACTACATATATTTAATGACAAAAAGAAAAAGAAGCTCACAGAAAAATTAAGGCAAATGTATATGACTAAATATGTACTGTTTTTACTCTTACATACTAACTCATTGGAGCCTTGGATCTGAGTAAGCTATGTCTGGCACACCACTTAAGCAAGAAGGCAATCAAGGGTGACATCTAGAACATACCCAGACCCTTAAGCACAGGGGAGGAATGGGAGGGATATGACAGCATGCAATGATTTTCCTGGAGCCAATATGCCAGAGTGGTAAGTTTTTCTCATGCCTCTAAACAAAATTCTTCAAGGGTCCAGGCTTGCTTCACCATCAACTGGGGGCTTCCCTTGTTGGGGAAATCCCTACTTCTCTGTTGTAGTGACTTTCCAGCCATGAAGGAGACTGGAGGATACCCTATGAATCAGACCCTTGACATTAAGTTGAGTGAATTACATCAAATTCATTGAAAATAATTTTATGACATTAAGCCTGATTAAAAAAAAAGCACAAATAGCAGCCCATCCGTACACCCACTATTCAATTCCGGATGCACCTTTCAAGTCAAGACTCAGTTTTCTCAAGGTGAACACAGAAAGAATTGGCAGAAATCCAACTGGTATGAATTGTGAAGTATCGGTGATACTTCAGAACTTCATGCAAAACATCCTTAGCAGATTCTGTCCTAGTGACAGCCCCAAGTAACTTTAAAAGAAGAAAGACTGAGAAGAAAGGAAAGCATATTGGTTTAATTTTTGAAAAGTATGATTGGCAAAGTCACTAAAAGATAGGGCTCGTACTTTTAAAAAAAAGGATATGATGTGTTGTTTTTTGGTGGTGGTAGTGGTGTTTTTTCATTTTTGTTGTTTTATAATTTTTTTTTTATTTTGTCTCAATATAAAATACTGAAATTTTATTTTAGGTTTCATCCCATGCTTTCTTTCCCCATACACTTCTGGAAATCCTCCAAACTACAGGTCAGTTTCTTAACAGATAAGCCTTTTAACTTATCGCCCCTTTTCTCAGTACACAGTTTTTCTAAACCAGAGCTGGTCATGCTTAAAGAAGGCCAAACTTTACACTCATGAGCAAACTTCAGACACGTTCATTTACCTGGAAACACCTTGCCCATCATGCAAAGCTCTTCTAAAACAAGAAGGTAAGTTTGGTGCAGACAACATGATGTAAATATTTGTTTTTCTGAGGCAAAATTATGGCTTCTGGTATGCTTTTAGAAATCAACCACAAAATTGCACTACGTCTCTGGTCAATTGGGAGTAACCTTGGGCAACACGGAAAAAGTATAACCAGAACTGTCCATCTTCATTCAGTTTCTGAACAATTAAAGGAGAAATCAGTATGCATGATGTCCAGAAGACATAGGAAGGATACCCAGATGGCTGCATTTCATCTTTGTCAAAGCCCAAGAAAGCGAGGCTGGCTGCCAATGAAGGGATGGGTGTACTCAGAGAGGCAGCAATCATGAGGGCAACAAGCAGCAGTTGCTCCCACCCTTCTTATGTTGCCTCAAGAGCATCTGAAGTCCCTCCTAAGCTCCACAATATTCTACCATTTTCTGCCCCCATCCATCCTTGGGCACGCACTGGCACTGGGCTGGTCCTGGCTAATGTACTGCGTTGGTAAGTCACCAGTGTGAAGGTGATGGCACTGCTCACAGGGCAGATGTTCTGAGCCACCAAAGGAAGAGTTCATGGACTTCCGTGGAAATGAAACAACGTCCAATCGCAGAATACAGATACAAAGAAATTAAGGTTCAAGCAGCTCCTGGAGAAAGGGAGGCCCACAGGCTAGGTGGTACTTTCATTACTCATAATGTAGTTTCATTATATATGCGGTCCGTTTGCTTTCTCTCATAACTTCCTTTTCAAAAGCTTGTGCAATACACATGCTAAGATATCACGTTACCATTTTACTGGGAGTAGCCTTTGCATACCTGCCAGACTCTTCAGGATCTGTCCCTTTTTAGCTCCTCCATGCAGACTCCACTGTTTTTGTTGCACTTTCTAAGCAAGCTCAAGGTATCTTTTCTCTTCCAAGTCCTTCAGCATAACCCCCAGCCAGGCAAATCTAAAGAAAGCCAAACAAACCCTAAAGTATGCCACAAGAGTCAGGTACTACTACAGCAGCCCAACAGAGGAAGGAAGGAAGCACAGGACTTTTAAACAACTTCTCCTTTTTCATGAGATCTTCCTGTGAGGGCTTTTGCAGGCCAGCATTGTGAAGCGTGCAGCTACCTCAGGCTGCAGTCTGATGCAATTTGCAGTGTACAATTTCCAAACTCATGGCATTCAGTATTAATTTTGGTAGTTTGGAAATCCTGCTGCAGTAGGCTTGTAATTTTTACAGCATTTATATGGAAAAGATACTATAGAAAAGAGGTGAACTCTACTCTCCTGCAGCAGTTCCTACATAAAAGCGGTGACTGACAGGCTGCAAAATGTCTTGGTTTTGTTTGTTTTGTAATGCAGACTACTACCATGAGGCTTCATGTTATTTGGAATATTAAATAGAATATTAAAGTAGAACATCACATGGATCAGATCCTACAGAGTCAGACTTTGGCAAGGTAGGTCACTACATTAATATTAGATTTACTGACATTGGAAGATTAAATCCCCAAAAGATCAGCTCATCCCTCCATCTTTCAAACTAGTGAGATGAGGTACAGATGTGAGATTTTTTCTGAACAACGTTGCATTTCCAAGGAGGAGTTTTAGAATACAAAAACTGAAATATAAATTCACAAAAAACTGGGCTAACACGTTTTGGCTTCTCTTTAAGAGAGGAAGTATCTACAATTGCAGCTGTGCTTAGTCTGTCTGCAGTAATTTGGTACTCTGCTGCACAGCTATTTTAATTAATGCTCATCTAGAATCTCTTAAACTGTATGCTGCCTTCCAACACAGAATAAACTGCCAGAAAAAATGAAGACAATGTGACATTCAATTCTATTATGAGTTGGCTTCAGAAACGCAGGCTGTTAAATTGAAAAAGCTGAAGCTTCATTAGGTCACTCAGCTGAGTGCTTAAACCTCGTACCACACTGATGTTAACAGTAGGTAAAGATTTGTGCCCAAGTCAGGGTTAGTCCTTCTGTTGACAAAACAATTTCATTTATTACCAATAGTATATATTTACATCTAAGGCTCACAGTCTTGGTTTCATTCAGGTTGCTTGGTTTTGATTCTGGGTCTTACTGAAGACTTTGTCTTGTTTTTCATGCCTACAGCTGTTTTTCTGTGCGTCCTGTACTACCTCTGAAGGCGCAGAAGTTTGCTCTATTTGGAATATGAAGCACACAGGGGAATAAAGGCTCACTTTCTTCTTTCACGGTTGCATTACATCACTTAAATACAATCATTTCTCTCCATACACCCACACTCTTTGTTTAAGAACCAAAATTATTAATAAAATTTGGCACGTGATAGCGTACAATCTTGGGATCTGGGGACAAACGAAATTAGTTTTGAAAGCCCACTCACAAATTTTGCGGCTCTACCTTTGGCTCGGTGTATGTCTTTCAGACTCTAGGGGAAGCCAGAGGAAACCTTTCAGAGTAACCTATCCCACACATGGCAGCACCGCCACTACTGTCGTGATCTGTACTAGATGCGTCTGGCTCTGAGCCACCTTCCCCTTTACGTAACGTGCCTATCCTGGCACGGAGGGGTTAGGTGCATTGTGCAATACAGTTTCGAGCTGAACCCTTCTTCTGCACATCTGGGAGCTCCACTGTGAGCAAGGAAAAAGTGATTGCACGTTGGACGTCTGGTTAGACCACTGTCATTTCCTTCCCATCACACAGATTCCCCACCTCAAGGAGAGCTCTCGGTTGGGTTCAGAGGAAGGTAAACAGAGGGTGACGATGACTGACGATGACACAGACAAAAGAAATTGTCAGCAAGGTGCTTCCACAGACAGATCTTGGGAGACACGGACAGACAAGCATTTCCACTTCTGTTTCAAACAATATAAATGGTATTTCCATAATCTTTTATGTGAATCCTAGGATGTAAATGTAATTGGGCACCGTACAACTGTATAGTGGAAGTGAGAAAGGAAATAATTAATGCTATGGGATACACCAAGAACTATTAAGATGTAGTTGCTCTCCAGAGACCTTTCAACACAGTGAAAGAATGATTTTAGGTTTTATATTGCTCCAGGATGACAAGTCAAGTGAAGAGGCTGGATATGGAAATGAAAATGAAATTGCATTTTTTTCTGTCAGAACAATACTTTCCAAAAGCAATGTCATGAAGGGAGGACACTGGCATTAGCAAGTCATGTACCAACCCACACCAGAAACCATAAGAACAGCTTTACAAGCATTACTTGCTGCGTGCATGCACACAAAGAAATGAGTCACTGCATCACAAGGGATGAACCATAAAAAATAGAGAACATTACATTTTTATACTCACACAGCCTTCAAAAGTTATACCCCGGCACACATAAGGCTCAGTACAAACCTGGCCTGTTTCCATCAGGCCTGAAAATAACACTTCGCTTCGGAACATATTGCCAGTGAGAAGGGTTTGGCTAAACGTCCGTGCAGTGCAGCCACTGACACCTATGAGGTTAGGCAAACAGCTCACTATTTGTCTTGTAATTTTTATTAAAACAGTGCCTAGAGGAATCCAAAGGTGATCCATACCCTGTTGTGTTTGGTACCAAACGTTATGCAGGTCTGCCTGCACTGCAGCAGATAAAGTGAGAAGTCCTGCCATGAGACACAGATGTCTGAAGGAGAGCAGTGTCAATGCAGTTTGGGCAAGGGTTTTGTAGGCAAACAAAAAAAAAAAAAAGAAGAAGAAATTGGTTTCTGTTAGCCCCAGGCTAAATGTTCCTGCTCAACTCCTGGCATACCACTAATTAAGCAGATGACTACTTATCCACAGAGGTTTCTACTACCTTATTATTTTTAACTCAATTCTATGACGTGTTTACATCGGCCAGGAATGTGCAGTGCGTGTTCCCGTTCCCATTTCTCTCATCTTTCCACTGATGTTTATTTTTTATACACTTTCTTAGAGTGAAAAAAAAAATAACTTTGGCCAAAAGGCCACCATGCTGCGTGGCAGTAACACCTCCTAAGACTGAATCAAAATCACCATCGTAATTTACAGCTCTCCTGTGAAGAAACACAAAATTTCCCACTCAGGGCAAAAAAAATTCCCTCTCAGGTTCTCCTTGAGCAGGGAGCATCCAAACTTCATCGCCCACGGGCCTGTCTCAGGCAGGGGGCACGATGCTGCCAGCCTTGATGCCTTGCATGCACTGTGATTCCCCAGAGCACCAGCAGCAGCAGGGGAGGCCCTGCAGAGGTGTTGTCTGTCCTGCAAACCCCCCCATCTCTTTCAACATAGGTACGCAAAAAATGAGATACATTAACTCGAAATAAGTATGAACACTCAAAAAAAAAAAAAAAAAAAAAAAAAAAATCTAGACAACTTTCCCCTGGCCAAAAACATTGTCAGTGGCAGAGCTGAAGCGTTCTTACTTCTCAGTCCTCCACCTGTCTCCCTGACCTTCTGCCTCTAAACCAAAATCATTTTTCATAATTGTATCCACAAATATTAATACACACATTTCAGGGTAAAATTCTACTCCCATAGCAGTAGATGGAGAGGTAAAAATAGAAAAAAAAATGAAGCCTATCTTGCTATGCTATTTTTCACACAGTAAAACTGCAGAGCAATTTCATTATGGGACTACTCCAAGAGTTTTGATTACCATATCCAAACAGAAAAAAAAAGAAGACTCTGCTGTGTCTCTATCAAAAAATTAATATATATATATATTTTAAAAAGGAGTGTTTGCGTTTGCAGTGAGAAAAGGAAAGTGGGGAGAAAGGGGAGGGGAGAAGAAGAGGAGAGCAGAGGTGAGGAGAGAACTCAGCCCTCTTTCAATTTTCCACTTGGGGGTTTATTATCAGCTTTGACTGTTGTACAGCAGCCTCTGCCCTGCACTTTGGGTTGAGCCCCTGAACCACAGCAATTAATCCCAGAACGTATTTTTTTGGGCCTGTGAGGTAGTGTGACGCAGGATGCTAACTGATGATAGGCCACAGAAAAAGGTCAAAAAACCCAACGGGGCGAGCAGCACACATGGTGAGTACTGTGAGAGCTCTGCTGAGTAGCTGCACGGCTAAGTGAGTTTGGGGGATTTCTCAGGTCTGCTCGTTGCTCTCAGGGTTTGCAGTGCTGCAGGTAGCAAAGACAGTCGGGGGGGGAGGAGGGAGGGAGGCTGTGCAGATGTACAGTGAGGAAGTAATTCTAAAATGTGACGGTGCTGTAGCAGCGGTGGTGGATCTGCACGACTGGTTATACTGCTTCAGGGAAGTAAATTTGTGCTTGAGCCTTTTGTGTGGGAGGTCCGGGCGCAAATGGGGATACCCCAAATCAATGTTTAAAAAAAAAATAGATCAAAGCATGCATATGGCTGTATGATTAACACACTTTGTACAGGGGATATGTATCTCTCTGAACCACACACCAAGTCTCTGCCAGCTATGTCATGCAGACCAAGTGTAGGAGCAACCTAAAGTAACGGGGCACATCAGGGCAATTTTAGCCCACACTACAGCAGCAATCACTTAAACAATGTGCTGCTCAAAGCAGAACTCTCAGAGAGTACACTAAGCACACACAAATCATTCAATTAACAACATATACAGATATGCAATCTTTATGTCACCCCAATATATGGCACTCTGCCATTTGCCAAAACCAGCTGTAATTCTTGGTTTCTAAACCTGTCAAGTTCTACCTTACAAGGCAGCTTATGAAACCAGGTTCTGCCCTGGTACTGCAGTAATACCTCCTTTTGTGGCAAGGTCCTTCTCCTTCCCATGCATGTGGAGGAGACATCTACGGGCACAGTGGTTAAATTTACTAAAACTACCCTTTCACACCTCTGAGGGGGGGAGTGCCTATCAGAAATGGTAAAGCTCCAGACTGGCAAACATTACGTATTTAGTAGTACAAAAGCTTTTTTTTTATCTGAGTGCATGAAAATGGCAAGCATTACAGCCCAGGTCACCAAAGAGCAGCTGGCCCTGGGGATGCCCGGTGGCATCCCCAGAGACCTCCCAGAAAGCAGCCAGCACAGACATCCAGGAGAAGATGCCTCCCAAGGAGCTGAGGAGGCAGAAGGCCACAGAAAGACAAATGTCCTGCATTTAGGCAACAGTAAACACAACAGCAAGCAATACCAGGAATATATCTTCAATCATCTGCTCCCCCGAACATTTTGGCACATCTCTAGTAAATAACTAGCCACAGCCCCCAAGCCTCCATACCCAGAAGCGAGCATACATCTTTTCCAGAACATGCAGGTACTGTTTTTTAATCCCTCCCCCCGCCCATTCTGCGTGATGTCCCAGTGACTGGAATTCAAATCCTGCCTCACGGGATTTTATCACAAGGTTCACACCCCAGTGGCCCCTGGCCAGCAAGCCCCACGGTATTACAGAGGAGCAGGAAATGAGAACGGGGGGAAGGTAAGGCACCTCCCCATGCTGAAGCAGCTTCAGCGTGCACAACAGAGCTGAGAAATGGTTAGCTCACAAACAGCAAGACTGTAGCCTGGTGGTTCACCCTGTTATTGCAGAACGGAGAAATGTGGGTCCCAGCTCTTGCTCCAGGCACTGTCTTCTGCATTTACATTATAAAATAATTACCTAAAACTTTCCTGGGCAAATTATTTGTCAGAAAGGCTGGTCTGGATTGATTTTAAACCTAATGGATTAGCCAGAAGAACAGTTTACAGGGCTGAGATGTTGAGCATAGGCAGACTGGAGGTGGCTATGCATTCTGCTGAATCACCTCCTTAGTCTCTAACCATCAGTTTGCCTATGCAAAAAAAATAAAAAAACTATAAAATATAAATTATTATTCTTAGATTTAACAAATACTATGGCAGCAATATCTGCTCTGCGAGTAAACTGCTAGATGTACAGGTGAAACTCAAGTTATCTAGATTATTTGTCTGACCTATAAAATCGCCTGAGAAAGGATGGTTGAGGTAACAAAATAGCTGCTCAGCAGAATCACACAGAAATGAAACAATGAAACCAAGTCCTGAAATACACTTGAAGACAGCACGCATAGGATGAGCACGCACATATATACCGTATCTTTCAAACACAATAAAAACTTTGACTAAGTCCTTTTTTGTGTTGCTGCTTCACCGAGAAAGAAAAAGAAATGCAGGGGTACTTGGATCTACCGTTCAGTGTATTTCAAGGAACTTACGGCGTTTAGCAGCGCCATTCTCAGCTCTCCAGCACCCTCCTGCGGGCTCTGACTGTGCAAGCGATGTCCTCCCTTTTCTTCACACCTGGCTGAATTATTTAATGTTGGGACGCTAAAGACTAAGAAATGTTTCTTTGCTCCTTTTGAAGCCTTAGAGATTCTTTCTGTGGCAGAAATTCAGAAGAGCCTTCCCCCAGAATTATGCACTGATACAATTATTATTTTGAACATTAGCTTAGTTGTATTTGTTTTGAAGCTAATCATCACTGACTTGCTCACCATTTCCAATGCCAGGCTGTTAATTTTGAGCTGGGTTAGGAAACTGTGCACTAAAATGTTTTTTAGAATCATAGAATATTCTGAATTGGAAGAGACCCGCAAGGATCATTGAATCCAACTCCTGGCTCCACACAGGACCACTAAAAAATCAGACCAAGCGTCTGAGAGCATGGTCCAAACACTTGAACTCCGTCAGGCTCGGTGCTGTGACCGCTGCCCTTTGGAGCCTGTCCCAGTGCCCGACCACCCTCTGGGTGCAGAACTTTTCCCTAACCCCCAGCCTGACCCTCCCCTGTCCCAGCTCCATGCCGTTCCCTCGGGTCCTGTCGCTGTCCCCAGAGAGCAGAGCTCAGTGCCTGCCCCTCCGCTCCCCTCGTGAGGGGGCTGCAGGCCGCCATGAGGCCTCCCCTCAGCCTGCTCCGCTCTGAGCTGAGCAAACCAAGGGACCTCAGCCTATCCTCATACATCTTGCCCTCTAGACCCTTCACCACCTTCATAGCCTTCCTTTGGACACTAATAGTTCTCTGTCCTCATATATCCTGGTGCCCAAAATCATTCTTGAGGTGAGGCCACACCAGAGTGGAGCAGGACAATCTCTTCCCTCAACCAGCTAGTAATGTCATGCTTGATGCACCCCAGGGCACAGCTGGCCCTTTTGGCTGCCAGGGCACGCTGCTGGCTCATATTCAACTTACTGTTGACCAGAATCTCCAGATCCCTTTCTGTGGGGTTGCTCTTCAGCCTCTTGTCCCCCAGCCTGCTCGTATAGCAGACCTGCCCCTTCCCAAGAGCAGAATCCAGCACTTGCTCTTCTTACACTTCATGCTGTTGGCAACTCCCCAGCCCTCTAATTTGTCAAGACCTCTCTGCAAGGCCTCTCCACTCTCAAGGGAGTCAACAGTTCCTACTGGCTTAGTATCATTTGCAAACTTACTATGCATTCAAGTCCTGCATCCAGGTCATTTATATAAACGATGAAGAGAACTGGCCCTAAAATGGAGCCCCACAGAACTCCACTAGTGACTGGCCACCACCCTAATGTAACTCCATTTACTATAGCCCTTTGGGGCCAACCTGCCAGCCAAATGTTCAGCCATTGCTTACTTTGATGGCAGTTAACATCATTGGATGGTATGTTCATGTACAGGAGACAATCCTATATTACAGCCTGACCCCAAGTCAACGGATAACTGGGAAGCAATACCAAATTACTGTCATGAGCACAACCTAACAAACCTTGCCAGGCCAGGCTCATGGCACGCTGGGCAAGTGGGTGCTCCCTCTTATTTTGCTGACTTTATTCCCAGGTGCTTTGCAGCTCCATGGAAGGACTAGTTAGCAGATGTCTCAGCCAAATACTCTGGCATGTAAGAAGAACCTGCAAAAATCCCTTTGGAAAGAATATACAAAATAAATTGCTTCTGAAATACACTATGTCGCACATCGCTGGACTCACCTAAGGCAGCACCTTATGTAGCTGCTGATGCCTAACTGGAGTTTATCAGCTTTGTGGAATTAAGTTCATCTAACAAACCTACCCTAACAAACTTCAACCACCAGCTATGCTCATTTTCCTCTTCACTTTCCAAATCTAGAAAAGCATCAACTTCAATATGAGAACAGTGTCATCTTGATGTGGAATGACTGCAAAAACAGGTCTCCCGAGTTTTTATTTCATTGAAGAGCAGAATTGTTGGTGTGAAAAAATTAGTCTCATTCCCCCCTTTCTCCCCAGATTTTCAATTTGAGTCTGTTTTCAAATGAGTATCTCAGGCCAGACTTCTGAATCAAAAAGTGTAGAAGAGATTACTAATTACAAGTAATTTATGTATCCTAGAATTTGTACTTGTATGAATTATTCACCCAATTTCTTGGCAAAGATTTTCCAGGAGAAGATGCAATTAAGTTGTAAATTGATAAAGGCATTAAATATATATTTAAAAGACATCTAGTATATTTTAGTAATATTAAATATTTAACATCAGAAGGTTTAAAAACATCCTAAACAACTGATCAGAATTGTTTCCTAGGATACTATTCCTGTTGATGGTTTGTTTTTCATTTAGATATACTGTAGAATTTTTAGCCCAAGAGGTTACAATTTTCAATTTCTGTTACTCACTCCCAGACAGAGAGACTGTGAAGAAAAACAGGTCACAGTACAAGGCTGTTAGTCACGCAGTCCTCCTGCTTCCTTCCTTCCTGTTGCACAAGCCTGTCAACTCTTGTGTTTAAGGAGAGAGATCAATAGGAGGCCGACTGTCTCCTTTTTACTACCTGACAAAACAAGCCTAGGAATAGCTACAGTGCTGTCGTGATGCGTATGGTGGTACAGACTGATGCAGGATAAACATTAGGATATTACTACTCCATTTCTCTTCTTTTCCGTTTTCAGTGTAGAACTGTAATATTTGCAGGTTCAGAACTACTGTCTCAGGGGCTTTGTCCTCTGGAATATTCACAGAAAACTAATATTGAAGAGAATTTCTCTTACATTCTGATTTGTTAGTATCATTTTTCCTTACTGCTTATTCTCACTGGTGACAAATGTTCTTAAAACATTTCTTCTATAAGAGAACTTGTGTTGAAGATTAAAAACTTGCTCTTGGTGAAGGCTTCACTTTGCTTACTGGCCTCTGCTAAAAACGTAAACCCTTGCACTAGGCACTAGAGGGCACAACAGATACCCTTCAGATACATGATGTTTTTAAATCTTAATATACTATTCCAGAGACAGAACAATGTGTATAATACACTTGATATTAATCCTAGGAAAAGGTATAAAGAAAGCTAAAGTCGTACCTGCAGGGTTGTCATAGAATATGATATTATGATTATATTCTAATTCATTTAATTTCTAAAATAGAAGACTGTACCTTTACACCCTAACCAATGTTTTATAATTTGTATGTAGAAAATGCACCACACAAAACTACGATACTCACATTCCCACATGAACTTAAACAACAGGCATTAAGGATCACCAAAGAGTATCATATACTAAGGTAGGGAAGAGAAAAACCCACAAATGCTAATCTAGTTCAGTAGCTGAAGTAACTGATCCATGTAAGTGCTGTTTGTGTTTGTAAAAGCACCAGCATCGATTATGTTCTTGACTGCATTAATGACTCAGTTCACTGTTGGCTTGAAGCAACAAACCTGATTATTTCAGAGTAGTTTAGTTCTTGAACTTGAAAGAGTTTAATTATAATAGCCAATAACACATTCCTAAAATGTAGATTTTAAAATTAGGCCATAAATGGACTGGGATGCAATAAAACATGATGGTTATTTCTTCTTCTTTTGCATGTATCTCAAATGCATTTTCTTACCTTTATCCTATAATCAACTCAAAAATTTTCATTTCTTGTAAGATATTAGAAGAGAATAAAAGTACTAATAAAGTACTAAATTGTTTTCAGATATGCAGGGCCTTTTTTTGACCCATTCTACTTTGCCTTTTTTTTTTTTTTTAAGCCACTGATTGACAATCAACTTTTTAATTTTTTTTATTTTTTTTTTTTTTCAGGATGCTATAGTAGGAAATATTATTTAGATACATTTGGGAAATTAAGGTCTTTGTTCTTAAAGCAGTTTGACTCATGAAGTAGCACTGCAGACTTCCCTGTGTCACTATGCTAGCACGTCAGCGTTTTGACCCAGAAAACTCATTTCATTTAAAAGTGTGATCTCTCGGTGCCTGCCCACGCCTGCTTGTAGTTCTGCCTAGTTCCTTCTCTCTGCAGCCACTTTGTTATCCGCAGGTATTGCAGTCTTCCTTCTGCTTCTATAGTACGTTGTTCTCTACATAAATTTTGCTGGCACCACCACAGCAATAGGCACTAGACTCAGTCTAACCACTTCCCAGCAGAGGACTCTCTGTGTTACAGCTCCTGACTCATACTACTCAACCTGTTATTTTATAACACTGCTCTTACAGCACCAAGTGCCAGACAGTGATTGGCCTCAGTGCAGTACTGAAATATGACAATCTCTCATCTCTTTACCCCTCAATGTTAGCTAGGTTTTATGCACTTGGAGAACCTGTTTTTTTTTTGGTTTTGTTTTTGTTTTTTACATATCCCTGACTACAGCAATCACTTAAAAGGCTGTAGGAGTCCACGTGTTCTGAAACTGACAGGGGAGGACTGTATTTATCTCCCTGTAGCCACCTAGATGTTGGATGCCTGGGTAAGTCAAGCATCAAAGGTATGTGAAAGGAGTTGCTTTTGAAGGTGATGAATTCAACTACAGAGAGAGTTTAGAGAAGAAGCCCTAAATTTTACGTGGCTAAAATTAGGAAGGAAGAATTCTACCTGCATGCCTACCTACGTGGAGAGCAGTTATGTGGGTCTGGTGTAGAGTGAGAAGAGAGAGGTAGACGTAATCCCTTACATCATAATATTTTCACCACTACAGCATCTTTCAAATGGCTTCCTAAACCAGTCACAGTACTTTGATGCCCTGTCACTGTTCATAGGGACCATCACAGGTTCAGGACATTTAGTTATCTGAAGGGATATCCAATTGTCAATTATTTCAAGTCAGGAACTAGTTCTCTCCAGTTCCTAGCTGGGTAATATACATCTTATGACCAAGGGCATTTTTTATTAGTAAATTCAGTAACTTCAAACAATATTATCCATAGATATTTAGTATTGAAAATAGAATACAAAAGCTTCTCAGCAAAACAGAATTTTAAAGCAGCTTGTACAAAATGGAGCTTTGTTTGTGTGCATAATATAGCTGTGTGTCTTAAAATTAGTGATTGTTCATGGGACATCACTGGTAACAATTCAAGAAATTATTAATGGCCTCATTAAGGAGAGCAGATGGTTTCAGAGAAGCATAAAACACTTGGGAACTAAACTGCAGGTAGAAATTTGTCTAAATACCATTTGCAGAATACCATTTGACAGCTCTAGGCTATCCAAATAATCACTCTACCTGTGAACTCCTGAAGGAAGGGGAGGAAAACAGTTTGTGGACAGCGTGAACTTGCATCCCATCACAGGAAAGGAAGAATGCAGTGGAACGTTTCTCCATCCTGGGGAAGAAAATCAGGAATCAACTTCTGATGAAGACAGTCATATGAATGATTCTTCCCTTTTTTAGTTACATGGCCCTTCAGTTTTGCAGGATACCTTTATTTATTTTTTTTCTAGCAGATAAAAGCAAGCTGTCAAATCATCCTTTTTACTGACTAAAAGATTTTCTTGACCAATATTTGGCAAGGTTTGGCCTCTGAAAATCACCCAGGTCCACAGTGAGCTCTTGATTCTATTTCACTACTAATCTCCCTATAATTGATCATCTTCCCACTATGGCTACTTTCCTGCCTTCCTCATACTTTCTTTTTTCTTGGATACTTTATTTTTCAATTATTTTTCATCTCTCAGTCTTGCTTTGTGACGTTATGGTTATTCATCTGAGTGAACTCCAAACCTATGGAAGACTTCCTATAGAATAGCACTAGAAGTACAACAAAATTATCTGAAAATGGGACTAAAATATGTTTTAAAATGAAATGGAAAATGATAGGGTTAGTATTCAATAGAAGTTCTTGAATTAAGGCTACCTGCCCAAGATTTCCAGGTACAGTGTCTTATGCTTCCATTTTCTTCATAACTATTTACCTTGACATGAAACAGTTTCCTATTTACAGCACCTTTCTCTTTTCCTTCAGTTAATGCTGACTGTGTTTCTTTGTAGCACAAATGAATGAGTCCTCAGGGGGAACTGTGACAAAACTACTGATTTTCTTTCTAGGCCAGATATTAAAAAAAAAAAAAAAAAAAAAAAAAAAAAAAGTTAAAATCATATAAATGACACTTGGGCAAAAATGAAACTCCTGAGTTCAGAAGAGCTACTCTCAAAACTCCCACCCAGCTGACGCCTAACCTTAGGTAAAGAAAGCATTGTGGTTTTGTTTTTTTCTTTTATATAGCGTGATAGGAGTTGTGTGTCCACCCAACAGCTGTTGCATGTTAGAAATTCTTGGTACAAGGACTGAAGCCTTCGTATTTCAAGGGCATGCCAGTGACTACAAAATTATGCCTACATTTGTTCTGTTTCTTCACCAAAACCTAAGGTATTTTTTTCTGCAGTGACACACCTTCAACAGGATCTGATGACATACCCACTCCAGAACAATCCCGTTTGATTCAGGAGTCACTCTTTAAGAATGGATGTTTGGTTTCCTTCAAGCTGAAGACTGAACTAAATCCAGCTCTTGGACCTTGATGCAATAAGCAAATATTGCAACTGTACAGAAAAAGAGGTACTTTTGCCCCCCTCAGCTACCTGCCTAACACCCTGTCCCAACAAAATCAAGTGAAAGACATGATCTTTGATTAGTTTTTAACAGATAAACAAACAAAACCATTTATTTTTACCAGTGTTTGGTGCTACAAATCAAGAATAACAGTATTTTAGAAAACAGTAGAGAAGTATATCTAGAGAACAGTATTTAAGCAACCAATTTGTACCAAATTTCTCCTATAGGTGAGCCATCCACAGAGCAGGAGGGTTGTTTCTAAACTACACAGGAACAAAGGTCATCACAGTGTTCTGGACTCCACTCAGGAGACCAGACGATTCATAATTATTTTTGGTCTCTTTAAATCTTAAGAGATGCTCATGAGACACAAAGAAACCTAGCCTCACGTTTAATATAAGGGTCTCTGAGTTGACTACCACCAACCAGGAGTAAAGCTGTCTAATAACAACAGATAATTCCATGTAGGCATCAGCTCAGCACTTGGTAGCCATCAAGATAGCAAATTGTATGGTGATAGTTATTAGGATCAGAGAGCAAAAGAGAGAAAGTCTTTACACAACTAGGTAAATCCAAGGTGCCTCCATACTGTGAATGTTATCTGTAAATCTGGTTCCCTCATCTCAAGAAATGATACAGCAGAACTGGAAAAGGTCAGAGAAGAGCAATGAGAATGACTGAAAGTACAGAAGACTTTCCAAACAAAGTGCACCTGGAAAACACTCTTCTGTCTGGAAAAGAGGTAATTTGGGAGACATGTGACAGAAGTCCACAAAATCACCTTTGAACAGAGGAGACAAGCACAGAAGGATTGTTGTTCTTTTGTCACACCCAATACAAGAACCAAAGGGCATCAAATGAAGCTGATAGGAACCAGATGTGAAATAGCCAAAAGGGGTTGTTCTTCATACAGCAGAAAATAAGTCTGTGGAAGTCCTTGCCAGGGACATTACACAACTGGCACAGATATACGGGAAGATTGGGCGAAGTATCTTGTGCAGAGAGGCAAGGTGGATGTTTACGTGTATGTTATATTGTGTAGAGAGGCAACGTGGATGTTTATGTGTATGTTACCATACAAACTACACGTTCAGGTCTGAGACGAAGATAGCTGAAGTCTAAGAGAGCAGTGGGGTGAATATCCTACATGCATGCCCTGTTTTTACTCTTTCATAGACAGATACTTGTGAGCAGGGTTGAAGAGAGGATACTAGGTGGAATGGACCCTTGGTCTGAATCTCTGCTGTCATTTTTATTTTCTTATGTTCTCTGTCTTGTATTAGAGACAAAAACAACCTGTGCCAAATGTCTGTGGTCAACAGTCAGTGAAGCTGTAAACATTCAAATTTCTTGTAAAGTATGATTCACTCAATCAATGCTCATGGATGGCTGAGAGGGAGAGAAGAATTTTCTTCCAGTTTAGTCACAACTTCTTTTTCTCATTGCTAATTAGCAATTAATTCCTTAGAGAGAAAAAATATTAACAGGGAAGAAAAATCTTATTGTAAGGGAGGACTGGAGAGAGTAATAGAAAATGCAATTAAAAAGGATTAAGAAATACTCCCAACCTGCAAAATGAAATTCTCATTGCAGAGGTGCATTGTCGTATGAGCTACTGTAACACTTCCCTGAGTGTTAACTTTAAAAATGGAGGAGGAGTAAAAGAGGGCAAAGGAGGCTACAAGAAGCTCCACTCTGTCCTACAGAGTTGCCCAAAATGCAAAAATACAGGGCTTCCCCAAATCACCCTAAACTTTCTCTTAAGAGCTAAGATAAAGGTGCTCACACAGTTGCTAAGAAATAGCCAAATCTGGTTGCTGAAATCCTTATAAGGAGCCTTGTCCAAAGACAAACAGGAAATTGAAAGGATTTTTTTAATTTTATAAAATTATTAGAGATAAGTCCAACAATATTTGAGAAAAATGGATTTTAGGGTATATTAGGAATTAACATGGGAACTAGTCATGTAAACTTTTACAGCCTTACCAAGGAATAAGGTGGGGGTTTTGTTTGTTTGTTTACCTCTGCACTGAGATCACTGGCTGTTAGGCTTACGTGAAGAAATACTTAATGATTTTATGCTCTTCAAATTGATAAACATCTCAAACCTGAAATTACAGTACACCTACAGCGGTGCAATATCTACCATTCAAAAGCCTATTATTTACTAGGTAGTAAAAATATCTTTTGTCTTATAGATCTGTGAAATATTTCAACGTACATGTTCATCCATCTGATGTCACTAATGTGCTCCCTGAAGTACAGGCACAGCATATTTTTTTTTTCTTTGCTATTTCTGTGAGTTATTATATTATATGGCATGCCAGACTCTATTGTCTAGGTACAGTATGTAAACTGCTAGCATTTTTCCTTTAGTTTCCCTTGTCTTACCATAAGTAGACTTTATGCATGGGGGCCTGAGGGTGGGTGAAGAAGACTTTTGGCTTGGCCATTGGTATGAGATATAAAATAAATATACATATATATAAAAAATAAAAGCGTACAGTCTTTGGGCTACAGCCATTTCAGCTTCTTTCCTAGCTTTTGCCCAGTCTGCACAAAAGTGAATTCTACTTGCTAACAGCATACTAACAGCGCTGAGCTGTTGAAACACTGTTTTATCAGATCATCTCATTACTTCTGTTACCAGAGGGGACAAAAAGACAAAAATAAATCATCCTACCCTAGAGAAAGTAAATTGAACCCATGTTTCTTGAGTCCCTGCCTGGTTCTTTACCACACTGCTTCCCCCATAAGCAGGAGGGCGTCACCACGCAGAATGTGGGCTCTAGCTTTATATTCAGCACACTGCCTGTCGGTGAGCAGTTGCTGTAGCCCCAGTTCCCACTAGGGTCACTTCCCATTTCTGGACACTGTTGTCCCCAGTGCCAGCAGCACTGTGTGTGTTACCTTCTCCCGGAGAAGCCAGAGAGACAGCTGAGGGCTTTGTGTCTCCCTTCACGCAGCACCACGGAGCACAGCCGGTGGAAAACACCAGCGGGGAAAGGTTTGCACAGAGGTTTTTGTGCACACCCGCTGCAAGAGGACACGGGTAGTAGCCCTGTCACTTACTGCTCAGCGCCAGGGGCCCGATGAGCTGCTGTCCGCCCCGGTTTCTCCAGTCCGAACCGAGCCCCAGCACCGCTGCGGGTAAAGCCCTGGGGAGGCAGGGGGGGCCACGGCGCTGTCCCGGATGGGTGGCAGGGCGCTGTGGGAGGGACGGGGGGTGAGTGGGCCTGACACCGGTTTTTAGAGGAAAAGAGGAAAAAACGAGAGCGCTCTCCGCCTTTCCTCTGGGGAGGCTTTGGAGAGTGACGCAGCACATCCACGTTAACCGAGCGGGGAGCTGTGCTTTGCTAAGCGCAGCAACAACAGCTCCACCGGGCACTCGGTGGCCTCTGCTAAAAGCTGAACACGAGGTGACGTGCTCGCTCAGCAGAGATCAGCCAGCCCGGCAATATTTGCCAAAAGACCACGCGTACGGCCTGCCCGCCCTCCCTCAGGCCTACCGCCCGTTCGGCACCACGCAGCACGGTGCTCCCAGCCAGGTGGTACCGCCGCGGGGGCTGCCCGTGCACCTCCTCGTGGTGCTTCTCACACGAACAAACTCCTCATCTGAGCTTGCAGGCCGTGCTGGAGTCTCAGGACAGAAGCTACTGAGTGCTGCTGGAAAATGGCAGGTAAGAAAAAATACTAATAAGGATGCTATTCGCTTAGGTTCTGGGCACGCTGCTATATGGAATACCCGTAGTGTTGTTTACTTGTGATACTAAAGTACTATTTTTTTTTTCCAAATCACTACAATCTCTTCAGTAAAGGATTCATTTGAAAACTCCAATATCTCCACTGTTAGAGTGTCCTCAACTCCCCTGCAAGGGAAACAAACTAGCACCTTGCAGAATTAATCCTATGGCATCTCTAAGCTCGTCATCTCCAGCCACTGAGCCAAATAAGTGGCTAGCAAGAACAGCAAATAGGTAACTGCTCTTAAAAGGAGCAAGTGAGCAGTGGTATAAATAGTTAAATTTGTTAATTGTTAACTTATTAAATTTGTGGTAGCATCTAACCACAAATTGTAGTAGACTTCTAGCAGAGCTAGTATCTCATGGAGGATGCTAAGCACACTGTAGAAATCACTACCTCTGATAATTTATGTTTAAAAATTAGGTATTGTTTTTTCAAGCCTTCAGCATTGGTTCTTGTATCTCTGACACCCCAAACTTAACCTGCTGCCCTGGTGGTGATCTGGGACATACAGCTCATGTCCACTGAATTCAGGAGACACCTGTTACAGACTGGCAGATAGGAACCAAGAGCTGCATATTTTGCAGATCCAGACATTTTCAATAATCCCTGGAAATCCTCTTAAGTACGTATGTACAAACATATTACCCCATAAGAATATTTTACCTTTCCCTTGTGTTCAGTGATGAGTGATTTTTTTAGAGAATTATTAAAGTTGAATGGCCCACATACCATAACATTTTGAACAAGCAAGCTCTAATACACCTTGCTGATCATTTTAAGAAGATGCATCCTAAAGTATCCATCTTGCCACTCAGTTTAGATTAAATCTGCTTTATGTTGAGATACAACAGACAACTCACTGACACATCTAAGAAAAAATCATGTCACTTTCTGTCAACGTCACTGTGAAGATGCTGAATTGGGATAGTGGCATCTGAAACATCTACCCTGAGGTTGTCACTTACACAGCACCACAACAGAAGATGTAGGGAACCCACAGTGCAGTAGGAGGATGCTCTGAACTCTCAGAAATTGTTTCCACAACAGTCTGCGGGAACGTAAATTGGCACAGATTTGATCCCATCCTGTCCCTCACTCTTGCTCTGTAGCTTGTCTGACTCTGCTCAGGGAGCTAAACCAGCAGAAAGCTGTTTGCTTTTTTGTTCTGTTTTTGTGTAGGGTGAGAGTTTTTGAAGGAATCAGCTGAACACAGATGCTGACTCAAGAGGATGGACCATGCCAGAAGAGAAGTGGGAAAGCCCTGAGATGCACTGATGTAGGGCAGTGTGGCCTGCTATGGAAAGACACCTACTGCCCAATGAACCCTGCCTAGGAAAACTCAGCATAACACAATATTGGTGAAGGGGTGGGAAGGCATTTACTGATTAGTTCCTCTGCTGGGCAGGAGTCAAATGCTGCCATTATCAGCTCTGTGCTGCTTGAAAATCACAGTACAGAAAAATGAAGAAGCTGGCCCTGGCTCCACAAACTCTTTCGTATCTGCCTACCTCAAAGATATCTTCTGCTTTTCTTTCTGCCTCCAGGGAGAAAAGTCCTGATAGTCTATGCACATCAAGAGCCCAAGTCTTTGAATGGATCTTTGAAGACGGTTGCTGTGGAAGAATTAAGCAAACAGGGCTGCACTGTCACGGTGTCTGATTTATATGCGATGCAGTTTGAGCCAAGAGCAACAAGAAATGACATTGTTGGTAAGTCTAGCCAAAATACTTTTTTTTGAGACTGACTTTAATCTCGTCTATCCTGCTGCATTAACAATCTAGAACCCATGCTGTTAGGTGCATTCTGAAAAATAGTTGCTATTATTTTGTACAAATATACCCCAAATAACAAGACCTAGGTTTGTTTTTTATTTTCTGTAAGCACTGACCAAGAAATGTCAGTGTAGGAACATAACTATCACCTGTTTTTAAACAAATCTGATGAAGAACGGCTCCTCAATTAGAGAGAGGAAACGTGTAGTGCAGATCTGTAAAGCAGTGTTTTGCTTTTAGACCAAAACGAATGAGGAATGGTATTGTTTTCCTAGTACTTGCAATCAACTGAAGAGACATTCAAAGAAGCATGTTCTCTTAATGAACAATATTACAAACGTCTCTACCAAATTAGCTCCAGGCACTCAAGTACACAGGTTTTTGAGTTGTTTTGGCACCTTCCGACTGCCTTGATAGTGCATGATTACTAAAAATGACTAGAGGTTGCAGCTGAAACTTGAGAACAATACTGATGATCTTGTTAGGCTTATGTGATATTTTCATGATTAAGAAAGTTCAGGATTAAGAAAGCAAAAATGCTCTTGATAACATTTATCTCCAGTACTTTTTCTGGTCAGGAAAAACAAAGCTATAACAATAATCTGAGAGAACTTCAGAACAAGAATTCTTTAGAACAAGAATCAAAAAGAAATAGCACAGGCCTAATGCAAGCACTGGCAAAAAAAACTAGTTAATGATGAAATGTAAGCATTTCTAAAAGTCCGCTCCTGAATACAAAACTTAACTCACAGTAAGATTACCGAGAGGCAAAAATGCATTAGCTCTTGCCAGAATCAACCTCCGGTGTTTGTTTCAGATACCATTCTATGATGTACTTAGCTTAGTTCATGAGGTTACTACTTCCACCTTCCACTGCTTGTCACCTCTCCGTCCTTCTGCTAGAGGCTGATGATCTGCTAGTTGAATCAGCAGGAATGAATGTGCATGTCTGGTTCAGACACACTTGACTCAGCTCACCCAGCTATAGCAGAGTCAGCCTTTACTGGTTCCCCAGCTTCTGCTGAGTTTCCAGAGAGGCTGAAAAGCAGCTACATAGTGCTTGTGACTGTGGAGTGGTTTCAGTAATCCCTAATGCAGAGGCAGAGCAATTAGCAAAATTATCTTAAATCATCTACCTGCATCACCAGAGTCTAGAGCCAAGCTTAGGTCCTCTTTTTGCACGTCATATTCTGTCTACTACAGAAAGGTAAAAGTTTTAGTACTCTGAGATAATATATTCCTCTCCAGTTTACAGTCAAGTCATCATCTGTCAGCTGTGATGATACGGAATAGCATGAAAAAAAAAAAAAAAAAAAAAAAAAAGCAATAAAGTGGGACAAAACCAGAAAGCAGTAACTCTATTCAGAACTGGAGATCGCAACCTGTACTTAATTCTTCCTTGGCTACAGGGCTAGGAATAGAGAAAGCAACGACCATGCCCTTCTATCCACAGATTGCTTGCACAACTCAGATGAGTTCAATTACGGAGTGGAGACCTGGGAAGCTTACAAGAGAGGAGGTTTGTCCAACGACTTGGTTGAAGAGCAAAAGAAGGTGCAGGAAGCAGACTTGCTGATTTTTCAGGTCATCATTTTAAATTGTATTAAAAGTCTTCAGTCATAACAAACAGGGTTGAAGAAACCAAAAGCAGCAGTAAGTGAGAAGAGTACAGATTTCGTTAGGAACATTGAATCTAGCCAGAGTAAAAACAGGCGGTATCTCAGCCATTTACCTATAATGGTTTGTACCGAGAAAAGCAGTTTCAAGGTGTCAGGCTTTTCTGATATGATGCATATTTTAGGAAACATCAAAAATACTAGGATCATGTGTGAACATTGTTTGTGCTGGCACAGTATGAATTTTTCACACAAATAATGGCTCCACACTGACATTTTTGGTGGCTAGGAAGACATCTGAAATCAGATCTTTAAAACACCCAAGTAAAATTCATACTGCACTTCACTTAAAAATTCACATTCAAAAACTACACGATCAGATTACTTTTGTGAAGACTGCTCCTCATGCCACCTGCACTCTAGAACAATTGCAAGGAGCAACTCAGACCGGAAAGGATCGAGTGCAAAATAATACTTTAATTCTGTATGTAAGAGCCATGCCATATTATCAGGCAGCCTGACGGTATCCTCTTATCTGGGAGCACAAGAAAAGCAAGCATAGATTTACACACAGAAGTGTGTGTTGGGTCTTGAGGTGACCATGCCAAGTTTTAAGCTTGGGGTATGGTAACAGACACCAGACCATCAGCTGTAGGGACAAAGACTTTATCTCTAAGTAATGGTAGAGTAACAAGCACAGATCAGTAGTACAATTACCTGAGTAGCTATGACAGCAAATCCAGTAACTCACCAGTCCTAGGCCAAACTCATTATCTGGATGCACTAAGAGGTATACGACCATGCAGGCAGGCCGGCAGGAAGCAGGGCATGGCTTCCTTTCTGGGCGAGCAGCTGGGAGCAGCCAGCATGCCTGAAGAATTCTGACTTTCCTAATCATACCACCCTCGTCCATTGCTGAGTTGCAGAAGCACTGTCTGGACTCATTAACTGATCATTACACCTCACCTCCGCTCTCCTCTGTGCCGGTTATGTCTTTGGTGTGCACAGGGCACAGGGATATCACAGAAAGCAATACTAGTCTCACAATGTAGAAGCAATGTTCTACATTGTGTGAGACAGATGCTTGGGTGCAATGTAGCTCCTAAATGAAATACTGGGGTCAGCAGCGTAGAGGGCGGAATATGTCACATACTTGTGCAAATGCAGTCAATAGCAAGGATAAAGTACACAATGTACTGTCCCTCCAGAGTGCTGACGGCTGGGAGGCCCTGTGTAATAAAAACAAAAAATAATCTGACCATATTCACAATCGGACTGTGGGCCTTAGGCATGGCCTATATATATTCCACTGTCCCATTCTAGATGAAATCTAGGATGCGACTTTATCTCAAGCAAGCATTTCAACATATGCTGTCATAATTTTCACAATATTGCTTCTGAGATTACTAAAACATCCCCGGAAGGAAGTGGTTGCTTTCTACTTTCTGTCCTTAAAATACTATGAGGAGTTGAGTGTTTTCTGGTGCAGAAAAAAAATAAAATAAAAATTGGAAGGAAAGGAAAGAAAAAAGCCTCTTAAAGATACCGCAAAGTAATTTAAAATTTCCTATAGCCTAAGCTCACCACTTCCAAAGATCATGGTGACTGGCCATTTCCACACTGTTTCCATCTCAAATTAAGCCATATGCGCTTAAGCTTCTAATAGAATTTCTTCTTTTATACTGCAAAGTGTACAAAGGTTTCAGAAGAGCAATTCATCCTAGAATAGCAGTCCATTGAGCATTCAAGATAATGCAAATAAGACGTGATAATTTTAGGCTGTAGACCCATGGGCTAACTGGAGAATTGAGGAACAGAGCCCTACTGTTAGAGGGGAGGTTTTCTTCTCTATAAGGGTCGTCATGTCAGATACTACGGCACTTGTCAGAGGACTGTCAGATCAGAACTGATCACCAGATGTCAGTCCTGGTAACAGGGCTCTCTGTGGCCATTTTGGCAGCATTAACCATTCACTTATACGTTCCTTTTGCATTTCAACAATCAGAGACACAATTCTGTGCAGGCTTAAGTCTGAATTAAGTGACACCTTCCTGCCTTATCACTTTCCAGCTTTCACTTGCGTGGAAGCCCTCACATTCACCATGGTGTTGATGCACTGTAGCTGTTTAGCTAGGTACCTGAGACTACCACAAACAGAAAGCACTTCAGTTATTTTTGCCAAGCGCAGTTACTGTCTCTCCTTCCTGGAAGAAGGCATGTACAAGGTCTGAACAGATTAAGAGAATAGGACACTGCCTATAGACCAGGCCTCAGGATGCCCTAGATTCTCTGTGTTAACAAGGTAATTTCCTTTTTGTTTAGTTTCCCTTGTACTGGTTCAGCATGCCAGCAATCATGAAGGGCTGGATGGACAGAGTCTTGGTCCAAGGATTTGCTCACGAATTCCCAAACTGTTATGATTCCGGTTTGCTGAAGGTACGTTTCTGAACGTGTTTTATTAAGACCAAGATTTTTGCAGTGCACTTCAGTGGTGGTCTTTCTTTTCCATTATGTTTGTATAAAGCTTTTACTTTCAGCTCTCCTGAAAGCAGACCATAGCTTTTTCTGTGAAGAAATTACTTATTTTCTTGAAACTTCTGACTTATTCCAGCCTTCAGTATTAGACTTGCATTTATTTAGGTCTTGGAAGGTGAACTTCTTGTCAATCCAAATGTATCCTGAGCAGCACACAGTTGCTCAAATGGTAGCACAAGGAGGTACAAAAACTTTTTTCTAGTCTATTACAAGGACTGATTCTCTCAGCTTTCTCCAAAGCACTTTCCAGATATGAGTCCTCTGCAAAATGTTGCAAAAGGGAGACATTAATAAAATGAATCACTTTATAGTTGAGGGGGAAGAAGGCAAGTGCCATGCATCCTGAAGCAGTTGTGCTTGATTATTACATAAGGCTAAAAACACTAGTTCAGACTAGTGGGGCTGTAGCAGGTCAACATGTTTCCAAACAGTCAGGTAGAGCCTATCCCTCTATACACTACGGTATTCCAGAGTAGCTGGATGATTAACATCATCCATCAACATCATGCGTCAACAGAAACTCCATCTTCAAAGTAAAAATACTTCAGTAAAGCGTGGGAGGGACGTTTGACTTAAGTATTTGTGACAGACTTTTCAATCAGTTCTTACTTATTCTACACAAACTAAGAAAAGCCACGGGTTTAGGTCAACATTAGCACTCTTCTTACAATTCTGTAATAATTCTATAGGTAAAATATTCTGACACGCATAAACCGGAGAGTACATGAACAAAATATGAGGTAGAAACTTTGTATCCATGGCAAGTCTAGGAAAAAGAAAAGTGTTTTTTAATATAAAATCCTATATGGTTTATTTTTGAGGTAAAGGTTTAAGCTGTTGTGGTCATGGTTAGGATATAGAGAACACATATAGATAAGGAACATGGCTCAGCTGTCAGAAAGTAACTGGAAAATGATCCTAATTTGATGAAGTGACCATTCTGGCAGCTCTGATGGATCTTACTTTGTAACAACTGCTACATCCAGAAATAACCAATATTAGCTTCATATTTATATTCTCTGTAATCTATGTAATTTCTGATCTTGCAAACATTTCACTTGGTTTAAATACCTGCCTCATTGAGATTTAATAGGAGTAATCCCCAACCATCATAGGTGATTAGAAGCAAGGCGGTTGTGATACTGCACTGTCATGCCACCCCCCAAAAAATGTATTTTAATTATGGGAGCTAAGACAGAGAGAAGTGCTGAGCACCAGCCCATGGCCAATCCCAGAGTTACAGAATCAGAAGAAACATGTGGTTTTAGAACACCTGAATGTTCTAAAAGTGAGGAGTAAGCCCATATCTGAACAGGGATTGTAGCACGCAATTTCTGCATTCAGGAAAAAGGGGAATAAAGATATCCACAGTTATGAAGTGCTTTCCAGCCAGAGTTTTCCCAACATTTCATCGGAGAGAACAAGGGTCAGCCTTGCTTCATTCACGGGTGTCAGTACACGTAATTCCTTTTCTTTTTAACCAGCCTCTGCCCAAAGCCCTGGCATGCAGTCTGTTGTTTAGGTGCATGCCTTCAGCCTGTGACTCTGAGCCGCTGCTAAACTCAAGGCCTGAGAAAGGGGACACCTCCTGCAGAAACTGGTGCTCTCCAGCTTCCCGTGAATCTCTCTTGAACTACTCAAACAGTCTTCTTAAGCATTTTTTGTTGTTGCTGTTTTTAATTCTAGAATAAATTAGCCCTGTTTTCTTTCACCACTGGAGGAAGCAAAGAGATGTATGCAAAAGGAGGTATCAATGGTGATATTCGCTATCTCCTTTGGCCCATGCAGGTAGAGCATATGAATATTTGGTTGTTACTTTTTTGCACTGATTTTTATTATTTATTTTATAAATTGCATTGATGTTTATTTTATATAAAATATATTCATAGTTAGCTCTATAATTAAAAATAATTAGTCACTTACAAGCATCTCTAAGTTATTGTTGGGCCCTAAAGTCCTGAGACTTCTTTAAGAGTCCACAAACTTTTAAATTTGTTTTGTGCCTCTTCCTCCAGATTGGAATCTAGAGAAAGCTTATAATGTCCGTCTTTTAAATTTCTCTAGTGTAACAGGATTTCCTTTAGCTCTGGCACATAGGGTTTCTTTTCCCCATAGCTACCCGATTCATGTAGGATGCAGGACAGGAGGGCACTCGCACATTATCGTGGCATTAACGATCAGCATACAACAGTTAGCATGTCTTTTCTTATTGCTACCCTTTTGTCAGAGGTAGAAGAAGTGCTTTCAGGAATTTAAGTGGTAAGGCAAATTGAGACAACCAGTATTTGATATAATATAATGGATGTGTTTTGATTTTACTGGAAATTCCCTGGTCTCCAAACCCTTTTGATTACTAGCTGTGTGCCCTTGTGACACTACCTAGCTGCACAGCTTGCAAGTCAACGAAACAAAGAATGCTATATGCAGCTGCAAATTCAGAAACACAGGCAGGGAAAAAGGCAAGCTGAGCTGATTTCAAAGGCATTAATATTAATTCAGAATTGTGTGGCTATGCTGGAGGCAAAAGGTTAAAAAATACTTAAAAGTAGATGAGAAATGTGCTGCAACCCTGAACAATCCATGGAGATGCAAGCAACGTAACGTACTTCAGGCTCTGATCTTTGCAAATTTAATAGAACATGGCAGCTGAAGAGAATAGTTCTATGGGTTTAATAGCACTTAAAAATAAATTTCACACAGCAGAATAAATTAAGTTGAACTCATTTTTCAGTGTGTTGCATGCCATTCTGCATAATGCCTAGCCTTCAATACAAACTGCCAAGGCAAACAATGAACTTGTGCAATTTATTTCCCTTCTCCCGATAAATGCACATAATTAGAAAACCTGCCGTATCAGGTCAGAGGAAGTTTCAGAACTGAATAATGCACATGCTCAAATTGAAAGTGAAAAGCTAACTGAGGCATTTCTCTGTTTGCTTTGGATCTAGCATGGCATTATGCACTTTTGTGGTGTCAAAGTCCTTGAGCCTCACATCTGCTTTGCTCCAGAATATGTCTCTGAGGAAAAAAGGAAGGAAATGCTGACTGCTTGGGCACAGCGTCTGAAGACTCTTTGGAAGGAAGAACCCATAAACTGCTCTCCTGAGTGGTATTTCAAGTAATGTTCAGACGCAAGACTACAGAAAAGAGTGTTTCTATTCTTTTTGGTGCTTTATCTCAACATCTGAATGCTGACCTCGTAATTCATATGCATTGTAGGTGTCTTGAGTACTATGGCTGGCAGCTTAGCTGAAAATAAAGAATTTCTCTTTATTTCCTGAGGGATTCTCTTCAATGATGAGTGCACAACTCTTTGCGAAGAATTATCCTTGCTCATATAAACAGTGACATCCTGCCTGCAAGCCATTGGTAACACAAGCAGTATTTAATTGCAGATTATACCATTGTTGCTAATGAAACAGTAAAGCACATTGCCAAGTTTAACAGTCTTTGTACCAACAGACACTTTTTTTTTTTTTTTTTTTTAATTGGCCAGGGAATGTACTGCCTACGCTCAACCTCATTACGGACAAACCTGTTCTTTTAAACGGGAGATCTACACTCGTGCCTTTGAGCCATGAAGCCAAATTGTGAATAATGCAAAAGGATGTACAGTTGCACAGAGGCTTAGACAACTGGAAAGCCTTCTTGGCAGCTTAGGCTTTTCCATGTACTTACAAATGTAATAAAGCCAAGACATGCCAGAAAAGGAAAGGAGCAAATAAAAATATTCCACAGTAGTATAAACATGTATTGCCTTTCTTTACAGCATACCTTCCACTTGTAAAGTAAGCAGTTTCCTAAAATCAAAGGGAACTGACTATTTTTATTACTCTAAGTAGAGACAAAAGGGAATTATATCTACTCCCTGCCCTTGCACACCACTCAGCATTGCTATTCAGGTCTGGTGAGCTTGGTGCATCCCCTACACCATGAGTATGAGATGTACCTGTCAGTTGGAGAGCCAGAAAGCTTTCCCAGAAAACTGCAAAAACACTGTCTATGTATGGGCTAAGACATAAAAAAATAAATAAATAAAAGATTTTGCTTCTTGATATCTGGGAATCTTACCTTGAACTTTAGTGTAATAATTTTGGTGCTTGAGAACAGTGAACTTGTAAATATGTCAGAGTGGGTTTCTTGCTTAGCTACGTAATTTCTTGCTTTGATAAACTTACCTAACAGCTGACTTTGCACGTTGATATTAAAGGAATGTAGCCTGAATAAGAAACAGTCTGAGTCACTGTGAAATGACACTCGGCCCTCCGCAGACAGAGCATGCATGTTGCAGTCCTGTTATGCCCCACCCTTGCATTTATTTAAGGACTGTGAGCAATAAACATGCCAAGCCCAGGCTGGGAAGGGGCAGAGTTATCTAACACTCCAGACTGGGGAATTGCTACAGCAGGGAAAGAGACGTTCCTGTTTGTCACTGTATGAGGTGAAGGGCTGCTGGATGGGGAAGCAGCGCTGCTCCATGCTGTTGCAAGTGTCTGCTTCAGTGTGTATGACTCACAGTCCATACATTACCCAAGCAAGAATTTTGCCTTGGTTCAATAAACTCTTGTATACGAAAGTGAAGCGGAATAAAATAGAAAATCTTATCCACACAAGTTGCAGGGAAAGCACATTCTTGCCTAAAAGACACAACAAAAACAACTTCAAGAGGGGCTAAAAGACAAATAAGACCCCGTCCAAAACAAAATACAGTCAAATGCATAGAAAAATAAAAGTCTGATCACATAACTAGGTGCTTTGGAAGGGAGCAGTTCATTGGAAGATGAACAAGATGATCCATGTTCCTCAGAGTATATTCAGGTTTGTAGAACTGAATTTTATGATTTTCTGCATTTTATAATCATGGGATTTTCCTTGCTAGAAGACAGATGAGTATTTGGTATCAAAAACAATCTCAGCTTACCTGGAAATTCTTCTGTTCTCTATCGCTAACCAGGAGCATCTAATCCAGCCCTTTGGCTGACAGCTGAGCTAGTGAAATCACATATATCCACAATATCTGAAAAGATGCTTAAAAAGGGATTTTTTTTTTTGTTATTGTTTGGTTGTAAAGAATTTACAATACATATATAAAAAAAAAATCCCAATTATAATTTACTGCCAAGCACAGAATCCCACCACAAAGACCTCTCAGTGAAGACACTAACTCCATAGGAAAGAACGCTCGGGGGAAATAATGACTCACAGTGCCACACAGTCCATTTCCCTCTTGCTTTTCACAACATCAGAGCGATCTGACTAGTTAACGCAACAATAAAATCTGATTTTCTAAAACTGTGGAGAGACTAAAATATTATTCATGGTCAGTGGAATACTTAGTGTTATTTCTAAAGACAACTAGTGAAACTATATCAGCATGTCTCAGCATATCCTGCATGTATTATTTCCTGCAGAGGAGTTCACATCAGAGACTTGGGAGAAGGTGGAACTGGGGTGTTACACAGCACACCGGGAGGTGTCTCCATCAAAGCAATCAAGACTAGCAGATAATCCCTCTTCTTGTTTATTTTAACAGTAAAACCTAATGTGAGATTCTGAAAACCTGCAGCTTCCTAAGTCCTTCTTTAATTACTTCCATGAAGGAAATAAAGTTTATGAGAAAATGAACACCAGCTTGAAACTTCTGAGGGACATGGTTTGGTGATGGGACTCCGCAGGTCAAGTTAGCAGTTTGACTTGATGATCCTGAAGGCCTCTTCCAACCCAGATGACTCTAGATGCAAACAGCAAAGTTGTATAGGCGAGGAATCATCCTTATCTTTACTGCATGCAGTTACCAGAATATTTGAGAAAGAAGAAGGAAATGGATATGAAAGCAGAAGTTGCAACACCAAACAAGATGTTACTCTATTGGATCAACTGCAGTGCTTAGTGGGCTCAACTGTTAGATCTCAGAATCTCAGATTAACGTATATGAAGAAGATACACTTCTGGATACCACTTGGCACATGCGTGCCAGCCCCCTCATATACATGGTAATATTAATTGCCCACACTGTACTGGCTGTATGTAATGTAAGCCTACAAGGCAGGCCATGCTAGGTCTGAACAAGGATTCTCCGAACCTGAGTGTTTTCTCCACAGTGGTTAAGGGGCCAGGAAGAGCAAGCGCTTCCCCTGAACGCTGCGCCAGCCTCCAACTATATTTAGTTTAGGGGATTTCCTGAGCTATGTATATTTTCTCTGCATTTACCAGCCCCAGCAGATCTGTTCTCTGTATTTTGTTCAGTCTTCTCATGGATTTGTGCCTATTTTAAGCAGTCAGTGCTCTTCAGCAAAGCTCAGCAGGTCAGCTTTTTCCTTGAGTGAAGCTTTGGAGCTGGGGGAAGACTGAGGAGGATGAAGAACCTGGCTGCCAGTAGCTTCATTTGATTCCTCCCAGTCAACAGTAAATGCTCAGTCCCGTCCATTCATCCAGATGACACTTATTTTGTAGACATGCATCACTTCCCCTCCTATATAATCTTTTTCCCAAGCCGTAGGAAAAAGCTCAGTTATTCTTAAAGGAGAAGGCATTGGTCTTTGGTGATCCTTTTTCTTTCCTTTTCTGAACTCTTCCCGTCTCACTGTCCCTTTGTGGAGGAGAGTGGACCAGAAGCACATGCAGAGTCCACAGTGTGACTCTTGCATTCGTCTGACTTTCTCTGCTCCTCTCCTATTAAGCTCTGATGTATGATTTACTTTTTTGACTGCTGCTGAGTTAACAATTTATTTTGTTATAATCCCAGATCTTGGCTGACAGTCATAACGGTCAACTCAGAGACCATTATTTTATGCATCAGGTTAGGGTAACTTTTTTTGTTCACGCCCACTCCTTTATATAACTTGATTTTCACTTCTTGTTTCATTGCCCAGTCACTAAACAATTTTTCCCACAACTCTTCACAATCCGCTTTCCTTGTCCCCATCCTAGTCACTGGAATAGGCTGCCCAGGGAAGTGGTTGACTCACCATCCCTGGAGGTCTTTAAAAGACGTTTAGATGTAGAGCTTAGGGATATGGTTTAGTGGAGGACTTGTTTGTGTTAGGTCAGAGGTTGGGCTCTGTGATCTTGGAGGTCTCTTCCAACCTAGATGATTTTGTGATTCTGTCCTCCGAGTAATTTCTATCATCAGCAAACTTTCTCAACCTCAGTGCTCATATCCTTTTCCAGGTCACTTATTTTCAACAGCTTGGATCCCCACAGAACCTCACTTGAAACCTTCCTCTGTTCTGAGAACTGACTATTTCCTGTTGTCCTAGGTGCTATCTTTCAAATGTGTGACCATGCTCCATCCTTCTCTCTTAGCCTTATCTGCTTAGTTTCCTTCAAAAATTCTGATATGAAACTTTGCCAAAAGCCTCTTGGAAATGCAAGTAGACTGTATCAGCTGGATCATCATTTTCCACATGCTTTAACTCCTCATAAAGTGAACTCTTCAGGAACAATTTAAAAGCCACCATAGTAAGGGATATACTTTGGGGCACAGAAATAAACCAGGAACAACTATTCAACTGTAACTCTCTGCAGTCATCTCAGTCCTTGTCTGTGTAGTCTTTTCTCATACAGAAACTGTTCCCTGGGCCACATCATTCCTGTCAATTTCTTTTCATTGCCTCTTCTCAGAACAGATACAGAAGAGAGAGATGTGAAATCAGAACTGCGAGCTGTGTCTAGCACGTGGACACCTACCAGGCTAAGCCGTACTTCCTGAAGGTCTCTTTTTCCAGGTGGTTTGGAAGCCGGCCAGCTGTGCTCGATAGCCGGGGCCGAGCCAAGTGTCACTGTGCTGACACGCTGGGGCACGTGCCTGTCAAACACAGTCCCTTTCAACACTCAAGGGAGGATTTTAACACACAGAAAAGCAATAGAGAGCGATCTGTGGTTAATAAGGAAAGAGAAAGGAAGTGACAGTATTAGATTCTTAGTAGTACTGGAAACATCACAGCCATTTTGATCTAAACAATTGCTCCTCTGCTAAACCACATTACACTAAAAGCCACACATAGTCCTGTCAAAACTGCATTGATTTCATCAGAATAAGGCTAGACTTAGGTGAGCAACTTTCTCTCTGTTTCAGGTTAGGGAGAAGAGCATAATGGCAACATGCTTTCCTGTTCCAGTTGGTCTGTTTTGTTGTTGCTGTTGCAGCTGAGCCTCCCCTTGCACACCCTTTTGGGCAATGATCTGCTCTTTTCCCCTGATGATTTGTTCTGAAAATCATAATAGTTTCTTTATTTGACATTCTGAAACAGCAGGTGAAACATGTTTGCAACTTAGGAAAAAAACATAAATAAACAAAGAGATCCCCATCTGATCTATATGGTTGAGAAGCCTCATAGCCTGGAGAAACCAAGATGCCCTCAGGTGCTTTTAAGACTGGTTTCAAAAAAAACTAACATTTAAAGCCAGGTGTAGACAGCTCCCTCTTTGGTTTAAATACTTGATTCCTGGAACAATCTCCCTAGAGGTTAGTTCTCTGCTCACAGAGGAAAACACATAAATTGAAAATTGAAAATACATACATTGAAAAATGGCTGTGCTGAAGAGAGGAACAGACAGGAAAAAATAGCAAGCATAATTCATACCTTTTTTTTCCTTAACTAGACTCCTACTATACTAATAGATATTCTAAGCCTAAAGGGCTTACACACCACAAAAGGGATACAAAAACTAAAACTTATGGTACTCTTAGGTTTTACTGCCAGATATTGTCTTATCGTGTTAAGGAGATGAAAACATTTACCGTAGCAATACAAAAAGCTCCAAGATTCACGGTGCTTCCTTTTAAATTAGGTGTGTTACTACAAAGATCAGCTGAGAGCTATCCCAGCCTTAGTTCCAAAACTGAAGCCCAAACATCTAAAAGAACCTTTGCCTACAAATATTTGGACAAGAAGAACGCTCAGTCCAGAGCAGTATCCTCTCATTTCAGAAGTTTCATTTTGGGTCCTTTAATACAGTGGCAGTAGTTGATCACGAGCAAGCAAGTCCTGGAAATCTCTTTTCCTGTAATTGTGTTGTTGCTTCCATATTTGTCTACTGTTCCTGTATTTATGGAAATATTCTCCATAGAAAAATACACCAAGAAATGCCTTATAAGGGTGTCACAGTACTTGGTGCAGACTGACAGTAAGAAATAGTAATTATAAATACTAGTAAAGTGCTTATATCTTTGAGCAGCACAATTTAGTGAAATAATTTTTCATGACCAGGTATTTCCATCCATCCTAATGCATGTTCAAACTCATCCAGATTCAGCAGGAGTTGTGTAATGTTGTTTGAACCCACGGGAATTCTGATCTCTTTGAAAAACTCCGTAAGGAGAGAAAACCAGCTTCTTCTCTGAGACCGTGCAGCCAAAGTACCTCATGGCTGTTTCTGAATTACCAATTGTCCTTGTCGAAACAGGAAAGCATTTTGTTAATAACTGACTTAGAGACGAAAACAAGGACAAGCCAGCAACAGACTGCCACAGAGAACTGCCACACCTGCACATGCAACTTACTCCAGAGGAATGTGCACAGCAGAGGTGTTGTCTTCACTGGAACTTATTATGAAGTCAAGAGGAAGGTAATTCCTCTTAATACACTCTACACTTACACCCTCATATTTCTGTTGCTAGGGCACAGCTCAGCATCGAGGGAGGACCTCAGAAGATGTTCTGAACTTAGCTGCAATAGAAAATTGTGGCTGCAGTCAGCCACAACCACTGGTGGTTCCCAAGTCCCTTGGGGCACTGCGCTCTGCAGTCATGCTCTCCTGCGCCAACACTTGTTGGTCGCACGGCGCTGCAGATTCTTCCTCCTCTGCCCTCTGTGGCTTCAGGAAAGTATAATAGAAGTTTTGTTGAATCGGCAGGTCAAAACTACCTAAAAGTCGTGGCTTCTCTCTGTAAAATCATCTGTACAACAGAGTATCTTGGCAGCTGTTGGACTGCAGCGGGATCACTCAGACCAGATAATGCTTTAGCTTTAGATTAAAAGGTCAATTACAGAAAGATTACAGAAAGACAAATACCTGCTTATGATTTTGTCCACTGATCATCCCCCTCTGCAGTGTTTTGGGCAGGGTGCTGAGCCCAGAATTAGTGCCTTGGCATCAACTCCTCTCCAGAGCTGAGGACCTCCCATGGGAGGGAACACGACAGAGCCTTTTGCCATGGACAGACCCAGCACCATTGTGGTCACGTCCCACCATGCTGCCAGTCTTACAGAGCTCCCAGTTCACAGATGGAGAGGGAAAAAAACTCCAAACAGCTACCTGGCAGCTAACCACAGTAGGACTTCATGGGTGGAAAGGAAGGAGTAGGAAAATGGAAGCCTCAATAGACAAAACTTACTACAATTCAAGTCTTCAAAATTAATATCAGGAAAATATCCCTGTGTTAAGTCACTTTCATGATACGGCACAAGCCTATTGTGACTTAATTTTATTTTTAAGATTAATAAGACAGGTAACTATTCCAGGTAGCCTACTACATTGTGTAGTTTTGATATTTTCTATTTAACAGCCCCTACAAGAGGTGCAATGGAACCTGTAAGTTTCACATACATGGTTGGCAACAGCAGTTTTCATCCTGCTGACAAGGAAAACAGGTACATGCAAAAAGAAAAAAAGGCTATAGGAATTTTATTTTCCTTTTTTTTTTTTTTTTTTCTTCCTGGTAGCTGAGGATTTTATTACAAAGAAAATAAAAGTTTCAGCTAAAGTAAAATAAATGCATTAGGTCACTTTTTATTTTAATTAATACTAAAAATAAATATTTCTGCTCATGTAAAGACATTATTGTGAAAAGCATTAAAACAGTATTGGCCTTATCCACACTAGGATAACCTTCTTTTCTCCTCCATCAGAATTAAGAGATTTCTACGTAAATTCAGATTGCATTTTTGGATCAATTTATTTTCCCTATTCATTTCAAGAAGGGATGTCATAACTGGCAACACCGAGTGCAAACCAATAAATGTAAATTTGTCTTTTTTCTTTTTTTTTTTTTTTTTTGCCTCATGCTTGTTGGTAAATCACAACCAAATGAGACTGAAATGCTTTTAACCACACAATCGTTACAAATTTAGCCATCTTACTTCCTGTCTTCAGCCACATGAGTAATGCAAAGCTCAAAAGAAGGAAAAAAAATAGCATCAAAGAAACCCAGAGGCAAAAGGCTGTCCAAAATAGTTTGTAATGCTAGGGATGGCAACAGAAGACCAAAACTGCTTGACCTTCCCATGGCAATGAGAGACACCATTTCCGGGTTTATTTTGCTATAGTTAATTGACAAACATCCCAGATTTGCTGGACTGCAGGTTTAGCAATTTAGCAAAAAAACCTTCCTTGCAGTGCTTCACAACGTGGACAGACATGAAACATCTGCGTCCAAACAACAATGAACTTAGCTTGTCAGTCCATCACAGCTGTCCTGAGCCTCCCCGTTCCAGTCGGGGTGATCAGCCCTCACAACTCAAAGCTGTTGGAGTATTAAATGCCTGTTCTGGTTCAATACCAGTTGCTCCAGAATCAGTTGAAAATGGAGGAACTGGAAGGTGCGAGCCACCTGGCCCTTCTGGATGAACGGGCTGGCCAGCAGAAGGCATAAATCTGTCTGCCTGTTCCCCTGAGAGCGCAAATTAGGATACACAGGTGGTTTAGGAAGTCAGATACTGCACTGATTACTGCCACAGAGGGGAACAAAGGACGATTTCTCTGCTTGCAGAGGGCCAGAGCTTCAGAGTATGGCAGCGTCACACACCAGTGCACCCATGCAAACCTCAAAGCTTTGCACTTGACGGGTGGTGGCTTTTTGGTCTGTAAGCGGCAGGCGCAGGGCCTGTGTGAGCACAGCCCCAGAAGTCCTTCACAGCCAGGGAGGCATCCTAGCTGGGAAATCAACTGCTCAGGCTAGCACCCCTCCGTGGCCACTGTTTCTCCAGCTCCACATCAGTCTGGTGCCCCAGTCTGCAGCAGGAAACCGGTCCTGTCCCACTCACACCCACCCCATGCCTACAACTCCCCGCTCCAACACAAGCTGAGGGCTGCTGCCGCCTTCCCACACGGGTCTGCAGCTCCCGACCTCCGCAGCACCCACGGGGCACCGTGAAGAGCAGAGCAATCCCCTGGGCGCCGAGGTACCGCGGCCAAGCCACCGAGCAGCAGCAGCAGCACCGCCACCCAGGCCGCCTCCTCCGCTTCCGAGCAAGCGCAGCAGCGCCGGGGCCGGTGGCGGAGCCGGGCGGGCCGAGAGCTGCTCCCGCCGCCCGGGGAGGGCTCGGCGGGGAAGAGAAGCGGCCCTCGGCCACGGTGAGGCACGGCGGGACCCGGGGGGGAGCCGGGATGGCCACACGGAGCCGGAGCCACCCCGCTGCGGGGGGCGGCGGGGAGCCCCGGGAGGCGGAACTGGGCCGCGGGGGAGGCTGAAATTTACCCCGTCCGTGCGGGGAAGGCTGAAAGTTGTCCCTGGCGGTCCCAACCTCGCCCTCGCTGCCCCCAGAGCTCCGGCCGTGGGGTCGGGGGGCGCCGACAGCTGCTGGGGTGGGTTTGTCCCCCCGCTGCGGGAACCCGTCCTTCTTCCTCCTCCATCTACCAGCGCCGGTAATTTCGGTTTTGGTTCCATTTTCCTCCCCCGTCCGCCCGTACCAGCGATTCCGGGTTTGGTTCCAGCTTGTCACCCGCTGCCGTTGCCGACAACCGGGCGGCCAGGGGCTGAGGTGCTTGCGCGCTTACCCGCTTCCTTCAGTGACATCTCGCAGCGCCTGCCAAGCGGCCGCGCACCGTGAGGATCTCCACCGCCGAGGAACCCGCGTCGTGCCACCCGCCAACACGCTCAGCCAGCAGCGAGGCGTGAGGGGTAGGCCCAGCTCGACCTGGGGATCGGGGCATCATTAAATTAAAATGCCACAACCCCAGGTGTCGCACTTCTACACCTCTCTAAATTGAAGGAAAGCCAAACCTACTGGTCAGCAGAAAATCCCTCTCTTCCAGCAACCAGCGTTCAAAATTTTCATAGTACTTGTTGGCGTCTCTTAACTACAAATCATCCCCGACACAATCGTATATTATAAAAGATTTGTTTTATAGTCAACCAGCTGTACAGGTGAGGGTGACCTTACAGAACACAAGTGAATGGCTAGAAGCAGGCTTAGCCTCTGCCAGGTTAGGCTGAGCAGAGCTACAAAATTTCTCTTCTGTTCATCACAGACACTTCATGTTGGTACTGAAGTGTCAGAGGTTCTAAAGGATACATTTTAGTCACTGTGTATCTCAATAAGAAGCAGTAAGTTTGAATGAAGTTGAGCCTCCCTTCTTGATTTCTGTAATATCTGACATTTTCAGGTAATGTCAGCCAATACCTCTTGTTAATCAGTGTGCTGAAATAAGGAGTCTTTGCTTGCGAGCCTGACCAGAGATTGCTTTTCTGTGATACCCATCCTACAAAGAACTTTATGTTTCAAACAAGTCTTCAGTTCAAAGAGCTTTTACTGAGAGTACTTCATTTAAAAAAAAAAAAAGAAAAAGAAAAAACTAATACTAGAGCATGCCAAAGGAGGGTTTTCTCCCACCTTGTGAGAAAATTCCCACTGTTAAATATTATCCAGCTCACTTCTGCAGCCCTCTCATGATTTCACAAATTACTACTGATTTTCCAAGCCTTCTGGTCATGGTTATTACATGCTGCTTGACAGGAAGGTGTATTACCAAGGCTAACAGGAACAGAGTTCTATGTTTTTGTGGTTTGAGGCAGGGCTACTATTCATCAGGTTATGTTGTGCTGACAGTTTAGCAGCCCCAGGCTATTTGTAGCGTTAATGTAACTTTAGAGATTCAGCATTTAAATAAACACACACCTAATTTGTCTTCACAAGAACAGTATCTGCAATTCACGCACAAGCAATTGCTACCTAGATTTATAATTGCTGTCAGCATGCAAAAATTACCATAGATATGCAACTTTGATCCAATACTTTAAAGGGAGACCCCAGATAAAGTAGCAAGATGTTAGTCTGTGTCACGTTAAAGTCCCACTGCTGAATTCAGGCCTCTGGACTGGTGACACCTACCCCACCAGCACAACAGCTGGTTGCATTTCACCAAGAAAACCAAAGGACCTGCACCAGGAACTGCTAGGGAGACAAGGGCTCACCTGTGAGAGCAGCAGTGGGTGTTCTTGGCAGCGCTATGAGCTGTTTGTTACACGGCCACTTGACTAGCTGTAAAGCAATATAAGAACATCTCTTCTCTGGTAGTAATTGTTAGGTGGAGCTGAGCTTACCTTCTTACTAAGTGAACACTGCCATGTCCTCAGTCCTGTGCTCTCGTGGCAGGCTAGAGCCCCAGCAAAACAAAATCTGCATCCTTTGTAAGCCAGGGAAGTCAAAGAAGAAAGCTTTTCTTTTTTTAAAAGCTTACTCTTCCCAGTTTTGGCATGTCAGTATCAAACTGGCCAGCCAATGTCCAGACGTACACATTAACATCTCTCTTCCCTCCAGCTTTCTACAGACTCTTTCACTACTTCCTTACCTCCCAGACTCCCAAAAGAGGCTGTAATAATTGGGCTGCAGCTGATGCTCATAACGCCATTAAAAAGATCTTTGCAATTAGGGACTTTAAGATAGAGGTGCACAGTAGTTAGCTGTAGGTTGTTGGCCTGAAAAATTTGGGAAGCCCTTTTCTACACTAGAGAGCTCTTAACTACCTGAAGGAGCTAATCTACTGCAGCTGACAGGGGCACTTGGAAATAGCATTTTGTTATATCTGTGTCACAGCCACCCAAAAGAAATGGAAACTAAACAACTGCTGTAGTCTCTTAGGAGTTTGCTTTTTGTCAGAAAACCTTTCCTTTACATGAGGTAAGGTGCTTAACATAAACGTTCAAGAAGCAGAGTTTGCACCTGTGCTAGCAATGCAGCTTGCTGATGCATGCCAAAGGCACAGGCTTGGGCAGCCTTCTTTTAAGGTTTTACCTCCTGAGGGACACGCCAGGCAAGAGAACACCACAGTTTTAACAAAAGCTTAAAATTATTCGGGCATCCACTGGGGATGACTTGCCTACCCACTTCAAGACTCCCCAAATTCACGGTGTTTTCTGTTATTGTATTTAGGAATTATTGCAAGCTTTTATAATTTCTTCATCCATTTTCTTTTTTTGAGGGGTGATGGGTTGCCTTATTTCCCCACCACAGTCCTTCCCAGCTTTCATCTCCTTAAGTTCAGGCAGCTGGGAAAATAAGTTTCCCACTTTCACCCTCCGGAGAAACCTTTTCTGTGTTTTAAGCTTTGAGCAAACTCTTGAAAGCTGGACTTGCAAAGATGCCTAAAATGTGGCTTAGAGTTATACAAGTATCTAGGCACCAGACAGGTCCCTGTTCAGGCAATTCAGAAAATGAGAGCCTATCATAATTGTTACAAACTGCCTGCCTTTGGAACCATGGCCCTTGTTTCTCTGGTTTTCAGTTTTTCCAAGCGTGAAGTATAAGGACAGTAACAACCTACCGCTTGTTCTACGGATAAGAGCCATTTATTAACAGCACTTGGAGATCTCCAGGTGCAGAAGTGGTTTTACATCAGTTTAACATGGCTCTAACATGTAGACAGAATAAATCATCGTGATCTTTGGGTCCGATCCTATGAGAGAAACACAGCATCTTTAGTGTCACGCTGAGGCCCTTTGTAACACAGCTAGTTCGGAAGGGCCACAAGAGTAGATTCTAGTGTCTCCCACCTTACATAGACGCTTATTTAGTGGAACAGCTAAACGCAGAGTAATGACACTTTCTTTTCTTCCTTTATGCAGGTCCAGAAGCACTAGGGTACTTCATTTCGTTTAAATTGCTAAGACCGCAAACATGTCACTGGATGACATCCACATGAGCACCCGGGATTTGCTGGAAAAACAACAATTAGATGCTGGAGGATGTGGAACAATTTCTTTATGCTTTCACAGAAAACATGGATACGTAGTACTAAAAACTGTGTATACGGGACCCCAGCGCACTGAGTAAGTCACTCATCTTAGTTCTCATTTTCATTATCAGTCTAAGGAAACCTCTAAATTTAATAGAGATGATTCTAAATAAAAGATCAGAAATTTAAATCTTTGGATCCTGAAGATGTTGTACATGGGAAAAATATTGTCAGTACAGTACTAGCAGCTGTCCTGCAAATTTTCATTTTGCCCCCATGAGCCAACTTTTATTCTAGAGTTTTAACTCATCATTGCAGTGAAGTTCCTGTTTTCTTTTGCAAGGTGAGCACTGCTGTGAGTTGTTAAGAATCAAGGGAACTCTTGCACACCTTGGTAAACTCAGCTTGGTAAACTCAACACGTTACTTGCAAGCTTGCTGATCAATTTTCAATACAGCTGTCCAAATGTAGATGTCCACTAGGAACTAACCACCCATGGGCCATCAGCAGGACTCCAACCCTATGTTTATAATGCTAAGAACGTAAGCTAAGCCCACTGATTTAATTCAGGGATTGAATTAGCTGTTGATTTTAATGGAATCATGTCACGTTCTAGCTCTACTACCTCACCACCACAGTTATCCTAAAACTCTCCCTCAAGTCTTCCACTAGAGAGAGACAAAAACCCATGTTCTTCTAGTTTGTGTTACGACAAATAAAATGAGTTTTCATTTTGCCAGTGGAAAGCAAATTAAGAAATTCCAGTAGTTTGCAGACTTCACTGATGTTTGGGACAAATGCAGTTAAAACAGCTAAGCCTGCTAGCTTTATTTATTTATTTCACTGTCTCACTACCTAGGCCCTTAAGTATTTTATTCCTTAGAGTCTTGAATCAAAAGTCTTAAGCAAACTTCTAAATGAGCCTAAAGCAAACAAAACAACCACCTCCTCTAGTACTGCAGAGGAACAGAGGGAGAAAGCAGTTTCCTTAGAATCATGGGGTAGGAAAGCGTGAGCAAGCAACATAGCCAAAAGTTTTTCTTGCATCGGTTTGCTCTGTGACTATAACAGGAGGAACACTAAAAATGTCACTGCTTCTCATATTTAAAATTATCGGTACCATCCTCCTTTAACCCTGATAGTGTGCTCCCATCTGGGTACCTGTGACTATTGGTGGGTTGTACTGAAGTAACCAGGTTTTGAATTCATCCTAAACCGATAATCCCTAGTAAATGTTACCAGTATCCCATACACGGGTGGATTCCCCTGTAATAAATCCATTTTGGAAGCAAATATGAATAGCAGCCCTTCAGGAAAGAGGCCAGGGTAGTTTCCTGTACAAGAGGCAGTGGGGTGTGCCTTGATCCTCCTTATGCAAAGGTTCTTCCAGCCTTTCCCTGCCCTTATTCTGCCTCAGCTCAGGGATACACCACGAGGAACGCACTTACAAAAAACCATGTTTATTCACTTTCTGAAAAGCAGGCCTTAACATGAGGCCGTGCTGACAGTCTTTGTAGGCATCTGAGCAGAGAGCTGGAGAACAAGGCTGTCCCCGTTTAAAACCAACAGAAGGCATGGCTCATCTTAGAGTGGCTCTGGGGAGGCTGTCAGTTTGGGCCATGATTTTGGGTATGAATCAAGAGCATTTTTGCTTTACCTAGCCTACTTTCAGTGCGATTGCTGTTTTGCAGCTACAATGCTTCCCTCCTTGAAGAAGGCAGGATTATGCGCAAACTACAGCACGACCGTGTGGTAAAACTACTGGGCATTGTTTTGGAAGATGGAAATTACTCACTTGTGATGGAGTATGTGGACCGGGGGAACATGATGAAAGTGCTACAGAAGGTGAACAGTGAATTGCTTCATCCCTTATGCTCCTTGGAGCTGATAAGATGTTTGAAAGGGTCAGGATGTTGCTGCCATCTCCAAAGGATGCAGTCTTTTTAGTTTCTGATTCTCCTTTCTGTATTAAAGGGCCAGCAGTGCTCTGCCTTCTCTAGAGATGGCAGATGATAAAAGCAGAGGACAGCTACGGCTTTCCTGTGCATCACAGAGGAGGAAGCCACAGTTGTAGGTTCAGAGATAGGGGAGTGTTTTCTTAGAAATATTTTGAGGCTCTGCTAAAGTATGCTTTTGTAAATATGGAGAGACTCCGGAATTATATTAATGCAAGAATTTAGATCCAAGAAGGACCCTGGTTCTTTTTATTAGCCTGGCTTGAACAGAGGTACTCAGGGGACTGAGAAACAAACTCGTTTAAAGACTGTTTTCTGATTTGATGGTTGTAATAGCATTTTTTAATAGATGATGTTTCTTGTTCCTTATTTTAGCTCTCGATACCTTTGTCAGTGAAAGGCCGTTTCGTGCTGGAGATCATAGAAGGAATGCTCTATCTACACGAGCAAGGCTTAGTACACAAAGACCTAAAACCAGAAAACATCCTTGTGGATGCAGACTTCCACATTAAGGTATGCGCTAGAAAGTAAATGGAGAATGCTGATGATTTGGGTTGAAGAACCCAGTTTGTCTGCTTTTGCTTAGCGTTCCTGGTCAGTAGATTAACTCCTCTGTAGTCCAGTGAGCTATTGCTAAGAGAGTGTTAGCAGTGGATCCCTGAAATATGATGACCTATACAAGTTCTGCACCTGAGGTTTGCAAAATCTTCCCCTTATCTGTGGGGAAAAAAAATCACTAGGGGTATTAAAAAAGAAAGAATACTATTATTGAGAATTAGTGAACTACAAATAATGAAGCAGCTAGAAAGAAAAAAAAGAAACAAACCTAAGCCCACAGACTGAAACAAACAGAAAATGTTTTAAGGATCATGCCTTTTGTCCTTTCTTGCTGTAACTTCCCTCCTGCCTTTGCTTCCTTCTTTTTGTTCTATTCCTTCTTTTGCCTATTATCTTTTCCTCTTTTGTCTCTCTCTTTTTTCCCTTAGTCATTGTATTTAAATGACAGCCAGCAGCTACAGAAAAAAAAAAGCAGCAGAAAACTACTTCAAAGAATGAGTAATGAGCCTGTTCCAAAGTCCTTCTATTAACTTCAGTGGGCTTTTGGATCAAGACATATACATATAGAGACTTCTGCTGAATAAGCCTGAGTAGAATTTGCAGCAGTCCTCATCGAAAATGCTGGTCAAGGTGAGTTGCTGAAGTGATCACCCCATTACAATAGGAAACTACTGAATAAAATGCTGTGAAGAGTATTCTATCACATTTTATTTCTCACATGCAAATTACTGTGAAGTAATTAGACAAGGTTAAGAAAGTAGAAAGTCACAGTGCAGCATGAGCAGCTTGCAGATCACAGATATAAGCTGTATTAGGTTTTGACCAAAACAAAAGACAAAACAAATAACAACAACAAAACACCACTTCATTATCTGCCTTAGTTGTTGGATGGTTTGGGAGTTTCAGCTTGCTTTTATGGACAGGAGCAAATTAGTCTGCTATCACACTGAAAGACAAATAGAACTGGAACCCAGGATCAAATTCAGAATCAGATCAGGCTTCTTTAAGCAGTTTGATCAAAAGCCTCATGTGAGGCAGCTGTTGTACGATCTATCTGCTCGAGTGTGTCCAACAGTGCCAACGTTTATAAGGGCAAACAGCTGTTCTATGAAACTGCAAATGTAGGAAGACTTATATTGTATTTTCCTCTGTCACGTTAGACCTCTCACTTTTAGACACGAACTCAGACTCCTGCTTTGTCAGCAGGTTGTAACTTAGAATTTCCTCTTCTTCTGAATTATCTCTAAATTTAGCCAAAAGCTTCAGAAGCTAAAGAAGACCAATAAGCTAGTTAGAGGCAACGAGAGAGAAAGATAAGAAGTGAGGCAATGTGTCACTCCAGTTGTATCTGGAGTGATTGGGTTATGCAACTAGATGAGTTTAACAGCTTTCTGTGGCCAAGAGAGGCATTCCACTTGTCTTCTCCTGTTCCCTCACATTAGGGAACTTCTGTTCCCTTGCATTAGCACTGGTGCTAATTTGACCACCCTGCCCCGGGGAAGCCAAACCAGCAGGTTACAATTTAAGTTTTTGGCAGTCCTACCCTTCTGCTGGAGAGCTCTTGGTTGAGCGAGCTGGTTGAGTGCCTTGCCCTAGGTCTTCCTGGGTCAGAAAAGGGTCAGTGCTGGAACACGAGAAACTGAGGGAGCACATGAGAGGAGGCTGTGGGAAAATGAGGGAAGGATTACTTTCTTCCCCACCAGCCATTAGTCTAGCTGTTGTAAAACAGCACCCTTATGTTTCAGTAACGTCACCTTGTCAAGCACACAGTACCCAGATACCCTGGCTTTAACTAATTTCATGCTATCCTTTTCCACGTCTCTTGCAGCATACACATCACAGAATTTGCAATCCTCTTCCTCGCCCTTTCTGTAGAAAGGTCTCAGGAAGTCAAGTTAAATAGAATCAAATTGGAAAGGGCACTGCAGAAGGAGGGGATATACACCCTTCTTGTAGGTTATATCTGAATCTCAGCTGCTTCTTTTGTGGATCTTCTGTTTGGCCATGAGTACCACAAAGCAGCTCTTGAACATGACTTGCACTTCAAACTTTTCCCCCTTGCATTGTGCCATTGCTCCCCGTGCTGTTAAGTTAATAATGAAGGTTCAGCCTAATGGTTCCCAGTTGGCAGTGATATTTTATTTAGGGAAAAAAAAAGGGAAACATTTTTTTTCCTTTCTCATAATTGCATTTTTGCAGAGTTTCATTTTTAGGTAAGTTACTACCTGCTATTGTGACAAAACTGAGCACTGCATGAAATGCTTCTTTACTTGTCATCACAGCACTGGCTCTGACGCATCTCATTTTTCAGATTGCAGATCTTGGTGTTGCTTGCTTTAAGAACTGGAGCCGGCTGACCAAAGAAGAGACTACCCGACAGAAGAAAATCAAGAGCTCTTCCCAGAATAATGCTGGCACTCTTTTCTATATGGCCCCAGAGCACTTACGCAGTGTTAACGTAAAACCTGGGGAGAAATCAGATATTTACAGCTTTGGCATAGTAATCTGGGCGATTTTTGCTAACAAAGAGCCATATGAGTGTAAGTTACTTGCAAAAAAACTGGATCACAAAATTAAGTTTGAAATGCTATGTGTTTAACATTACAAAATTAAGATTAGTGGATTATATCACTTGTAACCAAGATCAGCCCATGTTTGGCACCTGATGGCCACTTTAAAGTATTGGTTGCATCATTCCTTTTAAGTGTGGTCAAGAACATCTCAGTTGTACTTGAAATGCGGGCTTGAGTCCAAGTTAGAGCATAGTCTATTCACATCCACATGGTGCACATGTAAACCTGCATTCGGTGGCAGAAGTTAGACAAACCTTGGGCAGGCCAGGATGGAAACTTGGATGTGTATGTTATTTGCTAACATGGGCTAGTCACATGTGCTTTTTTCCTTGTACCGGGAAACGTCCACAAAGCCAGTTACTGCTTCTCAGCTGTGAGGTGCTAATTTCTTAACATGCGTATGTAGAATCATTAAGGTTGGACAAGACCTCCAAGATCATCTGTTCCAACCATCCCCCTACCACCAATGTCACCCACTAAAGCACGTCCCTAAGCACCACATCCAACCTTTCCTTCAACACCCCCAGGGATGGTGACTCCACCACCTCCCTGGGCAACCTGTCCCAGTGCCTGACCGCTCTTTCTGAGAAGAAGTGTCTCCTCATTTTCAGCCTGAACTTCCCCTGGTGCAACTTGAGACCATTCCCTCTTGTCCTACATGGGCTCATTCAAAAAATAGGAGCAGACCATGGAATTCCAGAATAATTTGTGTTTGCCATTTTGAATGGATTCGTTTTTGCTAACTGGCTAAACACTGCCTAGGTGGCAATCTTTGTGTTCTGACCTAATACAGAGCATAACTGAGATTCAGCTTCTAGAAATCTAGATCTGTCACCCTTACTCGCGCAGAGCATGTCTTATGCATAAAAATAAATCTATTAGTCTTAAAATAAATCTCTAATGTATAGTAATTAAGACCCTGGATTCACATATGTGAGAGATTTGTATCTGTAACTCAGGCGTCTTTCTTTGAAACATTTACATATTCAGAAACATACAGGCTGCTGCTTCACTATTTCTTTTACCTACAGAGATGTGACTTTTGGGGATAGCAAAATACGTGACTACAATCTGATAGGAAATGTTAACTTTTCAGATGGTATAAATGAAGCTCAGATTTGCTTCGGCATCATTAATGGCAACAGACCAGACATAGAAGAGATCATTGAGAAGTGTCCAAGGGAGATTATTGACTTAATGAAACAGTGCTGGGAGCAAGAGGCAGAGAAACGGCCTACCTTTGCAGGTAAGACATTGCTCTGGGATTATTTTTGTTGCATGTCCACCAGGAGTTCATAATGCAGCAAAACAAACTTGAGTGTTTTCTTCTTGATATAGCTTTATTTTCAGAGCAAAAATTGGTATCAGCTTACGTGCCCAGTAAAGTCTGTTCCCTGTACTCTGACTGAAAATAGCATCTTGTCCAACATCTACAAATTTGAGAAACACTAGTGACTGGATGGAGCTAAGACACTTTATGCATGATGATAATTTGTCTTTGACAATGTATTATCTTCCTTAAAGCTAATAGGATGGAACATAGTACATCTTGGGTACTACTGAGAAAAAATCCTATCAAAAATTGCCATTATCTACTGCTAATGGACTGATTTTGTGGTTGCGCTGGGTGTCTCGGTTTGTTTATCCCTTAAGCAAAACGTTAATATTTACCTTGTTTGTAGATTCTTTCAGTAATTCCATCTTTAGCAGAGATGGGGTAGCTGCTTATTAAATACCTAAATGCATCTTATTTCTTAAAATGGGGTATTTTGACTTTTGGCCAGTCAAGTCCAGGGCAGGTGCTGTCAGCCACAGGTCACAAACAGAGCACTTTCACCCTAAAAAGCAATATGACAACTAAAACAAAAATCATTCTAGAAATCACTCTGTTCTTGTTACTACAAGGAGGCTAAAAAGAGTCATGTGAACATAGATTCCAAATGTGTGTATCATTTTCCCATTACCATTTCTGACTTGATACAAGCCTTTATTCAATCCTTCTCCATCAAAATCGTTGACAGTATAAATCACCTATTTTCCATTGAAAACCACTTTCACCTAGTTCTCTTCTTTTTACAGAAATTAGTAAAACATACAAGCCATTTTACTATCAAAACATAGGAAAAAATATTGAAGAAGATCTGAAGAAAATAAAAGTGAGTAACTTCCTAAATATTTTAAAGTGTCAGTTTCCTAACAACCCTGTGCCTCATCCCCAGTTATGGCCAGATTCTGCCACGCTCTTATCATCCCTGATTAATCTGATTTCCTTCTGTGATAAAAAGGATGGGGCTGTGAATGAGGGGAGAGCAGCGTATGGCGTTTACCTCAACTTTAGGAAGGTTTTCAACACTGTCTCCTGAAATATTCTTGTGTCCAAGTTCAAACGTTACCATCTGGATGGGTGGACAACCAGATGGGTTAAAAATGGGTTGGATGATGAGTCTCAGAGGGCAGTGGTTAATGGGTCCAACTTCAACTGGAGACCTGTAAGTAACGATTGGGGTAGTGCAGGGGTCTACTGCACTGAGACCTGCTGTGGTTTACACCTTTATCAGCGACCGAAGGAAGTGATGGAGCACACTCTCATAAGGTGTGCAAATGACACTGAAATATGGGGATGAGTTAAGTACTGTCAAGGGCAGGGCTGTCATCTGCAGGCTGGAGGAATGTGTTGATGGAAGCCTTAGGAAGTTCAGAAAGGACAAATGCAATGTGCTGCACCTGAGGAGAAACAACGCCTGGCTTCGTCACTGGCCAGGGGCTGCCTGGCTGTGGAGCAGCACTGCTGAGAAGAGTGGGGCTTGTTCAGCCTGGACACGAGATGGCTTTGGGAGGGCAATAAGTAGCAGCCCATTCCTACCTGTGAAGGATTTGTTCAGAAGATGGAGCCAAGCTCTTCTCAGCAGCGCATAAGAGAGGGAAGATAAGAAGCAGTGAGCATAAAGCAAAACAAAAACTCATTTCTCAAGAGTGTTGGCCAGTCACCGTCCTTAGAGGTTTTTCAGGACCCAGCTGGACATAGCCCTAAGCTACCCAGTCTAATCCCATAGGCGATCCCATTTTGAGCAGGAGGTGGAACTGGAGGACTCCCGGGGCCCATTCTCACCTGAATGACTCTGAGATTCTATGATAATACAAGACTTTGGAAAAGCTTCTACCACATCCAGAAAATGTCACTGATAGAATTAAATATTATTCCCAGAGATTCAAAAGTAACAGAATCCGATTTAGAGTAAGTATAAAAACGCTGTACATTCATGGTATTTTTTTTAAGGCATGTAATTTTGTGTTGTGTTCAGGCAGCATGTAGCGATTCCTAGCCTGCTTGAGACCAGGAGCAATAGCACATCAATAAAAGTAATGCCCCTGGTTTTAGCTGAAATCAGATATTTTTCCTTTGTATTTTATGTATAAACATATACATATTTTGTATATATGTAAAGCGCTTTCTGGCTTTACATTTACATCTTACAATACAAAGAATGATTTCTGGACTGAAAAATAATAAGAGAATGAGAACTTCAATTTACTCACTTCAGTAGCTCTGACAGTTATCAGTGAGGACTCCTAGGATTAGGGTTTAATTCTTTGCAGCAAAGTGAGGCTCAGACTCATGATATATATCCAGTTATTTTAACAAAAACCAACTTCCTTTGTAAAACCGTTCATTTACAGTTCTGGTGTTTTAAAGTGCTTCCTTCTATCAACAAGACCTTAATTGTGGAAATGAAAGGTTCTGGTTTAGAAAACACATGATAATTATGAAGCACGGGCAAATGTTCAACAAAATGATACGGTTTTGCAAAAGGAAATTCATTAGTTCCGTCATTTTTACACTTCCACACTAGTGATGGTGGAAGCAAGAGTCTACAGCCCCCTAACTAAAAGGGCCACAGAATCCCAGAGTGGTTGAGGTTGGAAGGGACAGCTGGAGATCATCTGGTCCAGCCTCCTGCTCAAGCAGGCCCCACGTCCTTTTCTGCAAAGCTGCTTTCCAGCCAGTCAGCTCCCAGTATATGTTGGCCCATGGGGTTGTTCCTTCCCAGGTGCACAACTCACCACCCGCCTTCACTGAACTTCATGAGATTCCTGTCGGCCAGCTTCTCCAACCTGTTGAGGTCCCTCTGGATAATTAATGAAGGCATTGAACAGGACTGAACCTAATATCGATGCCTTGGGTACATGGCTAGTTACCAGCCTCCGGCTGGACTTCTTACCATTGATCACCACCCTCTGGGCCCAGTTGTTCAGCCTGTTTTCAAGCCTCTTCACTGGATGCTTCTCTAGCCCATAATTCATCAGCTTCTCTGTGAGGATCTTACAGGAGACAGACCAATTATGAAATACGTCACTTAGATTTTACTTGAGTAACTAAATAGTACCTAAAGGTTGTAATGAGATTTAGAACATCATCTTTTGCTTTGGGAAGAAAGTTGTGGAAAGAGATTAGCTGGTTGCAGATTTTTAATCTGCAGAGGCACTTCTTGGGTTTAACTTTAATTAGAAAATAAAAGACGGCTTAAAATAATATTTTGCAAGATGCACCAAGGGAAATTGGGGAACCATTTTTCCAGGCTAAAAAAAAAAAAAAAAAAAAAGTGATTTCCATGAAAAGAGTACAACAGAAGTGCATTTTGCCTTCACTCTAGCATAGTGAAAATGAGGGTTTGCAGAGGGGAAACTGTACTGCATCTTCCTGAATATATCCTCTGAACTCCTTGTTCCTGATACTTTCAGGAACAGTAAAAGTAAAAAAGGTAGAAGTCAGCATGGCCATATGTGAATGTAAACTCCCCATCCTACCTCTTTCCTGTAGATGAATATACTTGTTATACAGAGATCCAGAAAAGAGTGTGCATATTTGCTACCTTTACCTCAGCATCCTCCTCTCACTGAGGCTGCTTGCAGAAAGGCTAGCTGTTCAGCCAAGACAGGCAATCCACAACCACTCTGTATGGATTAAGCCCATACTCACATAGGTAAGGGCCTGGCCAACTCAGAGTATTGTATACTGCAGTTGCATTACACTTCTTCCTCCCTTCACTGAAGATAAGGTTTTGCCCATCTGTAGCAAAGTATGGATATTTTCTGCTAGGCTGTGCTCTCTGTTAAGAGCTCGGGATCTCTCCCCACAGACTCATGGAATATATTCATCCAGGTCTCTTTACTGCACACGTGTGCTGCTGTTCCCTACTCTACAGGTACTCCCTTCAGTCAAGTTTTCACCTATAATTTAATCATGGGTTCTTCTTTTTACACGTAGAAAGTGTGGCCTGAGCCAAACGAATTGCTGCAGAGGATGCAATCCCTTCAGATAGATGCTGTAGCAGAAGATCCCAGTAATGGTCAAATAGGTAAGTGTTCCAACGTTATGCCACGTACTCTGCTGAAGATAAAATTGTGTCTGTGTACGATGTAAGTAATCTTACCATTAAGTGGTTATGGAGAGATTCAATTATCAGCACTTCAGAGAGAATTGTAATCACTGCAAAGATTAAATTTGCTCCCAGGCTCCCCATAGTCATATTCACTCTTTCAAAATTTCCAGCATGTTCGGTTTGAAACCATTTCATTGTACTGGCTTGTGCTTCTCTTTTCCATGCTGAAAAATGTATTTAACATTAAATTTTTCAATGGTCAATTTAGTAATTACTTTTCATAGTTGCTCTTTCTTCACATCTTTTTAACAAACTTAATGCTTGTTCTATTGGCTTCAGTTCCACAAATTTTCCTTTTTCCCAGTCCAGCCTTCCTTACAAACGATCTGAACACAACCAGGACATGTAATTATAAGACGCTGCTTTGCTTATGACCTTGCTGTCTCTAGAGTCTACCCAAGGAGCACTGAGTTCTCTCCTTCTCTCCTTCTATCAAATCTGGAATAAGTTGCATGTTTCGTGGAGCAATCTCACTAATATGTTATGACGTGTTTAGTTGTGTGGTAGCATACTTGGAAATGGTTTACCAAAGTGTCTTAATGGCAAGTGAAATAAGATCGTATTTGCAGCACTGATTTATAAGTAACAATATAAAATTGAGTAGAAATAAGAACTACTAATTTTGCTCACACAATTTAAAGACAATATTAAACCAATGATTTTGAACTGTAGCATGCAACTGATCAGTCTTCCCTAAGGTTAGGTTTGCCATAACAGATCTTTAGCAGAACTAATGGATTTAGTAGGGCAGCCCTATTGCTGTGTTTATTAATTAGCATAGTTACATCCCTAGCAAGAATAATCACATACAAATGCAGATTAAAGATGCTCTTGTGCTTTTAAGTATAAGAGGTTTTACTGTGAATTCCCATTGCAGAAAGAAACTATCTTGACAGCCTATCAAAGTCATGTTTGATTTTTTGGGTTTGGTTTCCCCATCCCACTCCTGCTCCATCCAATGGGCATTACTCGGGCAGTGTTAGCAAGAGGTAACCTGCTCATTCATATGCCTCAGGTTTGCCCTGGAGAACACATGCCATACAATTTGTGCTACTAGCTGTCAGTTTTGATGGGATTGTTTCTGTACTAGCTTATTCCTCCCACTCTCCCTCTAGCAGCGGTAACAGCAGAAGCAGAGCAAGTCAAAGTGAATGGAGTACTAACATACAGCCGTCAAGAGGAACGAGTTTTGGTCCAGCCTAATCTGGACTGAATTCATGCAATTTGAAAAACAAACAAAAAACCTTAGTTCACTGACATTATCTGAACACGTATACTTTATTCCGAGGTTCCAGTGATCTGTGCAAGTGTGTGCTTTAGGCGGGGTGCAACATTTCCCAGACAAACGTGAAGCTTTGAGAACTTTAAGCAATTAACCATAGCCTTGCCCTTAAAAACCACAAGAACAAGTAGTAACGTACAGAATTTTACATTCTTGTTTAGTCTGCTGCAGTATGATCTGGTTCATAACTCAGTCTAATTCAGGACTGAAGGAGAGCTTCCTCTGATAGGAGAATTCATTTGAAAAATGACAGACTATTTTAGCTGGTAGGCGTTATTGTAAAAATGAGTTCTTTGAAGAACAAACTAGACAAACTAAAAAAGGATTAATCCTGAAATACCCAGATGGGATTTTTGCATAATCACTTGCAGATGTGACCTTAATGACAAATTATTTATGCTTTATGAAGTAATACCAATTACAGTGGGTCCTATTTTCCATCTTGTTATGCTCCAATCTTGCACTGATCAAATACCAGCTGATGTAGTGAAGACTCTGTAGTAAATCAGACCTTACAAAAACCTCCAGGAATTTCTTATTTCAGTGGTTGAGAAGCTGGTGTCAATATAAGCAGAGTAACACAGTGAGTTCAGATGCCTCTTTCCTAGATATAAATCTGTAATACTTCCCAGTAAAGGCACTGTATAAAGCAGTTTATGCTGGAAGTGACGCTACATTTTCACCTTTTATGAATTACCATAACACTAAAAAGAGATCCTAGTGTCCTCACAACAGGTTATATACTGGCATTAGGATATATTTCAAATATTTACAGTTTTCCTTCCTTTCAGATCAGCCTAATTCTCTACACAGCTCTCAGGGCCCCGTGACCAGCGAGGTTAATGAAGCCCAGTTTGCTGCCTCCTCTGAGAATCAGCCTGTTGAGAGCTGCGAGACCTCGTTTACGTCCCCTGACAATCTAGAAAGAAAACTCCAGCGGGAATACAACTACCACATATATGGCAGCTGGATGGATAAACCAGGAGTTCCCCACGTGCTATACACCCCTGAAATGAGAGAGGAAGAAAGGAGACGAAGAGTTTCCTGTGATCCATTTGCAAAGATGTTTTCAGCTCCTCAACAGAGTGAACTGCATCCAAGAGCTGAAAACACGGGATCAAACACTAATCCTTATTTTCGGCCACAACCACCCTCAACATCGACACCGGGAAATTTTGATATTTTTTATGGGCCAAACCCTAGAAATCTCCTCCCAGGAAACCCAGGGGATCTCTATGAATCGCATTCAGCCAGTACCTTTAGCCTGAGCAAAACTCCTGTGCCCGAGTCTGGCACAAGCCTGCATTCACAGGCCAACATAAACAGGTATCCAAAGAGTGCAGACACAGATACAGGTGAGATTCCCCCTCCTCTCAACTCCCGTGTTCCTGAAATGGCACTTTTTCTTCTAAAAATGATGTGGCAGAGATGGTTTTGTAGTTTGTGCAACACCTGCTTATTGCTAACAGCTTATCTGTGTGATGCGGCAAAGGTTCTCTGTTTACTTGAAAAGACTCCAGGTTGCTAAAATGCTCCAGTTTTGACTTCATTTTCCTTTATTTCACTGATCTCAGGCTGTCAACTTTGTGAATCATTTCTAAGCCATCAGTACAACAGAGAAGCATCAGACCCAATGCCTAACTCTTCAGCTACCAAGTTAACAATAGCAGACAACAGATAATACTGCAGCTGCTGCCAAAGCCAAGAACCATTAGTAATCGTACTAGAAAAGCAAACAAATACTTTTGACTCACAGAATGTAACATTCATACCATAGGTATTTTTGCATGTGCAAAAATTAATGTTTTCTCATACATTTGTAGCATTTAAGAAAATAGATATATTTTTTTTAAAGCTTGGTTTGCAGCAAGAGACTCCTGAGTTCAGAGAGCAAAAAAGGAGCTAAGGCTCTTGACTGGTTTCTCCAGAGAGCTCTACTGGGTGTTAACGGGGAACTTCTCTTGATGTTTGCTAGTGAGCTCTGGAGTAGAAATGTACAGAGGCAACGAAGGAAGAGAACACTGAGTGTTCCCTGTTGCTACAGCCGATCACAGCCAATGTGCTTACAGAAACCGTGATCAGGCTCAGGAGTAGGCAGCAGCGGCATGCCCAGTGGGAGCCTTCTTGGATTGGAATTTGCAGATTTGAATACCTGATAGAAGGCAGCAAAATCCATAACCACGTCATTATCTTGCACTGCCATTTCAAAGCCAGGTGGTCATACACCCATGGGGAATCCCATGGTCCTTGCTGGGATCCAAGGATCATTACGGTCATTAGTCCCCAAGCAAAATCATGATAAGGGTGGCTGCTTTAACTAGAGCTATTCAGGGAGGTGAAGTCCTGTTAAGTAAGAACACCTTCTTGTGTTTTTGTGTTCAAGAGCACTATGCACTCAGACTATTCCAAATACTGCAGTCATTTCCAAGTACTTGTGCTTTTTTATTTATATGATGATTTTGGCCTTTTCACTACCTGTTTAGGTAACAAGGATTCCATTCCTTTCTCAAGGGGAACTTTTGCATATTACTCTCCTGTACCTCAGTTACCCAGAGGTAAGTGCTGTAGCCTTTATCTGTCTTGGTAACCACCAGGGTAGGCATCGCATCCTGACTAACAAGGAAAAAAAAATCGGGATCTTGAAACAAATTGTTATTGCTTTATATCTCTAAATGTAAGAGAAGTTGCCACTCGCCGAGGCGATCGGCTCCCGGGCAGGTGCGTTGCCGCAGCGTAGCCAGGTGTGCAGGGGCATTCCTGCATGGAGGCAACCTCAAGGAGTCATCAGCACCCAGCAGCCCTACCCAGGGTGGCTGACGAGGCTCGGGTGGGGCCAGGAGCAGCAGCAGCCACCCCCGCATCCACAAGTTGCCCCTAGGGAGCACAGGTGAGCGGCAGCTGGGCAAAGCAGGCATGATGCAGCAGGAAGGGAGTGGCGTAGCAGTGCGCGGGAAATTCAGAAGGTGGGTCGCTTTATTCTCTTCTGGGAGCAGCCGTGGAAGGAGCCTCCTACTGGAACCAAAATGCCGTTCACCTGCTGCATCTGCTGCACCTGCCGAAATGATGCTGAAACCCAAATGGAGCCTCTCCAGGCAGATGCCTCCACCCAAACAGACCTCCCAAGCACTGAAGGAGCCGCCCAGACCCTCAGTTCCGGGGAACTCCAGAATCTGGAAGTCCCCCTAGGACCTGAAGGCAGAGGTGGGTGTCAAGGATACAGGAGTGCCCAGCTGGGTGAACTTTTAAAGCAGATGGCTCTGTTACTAGAGAAGCTCATCAGACAATGTAGCGTCCAGGAATCTCATCAGGAGACCGATGAATTGCATTGCTCTCAACGCGTGTCAGTGCAACAGCCCTGCCTTGAGGCTGGGCAAGGAAAAGGTAAGTTAGCTTCCAACCCTGAACTGACAAACCCAACTGACTCACAGGACAGGGGAGACTGGACTCCCATCTCTGCCCTAAGCAGGAGTCGTCATTTCCCCCTTGAAGTGCCCCTGCACAACAGATACGAAGCCCTAGGGCTGGTAGAAACCTTCATGCGGGGGCAAACGAGGCTGCAACAGACTCCAGAAGATCAGAAGGAACTTTATGTCCCTTGAAAAGGTGTTGAGGGGATTGGGAGTGCAAGTAGTGTTTTCTGTCCCCCCAGTTAGTGACTGGGACCCAAGAAGGAGATGGATGGACCAAGTGAATGAATGGCTGTGTGGCTGGTGCCGTGCTCAAGGTTTTGGGCACTACGATCTCGGACGTGCTTTTGAGAGACCAGGAATGATGACACAGGTTGGGGCATGCCTAACCAGGTGGGGCAAGCGTGCTGGGCAGCAAGCTGGCAGGGCTTGTGAGCAGGGCTTCAAACTAGGTTCAGCAGGGGAAGGGGACGTACCTCTGAGTGATGGAAGTGAACCTGGGAACATCGTCACTTTAGGAAGCAATATGGAAATACTTGTGAACTGTCCCAGAGGGTTCCTCTGAAGAGGCAACGCGACCGATAGCCCAGCTGAAGTGCCCCTACACCAATGCACGCAGCACAGGAAACAAGCAGGAAGAGTTGGAAGCCGCGCTGCGATTTGAAAACTGACCTAATTGCTGTCATGGACAGCTGGTGGGACGGATCACAACACTGGAACACCGGAATAGCTGGAAAAGCAGGCTGAGCTTTTCAGAAGAGCAGGCAGGGAAGGAGGGGCAGGGGCGTTGCCTTCAATGGTAGGGAAGGGATTGATTGCAAGAAGCTGTCTTTGAGAAATAGCCACAGACAGGCTGAGAGCCTCCGGGTGAAAGTTAAGGCTGGACCAACAAAGAACACCTTGTGGTCGGGGTGTGCTACAAAGGGAGCCTGCTGGTGAGGGCTTCTGGCTTCAGCTACAAGAAGTGTCACACTCACGTGCTCTCATCCCAATGGGATCTCTGGAAACACTGTCCTCAAGGAGAAAGGAGCTGAACAGAGCTGGCAACTCTTTCAGGATGCTTTACTCAGGGCGCACAACTCTCCATCCCCCTCTGTAAGAAAGCAAGCAGGGAGGGCAGGAAACCAGGATGGTTGAGCAAGGACCTGGTGCTCAGACTGAGGTGCAGGAAGGAAACACACGGGCAGCGGAAGCAGAGACATGTGGCCTGGGAAGAGTACAGGGATGCAGTCAGGATGTGCAGGGATGGGATCAGGAAAGCCAAGGTACAGATGGATCTGAGCTTGGCAAAGGATGCAAAGAATAATGAGGAGGGATTCTATAGGTACGTTGACCAGAAAGAAAGGCCAAGGAGAGTGTACCCCCTCTGAAAAGTGAGAAGGGAGAGCTGGTAACCACAGACATGGAGAAGGCTGAGGTGCTCAACTTCTTTGCCTCAGCCTTCACTGCCAGTCAGGCTTTCCACGTCCCTCATTTCCCTGACCCTCTAGGTGGGGGAGCAGAGTCCCTCCCACTGTAAGTGAAGAGCAGGTTTGAGGCCACCTGATGGAACTGAACAGGTACAAGTTTACGGGGCCCAATGCCGTGCATCCCATGGGCCTGAGGGAACTGGCTGATGGAGTTGCCAAGCCTCTCTCCGTCATATTTGAAAAGTCCTGGCAGTCAGGTGAAGTCCCTGGTGACTGGCAAGAGGGAAACATCACTCCCACTTTTAAAAAGAATGGAAAGAAGGACCTGGGGAACTATAGACAGGTGAGCCTCACCTCTGTGCCTGGGAAGATCATGGAGCAGGTCCTCCTGGAAGCAGCATCAAGGCACCTGCAGGACAAAGAGGTGATCCGAGACAGCCAGCATGGCTTCACCAAGGGCAAACCACGCCTGACCAGTCTGGTGGCCTTCCCTGATGGAGTGACTGCATCAGTCAACCAAGGAAAACCAACTGATGCCATCCACCTGGACTCCTGCAAGGCTTCTGACGTGGTCCCACGTGACATCCTGATCTCCACATTGGAGAGATGGATTTGAAGAGCGGACCATTCAGTAGATAAGGAATTGGCTTGAAGGGCACAGCCAAAGAGTAGCAGTCACTGGCTCTGCATTCAAGTGGAGGCCCGTGACGAGTGGTGTCCCTCAGGGGTCTGTCCTGGGACCAGTACTGTTTATTATCTTTATCAACAACATAAACAGCAGGATCGAGTGCACCCCCAGCACGTTTGCAGATGACACCAAGCTGAGTGGTGCAGTCAATACAGCAGAAGGAAGGATGCCATCCAAAGGGGCCTGGACAAGCTGGAAAAGTGGGCCTACATGAACCTACATACAAGTGCAGGGTGGGCACGTGAGGGCAACCCCAGACATGAGCAGACTGGGTGGAGAGCTCACTGAGAGCAGCGCTGCAGAGGGACTTGGGGGTTCTGGTGGACAAAAAGCTCAACACAAGCCAGCAGCGCGTGCTTGCAGCCCACAAGGCCAACTGCATCCTGGGCTGCATCAGAGGCACAAGGTCAAGGGAGGGCACTGTGCTCCTCTGCTCTGCCCTTGTGAGGCCCCACCTGGAGTGCTGCGTCCAGGGCTGGGGCCCCCAGCACAAGAAAGATGTGGAGCTCTTAGAGCAGGTCCAGAAGGGCCACAAAGATGCTCAGCGCTGGAGCACCTCTCCTGTGAAGAAAGAGCTGGGGATGTTCAGCTTGGAGAAGGCTCTGGAGAGACCTCATTGGGGCCTTTCAGTACTTAAAGGGGGCGGAGAAGGACTCAGGTAGATAATGATAAGGCAAGGGGGAATGATCTTAAACTAAAAAGAGGACAGATTTAGATGAGACATTAGGAGAAAATTCTTCGCTGTAAGTGTGACAAGGCATTGGAACAGGTTGCCCAGAGAAGCTGTGGATGTGCCAACCCTGGAGGCGTTCAAGGCCTGGCTGGCTGGGGCCTTGGCCAGCCTGATCTAATGGGTGGCATCCCTGCCTATGGCAGATGGTCTTTAAGGTCACTTCCAACCCAAGCCATTCTATGAGGCTGTTAACCAAAAAAAAGTCTGCCACTCCACATTCCTGAAGTGCAGGGGACATTATTTACAATCTAGTAACTCCTGGCAGGTGAGGCTTGGTTATGGCGCTTTGCCATGGAATAGAGTAGGACTGGCTTTCACTGAAGCACATCAGTCTGCGTAATGGAAGTATACTCACAGTTTCCAGTAAGTAGCCATTTCCATGTTAAATACAGTAGAACATGGAATCATTTCCCTGATCAGCAGAACCTTCCTCCTCACCCTTCATGTTACTTCTTGACTTTTCGAACCATATGCAATCGTTTACAAAACTGTATTAAATTCTCTTATACAGAAGATTCAGTCAAATACAACATAACTAACAGTTCCGGAATTCAAATTGGATCCTACAATCACATGAAGATTGAAGAGCAGAATCAACACATCAGCACTTCTCCTGTTGCTACAGAAGCATCTTACAGTTACTATGAATCAAAGGGTATATTTGGTAAGAGAAATATCCTCCTCATCTTGGTTTATTATCCCCTTGTAGTTATCTCAGAATCATTTGTTTTGGAATCTATGAAAGCAGTACAACTTTCTCCCTCTGCAACTTGAAAAATAACCGTCTAGACCCTTTACTATGTTGATACCATGTCAGCGTAGCATGGTACTTTAGAGTCTCTAAAGCGAGTAGAGGCTTGTGGCAATACTGTTCTGTAGTACTACGTACCTCATTTGTCCTGTCGTTTCATGACACACCAGATGCAAGTGGTGTGATACAGATACTTAGTTGGGAAGGACAGCTGAGATAGTGAGGGGAGTAGAAAATATATTTATGCCCTTTTTTTCTTTTCTTTCCTTCAGACAACAACACTGTCCTGACCGACAAACATCTGAACCTGGTGAGAGAAAAGTTGGCTAAACAGTGGAAACACTGTGCTCGTAAACTGGGCTTCTCTGATCCTGAGATCGATGAAATCGATCATGACTTTGAACGAGATGGACTAAAAGAAAAAGTTTACCAAATGCTGCTTAAGTGGGGAATGAGGGAAGGCTCCAAAGGTGCTACAGTTGGAAAACTTGCCAAAGCCCTCTTCGGCTGCCAAAGACTGGATCTCCTTACTAGTTTGATGCAAATGAACGAGGAATAAGTTGACTGAGAACTGGGGGGAAAAAGTGAGGATATTTTTTCCTGAAGACCATGCAATAACAAATAACTAAACAGACTTTGAAGCTTTTTGCACAGTTTTCCTTTTGGAACAGATTTTTCTGCCAAGCAGTTTTCAGGGAATACCTCCAGTAACTCACCAAGTTGCTGTCAAGATAATTAGGTCTTACAGATGATAAAATTTTCCTTCATGGAAATGGAATTTCAAAACATAAACAACAATACCAATCCAACGAAAATGTATTATACAAAATTCAGTCTGTCTTGAAACACGATGGTACATTTGTTCAGTTCTGAACAGTGTACATGATTTGAGCAAAGCTTATGCATCAGTTAAGAATGTGAAAGGCAGACTCGCTTTGAGAGACTTGGACAGAAAGCAAAATCAACTCTTAAATTTTGGCAGATCTTACTACTTCTCATCTCCCTAAGTATATGCTATATAATATAATAATATGCTATTATTTTAAAAGTCTTTTTATAATGTTTGTTAAATGTATATGTCTAGAACTATGCTGAACAGTAGTGTGAATAAAAGCCAAAAAAATTATTTTTGGTTGAAAAAGAGTGTAATTGATAAAATATTCTTCTTTCAAGGATTAATATTGCACTTGATTTTACATTGCTTGGTAGAGAAAATGTTACAAGATTAGTCTCTGGTCTGCTTTATGAAATAGTGAAAAAAAATAAATCACTGTGCAATCCAAAATAAAAGCTTGGGAAACGTGAGAGATTTGGGAAGGGGAAAGTGCTTTATCATTACATGATAAAGACTCATTCTCCTACTTACTGGGGGACTAAGAGCATTACTGGTTACTGAACTCTTGGGCTGCATTTATACTATTATATTAAATGTGCTTCAGAACTTTCCTGGGTGCTGAGGTTATCTGGCAAAGAGTAGCTGGCTGCCAGGATTCGTATTTATTTAATATCCAAAATACCATGGCATGCTCAGGACTCATTTAAGCAAGGGTTATTTCACAGCGCCAAAGTTGCGTTGGGGAGCACTGGAAGAGCTCTGTAGTGCGGGTGATGGTGCCCCAGTGCCTGGAAATGTTCCTCATCACTCTTAAATTTACTAGTATTGACACAACCTCAGCGTGCAAGATCTGTGGAAGAAGAATTACTGAGCTGTAAGTCCTTATGCACTAAGAATAATTATGCCAAACTTTTCCTATGAATCACAGAACTGTAGGGGTTGGAAGGGACCTCAAGAGATCATCGGGTCCAACCCCCCTGCAAAAACAGGTTCCCTAGAGCAGGCTGTCCAGGTAGGCATCCAGACGGGCCTTGAATATCTCCAGAGGAGACTCCCCAACCTCCCTGGGCAGCCTGTTCCAGTGCTCCATCACCCTCACCATGAAGAAGTTCTTTCACATGTTGGTGCAGAACTTCCTGTGCTCCATCTTGTGGCCATCGCCCCTTGTCCTGTCCCCACAAACCACTGAGAAGAGGTTGGCCAAGGCCCTCTGTCTCTCTTGAGGTATATGGAAGGATGATACCCCTTATTTCTATCAAGTCTACAAACATGTCCATGCAGACTTTTTGGACCAGGTCTTTTTGCTGTGGAAAAAGCAGTGTTTATTAGCTTCTAGCTGACGTCAGAAAGCTAACAGTTTAATCAAAGCTTAGGATACAGCAGCCACCGTTTTAGTAGAAGCAAAATTAAACAGGAATCATAGCAAGAGCCAACTTATCTGTCAGCTTTAGAACTACTAAGCACAAGCAGCAGTGGAAGTGGCCACCGAAGTGGAAACTTCAGAAGAAGTTAGTACGCAGACTGTCTTCCACCCAGATACTGGAGAGTTTACGCTTTTGTGGTCAGTGCATGCTAAAACCCCTATGTCTCTTTCTGTCAGCAGTTCACAAAGAGTAACCACCAGCAGCTACCATATTACTCCATGAAACATATTGCAGACCGGATCTAAAGAGTTCGTTTGTGCTTGTAACGTTGGTTTTGCTGCATTGCTACATCCATTCCCCACCTGCCATTTCCTTTTCGAAGTCTCCCATACCCATATAGTCTTTATTTATGCAGTATTTTATTTTTTCCTTAGAAGATCCTTGTCTGATTTGGTACACAGAATGAATGGTGAGCATTTAGTAGACATAGACGGAGTACTTCATTTTCTCTTTATTAATGAAAGGAAGCCTGAACCTTACATTCTGAAATAACAGCAACACTGGATGTAGAAGCATCTCAGTACAGTAGGCACAGAGAGCAGTCAGAGATATTTAAATTGGGATGTGGGACACAGAAGTTCACTTCAGCTTTGACACTGGCAAGTCCAAATCTAGACTAGTGCTCAGAGTTCAGGTCACACTGTGGACAGTACCACAGAACCACAAAAGCGAGTGCTAGAGAAAGTCTTCCAGTACGCTGTTTACAGAACTCAGTGACAGAGAAGAAAATTCAGCTCCTTGGGAAGAAAACACAAGGTATTACGAACTCTTATGTGAGGTGGAAAACCACATAATAGGACCCAATGGCTGGAAGCTGCAGCCAGGCACAGTGAAATCAGAATTAATACATATTTAATTAACAGGATGATTAACTGCTGGAATAAACTACCTAGGGAATTTGTGGATCTTCTTGCTGTCTTTGAATTAGGGCTGGACTTGTAACTGAAGATACATAGAGTCAAAAATACAGGTATAGGTCTCAATACAAGGTTAACTGGGTCAAGTATAAGAGAGAAGGATTTACAAGAGGTCCAAAGAAATGATTTAGCTCTCTCCCCAGCCTTTAAATTTTATGGAAATTTTGAGACATAGGAAAGGGACCGTCTCATTGGGAAGGCCATTTCATCACATAGTGATTTTTACAGAGCAGTCAACCTGGCCTCTGACTGATCAAGTAGCTTTAAATAAACTACTCTACTCTTCTCTGCATTCTTTTTTTCCATCATTGTACTACAACAGATGAAGACCTTATAAATTCAAAATAGTTTGGCCTTGGAGGCACGTGAAAAATAAAGTAAGAACCTCTGAGACTCCGAAACATGCACAGACTTGTACATGGTCAGAGGGAACTACAGAGGAACAATGCAGAAAAGATCATCCATTACAAGCAGGGCCACATATGAGCTCGCTGGCACCGTGGAGTGCTTTATTCCCTGGATCCTAATACCCTCTTGGCATTTTTCCCCCCTCTGTCTCTTCCCCATTTCAATCTCTATGGAGTGGTCCTTGCAACAGGTCAGGTTTCCCTCCCAGCATACCAGCAGTCAGCTGACTGGCACTTACCTGTTCCTCACTGCCAAATGGCACCTAGAGAAAGTGCAACTCTCACGCTCTATCCTTAAAACAGCCAGTGGGAAGCAGGGAAGGGGGAAGTTATGACCTAAACAGCGTCTAAGGCACAGGGTCCAGAGGCTACCTTTCTGCTGGAGGAAGTATTGCCTACAAATGAAGTGGCTTACGCTGGGTTTCCCTCCCCTCTCCCACTCATTTGCAACGATATGTAGGTTATTTCCTTTTTTCTCTTTAGCACGGTTTCCTCATCTCTGTGGTACTGACACTAACTTCTGCCAGAACTTAGATGTGATCGGATAATAAGCATTAAAGCTTACAGAGCTCAGAGATTCTTGATGAGAGTTGTTTGAGACAAAAATCCACGCTAATCACCTTAGCAAGCCAGTAAGTAATACTGCTTAGGTTTTGAACCACAGGTTGCAATTCCTGTGCATCACACACGTATCTCAAGTCAAGAGAGCTAAACGCAGCACTAAAAGGGATATCTGGGTCACTGAGTTCATGAGTTATTAATGCAAAGATATTCATACCTCTTCCACAAACCTAACAAGAATGATCTTCTAAATGTTACCTTTGCCCCCTGCAAGGGGGAAGCTGTTGCTGCTTTTGTACCATGATATCTGGAGCCATCTCAGGTCTGTACAATTGAAATGCCCTGAATCTGAATAAAAGTCATACAGAGACTTTGCATACATTTATAGGATGCAGATCATATTCAACTTGGAAATTACGAGGCCACCTCACAGCTGAAGCACACTGACATGTCTGCATTTGGGCACTTCATATCTCTAATGCAGTTCTTTGCAAACAAATGAAAGCCATGCAGATGCTGCTTAAGCTGACAGACAACCATCCCTTGCTAGCACAACAAATACAGGCAAACATAAGCAAAACAGCAATTTTTAAATGCACCTCTGTCTTAGTTTCTTCATTTAAGGCCACGGTATCCAGGACCTTTTTCTACTAGTTGTTCTGCTAATCAGAAAGGACTGCTTTCCTTACAACATACGTGAAATTATTTTGAACTTGGCTAATATACTAACTAACAAGGCCTCCTGCTACTAAGACACATCGCTTCTCCGCACACTCCACACCTACATAGCTTTAAAAGTGATTCCACATCCACACAGTCTTTCTCATTTGAAAGCTCAACACAGAATCCTACAAACATTGGCACTTTCACATCTTTGCTCTGAATTTGGCAATTCACCATCCAAGTCTTACCTGCTTGTGGAGCTGGAGCAGCAAGGTTTTGTCCTAAGGCAAAAACGTTGTCTGAGAAGCACAGGTAGCCAAGCATCAGACCAGGAATGAAAACAGCAGGATATTTGACTTCATAGAAAGTAGCCAAAATGAAAGAAGTAACAATCAGTCTATGTGTACACAGACTCAAGAACCTAGTCTGCAGCAAGGAGCAAGCCTACAGCAGCTCCTTCCAGACACGGGGGAGAAAGGGTGAAAAACACCTTATTTCCAGATGAAAGACACCAGTGCACAAGGGCCAGGTGCTCCCTGAGCAGCTGGGAGCCAGGAAGTCAGCACAGTAACAAAGCCTTTGGGGCAGGGGCCTCACTAGCTGGGGCCCCATCATACAGCCGCCCCCCAGAGCGAGGTGATGGATGGCAGCTGTGAGTCCCTAACAATGTGGAAGAACCAGGGTCAAACTAGAAACATGTCAGCAAACCAGTGCAAAGCTCTGGCTCAGGAAGAGAAGCCACAAGGAGATGCAGCCCAGTGACCACGAGGCAGGGCTGGGTCAAACTGAGAAGTTAGTCCACAGCTCGTCCGGAGCAGTGGTGACCCCACCTGGTCACAGACAGGGCTGTAGAGCAGCCATGAGGGCTTCCTGAAGAAGCACAGGAATTGTACATATATATTTTCTATCCAAGAGTCAGAATAATAATCTGTCCTTGCAATTTAATAGTGATATTGAAAGAGCTTGCTGTTCTGCAGTTCTGTCCTTCACAAGAAGTTTATGAAAATACCTGCAGGTGGGGAAAAGCCATTTGATTCATGCGACCCTTGTCAATGCTGTTCAGTTTTGTAAGGAACAAATCCATGCAGTGCTATCAGCACAGCCTGATTGCAGGTGCTTTGAGGGCTGATCATGGGTGGCAAAATCTCACTGTGCAACCGTGATGCTCTCTGGAACCTCGAATGGATCAGAGAGAAATCCTGCCAGCAGCAGCAACTTGGAAGCTGCTAATTAAAAACAAGTTTCTGAATGTACAGATGAGGCAACACTAAGAGGACCAAAAGAAGATCGGTCAGTTAAGAGGGAAGGGGAAATCTGTGTTCAGGGAAACATCACCAGCAGAGCAGTGATACCTCTTTTAAATGCTTGGGGTTTTGTGTTTTGTTATTTTTTTCCAATTTTTTTCTTCTCTTTTCTTTTCCATTCAATGGCCAAATGTAGTTAGTTTGAGGGAAGCAGTCTGAACCTGAACCATCAGCAGTAAACAGACAAAAACATTTTATAGGAGAAAACAGGAGACCCAGTGCCCCAGTTGAGTTGCTCTCAACTCTTTCACAGGCTGTGTAAAAGTAAGCCTGTGTCTGGCTTGCTCCAAACATTTTTCCTCCTTTCAGCCATTAGTTGATGAGGAGAACATCTCCGGGAAACTGGTTAAGGTGAAAATGTTAAGATGAAAGTTTTACCTTCAGAGATACCCAATGTAGTGTCCACAGCTATTTTACTAGCAAGGGTGGATGTTGTGGGGAACTGTGGTGATGCCCTGTGGGCCCAGATAGCACCCCTTTCTCCTTGGGAGCTGCTCTCTTCCATCACCCCTCATGAAGGAAGTCACGTTCCTCACACACACAGACAAGGGTTTTCTGCCCCAGTTGACATGTTACTTTCTTGTCCTCAGGCCAGAGGCAGCAGGACACTACCTGAGGGAGAGGTTGCGTGGTCCAGGCACTTGGGAGAGGAATGGCCACTTGACAGGCCTTGTTTGGCCCAGAGCCGTGACTGAAGACCTGGAAATAATGCATGGAGTAGCACCGCCTCTGTGACAGCTGCTTCTGCAAAGGGCCTCTCAGCTTTCATCACATTCAGTGGGGTTAACACAGAATCATAAAGGTTGGAAAAGACCTCCAAGATCATCTGGTCCAACCATCACCCTACCACCAATGTCACCCACTAAACCATGTCCCCAAGCACTAGGTCCAACCTTTCCTTGAACACCCCCAGGGACGGTGACTCCACCACCTCCCAGGGCAACCCTTTCCAATGCCAGACTGCTCTTTCCGAGAAGAAATCTCTCCTCATTTCCAACCTAAACTTCCCCTGTCGCACCTTGAGGCCATTCCCAATTATTTTCCTGAGTAGTACACAAACCTCAACTCCCTTCTCTCTCATCTGTTGAGGGGTCCTGGATTTACCTTTCTAATTACCTCTTTCCTCCCCCTCCATCATATGATGAATTCTTTCTACCTTATCCCTCATTTCTTCACCACAGGCTCTGAGAAGCTGCTGCATCTCCTTAAGCTGCAGCAGGTGGAGGATATGTAAGATTAGAGATTGAAAGGCATTTCAATAGGAGTGAAGTTGGATACAAAAAAAAAGTTTGAGACTTTTCCCTTTGGAGCTTCATGATGAGGAACACCTTTTGATGTGAGGGAGTTGCAAAATTCAGAAAAGTAGTTTGCGTAGCAAAAGACCAAGTTAATCTCTTTCCTAAACAAAAAACAATCAGCTGTTACCTCAGGTCATTTTCCACCAGAAGTGTGGACACTGATACACACAGAGGAAAAACAAGCATCTGAACGTGGAACGAAACTGTATGGGCTCGTACATGTCACTGGGCAAGAGTGAAGGCAGCTTGTCCTGATGATGGATTGCTCGTAATTAGCTGTACTAAAGACCTTAATCTTAAACGGTTTGATCTGCTCAGGGGATAAACCGAACCAGTATGCTCACAGAGTTGAGTTAAGCCCTTTCATGCACTCGCATTTGCTATGGCTGTCGTTCACCTGTAAGATCTCCTACACAAGCAAAGGGGCGAGAAGGCTGACAATTATTCACCCCGGGGGCAGTCACGGAGCCCCAGCAGACTGGAGGAACCGTGCGAGGCTGATCTGCCTTGAGGAAACCCCTCGAGGAAACCAGGCTCCTGGCTCTGCCCCAAGCCTGGCTCGGCTCCTCAGCTCCCCCCTCACAGCCCCCGCCTCCATCACGGGCTCGGAGCCGCCATTCCCCCTCACCCCCGGCAGGCGCCGCCGCTGTGCTCCGGGGCGGGCCAGCCGCCATCGCGGCCACCGAGGGCGGGCGGGGAGAAGGGAGGGAGGCGGAGCGGCCGCGGTGGCCAAAATGGCTCGGCCGAGGGCCGCTAGGGCGCTGCGGGAGCTGCTGCTGCCGCCGTCCCCCCGCTCCGTGCCGCTCACGCCCCGGGGACCGGCCGCTTCCTACGGGTAAAAAAAGAAAAATGCAGCCGCCTCCCGCCCCCCGGCTCGGTGGCCGAGAGCAGTGGGGGCTGGGGAAGGGGACATTTGACAGGCAGGGGTTGGTGGCAGCGAGGGGTCCCGGTGGCGGTGGGCGAGGTGTTTTAGCAAAGGGGGGTGTGTGCTAGGTTTGGGAAGGTGGAGGTGACAACAGGGACGCTGGTGGCACCCTGAGGAAAGGGCTGCTGCAGGTCGCCGGGGAGGTTTGTTTGGCTGGGAAGAGCCATTTGCTGCTTTCCCTGCACTGCAAGGAGCTGCGGCAGGGGTCCGCAGCCCCTTCTCACCAGCCTCGCCTTCCCTCTGCCATCCCCCTGCATGGCAGGATGCAATGCGAAACGCTTCCCTTGTACCTGCAAACACCGTCTTCCCTGCAGGTAGTACGAAAGAAAGAGAAGGAAGAGGATTAACAGCCAAGTAACGCTGCTTACTCTGCAAATCCTGTTAAGGAAAAGAGACATTACACCATTTTCCCCTCCCCACGCACAAGTAAAGACTGAGTTGCATTACAGCCCAGCTGGAACAGAAAGGTAGCGGCCAGCCCAAGGTGCTCTCCTACAGAGCACGAGGTGCAGCGTGGTCTCCAGCGAGGCACCTTGCAAGGCCTGCAGGCTCTGCATCCCTCCCACCTTGCTGGGTGCAGGCAGCACGTATCCACCGCTCCTCAGGGCTACAGGCTCCAACACTGCTCACTCTGTTACAGCGTGGCTTGGTTTTCTTTTCTGTTTGGTTTTGGTTTTTAGCTTTGCTTCCACGTTTATGTGCAACAATGCAATCTTTACAAAAAAATTGCAGAAGCAAAGTCATCACAGTGACAACCATACTGATTTCAGACTCACAGGAGCTTGGTGTGGGAAAGACCAAGTCTTTTAGGAACAGCCACTCCCAGGACAGCTTCTCCTATACATATATATGTAAATTATTGAGAGTACACCGTATGTGAAGCTCCCAGATATCATTGGACTGAAGTGAGATCCAAGAGCTGTGCCTCGCAAACTCAGCAAAATTCCTGAGCTCCCAACGTTAATAATTAATCCTGAAAAAGGTAAAAGGGTAGAGCTGGGGAAAAAAATCACTATCTGAATCATGAAATTAGAATATATACCCCTTGTCTATGAAAACTACATTTTTTATTTTTATTTTTTAAATGGTAACAGAGTGATGAATATTTTTGCTTTGTTTGGGTCTGGACCTGCTTTTGGCAATTAACAATCAGAAGCAAAAAATAAATGACAGTTCTATAAAAATCATTAAGAGAAAGGTGTTCATTTTTTATGGTGAGAACTGTGATAAAATAACCTGTTGAATCACAAATTAAAAGATGGTATATTAAGGAAAAAATAACAAAACATCCTCTTTTAGAAAAAGGCAAAATTCATATTCAAAAAGGGGATGAGAAGGTATATCTGAATGCTACATTGAGAATATACATTGTGAAGTATATAGCCTTATCAGGTGCAGTACATGGACTTAAAGAAAGTTTAAAATGGTAGTCAAACCAACCCCTTGAATCATATTGGCATATCAATTCAACAAAACTCCCTGAAGTTACAATGACAGTTTATTTGTCCAAGCTACATTCTTGAAATGTAGATCTGGATTTGTACTCCAGTTTTAAAGTTAGATCTGCTAGTAAAAAGACCTGATGCTATTCTGCAAAGTCTCTGCTTATATTTAAGCATGTGGCATGGTTAGCTGTGTTCCACAGACCCACATTTTATGTAGAACCCTAATGGCTTTGTGTTGCACACATTCTGCGATCCTGCTGCCACTTACGCACTGGGAACCTGAGTTTACCAGCTCCTCATTTTCATTTCCCTTATGAGGAAGATGTAAACTGGTGGGATTTCTTACTTTTGATCCATCATTTTAAGCTTTATGCAGCTGGGACTGTGCTTACTTGCTGTAATCAGAATTTATTTGCTAAAACTGAATTTTTCATGATTTGTATGGTGCATAGCATGGAATAGAGACCATTATTACATGTAACAGTGGGAAGCAGCATTTCTGTAAGCAGGCATGTGAGATTCACATCGAGAGAATTCATGGGGGAAGAATATTTAATATGTAGAATATGTAGACCAAGAAGTGCAGGGAATGAAGGTTAAGCATTAGGCAACCAAATGGCAAAATTCATACATTACTACCTTAATGTTGTGTTGGAGAAAAGACATCTTGCAACCATTTGGGAACAAACTTGCTTCAGACAATACCTCCAATATATGCTACTTCTAGCATTCTCACTAGGTATTTGCATCTAGATATTGTATCTGAGGTTAACTCTTTCCACATCGTGCTTTGCAGTGAAAGGTTAAAGTAGGCATTTAAGGATAATGTCCTCTGTGGTCAGTCCCTATAATCTTGCCAGTTCACATTTTTCCATTCAGAATACTTCTTTAGTGGATAGGGATTTTTGATAATCCGGTATTTTCCAATTAAGTATTACAGTGGCCGAAATATCGCCCTCACCTCCCTGCAAGGTGTTTCTCATTGTAGACCTCCTACATGAGGAACTGTAACAGTAATTTGTGGTTTCTTTGGCAGATAGAGAAGTATAGTTCAGTAGTAATAAAGTGAACAGCAGCCATTTCAAAAGTTACTCTGTAGCAGCAGGAGGTTTCTCTGTAATATATCTTTCACCACATTTCTTTAGCCATGTAAAGATTCTTTTGTATTCCCCTTGTTGCACAGTTGTTTGTTTTTTTTTTTTTCTTTTCCTTTATCTTAATTCATTTAACTGAATTTGTGAAATATAAGTGCAAATGTTATATAGTGATCATATACTGAATACATCTGTGCTTCTGTCAAGTTTTGCATTTAGTCTTCTGTGCATCTGTGAAAGGGCGAGCGACCTATTTAAATTTTATTGTATTGTCTTTCATGTCTAGAAAAAGTAAGCATTCTATACTCCTTTAATGAATTAGCTGTCTGAATGTTCTCCTTTTTCTCTTCCCTTCCCTAGTACTTCAATAACATCTGCCAAAATCCAAGTGAATGGAGTCAACTTGCATTATCAGCAAACAGGAGAAGGAAGCCATGCAGTTCTCCTGCTTCCCGGAATGCTAGGTCTGGAGGTTTTGTCTTATCTTTGTAGAGCAACCACCTCATTTACCATTCATGCTAAAATGTACAAAACTGTTTTGTAATATGTTCAGCACCTGATTATGGAGCATTGCTGTTAAAAGATAAAATTGCCACACATACAAAAGATAGGAAAATGCAGTTATTGCAACCAGTTAACTGTTTTTAAATACTTTCTTTATCTCACCAGGCACCTTTTATATATACATAGAGGTATTGGTTCTGAATTTATTTCATAGTCACTCACACCTTCTGGATTTGACTGTGCAAAGTGAGCGTCCAGTACAAGTGGCAAATAGCTACAGAAGGTGCAAAGTAATGGAGGTGGGAGGGGAGAGAGGGAAGAATTGGGTCAGCTGTATTTGTTACACAGCTGATGGATGCGTTCATTTTTAGAAATAAGGTGCATTCCAATTGAATTAATAGGCATAATGCAGCACTTGCAGTTTATTGTCGTAGTGAAAAAGGCCTGGCTGAGACTTGCTTTTTGCTTAAAAATGCATTTTCATGTTTTAGTTATTCAGGACAACATCATTAAAACTCTCAATGACATTTAGAGTTGGACAGCTGGTTCTGCTAGCTACATGATATCTGTCCATTGAGATGAATGCTTTTGATAACAACCCTTTGAAATTAACACAAGCTTTTTTTCCCCTAGATTTTTGCAGTGCATTTAGCCCTTGCATGGCCATTTTAATATAATGATAAATAACCAACTTGATATTCGATTTTCATCCTTTGAATATTTTATATTAGAGCTGAACAGATTTTAATCAAGTAGTGCGATACTGTTACCACATGACCATAATCCAAATGGGAAAAAAATTGCAGTCTTCTTACCTTCCTCCTAGCATTCATAGATAGCTTAGTTCAATAGCATTTTCTAGACTGGAGTACTTCATTTTTTAAAAATCTTTTGGAAGTCAGAGCCATTGATAAAAATAGTTCTGCATCAGAAAAAAAAAATATCTATTTGACTTTTTTTTTTGGCAACAAACATCTTAAAAAAAAAGATCAGAAGTTAGAAGCCTCTGGTTTTTGTGTCCCTGTTCTCACCTCAGGACAAGTATTTAAAGCTCAGCTTCCAGCACCCATAGTTGTATACATTTATTGAATTGTTTCATCAAATGAGAACTGTCTCTCACAACGCTTTTTACCTTTAGATCACAATTTAGTAGCTAGAGTCAGTATATTCCTCCCCTTCCACAATTTCCTCTGTGCTGGCCAGATGAACAGCAATGATCATGCTACTGCTTTAAATCTGTTAAAGATATACCCCTACCCCAGTTAATTCCAGGTAAATCAGTTTAAGATACTCTTTGAGAGCATCCAGGCAGAGCACAGTTTTGGTAAGCTTACATACCTACTAGAAATAGTTTGCTCTCAGTGTACCACAGATAATTCTTTTAAAGATTTTTGTTATGGTACTTTCTGAGAGTTGCAATGCTTAGTTACAATTAGAGATAAAGTGTACTTCAGTTGATGGATAGCCTGTTTTTTAGAATTGAGATACAAGTTTCCCCAGTTTCCATTTAGCATATGCATGCTATAGAAGTATTATGGTGGTTACTTTAATTGAAAAATTATGATTTTCCAGGGAGTGGTCAAACAGATTTTGGACCACAGCTTAAGTCTATGAATAAGAAACTTTTCACAATTGTTGCTTGGGATCCTCGGGGATATGGACAGTCCATCCCTCCATCTCGAGACTTTCCTCCAGATTTCTTTGAGAGGGATGCAAAGGATGCTGTAGATCTTATGCAGGTAAATCTCTTCTCAGATTTTGTTATTTCTCTCTATATATTTAAAACCTGTTTTCCTACTGTTATGTATGTTGTTTCCAGCAGATAGCAAGTTATGCAAAAGAGCATACAAACAAAGGCTTAAAACTGGGCAAACACACACTGTTCTGGAAAATATTTTCTTCTTCCATTTCTTCTGCAATATATTCAGAGGTTCAGCAGTGGGGATTAATTATAAAGCAATACAATTTTATTCCAGAACCCTGCCCTTAGAGGTTTACAGCCAAGAACCATGTAAGTTTAAGTGAACTATATATAAAAAACAAAGCCTATGCCAAGTGATTTGACTGGAAGGGATTACGGTAGTGAAAGGTTCTTAGAAATTTTTCTAGCTAATAGAATCTTGGCATTTTGCCTTGAGCAATCCATTGCAAGAAACATCTGATTCTGAAAACTAAGCTGACACTTTGCATTTTACAGCCTATTACTGAAATAAATTTTGTGAGAAACTGAAGGGTTCCTGTGATCATAACAGAGCTATTGTTATCATGAAGAATACGACCTAAAGCTGAAATAAAAAGCCCTACAGGATGGAGAAATATTTATTCCTCAGTTCTGCTTTTATTCCATCCTATAAGTGCTAACACTATTCTCTGGTTTAGTTTTACCTAATATTTGGGCTTTGTTACGTTAAGCTATACAGTTTCTTTGGCCATGTTAAGAAAGTTGGCAGAACATTAAAATTCCAAAAATATGAGACAAGATTCAGACAGTGAATCCAAATGTATTTCTGTAGTGAGTAGTAACCTAACAGAACCATATGAAACTGGAAATGCAGCAGTATTCTGCATGGTGAAACAAAATCAGTCTGACAGCAGAATCAGGATTAAGATACAATTGTGCCCTCTAACCATAGAAGCAATCTCTCTGCACAGTAAGTCACCAATTTCTTCTGCTACACTAACAAAGAAAATAAAGCTGCTCCCATGGATAGGTGACAAAGTTTTTGTTTAAATGCTTGTAACCCCCTTTCCTGCCTCTGTTCAAATACTAATAGATGCAAAACAGAAAACAAAGCTGTCCTCAAAAAGCACGTAACCATGCAACGTGCAAACAGGACAGCAGCCCACCAATCTTTAAAGCTGCCAAAGCAAATGAGATGTGGCATCCTGTTATTTTTGAAGATGTTCATTGATGTGAGCGTATAGCAACAAATGATTAAAGTCTTCCCAAGCATGGGTAATTTGATTCTATTTTAGCGTAGCATATAAAGGATAGCACAAATCCGAAGGAATCATCCCAGCTAGGATTTCCAGAAAAAAAGAGTCTTAACTCCTGCAGAGGGCTTTATGCTTTGCATGCACGCAGACAGAAAATCCATCTGTATAGGTGGGCCTTCAGAACCTTTATTCTAGGCTCTTCCAGGTTCTGGTGCCTCTGCTGGAGCTGTGGCTGCTGCAAGGTTTTGACCAAAAAAAAATTGTTATAAAAGCTGAAATTCTGAAGAGTATTTTGCACCTTGATGCAGATGACAGTGCTGTGTATTACTGTATGGGTTCTGTCGAGGAGTTTGTGTGAATTGAAAAGAAAAGCCTAGCAAAGGCCCGTAGCATTAAAAATAGTATTGATATTTAAGAGTTACTTATTCTGAAGATCTACTGTCCAAATGAAAGTATGGATTTGAGCTTCTCCCAGTTTTGGTAAATCAGCTGCAACCCTTACTTCTGGTGTACTTCCTGTGATCCAATGAAATTATATAGTACAGAGTGATATTATATCACATTGGTGTAAATTATTTTTGTCACAGCACCCATGATCTTTCAATTGCATTTCACATAGACCTTGATGGTGGAGGTGATTTCAAAAGAGATTTTATTCCCCTATGGGATAAAGAGAGCACAAAATCACCCACGGAGTCAAGGAGCTGAAACAAGCTCTCAGGTTATTGCCAATATTATGTAGAAGCCACTATTATGTAAGTAGCTCAAGATTAAAGCAAACAAACGTGCACGCCATATCCAAGATGTCTGTTACGTCACATTGTTGGTGGTGTTTTGCTTTGCTTTTTTGAAAGGCACAAAGGACAAGTTAAACTCCTCATGCTGCAAGGAATCCTGAGACAACCCAAAGAACACATCAAGATAATGGCTAGTTAATGAAAGAAATACAGAACTGGAGGCAAACATATCTCAGCTGAAGCACTGGCAAATAACTTAAGACAGAGCGAAAAATAATTAATAGTCTATTCCACCCATCAGCCGACTCTAAGATCCATGATTTGCTGTTGGTGCTAGGAGAACATCAGCAACAAAAAAACATCAGCTTTATAAGCACTGCTGCCAACTCCTGAAGCTTGCCAAGACACCAGTAACACTTCAGCAGAACAATACTTAAAGTTGATCACAGATAACTAATTTTTGAGCAGGCCAAGGTCAACTTGATCAGCTACTAATATTCCAGGCTCCCTTTTCTTCCTGTCAGATCTTACCTAACATGTCCTTTTCTTTACCCTCCCTTATTTCTTTTCTGTTTGCTAATTATGGCTTAGTCGGGTGAAATTGAGTATTGACCAACACTACAATAAACCTAGTAGCGAGGAAGGGGCCAAAACCAGAAAAGCCGGATAGCAATAGAAGTTTGCCAGGTCTCAGCTCAACCGATAAGGCTATGCCTCACTTGAACTTCAAGTTTTCAAGCAAGAGTAAGCTTCCAGATTATAAACTACTTTTTCCTCTCTGTGTGGTTCTTTTGTTTCTCTGATTTCCAGTGTTTTTCCTTTCTTCTGTCCAAAGAAAGCAGGACTGGACTTCCAACAGCAAAACACTGAGCACCAAAACACCCTGTTCAACTAACTTGTTCTTTTTCCTTCACAACTAAAGTATCTTCATTGATGTAATCTAAAAAGCTGTAGTTTTGGGGGAAAAAAAGTTTTGAAACCCTTGATTATGCTTGTTTGCTAAAGAGTTCACAAACTCAGACTCCTACATGCAAAACATCAAATATTTCTTACCCACTAAATATCATTCCTGTAAAAATGGTGAATTTGTTCCTTAACGCCTTTATCTTTCTCACCTTTTGCCCACTGAACGTCATATACACAAAATCCTCTCTCCTGTCACTGCTGTTGCCCTCTACCACAGCTCTTGGATATGTGAGCAAATGAGAATTTAGAATTCTAAGTGGAAAGCAGTGTACAAGTCAGAATGAATTAAGGTTTTGGTTGACTTTTTTTTTTTTTTGCACTGAGCCTTCCTTTATGAGAAGGAGGTGTTGCAATATCTGTGCTTTGAACTGGAATTCATGATGAACTAATACTTAAAATTAGTTCATCATAAATTCATGAGTTCATCAGTTATATGCTTCAGAAAATGTGAATTAGACACCTAAATTCAATACAATTCTGTAGCAAACATTTTAAGCATATTTTGGTCATTACTCAACAGATGTTTTCCCTTTTTTTTTTTTTTATTAAAGAAAAAAGCAAACAGCTAACATCAGTAAATTAGATCACTGGATTCCATTTTTTTTAAATCTTAAACTTTTCTTAAATTCATCTTGGTCTTGGATTACATACCATCCCACACTGTGATAGTCTTTGCCAACTTTATACAAAGAAAATCCACACACTCTTGATACTATCAGGCTTTCTCAAAAGGTCTTTACTATCCATTCTAAATAAACATTTCTTCAGTTTAAGAGGGTTTCTTAAATGCAGCAGGAATCTAATGTGACTAATGTTTGTTTTCCTTAAACAGCCATAAAAATATAGAAGGGCAGGTATAACTTCTTATTTTCCAAATATTTGACCTTTCCATGCCTTTTTTTTTTTTAATGTATGGAAGGAAAATCTATATTTTCTAGCTAGCTCTAAGCTAGCTATAGCTCAACAATGCAGTGTTGTGTCTAGATCTTTACAGCCAGTTTTCAAGAAATACTTGATATTTACTAGTAAAGCCAACTGATATTTTTCATATAACTTTATTGTACAAATCCAGGCATTGAAATTTAAGAAGTTCTCTTTGCTGGGATGGAGTGATGGTGGTATTACAGCACTCATTGCAGCTGCAAAGTATCCAACTCTTATCCACAAGTTGGTTGTCTGGGGAGCAAATGCTAGCGTTACTCAAGAGGACGTGAGAATTTATAATGGTACGTATAAACTGAATGGGAAGGGGAATATCATATCCTAAAAGAACTATTTTCATTTAATCTTGATCTAAGGATTTCAGTCATGCTACAGCTAAGTAGAGACAGAGTTGAAGACGTAACAAAACAAGACACAAAATTCACCAAGTTGCTAACTATAGGGATAGATTAAAATCCTGGGGAGAAATTGCCCAACAATTACTTCAAGGGTAAGATAGTGGAATTAAGAAGCCCTCATCAACAACTGCTAAAAAGCATAAGTTATAATAGCTTATCAGTAGTTTTCAGAAGGTAAGATTTTTCTTGCTTTAACAGACTCCTAAAAATAAACTCCAAATAATCCTACTGACCCCACATTTTATTTACTTTCTCACATATTGCACAACACTTAGACAAGGTCCACAGAAAATCATTGGATTAGCATATAACGGCTTTTGCCTCTAGCATCTATATAATACATGGTCAGTAAGAAAACAGCCTCAAAACTTACAATTTGAGCAAAAGCAGCAAATGAATCATTCAAGTAAACATCCCAGGATGCCTTTCTAATTTCCATTCCTTTCAAGTTAATTACTGTGGTTATAAAACCTTTCCAAAATAAATAAACACCATATTTCTGATCATTATTACACTCAAGTAAAATAAAATCTGACCATCTGCTACTCTAAAGCACAACGGCAAACAGTGCTAGTGAACTCAGAAATGAACCTTATTTATTTCTGAAATTAGAAATAAAAAGTTAACCACACAGTCTCTCAGTAAATGTAACTGATAGTAATTTAATTTAAGTGATTGTCATTTAATTTATACCAGCTGTGGAAACTGTTTGGCTCCAGCTAAATTACTAGTGTATGTATTGCACATGTGTACTTACATCACCTGTATTAAAGCATTTTCATTATCATTAGTAGTAGTAGGGGTTTTTTTGTTTGCTTGTTTAGGCTGTGTAAAAGTGCTACTTTAGTTCTTTATGTGCTCTTATATGTGCAGAGGTTTTATTACATAATAATTACAAAATACACATTAGTCAGAATGAGCCAATAGAAAAAATAAGTCTTTAGATGGACTGCAGTTAGTGTCTACAACAGTGCTGACTTTTGGCCTTTTTGTGGACTGGTGCTTTCAACATCTCTCTCTGGGTGATAGAGCTCCTAAAGTAGCAGTGCAAGCCTTCTGCAAAGCCCATCAGTGCACCTTACCTACAACAGAGGGTTTGGTAAGAGAGAAAGGTGTTCTTTTGGTATCTATGGTATCTATGCCCTTTCAAGGTTTGGCTTTCTTCTTCCCATCTTTTTAAAGTAACGATGGCTGCAGGGATAAAGCAGTAAATTCTGTAAGGGAAACAGCTGAAGTGACAGGTAGCCTGGGATGATCAAACTCATTTCCTGGTGGTTACCAATCAGATGTTGTTTCAAAACAACACTTTCCATCAGTACTACCTTGCTCATTTGGCTGGACAGGTTCTGCTTGTTAATTAACTGCAAACTCCTTTCTATCCTCATTTCCCATCTGAAACCAATTAAAAGCTTTGTTACTGGCATATATTACTATTGGATAATTTGGTACTTTTTAGGTTTCTTTTGCATTTTCTGCTTTGTCAATGTTGTTTTGAGCTTTCTTGATGAAAAGCTGTACAATTGAAACACAGATTAGTGAAAATCATCACTGTGGATATCTGGTTTGTGAGCTGTATTTAAAATTTTAGGGGAGAAATAGGTAAACCTGACAAATAACTAGAATGTCAGATTATTTGTACAAATGTAGCCAGAGTGCCATGAGTCACAGGGCTCTACTGAGTAGAGCTGCTTATTTTTTTCTAAGACGATGGCAAATGTACCATGATGTCAGCCTGCTGGAATGCCTTAGTAAGAGCTTCCTTCCTCTGAATACTGGTAAGAACCATGGAAGGACTTCCATCCATAAACCAAAGCAAAAGGCTAAAGGGTTTTAAAAAGAACTGCCAGCTCTGGCACATTGTTACAAAAATAGTCCCATTTTTCTACACAAGATTACTACAAGGTACATAAGGTACCTCCTTGAGCTCTTCTTCTCTGTGCCCTCAAATAAAGAAAAAACAGGAATTGTAGGACTGTTCTTCTACACATATATAATTTTTCTCCTTGGGAACATAAGAAGATAGTCTTTTGTAACTCAGAAAGATCACAGCAGAGATAATAAAACTACCTCATTTTTATACCCTTTCCATGCTAAGAATTATTTAAAACCATTGAATGCAGTTTCAAGTTTTAAGTACATACCTGCAATCTGCTTGGAAAAGTTACTTGTAGTAGATGTTGACAGTACTGGGTTTGATCAGGAAAGGTCCTAACGTACTTCAATGTTATTTTATATAGGTATCCGAGATGTTTCAAAATGGAGTGAAAAGGTTAAGAAACCACTGGAAGAGATGTATGGACATGAATACTTTGCAAAAACCTGTGAGGCTTGGGTGGATGGAATATCCAGATTTGCTGAAAAATCAGATGGTAAGGCATTTACAGTGTTAATCTGAAGCAGTTATAGTAGCAGACAGTTCTGGATAAAAATCTAGCAGTATTCCTGGCAGATGGGAAAGGAAGGCCTCTGCATATGGCTTTAAAAGCTGTGCCTGACTCACACTTATGAATAAAGCAATTACTTTTTAGATGGTTCACAGAACCAGCAAGGTACAGGAGGAGAAAGCATTTATGGGAATAGTTAGCTGATGAGTCTCTTTTCTTGCTCCACCACAAAACTACATGATTAAATCATTGCTTTTGTGCAGACTGAACAGGAGGGATTCTGCTCAACCTTTTTTCTCCTCTGCTTTCTCAGGCTCTAAGCACTGCATCTTGGTGACATTAAGATAGCCCAGAAGCGAGGTGTGTTCATTGGAGTTTGTGCGAGCAGTAGCTGAACCACTTTTTCAAACTAGTACCGTATGATGAGTACAAAAAGAAGGTAGTTCAGATTTTGAGAAATCAGAACCAACAAAATAGTAAGAAAAATACTATTGACACAGCTTGGGCATTTCAAATCCAAAAAGAATAGTTAAACTGAGGAATATAATCACTATTCAGTGTTTCTCCCTGAAGACTTCTCCAATTACTCTACATAGCCTTTGCGACCAAGGGTACCATGAGTAATAACCTGCAGTTCTGTTTCAATTCCCAGGAAGATTGCTTTCAATTTGCCAAAGCCGAAATACATATTATATAAAACAAGAAGTCTGTAATTCTCTTAAATATATTTTTCTGCAACTCTCATAATGAAAGACAGGAGGTGATATACATTAACAGACAGCAGGTACTAAAGGGGTAAATATTTTTTCACATTTTTTCATGAAGATTCCCCATGCATCAGCAACATGGTACTACAATTTCTCTCAGTAGAGAGTTGTAACAAACTGATATCGTTTCATTTTATCCTTTCTAGAATGTATCTCCCTAAAACTTGTTTATTCTTAAATCCAAAGCCCAAGCCAATGAAACACTGGCTGTGGCATCCTTTGATTGCACATGCTTCAAACACTATGAGGTGGAGCGGCTGTGAAATGGAAGCCACATGGAGACAAGTAACAAGGAGCTGAATTATCTAGATGCTGTAACTGGGTCAGCTCTTGGGAGAAGACTAAAATTTGCTTAAAATGTTTAGCTACCTCAGATGGCAATTTTTCCATGATTAACTTGGGAAGGGTGACTTAGAATACAAGCAGACCTTTGAATTAAAGTTAAGTAACACTGCAGAAATGGCTATTTGTGGTGAATAATGGTAAAATCTTTTGGTTTCTAATGGTAGAATCTCCATTAGAGGAGAAAAATGAATCAGAGATAACAGGACAACAAAACTTCTGATTGTCAACAACTCAAGTTCTTTTTAAAGAACAGATTATTTGCCCTAACAACTTTTAGTATGAACTTGTATAAGAAATGAACTTTTAGAGGGTACCAACTTTTATCGATACTGAATAAGCTCATAAAGCTTCAAAATTCAAAATTCTTCTTGCTGTTATGTGTTATTAGAGTAAACATAATCTAGAATAGTTTTATTTCCTAGTTTGACTGCCAACCATGACCTTAGGTAAATAACTTAAATTTGTTTGTTAGTTGTTCTGAAAAACAGTCAACATTTGTGCAGATGTTTTGATGACCATGAGTACAAGTTCTAAATGAAAATATTTAAGTGTTAGAACTGCAAACTAAGAAAAGGTAAGTAACCAATTAGGAAAACTCTGTGAAACAGTGAATGACTTAAGAGCTAGGGAAGATGTGTGCGCACAAATATTAGCTGTGCAGCTGTTGGTAACTGCAAGGAGAAAACTACAAATGGGACATAAAGCTATCTCAAGGATAAATGGAACATAAAACACAGCAAGTATGCTTTGCTCATAGATTCCCTTGCAGGAGCGTGGGAGGTTAGCCAAAGAGTATGGAAACTGTGGCGCTACTCGATGAGGTAAAAAAGAAAAGGGGAAAAATAGAAAAGTCTCTAATGAAAAGCATTAAAATTACTTCTACTAAGATTTAAGACTAGTAAGTATAAAATTATTATTGAGGTAAAATGAATGGGCAGGAAGAACAACCTTTGAATAGTTTTAGTATCATTTGTATTAAATGGTTATTTATTGCTGACTGGGAGGGGTCTGGAAGGTGGAACAGGCAGAAGCGCAACCTAAGCTAACTTGCTGATAAAAGTAGCAAGTCTTGGAAACAGATAGCCAACATAAGAAAACGTAGCATGAAGGCAGTAAGATGCTAAGATTAAAAAAAAAAAAAAAAAAAAAAAAAAAAAGGAGAGCCAGGGGACAAGAGTCTGGGGACATGGGACAATTAACTTCATTCGCTCTATCCATTTGTGTTAATATCCATTAATTAAGCAAATTTCAGTACTCGCATAGTACTTCAGTGAAAGAAATGTTACAGCCCTATTTCTATAGTTCTGTGGAATAATTGCATGCTATCCAGAAGGAGAGGCAACACCTGGAACCTGAGTTTTCCAAACCTTTACAGAAGCAGTTTCAGTTTTTCACGCTGTTTTAAAATGAAGTGTAACCTTCATTTATTTTCTCCCTAGGTAATATCTGCCAACAGTTGCTGCCTCTCATTAAATGTCCCACATTTATAATTCATGGTGAGAAAGACCCTTTGGTTCCACAGTATCATGCAGAATACATTCAGAAGCACATCAAAGGCTCCCGGTAAGTTTTGTGATGGAGTGTTTCTAAACCGTTTTTTAAGAAAGGAAGTCCAAATCCACAATGTTAAAAAAATGCATTTGGACAAGTATTCTCTGTCACAGACAGAACTATTCTAAATTTCCCTAGCAGCTTATGATGCAAACAGTGTAGCTGGACCTTTCTTGTTATATGAAAAGTAAGAAACAAAGAAATACCAGTACTTCAGTAAGCGCCTTCCTGTAGTTCTCCAGGAGAAGCCGCATAAGGCCCTCTTTTTCTTCCCACTTCTCACGCAGATCCATTCTCTAATACTTACTGAAATAAGCAAATTTGTTTTCTCTGTTCTGGCCATCACATTCCTTATCTTGTGAGATACCTAAGTTCTGTCCCATTCAGTAGGGCAGTGAATTTAGATGATGCTATGAATGGGACAAGGTTGTTGGAGAGGAGCAGAGGACAGCGATGTTTGCTCTTCCTTGTTGACTTGAACTACAACCTCAAAGATTTATTTTTTAAACTGTGCCGGGAATTATTAGTGTATTTCAGAAAAGTTAAATGACAAATTGTACAACTATGCTCAGATATTACTCCATAAACAAAAAGTCTTGAGGCAACATCTGCTCCTTTTTGAAAATCCGGAATGCTTCCCATAAAAAGCTGGGATTCCACCAGCGGAGTTTTCTTCATACATCTGCACATGAATTCCAGAGTTCTACTACTACTCAATAACAGACAGTGCTGATTAGCATTAGAGAAAAGAATTAGGAGAACTGAACCCATTTTTATGAATAGAGTGTAGGAATCCATTATTGGTGTCATCTCTGTGAAAAACTGAGTGGTATATTTACCTCAAAGTCAACTCTGCCATTCATAAAAAGGTACCATTCCACGGGAAAGATAAGAACAAGAGACCTTTCTAACAATCACATGCAAGCTTTTTTTTTCCTCCAGTGTCTGCCAGCTAGTGACGCCCACATATGCCCTGCTTGTAAGACTTGTTATTCTGTTAGATTTCACTGAGCTCAAAAACGCTCTAGGTGCTAAGGCATGTTATAATAAAAACTAGACAAGTATCAGATAGCTTCTTTGGAAGAAAAGCCACAAAAGAAGGCGCTAGAAGTTGCCATGTGATAAAACAATGCTGTTCTTTATGTCTTCGTGCTGAAGTGCTCTCCCATATGTGTCTTTATGAGATAAGAAATGGAATTAATGGTGATATTCTCAGAAATATGCAGAAAATACTTAGGCAAACCTCCCCTTTTTTCTTGCTGCACTGGAGAGGAGACCTTCCATTGTTAAGCAGAAAGACCTTAAATTACAGTAACACTCTTTGAACATCTGCTTTTCCTGCCTTGGTTTTTCTCTGAATTGTAAAATAGAAGAGGATTTGCTATTTGTAGCATTGTTTACTTCTGTCATGTGTGCTATCATCCTGTTTTCCAATCAAGAATGTCTTCAGCTCTGTTGAAACAGCTTAGTAAGTGGTAGAACAAAGAATTTAATGCTTCTTTTGGGGTTTGTAAAAAGTACATACCAAAAGGTATAAGGTTTTTTCCCATTCACTCCTATCAGCATTAAGAGCCTAAAAGTTTAATCTTCAGGTTCTTCTTCTAAACACTTTTTTACACCTTTAGTTAAAATTTTGCTGCAGAAGTTGACATCCCTTTTTACTTTAAAAGATGGCATTAGTTTTGAATTTGTCTTTCAGCAGAACGATGAAAAAATTCAAATGCCAACCAAGTTTGAATGGTGTCATGAAATCTATTTCTGTAGCAACCTGTTCAGTGCATTCCCTGTTCAGGACAGCCAGCGTTCTCTGAAAACGGCAAAGCAGCTTAAGTGCTTGACATACCTTTAGAAGACAAACTTCTCAACTGAATTTCGGAATTTAACAGTCTTCAGAGACCACTAAAACATCCCAAGAAACTGTGTCTGGGATAGAAAAAAAATTGTTTTAAGCATAGTTTATCCTGACTAAAGTGGGGCAAGTAGTATGCTTGTTGATGTAGTTGACATACTGAACCCCACATACGCGGGAACAGTACTTTTAGTGTTACTTAGTTTTTTTGACTTGGGTAACCAAGAAAAGTGAAAAGAAAAACAGTTAGATTACCCCTGCTCCCAGAACGTAGGACATACTCAGCATGTGCTTTTTCCCAACCCTTTTAAGATTGCTCCTGATGCCAGAAGGAAAGCATAACCTACACCTGCGTTTTGCAGAGGACTTCAACAGACAAGTGGAAGATTTCTTACTGTAACCTAAACTGTAAAGTAAGATATGTGTCCATGCACTGTTTAGTTGACTTCACATATTCAATCAAGTTACAAGGCTTTGAGTCCTGTAAGAAAAAGCAGGAAAAATATGCATGAGAAGCATACATCTTGAGAATATGTAAGCCTCCATGGATCAGATCACACCTTTGTGCTGCAAGATTTCTAACCTGCCAATAAATTTAATTTTTCTCAAACACAATGGCTGAATATCTGTTCTTAACACCTCAGTTGGACAAAGAAAGACAGAAAACAGGGTCTAGAATACATGCCTTTATGTGCTTTTAACATTAAAGGACAAAAAACATTGTAATAAAATTGGATTCAGAACTGTTACACTGAGAAATCTGTCAAAGTTACAAGTGCTGAGAGGTTAATCGGGTACATAGCATCTAAAGAACATGCTTTACCACCACTATCAGAAAGTCATTCAGTATGCATGCCAGCTTTACACAAGTTCTTTTGGTAACGGGGACTTAAGCTTCATCTTCTTCCCCCTCCTCTTCAAATTCACCCTGCTCGTCAGCAGTGGCATCCTGGTA
>CM021766.1:80659074-80783238 GCA_011076525.1 Nettapus auritus
GCTGAAGCACACATAAAAGAGAATTTTGGACCCTTGCAGGTTCAGGTCCTGCACCACAGACCAGGCGTAGGGCAGCTCCTTTGTTATTCAGGGCCGCATTTTGCATGTGCTGCAACTCGGGCAGACACCAGGGAGGTCCCCGGGTGCATTCAGGAGGATTTCAGGGCTGTGCCCACGCCGAGGGAACATTTCCTACGTATGCAATTTGCCATTTCTGGGCATCTGGGCCAACCCGTGCTGGCTGGTGGGAAAGGGCACAACGCAGGACAAGGCTGTGCTCAGCGTCACCCTCCCTGCAAGCTTGTCCCCACTTGTCTGAGCTCACAGGTATGCCCTTACAGGAGCACCGGGCAACTTGAGCACCTAGCAGTGTCTCAAACCTTACCTAGTAGACGAGGATATAAACCACAGAAAGTCAAAAGGGAGATGAAAGATGGTGTCCCTAATCAGGAAATTATGGACCGATTAGCAGCAAAGAGCAGGCAGGAGGCGAAGGGCAGAGCTTTTCCTGAGATGGCGCAGGAGTGCTGATGAGAAATTGATCCGCGCTCTAATAAATCTCGTTGCACGGACACCAAACATGGCAAGATGCTGTATGGATGCTGCGGTCCCCCACCCAATGGCAGCAAGGCGATTTTAGCCCTGTGTGCACAGCTCTCTGGGCATAAATATTAATTAGGCTTCAGCCTGGGCGCTGGTGCTGATGCAGCTGTTTCTACAGCAATGTGGAACAAATTCACTGAATGCAAAAGAGCGAGGGATGAAAGAAAATATTCACTCGCTAGCCTGAATTATTTTTGAGATCTGGTCTCAGTCTTTTTTTTTGTCCTGAGCAGTTTTTTGTATGCAGTCTGAACTGAGATCGGGCACATTTGCATAGTTTGAGAACCTGGCTGCAAATTGCAGCATCGAAGGGTGAAAGCACTGCTGGGGCTTCATTTGCAGTCACCAGGTCATAATCTGGAGCCACAGCGACACGCAATCCACATGCCTAGGAAATACTCCCTTCTGCTTCCAGCCTTCTTGTTTAAACATTTCTTTTCCACCTCAAGGACGCTCACCCTTGAAAATCTCAGAGCAACACACTGTCTGACATTGCTGTGGGACTCAGGCTCCTACTTAATCCACTGCTTGTTCGGCCACCTAGGGCTTGGTATCGTACCGAAGCAGGCAGCTCTGCAACTGGGTTGAACAAAGCATTTTTCAAGGTCTTCTGCCACCACCCTGCTCTCTCCTCCCTGCAGCAGCATTGCGGAGAGCAGCGCTGCTTGCTGCAAGGAAGCGTGCTGTCAACTCGTTAACGCTTTCCCTCTCCCTGGAAAAAGCAGGGCTGTGCAAACGGGTTGGAGAGATCATATCAGCCAGCTGCTTTGGCCGCTCTCAGGTGCCTCCGATGTGCATCTTTCGGAAGGCTACAAAATAATGTTTCAAGGGCTGAAGAAAAAAAAAAAATGGCCCCAGATCACTCATGTATATGTTAAATCTCTGGTTTACAGGAAAATAAAATGTCTGCTTGGAAAGATTTCTCACTCTGCAGCATCAGTTGCTCTCCTGCATTAGGCTGGAGGGAGAAAACCGGGGTGGCAGAAATTTGCAGCTGAGAAAAGCAGGATTGGGGGCAGCCACACGAGGCTTTGCTATGCTTTTTGGGAGAGCAGCGTTGCCTTTCTTCCAAGAGCAGGATTTAAACAAAGGCTTTGATCACTCACTTTATTAAAGCTGGAGGCCTCCTTGCCAAACTGGAGCGGGTGGCAGGTGAAGGTGCTGCTTCCAGCCCTTGTACAGCCACAGCCCCCCTACCCGGCTGTACACGTGCAGGCATTTTGGGGCCAAGGGCATGTCTCCACCAGCCCAACTGCAGCACTCTGGGTGAGCGATGAGCAAGGTTCATTACTAGAAATCTTATCCTCAGCTCACAGAAGCCAGCAGGTGTTTTTTCAATTGATTTCAGTAGAGTCTGGCTCAGATCCCAAATCTGTTAAGGAAAGGTATCATTCCTAAACGTTATAAATTCCTTTGTCCTTTCTCCCCTGATTTTCCTATTTACAGATCACTACATAGTCTGGGGATCGTTCTCACCCAGTTTTTGCTTGCCTCCTGAGAAACACAAGATAAATGTGTGCTTTATGGCACCCAGTGTGTGCATTTGCCCTCAGCTCTGGGCACAAGGCACCACCCCAGCTCTCTCCAGCAAGCAGCCAGGTGGGAAGAGAGATGACTTCTCATGCTTTCCAAGAGGCAGCAGGGAAGAATGTTTTCAGTTGCTGTTCAAGGCTGGGACACTGACTTTTTAAAGGCAGATCTTCAGCCTGTTGGGATCCTACTAGACTGAAAACACAGTAAAGGAGCTGTGGTAACATTTTCCATGAATAGTGTGTTCTGACAGTTTAGTTATTCTGCCTGTTCTGCCGTCAGACCAACATATAGCACTCCCCTCTTCTTTAGATCTTCTCTGCTTTTGCAGAGGTAGTGTTAAGTTATTTTATTTGTAACCCCAGAGATCGGAGACCAGTCACCAAAGCAATTTTTCCTGAAGGTTATATCCTGTAATATACATTCAGACAGGCCGGCTAGGTGCCAGCGGTAGCTGTTTGACATACTTCTGCCAGGAAATCAGACGCACCTCTGATATGACTTACAAATACCGAGCTACTGCTTGGGATGTTTGCTTTGTGTGTTAAAACCCCATATTCAACAGGGCAAAAGGGAAACGCAGAGAGAAGAGCCCGGCTACAGACAGCCCGCCTCTGAGCAAACACTCGAGGGCTGCCAGGGGACAGTGCCAGGCCTGCTAGCTCTGCTCCTTGCCCGGGGAGGAGGAAGCAAAATAACCAAAGCTGATTTTGTCCAGCTGGTTTTGCTTGAAAATGGAAAACTTGAAAGGCCACGGCATTACTGTAAAAAGTAATGAAAGAGAGTGACTGTTTGGGGAACCAGACAGAGACGCAGGCACTTGCTGGCACGCTTGGGAGAGGGGGAAGCTGCATGCAGACATGTCCAGCCAAACCTACAGGCCTCAGCTGGTGGAGGCTATTAAGCCCAAGGCCCAGTCTAAGAAGGAAAAGAGGATTCATGGAAATTCTGCCACCAGCAAAGGAAAAGTACCCAGGGAGACAGGGAAGAGGCCAGAAGCGCGGTTGCGGCAATATCAAACTGTCTCCTGAGAAAAAGAGTTTCATTCATCACCAAAAGCAGCTTGAATCTCAGACAAACTTTTGTTTATAGGACTGCCAGCACTGCACATGGAGTCAGGGATTTCCAAGGCTAGGAAATAACTCCACGCGATCTGAGAATGCAGCCCCTGCACTGGGGGGCTGGAGCAAACCCACAGCCTCACTGGATTCGAGCACACAGCATCCCCTGAGGATGTCGCATGCTGAGCCTTGGTCTTGCTACACGGCCCAAGGACAGAAAAATGGCAGGATCCACCAGGTGCGATGCATGTCACGGGAGATCTAGGCATCTAAATGTATCTATATAAGGGAAAACATTTTTCAATGCCACCTTCCCCCCACCCTCTACCCCTTTTTTCCTAGCCTTTCAGAAGCTCATTTCCATTAGGCTTTCATGCCCTTTCTTCCAAGTCCCTTCCTGGCCCTGCCACAGATATGTAACAGCTAACAGCATCTGCAAAGCTCAGTACATCTTTTACGCGCTGGAGTCAGTGTTTGTGAGCTGTTTTGGATTTCTCCACGGTGAAGAATTCTATCTGCTTATAAAATACAATTTCCATCTGACTGCGAAAACCTCTTCTTGTCCCTGAGGGGAGCAGTGAGTCACTCTGTGTTAGTGCCTCCCGTCCAGCAGCTACGGACCGGTGCTTCTCGAGTACTCCGACAGATCTACAACGAGTTCCTCCAGTGACTCATATAACAGCAGAATGAAATGCTTTCTTTTTACAACAGCAGAAGTCTACTCTGTGCTCAGAAAGGTTCTCAAGAGCTGCTTTATACAGACATTCATTCAACTGCAGGGAGATAGTCAGGGATTATCACACCCTTCCACTCTGCAGATGAATGAAGCAAAACAGAGAGTGGAAGGCATTTGCATAAGGCCACCGTGCCAGGCAGGCATGAAATCTGATTTCTGGACCTGGACGCTCCACAGAGGATCATGGCAAGCTGCTGGTCAGAGGATCACTGTGCCATCTGCATCCCAGGCCTCGCCCACCCCATCAGAAATGCCAGCAGCTGAGTTTAACAACCCCACAAAAGAAGGAAAGCTGCTACCTTACGTCTTTTGGCAATCAGGAACTGGATTTCCTTAGGCAATGCCTATCTAGGCATCAACAGATGCACCCAAGACCCTGGCACCAAGGGGATTTTATAGCTGTTGTGATCGCATTAGCAGAGCTGCTATCACATGCATTCAGTTGCTTGTACATCTAAATTTTGCATTTGCTTACGCGTGCTTTTCCAGATATGATCTTTTCAGGGAGGAGCAAGCCTTGATATTGCTTTGGCTCATGAGATTCATAATATGAGCTTGGTGCACTCCCCCTTAAGATCTCTTAAACTGTGACTTTGCTCTATCTTCTGCAACAATTTCAAATGCTGACTTTGAATTCCCTTTTTTGGTCTCCTCGCTGGGTCCATAAGACAAGGCTGACCAGCACTTGACAGAAGAGTTTTGAGACCGCAGGTGAAGAAAATACTAAAGTTGGATATGCTGGAAGCAGTTTATTACAGCCAAATGCTCCCCTTTAGGTGCTGCCAAAGCAGCTGCTTCCCCTCCCTCAGCTCCTGTTCCTCAAGGAGATGAACTGTCTAACAAAAGAGTAACTTTTGACCATCATAGCTGCCCAGACTGACTCACCATTGTGTCACATGGGGCTTGGAAAGCAGGATTGGGGCAGCTCCAGCTAAAATTGGTTCAGATTGCAATAGTATAAGCAGAGGGACTTCTCCCTTTCTTGCCTGCTTGTGCTAGCTTTACGTTGACCTCCACTAAACTGGCACAAGCACTGGTGCAGTGACATGCCAGTTACATCAGAAGAAAAACTAATTCAAAAGTTACAACTACAAAGTTTCAGCTACCCAGGTGTCCTAATGATATAGGAAGAGCCCTTAAGATACCCGTGTCACTGAAGGAAGTTCACAGAAAGTGATTTTCCAAGTCAACACCAAGCAGGCCCCCTGAAGCCTGGAGCTGCCACTGTTGGAGCAGCCTGGCTCCAAGCTAAGAGGCTTCCTTTGCCTTTAATAAACAGACATTTACTCCTCTGCAGAAGAGCAACAAATTGAGAAACGTGGAACATTCTGAGACATCACAGCCTTCACTGATACATACGAATGGTCAATTGCTTTCTCACATGTCCAATTCATGCTTATGCAGAGGCAAAACTGCAGGATGCATTTGAGAATCAGAAAACATTTCCTTCTCTCCGTAGTGACATCCCAGCTCATAATTACGTGCATCTACTCACTCTTGAGGTAGCAGGAAGATTTACTCCTGGCTTAGAGCTGTACAAGAGGAGAGGCTGCAGAGCCAGAGCCTAGGATCTGGTAACTCCCATGAGCAGCATAAATTTTGGAGAAGAAAGAGGAGCGTAGAAGTGCTTGCCTTTAAACCACACTCCTGGGGCTTGGACCTCATCTCAGCAGGAGTGTAAGTGTATCCATGTACACATGCAGCACTTTTGCTGCAGAATCTTCATTTTATCATTGATTTGCTATCTGGTGTCTCCCAGCAGTTTGTACTCTTTCTAGCCTTGTACCTGACAAATAAGACTGACTATAATGAGCTCAGCTTTCACAGCCACAGAATAAAGATTAAAGCATTAAAGGAAATGTACAAGACTTCCTTTGCTGCTTGATCACTTTCCACCCTAATTTTGCAGGAGCTCTGATGGCCTTGCGGTACTTTAATTAGGAAATACATTTCACACTTGATGGTCTGGTTCTGCACAGCTCCACTGGCTCTTCACAACTGCACTACAAATTGAAATGCTTACCCCCCATTTGACTTGCCAGATGTATGCTTTTCCTCCTCTGAGCTTGAATGCAGACCTAGTCTGATTTACAGAGAGCATCTACATTTCACAAGAAGAGTTAAATATATAGAACCGCTTACATGCGGAAGAGCCCAGATGACTTACCTTCAGAGGTCTGCAGGTCTTAGGCTCCTAATGGAAGCTACCAGTGCTCCTCACTTCTAAAGGGAGTCCTGATGAAGAAAAAGATCAGAGCATGACAAAAGAAGTGCTGTTACCCCCTAGGGAGAAGTAAGCCTGTAGACAGTGTTGGAAGCAACAAAAGAAACCCATACTTGATGCAGTAACACCAGGGAAGAAACTGGTGAACTCCCACCTCAATCCAGCAGGTCATTTAAACATACATTTAGCATACAAAGAGGCCCAAATCCCTACAAAGTGGGAACAAATATTCTAGACTAGAGCTTTGCTAGATTGGATCCTCTACTAAGACTCTACAGAACTAACACTACCCAGATGCAGCTGAGAAACTAGTTCTGAACATCCAAAGTATTTATCAATGCACATAAATTTGTCCACAAAGCTATAAGAATCTTACCTTTCACCCTGACCTCTTTTGTAGCTGACGGAAAGCACGTAGGAGGGAGCTGCTTCTTCTCATTCAGAAGAGATCTAAAGCAGCTTAGATGAACTATGCCCTAAATTGCTTATTTCTCTTCCCTGATAAAGGTAGCCTGGGGCAAATTTCCATCACCTGCAGATGGTTAATCACACGAACCTCACCACCAGCACCTGTGTGGCTCCTGGTAGAAATATCCAGTGTCTTTTTTAAAAAATAAATTTAAAATATAAAATAATAAAAATATATTTTCTGTAGTACTCCTGGCCTCTAATAGATTTCCCTGGTTTAGATAATAGACATACCCCACCTCTGAAGGCAGAGCAAACCTATGGCTGCAGAAAGAGGAGCGTGACACAAAGGGAAGCACTTGGAGCCTGCCAGGAGCACGCAGACAGCATTCAGCCCCTTTCAAGGCAGCTTTGTCACTGGTTTGTCTGCTCCCTGCAGTTACTGAGGGCGAAATGTCAGTCCTCAGCATGCTGCTGGGACAGGTGGAGGCTGCTTTTGGAGCAGGAACACCAGCCCTGGCATCCGCGGCCACCATTTGGAGGCCAACCCACGTGGAGACAAAAGGGTTTGAGCAGGCCAGGGACCAGCAAACGTGCTGCGGCATAGCCTGAGTCTGCCGTAACAGCTTGGGCAAGCAGCAAGCGACAAATGTAGGGCAAAGGAGGTGGCCGTGGGCTGATCCTGTGTGTGAAGGGCAGCTGAGCTGCCGGCTGGGTTTAGCGCTGCAGCAGCAGCGATGGCACAGGCAGAAGCGAGCAGGGTGGAGGGCTTTGTCTGGGGGTGTGTGCTGGGGGAGGCGCAGGAGGATGGGTAAGACGAGCGATGATTTTTATTTTATTTATTTACATTTTATTGTTTATTTGTTTATTATTCCTGGTTCTTTGATGCGAGGCTTTAGCATTCTGGAATGAAAAAATGGAGTTACACGTGACACTGGAGAAGAGGAAAGCCTGATGAAAAAGAAAACGGTAATTAATACAAACGAAGCCATCGTCGCTCACTCGCTGCTTCCTGAGGGGGAGCTGATCGCCCCCCTGCACAGCCACCAGCGCAGGCCAAGCCTGGAGCCTACCCCGCCGCCTGGAGGCCCGGGGCTGCACTGCCGCCTCCTCGCCGGGGCCGGGGCCGGGGCCGTGCCGAGGGCGGCGCTCCGCCGGTGCCCGCCTCCCCGTGTGCCGTGCGGGGCGGGCGCTGCTGGGCACGGCCTGCCGGGGCCTGTGGGATGGAGGCGGCGGCGGGGAGCGGCATCGTCCTGCACGACTTCAGCGGCCGGCTGGGCGAGCAGCGGGTGCACTTCCACGCCATGCGGCTGCGGGACTCGCTCTTCCTCTGGGTGGGCGCCGCGCCCGCCCTGGCCAGCCTGGCCGTGGCCATGTGCAGCCCCCGGGTGAGCATCCGCATCCCCGTCCCTTCCTTCCCCCTTCCCCCTCGCCCCGGTGGCCGCGGGGACCGTCGCAAGCCGTGTGCTCTGCCCGCAGGACGGCGTGCCCGTGTCCACATCGCTGCTCGGGGACCCCTCGGACACCGCCTCCGCCTGCCTGGCGCAGCGCCTGGGTACGTGGGGCGGCCGAAAGGGCTGGAACAGCCCCAAAACAGCGTGCCCGGGGCTCCTTGGGGGCGTTTTGGGGTCGGGGGAGGCGGCTCGCAGCCCCGGGGGGTGAACGGCTGGCTACGGCGCTCGCCGCCGGGTTTTAATGCAGGGGGATGCGCTGCTCGCCTTCACCTCGCTTCTCTTGTTTCAGCCGAAGGAGCCGCGTAGTTCTTCCTCCTGATCCGGATCTTCATGGCAGGCAGTGTGTCAGCAGTCTGCATCGTCAGGCGGCTTCATGAGCCTACACCTAGTTCTTCTCCACGGCCACTTGTACATACACATAAAAGAGGGTTGCTCAACAAGAGACACAGCACTAGTGTCCCTTCCTCATCCTGATATCTTCTAGTAGTCACTGTAGTAGGCTGGTGGCAGCCCTGTCTCTTACCATATTCAATCATTTCCACTTTAACTAAAAACTCCATGGGGTACTGTGCAACATCATTTCTTTATGCACAGTCACTGCATTAGCCTTCAGACCTCAGCAAAAACGTAGTCAGATGCTGTTAACATTGGATCAAGTGTTACAGTTTCATTTCACTTTCCCTTTGCCCTCCTGCTTGTACAGACTCCTTTCTTGCAGGTCTTGCTCTGAGATTTGTGCAGCCAACAGGTCTCAGCTCTGTGGGTGATTTCCACCTGCTCCTGTGCTGTTGTCACTTGCAAAAGGTTTATTTTACGTTTCATAGCTAGAATTTGTAATGACTTGTCATGTCTTATGTTAGTTCTCTCAGTATTTTAGGATGGGTCACATTTCCCAGTAACTGGTCTAAGTGTTTTTAAGGATTCTTTCCTCATTTACATTGCTTATTTCACTTACCTTGTCTTTGTTAGTGATAGCTGACGCTAGTTGCTGGGTACTGGGATGTCAGTTACTCTTTATCCTCAGAACATAATGCACCTTTGTATCTTCTTTAAGTACAAGTATCTTTCAGTATTTGGTTTTAAGCTTTCTGTGCCCAACTAGTCTTTTGGTCACTGTTTCTCTGTATCTGTGCCTGCTCCCCTCTTAGTTGCAGTTTTCCTTGCTAGTCAGTCCCATTTTTATTCTTTGTAGGTCCTGTTACACATTCTCTCCTGCTTATGGTGTACTATGTAGAGGAAGGCCTACAGACCCTTGTCACTTTAGGTTGGAAAGTAAATAACACACTTCTGCCTTTGACTAATCACGTGCTTCCTCTTCACCTGATCACATTTGCTAACTTAATTTTGAGAAGAGAATTAAAGCTTTCTGATTTGTGCACCTTAGGCTTGCTGTAGTCAATTCGGCAATTTAACGTGGGCCAAGTCAGCTTATGGTCACTTAGGCCACAATTATTTTCCCCGAACCACTGCAAGATCATCACTAAGCATCTCTGTATCTTCTTTGTTTCACAAAGTGTGTGGTAAAGAAATCTGTGCTCTGCCTTGAATAGAAATACCAGGCTTGGCATTTACTGCTGTTTAGCTTTCCTCCAGGAAATTAAGTCCTCAGCACTCCCACAACTGCTGTAATAACAGAGATTGCTATTCACAGCCAAATCTGACCCATAGCTGTGTTTCTGAGGTAGCCTTTTTAGCCATGTGGTAACCTTCAGGCAGGCAATAGCTTTTCTTTTTTTTTCCTCTCCATACTGTCACCATTTTTTTTTTTTTTTTCTGTGCTGCTTCCATTCTATTCTTGGCAGACACTGATTTAAGTAGCACACGATGCCACCTGGAGGCAAGTATTATTATTTCTTGTGCTTTTCCAGTTACATTCTATCACCTGCATTTTGTACCTACAATGCCAGGTTTCCTTCCCTGGAGCAGGAGTTTCAGTGCTTCTATGTATCAGTGTTTGTGCATCCTCCCCTTGTTTTCTTTGTAGTCTGATAGGATTCCTATTCAGAACTGCTATATTTAGTGTATTGGCTCCATCTTTTCCCAAATTTCCTCTTTTATTTTCCTCATTGCTGAAGGCACATTTGCTATGTTCCTGTTCCTCTTTCTACCCCTTTCTGTCTGTATCAGGCGCAGGGACTGTTTCCCACCACCCTAACTGCTTGCTCTAGCATAAGATGTATTTAAATAATTGAGAAACCTAAATCCTGAATATTTCCTGGAGGGTAGAGAAACCTACTTCTAGACAAAGCCTCGTGCATTTAGTGCCCCATTTGTGCCTCCCTTACCTGCACGTCCTGAAGTCACAGAGCTTTCAGCCAGTGACTGCTGACTAGTGCCACGTCTTCATCTTCCCTCTGTAGGGGCTGGCGAGATCTTGGTGGACATCACCTGTACCTCTTCTCTGAGTCTTTCCCAGTTGGGCACAGTTGTTTCCCACTTGGCACAAAGGGTCTATAAACTTATATCTGACTCTTCTTCCTCAAGCTTGGATGTGGGTCTTTGCTCCTTCGCTTCGTAGGAGCGAGTCTGTGCTGCTGTGGTACCTCTGGGCCCTCAGTGGGCTGCCAAGGATGCTTCGTCTCCGAGACTGAGTCGGATCTTACACAAATGTAATCAAGAAGCTGAGTTTTGACACTGCAGCGTATGCTGCAGGCTTGTTAAGAGAGAATAATGGTATTAATTAGTTCAGAATTAACATGGCACTTAGGGTATAATGATGAAGCACTAGTGCTTACAAAACATGCTGCTTTATACCACAAAATCTGGTGCCAAGCACTAATTTTTTACTATTGTGGCAACATGTTGCATTATATTAGCATTTCATAGTGCCAGGTCTTACAAGGCAAACGAGTCCTTGAATTTCAGAAGCAGGTGACTGGGGTTTCCTCTATGTACTCAGCTGGAAAGCTGGTAGCCTGTTAGAACAGAAAATGGTAATAAATTGATTTGTGTAATTAAAATGCCTCAAAGGAGTAGTTTAACTGTTCTTCATATATATTATTACATATCTATGTATTATAAATATACTTTTCTGAAGCTAGCTTTCTAGTTTGAAAAAATATATTACACATTCTAGTGTCTTTATTTCCAATTTCTAAATTCAGATGATGTTTCTGAATATTCAGCAGAACAGCCTGATTTCTCTTTGAGACTGTCGACTCCCAGTTTATTCCCTGCCAGGAATATCTAGTGACCCAAATAGCATTTTAGTCTCTTGTTATACCCATCTCACTTTAAAACTAGTGCCTACCTCTCTCCTATGGTGCTTGCATTCTTCACAAAGTTTAGTTTTTGCAGTGTATTAAAAGAGCTCCAAACCAGATATATTGTAATAGTAAGATCTGAGTAGGAGTCCATTTTACTTATAAAATGCTTCTTTATGTTACCTATTTCACTCTGATAATTAAATCTTCTTGCCCCAGTGGACATTGTTTTTGTCACTGTTGATTAGTTCTGTCACGGAAGACAGCTCTTGACTACCTCTCTCTAGGTAGTTACCAGTACAGTAGCCTGGAAATTCTGATTAGTTTTGTGATGCCCAAAATGCTCTTTGGCATCCTGGAGTGTTCACAGACACCATATAAATAATGGTTACAGGAAACAAAATAATTGACAGGAGGCTTGGACAAAAGTGATACACACATTTCAGGGGCCTTTTTAAGAGGTTCATAATTAAAAACAAAACAAAAAACACCAAACACAACTTTAATTGTGGCCTAATCATTTTCTTGTTGTCTTTTCCTCTGTTTTTCATAGCACCGACTTACCAATGCATAAACCAAATTTCAGTGACTAGATTGGGGTAGTCTGTTGTTTCACTTAAACTATACTATAGTTTAAGAATTGTCCAAAATCCATGGAAGTCACTGGGAGTCTTTCCAGTGACTAGTAGCTTTTGCAGCAACCCAAAATCTAGTTCGTAGTCACCATTGCTCACTTCAGTGACACACATGGCTTATATTGCCCAACACACCAATGCTTGGGTGCTTGTTCTGCTGTTCATTTATGACTAGGTCCAGCATGGAAGGAGTTGAGATGGTGTAAAAATCTGCATGATGGCCTTTTGGAATACTTCCATCACTTTCATACAAGAGCAAACTGTACCTGAGTATTCTGTTTTGTGTTTTAGCCAGGAAGACCAAAAAACAGATATTTGTCAGCTACAATCTTCAAAACACGGACAGCAATTTCACCTTACTCATAGAAAACAGGATCAAAGAAGAAATGATGGCGTTTCCTGAGAAGTTCTGACTTTGCATCACTGTAAAATAATTTAAGGTTTTGTTTCAGAAAAAGTGAGTGCACTTTTCACACTGACATTTAGTATACTTACTTTGTGTTGCTGATTGAATTTGCATTTTTTATTAAATGTAGCTGGACCTAAGTACAGTTGAACCTGGAATTCTTTTTTTTCCCCCCAAACTTACTACTCTATTAAATGGGACAGAAACATGCTGCCACGCAATAACATCATAGAAGTGCATGCAGTGTTTGGCCTTCATGCAGTGAAATCAGTGCCAAATTCCAGCAGTACCATTGATTTATCACATATCAGTATTGAACATAGTACAGCAGCTTTTACTCGTTCAGATGAAAACCTATGAGGGTACCACAGAGCATTGTCTTTTGTTTCAGAGGAGAACAATGCTATTAGTAGGAATACTGAGTATTAGAAATGGAACCATGTGGTTTTTATATTGAATAGCTGTGACATAAAATGATCATTACCTTGCTCTGTCATTTTAGTTACTATTGGTTGAACACTGGGGTTCCTTCCATCTCTTGGACACTGGGAACACTAGGAGGTTTTCACTAAGGGTTTTCTGTACAACAGCAAGGGCTTATGTAGAAGAAAAATGCACAGCTTGACTTCTGGAGTAGATAAGACTGCTGGGCTGCTACAAAAACATTGTGTGTCTAAGTTGAACATAACTGTTAGAACATTCAGAGCAGTCGATACCAACACTACAAAGCAGCTTGTTGCTACAGCTCTAGACTGGCTTTTGGGTAGGATATCCTTTCAAAGGCAGATTGCTGTGCTATTTTGTCCAACACAAACAGCAGCTAAAAACTAACTATGCAAAAAACAGCAGCTAAAAACTAACTATGCAAAAAACACCAGCCAACAACAAAACCCAAACCCACCATAAAGCCAATGGCATAATGACCATTTGCAACCATCAATACATGCTACTGAGAGTAGCACCTATTATTCACAGCAATTTGGAAGAATGCTGAGCACAGCAACCTGAGAAGCAAATAAAGTTGTTTTTTTTTTTTTTTTTTTTTTTTATTGCAAGCTGACTCAGCCAAACTTCTGATACAGATGAAAAACAGTAACACTGCTGCTGGGCCACCTCATTGTAGACAACTGTCCTAACCCCCTACAGAAAAATGTTCTGTACTTACCTTCTTGTGTCCCTGTTAGCAGCAATTAAAACTGTTACCAAAGGTTGCTGATGCATGACCCCAGATTACAGCCAGTCTCTTGCTGTCTCTGAAGGGGTTTTGAACATCCAGGGCTGTAGACTTACCATCAACATTGCGGGTTTGACATGGGAGCACTGGGCCCTTTCTTAACTGGTAGGCACAGCTGACAGTGCAAGTAGCAAAAACCAGCTGGTGGAGGAGATGTTAATTTATACAGCCCAGGAAGTAGAGTCAACTGTTCTTCCATAACTGAATGTAAAGAATAATTAGTTGCAAATCAGTGTGTTAATTAGCCTGATTAAACATCAGTTTGTTCCGTCTGTAGAGGAGGGTAGTGCTGGTTGTGGAGGGCTCACCAAAAATCATGGTGAGGGAGACAGACCAAGGAAAACAAACTGATGGGACAACATCTTTTTATTCTGTACATTTACATACAAAGTTTTTCAGTAGGTACAACAGATGTAACATCATGCAGACATTTAGCTTGTAAGACTGTTTTCAGTACTCGATTTAAGCTTGTGCTATGAGGAAGCACCACCAGACTATTCATGTTCAAAACATACAGTAATACGATTCTTTAAAACTTCATCAGAAACCGAAATGGGGAGGGAACTCTCACCCACTAGACATTACACACTGTTACTCCTTTCCCGAAACGTTTTACACAATACATTTAAAATGAGGTTTGTCATTTTTCTTTAAAAAAAAACTTATAGTGGGGGAGATCATCCCACACTTAATAGCGTTGTCTTATGTGCCAGCTACAGGCGCAACTTGACTTGACATTCACAGAGTTCGTTTAATGGCACTTCTGCTTCCAATTTGGTGACCTTTAGTGTTTGGCTCCAGGAAGTGGCAACAGTTAAGCAAAGTACTTCCATGAAAAAACAAAACAAAACACAACAAACAAACAACAAAAGAAACACCAAAAAAAGCAGGCTCACCAAAACTGCAAGGTAAACCAGACGGAACCCTTTCGGAGTTGCCACAAAACACCCCCAAACAGATGACAGCTTTCCCTAAACTGTCGTTATCTGTTTGCAGTGTGTCTGGCAATAACATTATCACAGAAATCTTAAAAGGAAAGAAAACCAGATCAAGCATAATGTCACTTTCGCACTTTTGTTTGAAGTAACAAAGAAGGAAGAAAGCCCTTAAATGCTAAACCATAAGGAAAACAAAATCCACAGATGGACTTAGAGGTTACTGAAGGTTCACAGAAAAAGACCAACATGGACAGCACCGCTCTGAGGGCTTCCTCTGCTGTGGTGGCCAGAAATGGCCGTTGGAGGAAAGCAGTTCCTGGCGATGACTACAGAGGAGAGACGATGGAGGAGCTGACAGCCTGACCGGTGTGTGGAGCACCGTCCCGACGCAGAGCACGGTGAGCAGCCAGGCATTTCATTTCTGCCCTGCTGCCACAGTGAGCACTTGTCCCCTCCTCAGAGAGCTCTCCCACACTTGAAAGCTTTTCAGCTGTGCGTGTGTGTGGGAAGAAACAAACAAAAATAACATAAGGAAAGAGTTACTCAACTTTTCAGCAAGATAAGCTACCGATTTTGTGTTTTATTGTCATGACAGAAGCAGAGGGCCAGACCAGCATGAGAAGTTGGAGCTCCCCACATTACAGGAGATCAGTACCTGGTTTCAGACCAAAAAAAAAAGCAGCAAATCAAGTCAATTTCATAAGAAATTATTAAAAAAAAAAAAAAAAAAAAAAAAAAGCCAAGTGTTCCTGTCACCTAGTGTGTTTATTATATAAATGTTGATATGTTTAAACAACCATTCTCTTCCCTGGGCCTGCCTGTCGTCAGAGAGCAAACACCAGAATAGGAAACGATAAAGCGCTGTGGACAACAGCACACCAGGACCACTAGCGGTGCTGGAAGCAGCCAGTTCAGCAGGCTTGTGAAGGGGCCACTAGAGCCATACTGCAGCTTGAGTGCACACGCAGAGACCTTTTTCTCCTCCGTTAAGACCTGTTCTGCTCCGCCTGTTTTCCTTGTGAACCCTCCTTTTTTCCCCCCAATGTGTGTGGCTTGCCACAAGCATCTGATATTGAAGGCAAAAGGTATTGCACAAATTTGGCACGTGGATACTGCGTGGACTTGAAAGGCCTTGTTTTTGTTTTTTCTTAGGTGAGCACGGATCACGGAAGTCTCAGCACAGAACAGAAAGAGGGAAATGGCCGCTCTCAAGCTGGGCAATAAAACCGAAGTGTAACAAGCAAGCCTAGCAAAGGTGAAAAAACAGTAGGGTAACTTTGGGCAAAATTACCATCAACTGGTCCAGTGTTTCTTACCGGGCTCGAGAAGAACCCAAATGTCCACATCCTCTGTACAAAAATTAGCAGCTTTAGGACAACATCGCTATCCCAAACACAACAGTCTCTGTCGCTTCTGCAGGTCTACCTGTCCTCCTGTGCTTGGCAGCATCTGAGACGTGCTATGTACCTCAGCACCCACCCAGGAGCATCTCTCTGATTTACTGGGGACTGTAAGAGGACATTGGCAGCCTAATGGAGGATGGAAATTGTTAGGTACAGTAGTTAGTAGACAATATATATGTACAGCAAAGGAGGAGGGGGCAGGGCAGGTAGAGGAGGAAAGTGCAAACGAGCGCTTCCCATGCTTGTGAACAGAAGTTTTACATCAAACGTAGTGGCAATCACATGGACACGCAATACAACATCGACATCCTGCTGCTCTGCTTGTTCAAATGTCCGCACTACTGAGCAATCACAAATGGATGGCCTGAGTGAAAAAGGAAAAGAGGGAGGGAGGGGAGGGAGGTTAACTACAATGCAAGAAAGCTGTTCATTTACAAAGTCCTTGCATTGAACAAGATCCTCACAGTCAGCACACGGTGAGAACCGAAAGCCGCCAAAGAGTTGGTTTGGGGACTGGAGGAGAGAAGTCAAGTGGCCATTATCAAAGTACCATCCGTACACGAAAAACTGGATGTTTGCTTTGCTTATCATAGAGTGGGATCGATTCAATTTAATTTTCTTTTTTTTTTTTTTTTTTTTTTTTTTTTTTTTTTTTTTTTTTTTTTTTAACTGAAAGAAGATCCTACAAGAGCAGTTGGGGAAGGGGGGGAAATACAGGTGAGTTCACCATGTATTCTTGCATCAGAACCAGAAACCATCTCTAAAAGACCCAAGACGGCCAATAAGAAACCTTAAATCATTATTCACAGGTTATCAATTCATTCCTTTCTGACAGTCACTTAAAAATTTTGTCCACTTAAGTAGGTAACAAAAACTCTGGTTCTAATAACAGGTAGGGCAATGCCAGGATGCTCATTTCCCAGTAGAGGGAATCCTAGCTGTGCTGCCTTTGGAAATAAAAAGTACAGACCATAGCCAATGCTCCTTACTTTTTGTCCCTGCTGGTTTATGCTCTTCTCCTGGAGCTGTCAATCACAGATTCTAGACCTCCTGGTAATTAAAGCCACTCTCGACAAAACTAATTTTTGCATCATTGGTCAAATCATTTACATCATCTACATTAGTATTAAACACCAGCAGGAACAGTCTAAAATGTATTAATGGAATCTTAAAATGTGTAAGACTGATTCTCACTGAAGAATCAGCTTGTTTGGGTAGGATTTTCTTCACTGCATTTGATGAGGAAAAGAAAAGTAACTTTTAAATGCACATGGGCTATAAATAGAAACATAATCTGCCTAAAATGCAGTCAGAGTTTGAGTCACAACAGGTTTTGCTTTGATTCCTTTTTTTTTTTTTTTTTTTTTTTTGGTGTATACAAACACAGCAGGCAACCTGGGCGCTTTGACTTTCTAGACAGGCAGAACAACGTTGCACAAGTCTAAATTTCAGTCAATTCAACTTTGCAGTGATACCTCCTTCCTTTAAAGAAACACAAAAAGGAAACAAAAAAACAACCCTCCCCGTGGTTTCTTTCTTGGAATGGCTGCACCTCTTTATAATAAGATGGCTTCGTTTTTGTGATCTATGAAAGGAAAAGGAAATAAAGTGCTTCTTGAGAACAAATCAAAATAAATATATGTATTTAATGGCAGGAAAAAAAAAAAAAAAAAAGAGTTCTGAAGGGCTACCTCCAGCCAGGTCTTTTCTCAGACGAGTTATTTTCCCCCATAATTTTTTCAAGAGCAATCTGCACAACGGTTGACAATTCCTACAAGTTGCTTTAGCAGCAGAGTTGAATTCTCCCAAGTCTGCATCTGCTCCGTCACTGGTTTGTAAAACCTGTGCAAAACACCTTTGCCCAAAGGTCTGCTTTTCCTGCACGACAGCATCAAATAAAATACAAAAGAAAGAGAAGGTAAAACAAAAGGAAAAAAAAAAAAAAAAAAGAGGAGAAAATCCACCCAGTTACAGTTACATAGACTTCATCCCGTTGGCAGTGGTGTTCTCAGAGATGCCATCGCTCACAGCTGCCGAGTCGTGGAGGCCCGAGTAGTCCTTGAGTTCAGAGTTTGTGAGGAGCAGGGGCTGCTCCCCCTTCTTGTGCGGCAGGAGGGGCTGCCGGGTATAGTGCTCCCCATCCGGGATGTTCTCGGGCAGGTTCTGGTTCTTGCTCTCCGGCAGCAGCAGGATGCAGATGATGCAGATGAGCGTACAGCAGGCAAAGATGACATGGTGGAGGAAGTAGCCTTTCTGGTTGTGCAGCTCCATGATGGGGGCGGTCAGGCGGCCGAAGCCCGCGCTGGCCAGGACCAGCCCCAGCCCGCCTCCCCTGCAAACACAACGGAGGTGAGAGCCTGGCCTTGTACTGGAAAAAGACCCAAATGCCTTGGGACCCCAGACTATCCTGTTTGGCAAGTGACTTTGGCACCTGGGCTCTGAAATATCTGAGGCAAACCTGCTTTGCTCACGTCTTTCATGCTGCGCAATTGCCCCTAGGAGGGAGTTGCTCTGCTGTTGTAGATCATTTCCACCTGTGTGTGGAAAATAGCTGCACTCACCCAAGTATCTTTTCACACCCATGTAACTGCACCCATGTAAGGAGAAGAGAAGCTATAAGGTGCGAATACGTAGACAGCCCTCTAAAATATTCCCATTTCCACATGTTCTCACATTCAACAAGGAAAAAACAGATTTTGCTTAACATCAAGCATAGGCAATACACACCAAGAAGCGGTAAGTGGAGGAGTCAATTTTGGCTGCCTCTGAAGTACCTGACAACAACTGCCAGCAGAGGCAGGAGATCAGACTTCACAGACCACTGCCTTTATCTGTTATACCAAATGCTGAGCACTGAAATATCTTCCCTGTACAACATGTTGAGGCTGGAACCTCTCAACACGCTGATGTTGTACAAGCATGTATCACTTTCAGAAAAAAAAAAAAAAAAAAAAGCTAGTGGTCAGAATAGGACAACAAGTCAAGAGTTTGAGATTCACTTCTGAGACCTCCTCTTGACTCACTGTACAAGCTGAGGTAGGTTCCACACTTCGCTCTTGCTTTTCTTGTGTATTTGCATGCCACATCAAGGGGCAACAAAAAGGTTAACCCTGGTAAAATGCTTAAGTTGTAAATAAGGAGCTTTATAAAATTATTCTTTATGGCACAAATGCTTATTCATTAAATGTAACGTGCCAGTATATTGACATCATACATATAAGCACACCAAAAAAAGAGAGTGAAAACACATTAAAGCTTAAAGAAAAAAAGTGTGAGAATAACCTCTTCCCCAACCCCATCACAGGAATGGAAATGCTTGCACAAGCTGGATCCAATGCTCTTTCCTGGCAGTGGGTTACGCAAGCAGCCCCCTTGCAGCGCCTTCCCTTCTCCTCTGATGCCTTTCCAAGCCCTGAGCACATGGGGCTGTCCCACCCGGTGACCCCACAAACAATGGCAGAGATGTGATTTTGTTAATGATAACCAGGCCTTGCAGAAGACAGCTGCAGAAAGCAAACAAACTGCTTTAAGTGAACTACCTGAGAAAGTTTCACCGACTGTTGAGCATACAAGAAATCACCGCGCTATGAGCCTTTGACTGCCTGATTCTGTCAGCTACCTGTCATGTTAAAGCTAATCTTCACCCAATCCTTTTCAAAATCCACCTTTTCCTACTTGATATAGTGCAGAAAGTGTAGTTTTCAAAAAACCCCATGCTCTTAGGACCCTGAGCGGATCAAAAAATCATTCATGTACCTTTTAATTCCCTGGACTTGGTAAAGCACCTCTCACAGATAACAGCCATTTCCCCAAATATCGCAGACGCCCTCATTAAAACCTTGCCAGCTTTCCGATGGCAATTTGGAAACCCAGCTGAATGCACCCCTTGTGCAACTGGCCTCCTTGCAGCTTCATTAATATGCTCACACGAGTGATCAGCAGAGCTTGCCCCTTAACCAAAGAAGACTGGCTCATTCACATCAGTGCTTGCTACAGCTAAATTGCATCTCAACAACTGAGGGGGACCTGAGGTGAGTTTTAAAAGCAGCTGTGGAAGGACATCAAAGAAACTGGAAGGAAGCAGGGAAAAGGCAACAACAAAGACGGCTCTGTCATTACGGGGCAAGCAGCTTCACATTCAGAGGAGAAAAAGTTTTTCCACACTGTGTCAGTAATTAGAGCAGGCATTACTTTATCCACTGCCCTCAGAACCTGGCAGGAAAGTAACTGAAAATATATGATGGTGTGCCTCCTAGAAGATTTTTTTTTTTTTTAATTTTAATTTTTATTTTATTTTTTATTTAATTATGATGTTAGACTATACTGCGAATATGAGGAGAAAAATAATGCTGGAAATACCCAGAAGAGGGAAGCAGTGCTGCCACTAGGGAGCAGATGGAGCTCACGCTGCCTTCACAGCAGTGACTGGGCAGCTCGGCAGCCGATGCTCTGTCCTGACAGGGCCTGTGTCCAAAATGCTGCCCTCAGAAAGGCCACCCTGAGCGCCAGGGAGGGCTTCCTCTTGCTGACTGCTGCAGTGTCTCTCACAATAATGACATCCTCTCTGATGTCCTTCACTTGAGCCAGGCTAAACCTACAAGAAGGGACTCACCCTTCTTGGCGCTGCTTGGAGCTGAGCAATTTTAATCTTATTTTGGGCTGGCCATTTGTCCATTTTGAACAAACAGGTTGGCATGTGGCATGGCTCAGAGTACTACCGAGTCTGAGAACCACTCAGGTTGGAGGAGGCTTTGGGAGAGGACCTGGTCCATCCCCCTGCACAGAACAGGGTCTATGCTGACCTCAGACCTGGCTGCTTATTAGGACTTTGTCCTCTCGCTTCTTAAAGTTAGTCCCTGAAACCTCCCCATGGTTTTCCCCTGACTTTTCCTGTGAGAACTTGTGGACCAGATCTCTTTTACACTGATAACTGAGCACGCAGAGGACAATGAGGACACAACGCTCTCCTCAGCCCATTCCTACATAGCAGCTGTGCAACCAGCAGTGGTGTTCTCATCAAGATCATTAGAGATGGATTACTAGAGCCATTTGGAGCTCAAATTCCATGTTTGGAAGGCCCTGGTCAGGGAAACCTCAGAGGCAGCCTCAGTTCTCTCTACCTGTCTTTTCCTTTTGGCTCCTCAAGATTCAGCCAAAAGCATAGTAGAGCAGTCTGGAACATGAAGGGGCACCAGAGGTGGTATTTTGGAAAAAAGGTGATGAGGCAGTTGCCACAGCCCACCAAAATGAGAGACAGACAGCTTAGCCACACCTCAGCCCGAGATGTGTTTACGAACTGTCCTGAGAGCTACCTCCTAATTACAGCCCTGAGGGGATGTTACTAAGAGGTTTTGCAGTGGCAGGACAGACCACAAAATGCCGCAGTGTCATCATCCCTATTTATAAATGGGGACCCTGAGGCACATCCAGCTATTGTCACTCTCCTGGTGTCACCCAGCAGACTGGGGGAAGCAGAACTTCAGTTCCCAGCCAGGATTTTGTCCCCTTCCCTGTAACAACATCAGCAATTTAAGGAAAAAGCCTGCTAAGTTCACACTGCACATCTGACCCTGCTCAGCAGATTCTCTTCTGGTTGATTCAGCCAATTCCTTATCTCTACGCCTTTCAGAGACAAGCAGAAAATTAAAGACACATAAAAAGACCAAACTGACTTACACGCATGTAAGTAAATAGCTGTTAGTGTTTTGGGCTGCTGTACAATCTCCACACCACTCACACTTTCCCTTCCCTGTAGAAATAATGTTATCTGTAAAACATTCACAAAGTCAGATAGCTTTGAAGAAAAGGCCATAGATCAAGGAGGCTGGCTGCTCATCTGACAGTTCTGCTGTAATAGCTTGGCAAAGTTATCGAAAAAAAAAAAAACAACATGTAATTGGGAACGAGTGGTGAGCAAAAAATATCCTCTTCCCTCTGCTGTCTCTCCCTCCCACCTCTATAACCTACATTCCTAAGAAATTCAATGGGAGTTAGGGTGGACTCCTGAATTGCAGTGGCATTGCTGAAAGCATAATCCAGAACACACAAGCACAGCCTTCGTGCTGTGAAAGATAACAGTGAATAAATAAAATGGTACAAAAACCAGACAACACAAAGACAGTTTATGGAAAGCTCTCCAGAGAAGATCATCTGCCTGGCTTCTGCTGTTGCCCAGCATGTAAGCACTGCTCTTTACAAAAACTCTGAGCCTCTGGGTGCAAAGAGAAAAATGACAAAGATGTAGAGTACAAGTCTGTAGTAAAGGCAAAACACACCGGTGCTGTAAGAGATGTGACAGTAGATCCTCAGAGCACCTATACACACCAGCAGCATTTAAGACTGCACGTTGCAACACCTTCTGTCCACTGAGGCACTCCTATAGCTGCATTAACTTGCCCTGTGGAGGCAGGGAGCAAATTGCAGCCATGTCCTTCTCTGCACACTGACATTAATTTATCTTCTAAGACCAAGCTGTAGGCTCACAGGGCTACCTCTTACACAAATCCAATGAGGCAAGCGAATTAACAAAATGGTTCAACTACATGATCTGGTTCAGATGAGTACTTTAGACCGTACCTCACTGTGAACATATGCAATTCACAAGATGACTGGCCTGCCGAAAATCACCATGACAGATACGAGGTGGAGCTGTCTGAAACAAAGCTCCTCTGTCCTCATCTAGGCACTTACTTATGCAGCCTGTCTGCAGTGACACCAGATGAAGCAGTGGCCCAGAAATTGCCGTGTGGTCTCTAATTATGGGAGATCCCTCACCCCGCCCCACACAATGCATTAAGTTACACAGCCAGTTACCAAGAGGATGAGTTCCATTTATTCTCTGCCCTTTATGGGGCAGGGGGGGAGGGGGGCTCTGATGTCTCACCTTATTACTGTTGGTGTGATTTCAGCACAGAAGAATACGCTGAGACTTCCAACAGCATGCGAAGAAAACATACCCACGATGGAAAACGCAGTAGAGAATTTGTCTTTGACGCTGTCACTCATACCTGTCAAGACAAGCATGTGCATGAAAAGTGAGAATGAGGCGAAATCGCCAAGAAAGAAAAGAAGAAAACAGGTCTATGTTACTCATTCTACCTAAGCAAGAAAATTGGAGTCACTTTTGTAATACTAATTTAAAACTGGTATTTATCAAATTCTTTCCCAAGCACCCAAGACACAAACATACATGAAAAAAATCATAATGTCATGCCCCAAAATGGCAGTGATCTCTGAATTATTTATGCTCAGCCACTGCCAAAAAAAAAAGTAAAACAGAAGGAAAAAAAAAGAAACACCACATCCTTGGGCAGCCTTTTAGGCACCAGACACTTCCCTCCCACATTTGACAGACAAGCAGAGGCAGGAGGCGTTCATCGAGTTGCCAAACGTTTGGTACAGCTCGGTGGCTTGGGCACTGGTGAGGTTCACGGGACAAGCAGGGAGAGAAACAGAAGCGCTCCCATCTCCCTGCTAATTCCCTGCAAGCGGTGGGTCTGCAAACTCAGCTGCAAGCTTGGCAGCCTTCACCCAACAGCTCTGTGTGAGCAACGGTGGTGCCAAGGAGGGCGAAGCACCCCGTCAGTCCCTGCCTCCAAATAAACACTGCTTGCTCAGTGGTTGCATGGCTGAATGGCTGAAGGTTTCCGTGAGAGAACAGCATCTGTCATGCATGGGGAGCAAACCCAGCACGTCTAAACACAGGTAAAGAAAATAGTCTCCTGGCCGTGACAAGGAGATACCCCTCACTCAACTTCTGCTTGCTGTCCTTTGCAGGCCGGGGAGGGAAATCCTATCCAAGCTCATGTGGTCCCTCCTGGCCAGCACAAAGACCATGTAGCTCTGCTTGCAGAGACCACTGTGCCCCAGGAGGGGAGCACATCGTGCTGTGGGCAAGCCCTGGGGAGAGGCCTGGAGCTTGACAGCCAGCACCCACCACCTTTCTGTCTCAGACAGGGATGTGATCACAGTGCCTTGCAAACCAGGGGTCTGCGAGGCTCCCTGCTGCTTCTTGCAGCACTGACCCCAAAGGGACTGGGGACTGCTGGGCAGAATAGACCTCGGAAAAGTCAGGCAAGGATGGGTCTGTTTGGTCAGACACAGAAGGGTAGCATTGTTTCCCTGCAGCCTGTCACGGCATTGCTATGACAGTACTTCAGGCTGGGATGTGGTGCTGGGGGAAATACTTTCTAAAGTGCTTAAGTCCCCTTCTCACAAGTGACTTTGGTCCCTCAGACTGTTATTGAAAACATCACACTGGGAATGTTGCATCTCAGAGGAGGGCTTTCTGAGAAAGCACTGCCCCACATCTAATAATCACCCTTGGGGGACCTCTGCACCCTGTCCTCACATGCTGACACAAACAGGTTCATGCTGTGTGGAGAAGATACTACACTGAGAGACTCTGCATACACAAATACATCTGCATAAGAGCAGGGTCCCGAGGCTCAGCACAGAAGTGAGCTTTCTCCCTGCACCAGCAGCAGCTATGCTATGGGGCTTTTGACCATGGTTTAGGATCTACCCGCGTTTGCAAACCATACCTGAGTCTGGAAGCTGACTGTATTTTCCAATCACTGTGTCCAAGACCACGGAAGTTAGAATAAGACAAAAATAAGAGAGAAAGGGAGAGAAAACAAGAACACACTGTCATTATTTACCCAAAGGAAAAAGGAAAAGGTAATCCCCACATGCCTCCCCCAGCCCCCACACACTCCTCCTTTCCGTGGCATGACTGGCCCAATGCGACGACGTGCTGTTTGCAGCCAGAGGACTGAATGCTAATGAGACAGAGATAATAAACGCGAAGGCACGGCGTTTTTAAGGGACCCAGAATTACCGCTGGGCTTAACACAAAGGCCTCTTTGTTGTTAATGAAGGGGGAGAAGAGAAACTGCCCTCGTCCCACAGCCCCGAGGGGATGGCCAACAGAGGCTGTGGTCTGAGAGCAAAACATCTCAGCTTCACTATCGTGGTGGTGGTGGGAGACCTCCGCTACTCTGTGCTGAAGCACTCCTCTCTCTCTCTCTCTCTCTCTCCCCCCTCCTTCTCCAATTCTGATTTCATTAGCATAATTTGGGTGTAATTAGCAAAAGTGAAACACGTACGAGGCTGTAACAGACTTCACACTCAGCAGGGTCGCTGCTTCTCTCCAAACATTGTCTAGCTCTTTTGGGGAAGAAAGGGGGTATGGTCTAGAGTAGGAGGAGACAAGCTGCTCTGAATCTAACGGCTGCCTTTCCCTCCTCTTTTTACACAGAAACGGGGAAAGGAGAGCAGGGACAGCCCACAGGAACAGGGCATTTGGAGATGCCCATGTGCCAAGGTAGCAGAAACACCTAAGGCCCATGGCTGCTTTCAGATTTAGCACCTTTGTTCACAAAACCATCTACACCCATCATGGAAAATGTTGTAGCGATCCTTACAGGGTGTTCCTCCTCACCGTTTTGTTGCTGAAAAACTGAAAACAAATTTTAGTGGCTCTGGTGTACTCAGAAAAACAAGATGAACTTATTAGAGAGACCCTGATGGACACCACCACCAGAACCTGGAGTTTTGAAACAACATGAACACACAGTGTGCACCTGCATGTGTACTGTCACAGTCTTTTGAAGGGCTAGGCATGAGATGGGGACAAGGGGGCTTCTCCCCTCTTGGCTGGCACTATTGGACATGGTAAACATGCTCAAAGGAAATATGAACATCTGTGCCAAGCTGGGAGCAAACACATGCAACTTTGGAGCTTCTTCAGTGTCATGAAAGAGATTCCCTGTTCCCCCCTCCCATTTCCACAAACAGCATGTACGCTAAAGGCTAACTTAGTAAACATGTTCAGGAAACATGGTCTGTAAATATAGGCAACATTTGCTGGCTCAGGGCTACCCCTCAGCATGCGGGAATGTAAAATTTTTTTCATCCTCAATGCAAAAGGCCTCTCTCATTAAAGCTCTGAAATCATTTCTAAACTTAGAAATGGAAAACAGCAACAACCAGTGTTCTGGTGTTTGTCTTGTATGCAGTTTGTCCAGAAGCACATCTCAATCCCCTTCCCCTTTCTTGGGGTGAGGTTTCACAGGACAGGGCATCCGCTGGCTGGCAGCTGCAAGCGTGGCACATCTCGCCTTCCCTCTGCTTCCACGCCTCTCTGACCCATCACCCCCCATTTACTCCATCAACAGAAAGTTAACTCTTGGAAATATTATTAAAAAAAAAAACAAAAACGGAAAGGGAACATTTCTGTAACAGTTTTAATAGCTGAAGCAGCTTCAAGTGCCAGAGAAACTCCACAATCCCTGAAGAAGGGGGTGGGACACTCTTGCTTTTGGCAGGAACCACCCCTTTGAGAAGTTGTGTCACCTCATGAAATTGCACCTATATGTGAACATGGACCTTACATACATGCCACAGTAAAAGCAGGGTCTCTCAGCTGTGTGTTTCCTTGCTACCTGCATATTTATTCTAAGTAGTGAGATGCTCAGGGCAGGCAGGGGACACATACCCATTGCTTTAACTTCTGCTTGTTTCAGAGGCTATTTGGGAAGCAGATTCAAGTGGGAAGGTTTTTCCTTCCCAACCCCTGCTCAGCTCTTTCCCCAGAGGGTATTTCACTGAAATAAGAGTATTTTGTTTGTTTGTTTTTACATGGCAGAAGTAGAAGCAGTACCAACACTCAGAGAGCTTCACCACTGGGACTCATCCAGAACACGATGCTTCTTCTTCTTAATGAATCTAAGGCAACAGGTGTTTGGGGAACCTTTCAAATGAATTCATCTGCCTAAACTACACAGGTGTACTTGTACTGCATTTCAAATCTGAGAAAGGGAAAGGAATAATATTCCCTGGTCCCTTGTCTTCAATTTTCTTTGTGACCCCTGGAATCAACTGAAGCTGCACAACATTTTCCATGAATTTCCATGAACATTTTCTGTGAATTCTCCAAACATGTTAAAATCAATTCTCCCTTCCCATTAAAAAAAAGGGGGGTTGCAACAAATATTCACCCAAAACTTGATTCTCTTTTGATGGTAAATCATTAACTCTGAGAGAGCATAAACCTCTGTACCTTTCCTCCTGCAAGGAAGGATTTAAAAGGATTTCTGTAGGGATACCTAATGATGTTCTACTATAACTGATAAAAGGGGCCCAAAATACACAGTGACTGGCATTTCTGCTATCACCTTCCACAGGACTGTGTGGTACACAAACCGATTTTGTTCCCAGGCAGCTACTCTACCACAGACTTTTGTGATCATTTTACCCCTACACATCAAACTCAAAAGCGTTGTGTGGTCCTGAAGACTTCCCATCTCCAACTTACAGTTGAGAAGGCCCAGCTGCAGAAGCGATGCCAGAGCTGTAAGGATCATGAAGAGCAGGAGTCCTCCTCTCCTCCCCAGAAACCCAACCACGGGGCACATAGCCAGGCAGGATGCCAAGGCAATCCCAGCCATGGTATAGTAGTCCGCATAGAAGTTGTGGGTGATAGTCATCTTTGCCTCGTGCCCCATCATGCTTTTTGCAAAACAGTGGTGTATGCCGTAACCAGTCAGCCTAGGGAAAGAGGAAAGGGCAAGAGGAAACTGCTGAAAAGGTAGCCACATACTGCAACATACTTCAATGTAGAAACACGTCAATGTGGGAAGAATTTCTGCTGTAAGAATACAATGCCTGGTGCAAAAAGACACTCATCTCACATTAGACTTCCAGGCACTACTGTAAAAAAAAAAAAAAAAAGCAATGATTAAAAGAAAAGAAAACAAAACAACAACAAAACTATTCAACCAGAGATTTGCAGACTTCATTTGCACAGCTTTTGCTCAGGGTATGAGCAGCTTTATAAGGACTCTCAGTGTGAGACTGGTTTTCCCAATGTATTTTGGAACTCCTCTTTCTCAACAAGGGCATTGTGCTGCTCCCAGTACATCCACTGACGGCAACAACCAACCTGGGTGCTCGGACAGCAACACACAGCACAATACAAATACCTCTTCCTGGAAGACTGTCCTGACCACAGCATTTGGTCATACTGAGAATTGAATCTCACTGCCCAAATTAGCCCATTACAACTGAAAACCCCTTAGAAACGTGTGTTTGAAGCCACGTCATGCTGCAATGATTAGTACTACTATGAAACAAGAAACCCTAATTCAATCTACATATTTATCCCTCACTTCAGAGCAACGTCTTCCCTTCTTTTAAATGTTTCTTCATGATGCGTAGCATTTAGACCATACAAACCTGCTACAAGGTCACATCAAAATAACTGTACCTCACAGAGCTGCAGACCCGGGTCCCCCAAAATGTATGGCAGGTGCATTACATCAGTACATCTCTATCCTCCTGAACATCAGGAATTTGAAGCACTTGTCTGTTTAAGCTGGATATTAATGTAAGCACAGAAACAGTTGGGGAATACACAGTCACAGAGTATATGTATGGCAGCACAGTGCCTGGGGAATTTCTCTGGCAATCTTGTGAATCAATGCTATAGTTCTAGAATACTCTCCCCAATATCAAACACTTTCCCCTGACAAAAAGCAGCAGAAAAAAAAACAACAACTATAGTACAAGGACTGAGTGACCAGAGTGCATTGTCTCTTTTGTACATGAAAATAGCCTTGCTTAAGTTATTTAGGCCATGACCAACAAGCCCAATTAATGTATCATCTGTGCTTGCTCATCTGCCTGCTTGCCCTTGAACCAGTCAATTATCTTGGTTTTCCGAGCAGGTCAGAACATTTGCTTTTAAAACTAAATACATTTATCTCCCTCAATGTCTCATCACTCCCTGTGAAAGGTTCCTTCTCCATACTCCACACTGCAAAAATTCAGCACAGCCACATGCTAGCGGAATAACAAAATTAAATAGTTTTTTTTCCACCCCATAAAGACAAACCCAAAAGCTATTTTCTTCAACACATATCTGCTTCACGCTGTTTGGATGGCAAACAGCCTCCACATGCTATTGCCAGAAGTCACTCCGTGGGCTGCCTAGTGCTGGGTTAGGGAATTTACAAATACACGTTATTAGAAAGGGTGAGGGAGAAGGGGAGAATTCCCCCGTATTTCACAGAGTTAATGCTGGCCATTAAAACTGCTAAAACTGCCATTAAGACAAAAACATTGTTTCAGAACAAAGCCACACACTGCCAAGTGTGAAAGAGGTGTGCCAGCAGCAGATGTCTGCAAACCTAAGCACATAGCAGCACATGGCCATGTGAGATCTGCCAGAGCATTGGTGATAGCACTGCACTTGCAGCACGATGTTTGGAAAGACACATGGTGCTGCTGCCTGAAACAGCCACAATTTCCTCCACATTCACCATAAGAAATGGCTCCCTGCAACAGCTGGTGCTTTCCAGGGTCATTTATCAAACACCCTGGAAGATTTATAGTTTTAAGGGTCTCATATTGGGAAAACGAGGTGGCCCCCATCACTTCCCATTGTTGCTCTCAGTTCAGAACCCCCCCCCCCCCCCCAGTACTTACGAGTTCACACACAGTACCACAATGTTTTTCCACAGGTTCCTGGTCCCCACCACCTTGACAATGCAGACTTTCTTTGGTCTCCTGGCGATCTCCTTTTCCAGCTCTGAAACAAAAATAAACAAAAATTAGCCTTTTGGAGGGGACAAAGAGAAGAAGCAGCTTAGCCTATGAACTGCAGATAGTCTCAGGGATGTTCTGGAGAGCAGGATGTTTTTGATTACGCTAACACAAGCTATTAAAGAAGCTAAACAACCTGCTTGAAGTCCACTCCAGGTTTCCCTCTTCTTCCAAGCTTCCCTTAGCAACCAGCTCCTCAGGGCTGAAGAGCTGCCCAGGAGTTCCCTCAGATATCACACCTTCCTCCAAGCTAAAACATTTATTTAAGGAGGAGGCAGCAGGGAATTCGGTCCCTGCAAGCATGATGCAAATGTCCTGAAGAGCTTCAGGGCTCTGCTGACTTCCAAACCCCCACAGGCAGCACCCTGTTGGTGCAGGACCACTCTCACGGAGGGTCCCTGAGGTCTGCTACAAGACCCATCACATTTCTGCAACACACATCTGAAAAGTGATTGGAAAGGACTGGAAGTCAAACCCTGTGTGTGTGGGAATCATCTGAGGTGTTTTTTTCTGAAACCTGGGTTTAAACAAGGAGGCTATAGTCTACTTCCCAAATATCACCAGCTCAGAGGCTGAGCATGAAGGCACACCGGCTGAACCACTGCTCCCAAGCTGCAGGATCGGTGGGACAGCTGTAGGGGCATGAAGCCCGCTGCAAGTGGAAGAAGCTGGAGCTACAAAGCAGCATCACAAAACCGATGCCATCCAGGAGCACAAACTAGGGCTGTTTTTTAGGGCAAAGACTTATACTGTTGCTTTCTGGACTGTTCTGAGGTGGCAGCAGGGCTCTGTTTTGCACCCTGCATCCGTTCCCTCTGTGTGCAGGCAATTAGCCCAGTGTCCTCAGTTGCCTGCCCTGGCCTCTGCTTTACTCCACTGATCAGTGATCCCTTTAACAGATGCAAGACAGGGAAAAACAAAACAGACCAAAACAAAACAACAACAAAAACAAATAAAAGCAAGCCACTGGGGAAAAATCAACCCTAATTTACAAACAAAACAAAAACCACATTTGCTGTTATTGAAAGGCTGTATCATAAAAATAATAAACCAAAGAAATACTATTTAGATACAAAATAGTCCTTGCAAAATAGTCCTTGTCCTATTCACTGCTCACAGGTCACTCCTGGTCACCTATCTGGAGTAACTACAGGGAATGTTTTGGAGAAAAGGAATGAGGGTATTTTACATTAATGATTGTACTTAAGCAGCATATTACCCGACTAGTCTCCTTGCTACCTAGTAATATCCATTCTCCCCAGCATCTGTGCAGCGTGAGGCCCACAAAATCATAAAAGCATAGCCACAGCAGAAGAGGAAATTGGTCAAATTAATGTTTGCACTACAGGAGCACTCAGCAGGCTCAGCAACAGATCATGGCTGTATTAAAGAAAAAAAAGGCAATAAAAATGATGGTACCTAATCTCAAAGAGCAAGGTCAAAATGATTTTTGTAGCAAGATTTTGGAAAGGATTAAGTGGGAACAAACTAATTCAGAAAAACAACAGCAGACAGATAAAACAGAGTTGTAAAGTCTATAATTGAGCCCAAGCCAAGCCTTCTGCAGTGAAAAAGTCACACAAAGCAGTAGGAAAAGCTCAAAGTTTTGAAAAGCTTTCTAGAGGATGACTGCTTATTAATTCTGCTCAAGGGAAACAATGAAAATCACTGCCCAAACAACCCACATTTTACAGACTTCACGTGGACATAAGGTTTTACTCTCCAACTGTTTAAATATGACCAGATCTGGACTTTGATAGTAAAGCACCTCATCAGAAGGCTGTAGCTTATGCCATGTTCTTAGAACTTCCTCATTCTGGGCGTTTGTATTTCTCAGAGTAATTTTTATTTATTTATTTAGGAGAGGAAGCAGTGGATTTTATTGTCAATGTGCTTTTTTGAGCCACACTTAGTTAAATGAAATTAAGAGAAGCAACACTTTACTTAGCTACACTTCTTTTAGGAACCAAATACTACTTTACCCTCCAGTCCTGCTTTGTTCACACATTAGCAGTTGCTACAATCCCTATATTCTGTATCTACCAACACATAGCCTTCTCATGTGCACTCAGGCCCCATTTAAACATTTATTATAGATCAGTCCTTCCAAACTGATTCTTGTTACTGTTTTTCACTGCTGAAGCCTCACACAACAAATAGCCCGTGCATCACAGAACCAGCAAACACATACCCTGGTTCACCAGGATCCTACAGGAGGCGATTGTGTCCCTTCTCTACCCCTCCTCAGGCAGCAGTAGACCCTTGCCGCCACTCTGGCAGGGGTTATACTCTATGAGTACATAGTATTGCGATATAAAGTGTCCCAAAAGAGATTCCAGATGTAGTTGCATTACAAGGATTATATATATATATATGTATGTATGTATGTATTCTATGTATAATACGTATATAAAACATATATATTATACAGCTTCCAACTTCACACCAAAGAATGGAAATAGCACCTGTGTTTACTGAGAGCCTTCTGGCTCTACCAGTTATCTTCCCCCCCCCCCCCCCCCACTTTTTAATTTGTTAAAAACTCCAAATCTAGGCATAAGTCACTTGCTTCAGATGAAGCACTCCCTAAGTCTCCAATTTCATAAATCTTCCTGATGACCTTTTCCATCCTTTATTTCTATACACACAGCAGTCAGATGCTCTGAAAACAAACAAACCCACACCAAAATCAATTACCTACAGTCAATCATTTACAGTTATCAAAATATTCAGATTGCAACAAATAAGGTATGTGACTTGGAAGAAAACCACCTCATCTGCTACAGCCCTGGCTCTTATTTCAGCTGCCTGCTGTCTTTGGGGTAGCTGGCTTTTCGTGGAAGGACCTGTGCTGCCTGAATGCAAGTGGCTGTCATGAGAGCAGCAGCCAAGCCTCGGCAGTTCGTCAGCTGTCTGAATGCCACAGGTCAATGTTAACATCTTAAAAGTCAAGCCAATGCCCATCAGAAAATCACGTGGTAGCAAACTCTGTCAGTTACTGGAATAACACCAGGAAAATTCCCCCTCCCCAAACCTATCTGAATTTACACTGAAGTCACCAGTTCAGAGGGAATTTGCATTAAACATTTTGGTTCTGACTGATTTACCAGAAGGGTGAGTGTGGAAAATAAAATAAAATTAAAACATTTTTACCCACGTACTCAGAGGCCCATTACGAGTTTTCCCATACTCCAGAGCCCACACACACACTAGGCTTCCTATTCAGGGACTCAGTAGGAGAACTGTCAACAAGCTAACTCTTCATGTCTCAGTGGAAATTAAAGCTATTCTCTGGGACATTGTGAACATCTCACAGGGAGGGAAACCCCCATCAGCTTCCAGCTCCCAGTGCTGTTGGATTCTCGTGGGATCCTCTGCATTTCAGAACCACGGCTTTCAAAATCATAAAGTACCTCTGAAGTCTTCAGATGAAGCCACCCATCCCTGCATCTCTTGGCAGAAGAGACAATGCTCAAATCAAGCCTCCAAAAAAGGATGTCCAAAGTGACAAGTGTCCTGTGGTGATGGACTTCTGCTGGATTTTTCTGGCTGCTGAGCATTACTGCCAGTAGCTCTATGAACATGAATAGAGGCACTGTCAATCCCCAGAGCACAACAGCTCTGCAGCAGGAGATGGACAGGGCTGAAATGCAGAGCCAAAGCAACCTGCTCACAGCCACGCTGAGCTACTGATGCACAGCTCTATTGATAAATTCCAGGATTTCTGTCTCTGTGAATTCCCTTTGCGCTCACTTGTATCATCAAGGGCTAATAGCTTTGTATGTATATATATATATATTTTTTTTTTTTTTTTGAAAAGCCTCACATACATAAATTGTTGGTAGCTAAAGAGCTGACTGATGGGCACAGGGCAGTAAGAGGTAAAAGAATGGAAATCACAGCAGGATGGCAGGAGGTTCTGGTAGGGTGACTTGTTCTCAAAAAATAAATAAATCTGGTTTAATAACCTCACTAGGGAGTTTGGCACAAAGCTCAGGAATGTGTCAGTGAAGTTTGCTAGTGACACTGAGGCACTACCAGCAAGACAGCATGGAAATGGGACAACAGAGAGAACTAGATGAGCCTGAGATCATATGTGCCTGATCGTATGTGGCAAAAGCAAGTTGAAAATGCAAAACACAACTCAGCAAATCAAGAGAAATGCTTCTGCTGGGGAAGAAAAAAAAAAAAAAAAAGCTTCTAACAAAAACTGGAGTGCGGCTGGCCGTACGCTACTTGATCACTAACAACTACAAGACACCAGACTGTTGTGTTCATGAAGTATTTTCAACTCAGACAATGAAATAGAAGGGATTTTTTACAATTCTGCTCATCACTATTTGAGAAACTAAAGGTACCAAACTAGAGGAGATGGAGGAGAACTTTGGCACAGTGAAGGAACGTGGCTGCTGCCTGCTAACGCACTATGGGAAAAGAGAATTAAGACAAAGACAGTTGCAGAACAGGAGCAAGTGGGAAGGGAAAAAAGACAGAGAACCTGAACATCTACAGTACATTTGAACTGAAAGCTAAAATGTACCCTAGTGCAAGAGTGATTTGGATTAGGGAATGGTTTTCCAACAAAAACATGGGACAAAAATGCTAACAGCAAGTAAGATGAAGGTCAGTTCATCAGAACAACCATGTAACTCAGTGACTACAGTCTCAAAGGACTGATTGCAATAACTTGTTTCAGTCCTGTATTTCTAATTACATTCTAAAACAGATGAGAAAAATCCAGTCATAAGGTTGCCATTGCAATCTTCAGTTGCTCACATACATTATGATATACCACGTCATTAGATGATCGCGTAGGTTTTCATCCCAGAACGCTTGCTGCAGTCAGCAAACCGGCAGCTATTACTGATGTCTCTACCTTTCTCATTCCACATGTGCCCTTCTGCCTTATTACCCAAACCTCACAGTGAATACAAATATCATAGGTTTCCTCAGAGGCATTCCTACAGTGCTGTCAGAGTATTCACGTACTTCATAAATGTCACTGAAATCATCTCCACTGCTGTCTTCTACAATTATTCCTACTTTGCAAGGCAGGGAGATAAAGTAGAGGGGAATTGTGTCCAGAATGAGAAAAAACATGCCATGATTTTAGGAGCTTGAGGAATGTGAGCTCTGGGTTGCCCATAATCCTCCACATGTAACACTCACTGTAGGTGTTGATATAAAAGCCCCACTTTTCTGCAAAGCAAGCCCCAGAATTACACGCTAGAGACAGACACTGAAAAAGCCATGATTGGTGACAACACTGGAAGAGCCTGATTGCAGGGAATTTTCCACCATTGTACAAAAATATCCCTGGTGGACGCAGGGTACAGCTCTTCTGGAGGTATTCAGCTTCATTTCCCCAAGACTGTCCTCTTTCCTTCTGCAACCCCTTGCCTCATTCACTACACACCTTCCAAATTCTGCAACAAATGAGGAACAGACAACAGCTGCATTTCCATGGCATCGTCCATCCTATGCACTGATTCGTCCATCCTATGCCCTGTGGAAAAAATAGGTTGTAATCATGCTATTAAAGGCTCTACAATCACGCCTTCACAGTAGGAGGCCAAGCAAGGGTTCCCCAGGCAACTTGACTTTTTGCATCTCTGAGAGCATTACTTGTCAACATTTATATTTCTCTAACATTACCAACATCCAAAAAACAAACAAACAAAAAAAAAAACCAACCAAACAAAAAACAAACAAACAAACAAAAAAAAACATCAAAGAGTACCTCAAATGTCATTGTGTGGTACTGTATCTGGGCCATCACGTTTCAGATACCTACATATGCATTACTGCTATCTACTGCTATCTAGCTATGAAGCCATAGAGGAAATCTCAGCAGAGAGCAAGCGAGCTGAGCAGCACAGAGAGTTGAGGCACACATTTTAGAGGTGGATTTCACAGGAGAAGGATGCCAAGACTGAATCCTTGGGCGTGACAGCTTGTTCTGAAGAAAGGAAGAAGCAAATGGTCACAGCACCATGGTCTCCATGCTCTACCTCTCCCCTTTCCTTTCTCTACAGCCATTAATCACACCTGGTTTGTTGCCTCTGTCCAAACTATTCTTATGCTTTCCCCCACAACTCTCTTCACTCTCCTCCTTATTTTGTCTCCTCTCCATCACCAGTCCGTCCCTCTTCTTGCTCTCCTCTTCCGCTTGGTTCCTGAGGTCTCCTCTCCTTGCCCCTCACATCCACCCCAGGTTCACCCATCCTTGCCCCTCTCAGTGCACTTAGGCTGTGAGTGCCAGAAGAACCAGGGTTTCCTCTAGCCCTACATGCCCAGCTCCTGCTGAAAGTCAGTCGAGCTTAAATAGAAGCTGACCACCACTGCTACTTTATTTATTTTTTAAAGTTAGAGCACATTTGGCTTTTCCCAGTGGCACCAAAATGTACATACTTGGCACAGTGCTGCCAAGTATCCCCTGTCCCCTCCAAACCCTGCAGCTGTCAGAGGTCACTGCTGTCCTTGCCAGCGATATAGCCAATGCATGCATGAGCTCCTCTTCCGTTTCTGTACATCTAGCCAGCAGAAGAGGACTTACCCTGGCCTGTCTTATTCTTGTTGCTCGCCATTAAATGACTGAGAAATGGGATCCTACAAAGGAGCACATCCAGCAGGTTTGCATGAAGTAGCATCGCATGGTGCTACTTGTGTTATGGGTCCATTGAACTTGCTTTCTTTCTTTAGCTAGTACACCTGGCTCTTCACCCATCCCAATCTTTGTTTTGAAACAGTAGCGTAGTTGTAGCTGTGATAATCTAAAGGCATGATCAAAGGTTTGTAGGGGGAGTTAATCTCTCCCATTATGGAAAGAAACTGACTCAGACATAAAGCCTTTTCACCCTTCCTCCTGTTATTTACTTAATGAAAAAAACAGCATGCAAGTGTGTAGATCCAAGCCTCATGATTAGGAAAAATAAAAATATGCAGCAAAATAGAATAGAAAACTAGCTTATGTACAAAATAAAAGTGATGGCAGCACAGTGCTCAGAAGTAAGATTGGTGAACAACCGCATTTTAAAAATTCAAATAAAATCCTCTGAAAACCACAGCTTTCCTGGCTGCAACCAAGACATACGCACACACACGACATTTGTCACCACTGTACCCCTTCTGTCTCTCCACAAAGGGTTCTGCACTTTAAAATATTTGCATACATTTGGATGCTTGATCTTAGCTGGCCACTTTTGTAATTATGTCAATATTATTTCTCTATGCTGTAAAAATATTTTGGTGCCTCCTTCAACTGACTGGCTCTACTTTAGAAAGCAACATCTACATATCCTCTGTGTCCACAGGAGTGTCCTGGTTTGTTTTCACCTAGAGCTGAACAAAAAGGTGGTTCTGTTATTCCATCCAGTCAAGCAGTCACTTTTGTGCTAAGGAACATCTGTACCATCACTGACCAAAGGTGAAGACAGGGAAAACTGCATCAGGGTGGGCTTCTATGGAAGCATCAAGCCTGACACCCAGATAACTGCAGCTATGGCTTCCCAAGCTGTGCATTCCCAAACGCAGTGATGGGCTAGTTAGGGGTGCAGCAGAGACCAGCTTGCAGCAGGTGATCTGTCCCAGCCAACAAACCAACCCTGGAAAAGGTGAAAAAAATAAAACATGCACCCTACCAAAATAACAAAAAAACAGCTAATATACACCACCTTTAAAAAGGTGTCAGGATAGTTGGTGCTTGGGGATTTCCAATTCCCCCAAATACTGTCAAGAGTAAATTCTCTCCACGCTTCCTTAGCACTTACTTCACATCGCTAAAAATGACTGTCTCATAGCTACACTGAAATGTGTTTGTTCCTTGCTTCGCAGGAGAACAGGGAAGAGATGGGGAGGTTTTAGGAGAACCTAGTAGTGAAAAACCTCTACTAAATTAACATTATCAAAATATTTATTTTGCTCATGACTGAAGCTGACTTTTTTGGATAATGGGAATTGAATGTGTTTGACATAATTTGTCAACAAAACTTACCAAGCCTGTTTTATAAGTGACATTTCAATATGCAGTTGGATAACAATATTTATTTTGTTGCAAAAATGAATTTAAACTTCTGTCGCTAAAGGAGGGCGAAGTGTTGAGACAGCTAGTAAAGTTTTGAGGCCTAAGAGCGTTTATAGATGCTTTAAAGAGGTCAAATTAGTACACCTACTTTTCTTAAGTGTTAAAGAAGAAAGTGCAACTGCATAAAACCAACAATCTCAACACGGCAAACTGTTCCTACCAAAAATCAAAAGATCCACCAATTGCCCCAAATGCATGCATACAACTCCTGTAATGATCTGTTACATAGTATACACTAATTTGACTGATACACGTGAGTAGAATTACACTGAGGTTTCCAGTTGGAAGGGACTGTATGGGAGCAGCTTACCATTTAGACACATCGAGTAACTCAGCCACACTAGGCTGTTATGACTAATATTAGATGGCAACACAATGGTCCTTAACTAAAGTGAAACAGTTTCCAGACTTTTGAGATGGAAAGCAGAGAATAAAATAAATCACAAACAGGAAAAAAAACAACCCTTCACTCAGATAGGAAAGCTTCACAATGGATTCAAGCAGAAATAGGGAATATCTGCATCAGGCTGAAGGGCATCCTTTCTCACACACAAATACCAGCTTTTTGCCCATTCCCTGCTACAGCAATTATGTATATGCTATTATGACACACAAAAGCAGAAATATGCTTTCTTTTGCTTACAGACCCACCGAAAGACATATGTCCTGTAGTTTGATCATATTCTTCATGCAGGATTTCTGCTTTTTTCCTGTCCTCACTCAAACAATAAATGCTCCCATGCACCCAGAAGAATGCCCTTCCAAAATCTTTGGTTAAGCTCATTTCATCCATTTGATACTGCTCTGTTTTTCTCTCCCTATAAAAATAAAGTATTACTCCAGATCTGGGTTAGAAAAGCCTTACCATGTGGGGCTGCAGAGAGAGTTTAAAAAAGACAAAGACAAGAAGGAAACAAAACAAAACAAAAAAAAAAAACAACCCTACCTCACACCATAAGACAAACCCAGCATCAGCAAGGAGGCGGAACTGAGCACATTCTGTACTAAGTGTAGAAAGTTTGCAAAAGGTAACATACTGACAACTGCTACTTCTAAATATATTTGCAGGCAGATAGTCCATGGCACCAAGATGCGTAATAACACTGTTTTCCACATGAAAAGGAGTACCTTCTTAAACAGGAGTGTGCCCTTACCATGAAACTGCCGGAAAAAGTAATCAGTCACAAGTAATAGTCATAAAACCATTTTGATACTTAGCATTCCTCTGTGGACAGTATCATTATAAATGGATTAAATAAATCCCTCTAGCACCAAGTTGCATCCTGACAATTTCCCGTAAAGGAATCACAGGTAATTTTTTTTTTTTTTCCCTTAAAAATACATTTTATTTTGTCTGCAAATTCAATAAACTGATTAGCTCAGAAATGCCAAATTTAGAGTTGGTTGGATAGCTTGAGCTGTCTCCAAGTCTAATTGTGAGACATTTCATTACCTCAGAAACAAGTTTTTTCCCAAGATTGTTCATATACTCTGGGAAAGATTTGCAAAGAAAGGACACAGTGATAGAGATCACTGCATTAATGGCTGCTCCAGACCCTTGAGCTTTTCAGAGCTTTCCCAGAAAAATGTCATTTGCATTGCAAAGCCATACTATATTAGATGCAGATCCAGGAAACCCCTGACATACAATTCACCTGCAAACATGGTAATTAACAGAAGACTGCTAACTACACCAGAAATACCGTACCATTGGCCTTGGTATGAATACCAATATGAAACACAGACCCTAATTGGGCTTTTCCCTAGTCCCATCAGTTTTAAAGCATATTATTGATAAAGGCTGCTTCATTCACAATGTACTGATTTTAACAGTGATGTTTTTCCATTCTGGATGAAGTCTATCCCAGGACTGATCAATACCTTTAGGAACGACTGACCTGAGCTACTCCAGAGGCCCTTAACAAATAACAGCCAAGTGCAGAGAAAGCACAGGTATGGGGGTGATGTACCCCTCCAGTCCCTGGGGTCATGGTAGGTAGGGTATGAAAAACTGCAAAAAACACCCTAAAACATTGGCACTGTTTTCTGACCAGTAGGTAGCTTGATACAGACTGCAGAGGACACTGTAAGATGGGTATCTATGGGCACTGTCAAGCCTGTGAGGAGGAGGGGAGCTCTGAACCAAAAACTGCCTTCTACTGCTGTCACCAGCAGGAACCCGAGCCTCCAGGACAGCATTGTTCAGAAGCTGCAGGAGCAGAAGGCAAAATGCCTCCTGCAGTAAGGTTTTAAAGAGAAACTGGGATGTGATTTAGGTCTGCCACGGGAGTGGTATTTTAAAAATTGTTGCTTGAGTGCCGCCACTTCTCCCAACCAACAAAACAAGTGCTGCCTGATGGGCAGGATCCCAACCAGAAGGTTCCTTAAAACAGTTTCCAGAGGCGTGCTGAGCTAATAGCGCACTCTGTGGCCATGGCAAAATTATACAAGAGATGTCCCTAACAGCATATGGCACTGCCAGGTGAAACTGTAATTACTAAGACTGTTCAACAGGCTGAGTGATGTTAAACATGGTGCTGGAGTTTGGAGCAGTTTTTTGAGAAAAAAAATGAATGAACGAATGAATAGGATGGTTCTGCAGGTGGCAAATAGATTATTTAATTCTGGACAGCAACGCCATGCGCAGCCTTTAGAGAAGAGCAAGCGATTTCATCCGATCAGACAGACTCGTGGTTGCCTGTCCTACTCACCGGGCACCACTCCTTTGATGTCGCTTTCCGTGTTCATCCTGTTCTTGCGAGTGAGCTGAAAGATAAGTTCCTTGGATGCCTCAAACTGCTGTGTAGCCATCAGCCACCGGAGGGACTCTGGGAAAATACTTCAGAGATGGAAAGCACATTAGGGTCACTTCCTTTTTCGAAAGGATCTCCCAATTTGTTGAATTAACAAGGATGATGTTTTTTTCCCTCAGTGCAAGTGATATTGCTTTCTTTTACCATCTAAAATTTGACAAAGTTGTTCAATTTCTAGGAACTTTCTTTCTAGAAATTTTTTCAAGTTCTGGCAGAGAAAGAAGTGATAGTGATTAGCTGCTTATTTAAATATGTATGAGCAATATTACTAGTTTCAAAAAGCAGAAAAAAGACTTGTAAAATTAATAAAAAGGGCTCAGAATATGGAAACTAGTGACATTCACTTTTACACTGATTGACAAATGATACAGGAACCATCCTATCACCTTGAAATAGGACGTATTAGAATTTTATAACATATTAGAGGAGTTCTGCCTACTGATACCATTGTAAAGAGCAGGGAGAAGGAGGAAGCACTGTGTGCAATAGACATTTGCTGCCAGGCAGGGAATAAATGAGTTGTGCAGATAGCACAGGATAATTCAGGCCACAGTAGGAAAATTTCTGACAGAAGTGATTTGAATTCTCTTGTAAAGATGGAGAGAGGAAAGAGAAGAATTACTTTCCAGGATTATAATGGAACAGTTTTTTAGTTTTTTTTTTTTAATGTTTAAACATCCAGAATATCTCCCTCATATGCAGATTTTAAGGCACTCTTTTATACAGGTCACTATTTGTATGCTCCAGACAACATCCAATTGCTGTTAGAAAAGTTTCCCCTAGTAAAGACAACATTATGTTAATTGACTTGCCTTAAAAGCATACATATAAACAGAGTTATAAAATACATAAGTTTACTTTTCATCTGCTTGTTTCCTTCAAATACTGATATTCACCTGAATCTTCAACTTAATTAATCATTCTTCCTGTGTTTTTTTTTTTTTTTTTTTCCAGACAAGTTCATTTTGTTTTCATACAAAGCCAAAATAAATTACTTAACTACAGACTTCACTATAAGCATATTTTTCTTTCTTATTTAGGCCTCATTTTCACAAATCTTATAAGAGACCTTCCTAAGAACAAATTTTAAAACTAACTTTTAACTTCAAATATACAATAGACAGCAAATTTCCTTCATAAATGCCAATCTTTGCTGTAGGTGCTGCCTCAGTTCTTGTACTTTTATGCAGTGGTACAGTCAATTGCGCTGTTAGGGTGCTACCTTTAAAGGCTGATGTAATTTGGACTTCACCCTCAGCAAGAAATTCATCCGTGATAGAAAATATATGTGTGTGCGTGCATACATATATATTCATGCACATATTTATACACGCATACACATATATACATGTATACAATTATATTAAAAAGAGGAAAGTCAGGCAGCCTGCAATCCAAATGGTATTTGTCCTGTTATCCAAAATCTGCTCTGGGTATGTGGTGGGTAAGTAGCAAGCAGTGATTTTTTTCCAGTTCCTTTGTTCCTTTGCTTATAGCAAGTAAATACTTTTATTTACTTATAAAGCATTACCTTCAAAATTAATTACCTAGCCTGTTCTCAGTCTTATGGTTTTGTACTATCCTGCTCTTGCAAGCCTCTGCTGTGTTATGTCACCACTGTGTGTCACTATTAAGACAAAAGCGCAAAGAAAGATTTTTGAGAAGTTTATACAGTTCTGGTGAAGACAGACCCAGCACCACCAAGGTGGGAGCCTCCCATTTCCCCAGGGTAGGCAGCATCAGGCCTGGAGCCCCATGCTGACAGAAGACCAGAAGAAACCAGGATGGGAGAAGTAACCTGAGGGAACGGTGTTGTTGTCCCAACACATGGTAATTTGGGAGAAACCTGGCAAGGAGGCTCAGGGCTGGCCACCTCACTCACAAACGGCATCCAAGGGCGCTGCTCACGAGCGGATGTGTGTTATATTTAGCTTGGCTAAGCCAGGCCAAAGGAACTAACAGTGACAGCCCAGAACCACAGGGCAGGTTTAAGGGAAAAATTTAGCTGTGCAGCCACAACAGCTAGGCTGAGATGCGTCCTTTCAGGATGTTTTTTCTTCTTTAAGGGGGACACAACAGCCAGAAAAATGATGTGCTACTTTCTGCTCCATAGTTGAGCCATCTCCCGGGTCCCCATTAGGCCTCAGCAGGTAAAACCAATGTGAGTACCCCCAAAACCAGTGTTAGGGGCTTGTGTTGAATTGGATGTGACGGGAGGAAGCAATACTTACATCCAGTAGAGCAGCATCAGCAGGAAGGGGCAGATGATGACAGCCTGGAGGACCTGCCAGTCCCTGCAGAGGGCAGCCAGCCCTGGCATGAGGAACTGCCCTGCCATTTCGATGAAGCTCGCCACCATGGTGATCATGAACCGGTGTGCAGGAGGACAGAGCTCTATCCCTGAAAGACAGAGCACATGCAGTCGTGTCAGGACCTCACCAGCAAAGGTACCGACCGGACTACCTCCCACTGGCCAGGTGCCTAGTTTCACAAAGCTTTCAGGGTCTTAACGTCCTTCAAGACCTTCAGCCAGCGTCATGCATGATCATATAAATCTTGTGTCCGCATGCACTTAGGCTTCGAATACCCTGTCAGCAATGGAGAAGCCCATTAACAGCTGGCTGTGGTGCTAATGTTGTGACATCCTGGCACCTACTGCATCTCCTGCAGCCCCACTGCATCCCGATCATCAGCTTTCCTTCAGCCTGTGTCCAGGGGAGCATTTTAATAAAACAAATACATACATAACATACATAGATAGATAGATTTTTAAGGAAAATGGAGGGAAAAAGATAATTGATAGATATGACGTTGAACCTTTTCATAATATCCAGAGACACCACATGCCTTTCCAGTCAATCTGCTGAGAGACAGAAGAGCACCACCGCTCTCAGCAGGATACAGACTCCTAACTCATATGGGATGCCACCTGCCCACAGCTGAATACGCTGTGACTCAGCCAGTTTCAAGCTGGATTTTGCTGAGTGGGTTGTTCCTGGGATCACTTTTTGTTTTTGCAATATCTAATCTTGATCAACTTTCAAACAAGACAGCCTTCTATCTGTCTTATCCTGTCCTCCATCTTTCCTTCTGCTGTAGGGCAATTTACCACCATCACTGCTATCAGCAGTTGTCTCAGCTGCCTTGTGACAAGTGAGTTCAGGAGACAAAAACTTCCTTAAACCACGAGTTCCATCTACCTTTATTCAGTCTTCAGAAAATAAAACGAATTTATCAGAAAGGCAGCTTTTTTTTTTTTTTTTTTTTTTTAATCTTCAGAAGAAATAGCAGTAAAATTGGACTGCCTTGTGCAAATACATTCCAACATAAATAATGTTTTTGCCAGTAGGAATACAATAGAACCCACTATTTCAAATTTCCCACTTGCCTACACTCACTTCTGCAGATTAATAATCAAGCACATAAACCTGCCACAAATGTTGTGCAGAGCTTATCAGCATACTGATACAGAAATGTAGGCTCATGAACACTCATACATTGCTGACAGCACTGGTGTTTTTCCTTGGGATGCTTCCTATGGTTGTTTTAAATTAAAATGTAATGGTTGTTAAAATTGTAATTGAAAAGCCATCAGACAATAGGAAGAGATGACAGCTGCTCATTCATTCACTCTCTCAGCTGTAGCTTGCTCAGCATTTATCACTGTAACACAGATTTATATTAGCTGACCAGGAACTAGCTTGCAGATCAAATGTAGGATTAGACACCACACACTTTTTTTTTTTCTCCTTTTCTTTTGGCCAGTGACAAAAACCACTGATGGATTTTTGCCAATACAAAAGGAAAATGTGTCTGTTGTGAGCAGCCCAAATTTTCATTAGCTTAACCACAAACGCAGCAGCTTTGGAAAAGGAAGGGGGGGGAAAATCCTCAAAGACTCTCACTTGGTATAAAACGTTTTTACGTTTTAATTAGGAAAATGAGATTAAAACACAGAGCTTCTTATGACACTAATATGGCTTCATTCTTACTAATGAAGTAACCCAAGCCCGGGCAATTTTTTTTTTTAATTCTGTGCAAAGAGGTCACTTCCGTTTTATTTTCTAATCTGCAACTATGAAGTGTTTCTGTTTGTTTTGCTAAACCTTAAAGTTGCAGTTACTCATGCTCCAGTGTGCCTTCATTAAGTACAAGGAGGAGTTTTGTTGCTATAGGAACAGGAAGCCTGCATTAGGTAGGTAAGGCTTTGGCATTTGAATTGCACTGCTTGGATTAGTATGAGATAAAAAAAAATAACCGGGACAAGAACAACTTCTGGATGAAGTTAGAAAGAGGCATCAAAATAACAGAAGTATGTAGTTTTGAGTCACTGGTGCATAATATGTATCGCTCCACATGCAGCAGTCATTCACTGTATAGAAAAGAAGTCACTTCGGAAGCAGTTTCGCATCTGTTTTCTTTTCTGGATTATCACAGGCATACAATCACTTTTTGCCCTTTCCTCTAGAAAAGCTGGAGAACGAAAAAACAAACAAAGAAACAAACAAAAAAAAAAACAAAAACAACAAACCCTGCTATACCTGGGTGAGCACAACCTTCAACTGACATCAGCGGGCGCTTCATGTATATGAAATATCACATCTCTTTGGAAATGTTATACATATGAGGACAGTCTACTGACTTTCCAAAACCTCTGGCTTCAATTCAATATGATAAAATATTCAGCTCTGCGGTTTTTAGCAAGCATTTAGCAGTCAGGCTTGTTCCACCTCTGCCCCAGGACTAGCAAAGGCTTCCTGAACCTTGCTGATACTCTCACTGGTGCCTCAATGTGCTTGGCCACCAGACCTGTGTCTACACCAGTTTTTCACCCAGTTCACATGATCCATTACTGGCTCACGTACAATTGCTGCAAGACAGAAATCAACTTTATCCCTCTGTGGCTAAACTGGCAAGTAAGCTCCATTTCTTTCCTTCAGCAGAAATGTTTTCACCTCAATTACTTTGCTGAGCAGAGAGTCAAGTAAACCCTTGTCATACACACAAATCATGGAAACAACCATCAGTATTACTAACTCCTGGATATATCCATCTGCTCCACTTGGAAAAATTTGTGTGGGCAAGAAGGCAGGCATGAAAAAGATCTTGCTTACTTGCCCAGTACTTCTCTTCCTGAAGACAATTGCCTAACCATATGCAGGGTGCAGACGTGATCCCCACGTGCCCCATGAACACGAGACACACACCACAAGCCTCATTGCACAACACACAATCTGGCTGGGAAATGCAGAAGCTTAAAGTGTAGAAATCCTTCTTTCGGACTCTGTTTTTGTGTCATTCCACTACAGAAATGATTGAGTCAGTGTTCACCAGCCTTATAGCTCATAAATCTACTGCAGGGAGACTCTGTGTGAACCACGGGCAGCTGACCAGGGCATCAAGCACTTCTGGTGGCTGTTTGGTTTAATTCAAGCAAAAACACTCCAGGTTTGATGCACTGCACAGAGATGCATTCTGGCACTGAGGGAACAGTACCAGGGCCAGTGAAAGGGAGCAGATGAGCAGGCACCAGAAGGATGGGCAGAGCATGGGACTGGCATGTGCCCATGGTGCCAATCATACCCCATCCATGATTTCAATCAAGTAACAAAAGGAGGAGGAAAAAAAAAAGGTATGAAGAAGTTGGAAGGAACATGACTGCAGTCAAAAACTGAAAACACAAAATTGGTTTGCTGCTTGCGTAGAACAGCCTTGGAGTTGCAATGAAGACTCAAGCAGCCACTGCCCTGTGTCCTCTGTGTCACACAGACCATGTAGACACACACATATTGATACTTGCAAGTGCATAGATGTGAGAGCATAAGCAAATGAAATCCATGAGAGAATGAGTGTGATTGTGCAAAATCTTCCCACTCAGAGACTTGGGAAAAAAATCACTTTGTCCTGAAAGGTCTCTCGCTGAGTTACTCAGAAATCCCATGGGAAATCTTTTCAAATATTAGCCAAGGGAATAAGAACCACAGCAGCAACATTGGCTGCTTCCAGTGACAAAGGCCAAGTTCAAGAAAAAGATGTTCAAAACAACTTTTTTTTGTATATTAAGAGGACAGACTTCAGAGCAGTCGGAGCTCCTCTGCTGCTTCATACACTGTCCTTTTCCAGCACTGCAGCAAAGACCCTGCCTAGCCCCTAGCAGAGCCACATGCACCCCTGGGGTGTGTTAAACCTTCTATATAGGGGGAGCTTTTCCCTCAGCACATGCGAGGGCTCCCACTTGATGCTCCCCACACTTCCCAATGGGAACAACCTTGGAGATATCCTGGTGTGGCTTCCCTGGCCGTTGCAGAGCCAGCCCTTGGGTCACAGAGGAGCCAAGTTTCACAGAGGTTGCCAGTGTGAGAAAGGCACTGATGGACCAACAGGGCAGAGCTTGGTCAGGCTTTCTGACCACCCAGCTTCAACCAGCAGGTTGTCAGGACATCCTCTTGCACATTAGGTGAATGCAGAGACCAACAGAAGTTTCCAGCCTTCAGCATTTTTGAAATGTGTCTAAAAAGCACAGTAAGTAGTAGTTAGGACCTGGCAGACTATACACTGAGAGCAACATTGTCATGCACAAGTCCTCATCCGATCCACACTGCATATTACGTGACAACACTGGCAAGGCTGGAATAAGATTTTCTTGACAAACCAAAATGAAGAAACAACTGGAAATGAGAGCTTTGCTATTTCTCAGCAGCCACAGCATGTCACTGGAGACAGGCAGATAAGACCTACCAACCAGGTTTTGGAACACCGAAATTACTTTCCTTTAAACGGGATTCATTTTCTCCCTCTCACACACAAAACCCACTGCATTTCACCTGCTATGCAGCCCTTTGGGATCTTTGTTAAAAAGAAGGGAAAAACAGATTCATTGCATGGACCAAATGAAGTGCCTAGAGGCCTTTCTGCAAATGCATCTGCGGTTTTACCCAAGAAGAAGTTGCGTATAAACATCCGTGAATTAATTCCCTACAATTTTCCAGTACTTGAACCAATACATGCTGTTTAAGTCATTTAATCTGGGACCAGTGCGTCTGGAAGTGCTCCGGGAGCGGATCAGACACTAAGATGTTTCTGGAGTGATGCTGTAGGCAGATGAGCTATGGCACATCTCAGCCCTGTCTTTTTCAGAGCATCTGCAGAGAGCCATTAGTCCTGAAAGCTCTCACTTCTTTTTTCTTTTTAATAGTTTTGGAAACCCGGAGATAGCTTGCAAAAGGAGCCAGGGCTCTAGCTTGTTCCACACCAAAATTAATTGCCCCCTCCAACAGCTCACCAAAAAGCTTATTTTTTTTTGGAAGAGGACAGTGCTCCACCACAAACCCCTGCATGGCCGACAAGGTTTTACAAAGCTAAGGGGTTGGCAGCTCAGGCTGGGGTGCAGATAAGAGGAGGGAGCTAACGGGGAGCCTCTGGAGAGGAGATGGACACACAGACGAGTGACGGGGGAGGAAGGACTGCAGTAACACCGGGCTGACATCAGCTTGTGCTGCCACAAGGCACGGCTCAAAACCTGCTTAGCCCAGCTGCTTCAGAACCCATTGGATGGGCTGTCACTGCTGTGAAGGGATTAAGGGTCACATCTTGTCCTTTCTTACTTGGTTTTACCCTTGTGTGCTGGTAACAGACCGTTTGCTTCAGATTTCAGAAGCCTTCTCATTTGTCCTCAGAGGCTGACATGTATTCTCATAGGATATTTGCACAATAAAGAATAGCAAAGACTTACTAAAAAAAAAAAAAAAGTCATTTGCAAATAATGTATCAAGAGGGAAAAGAGGTTAAATCCCACTGCCTGAACAACTCTCTAGCATTCATTCACTCATCTCCAGTCCCAAAACACAAAGCAATTCTTGCAGTGTGGTCCAAGCACTAGCTACAACAGAAACCACAAGGTAGCTGCTTTCTGTGCCTTTGCAGTTTTCTCTCCCTCCTCCCAGTTTCAGACTATGAGCTGCCACAACTGTAATTATATAGGATTATCCCCTGGAGAAAACAGCCAGGGCAAAGCACCTGAAGTCTGGGCTGCAGCCTTCCCACTGAGGGGGGGGGAGGAGACAAACTGACTCTAGATTAATTTTCATGGTTACAGTTCTAAAAACGCTACCAGAAAGAGGAAAAAAAAAAAAAAAAAATCACCAGTTTTGGCTGTTTCTACCATGTTACTATATACCCAACACTCCCTCCAAGGGCTCTCAGGTTGCAAGCCCTACCCCAAAATGGGAGGAAGACAATAGTAGTTACACAAAATCCTTGCTATTAGCCAGGCAGAGGAAAGCCCAGGCAATATAGGTGTAATTTAGCTGTAAAATGCAAGACACCAGAAATCACTACTGATGGTAGCATCCTAATGCACCAGAGCTGCGTGTGCCACTCAGACCCAGGAGCTGCCCAGCTTGGTCAGGAGTAAAGATGAAGTTTTGCATTTGGAGCACAACACTGTGTATCAACAGAGCACAGAAGGAAAGGAAAAAAACATCCCTGAGAACTTAGTTCCTGAGCTGCTCAGCACTTCCAGCATGTCCCTCCATGGCTCTGCTCCCTGAGTAGTTCTCAGTAATCCTGAGAACTACTTGGGGGTGACCCCGTCCTACTGGTCCGTATTTCCCAATTCCCACCACACTCTCTTGAACCTCAAGGACCTCATCCTCCTCCAAGACTCCCGTGGGGTTTGCTCTCAGCCGTAAGCAGATCATCCTGCTGGATATTCTTTGAGGGGCATGGCCCCATGCCCATGGGAGGCTCGACCACCAGATAGGACTGAGCAGCAGCTGTTAACAACTCCCAGACAAGCCTTTCAGTTTGCAGCTGGCTGCTAGGGGGAAAATAAATAAAACAAATAAAATCCAGCAAATACCTTCCCATATAACCAAATTTCCAGGGGGTTACTAGACTCAAACTTGCAAGCTCTGCCAGCCTCAGCCAGCCTCACTGCCTCATTCAGCATGCTCCTAATCCAGCACGGGCCGAAGCGGCACAGGTTAAGCCTGTGTTCACTCCCGGCTCTGCGTAGACACGGTGCTTTTTCTTGATCGTTTCTGCTGTCACCAGAAGCAGCTAAGGAAGCGCTGTGTGTAAATACAGTTTATTAAGGAACAGCAAATAGAGCAGCATGGGGAAGGAAAGGTTATCACACACACCGCAATCAGCCAATTCATGTAAACAAACGACAGAGATGGAGTGAAAGGGAAGGAAAAATCTAATTTCCTCTCTGGAGAAATCCAATCTGTTGTCAAGCAAGGACAGCAGTAACAGACTAAACCTCCAATGACCAACAGCAGAGCAGGACAAAACTTATTCTAAAATACATCTATGAAAGGACATGGGTGCTCCTTCAAAAGTACTTTTCTACACATCATAGGTTTGGGGAGGGTTTCTTTTAAACACACACTAAGCCCACCACTAACACCTAATTAATGTTTTTAATGTGTGTCAATCAAACCAGTCACCCATGCACTGACACAGCCTGAGGTGACAGACACCCCAGTGACACCTTGGCGGGCACACGGCAGCACTCCCTGCTCCTGACCAGCACAGGTGCCTGCTGCCTATCGGAGCGAGCTGTGAGATAAGTCAGTATCTCATCTGAACAGACATCTTTCTCACCAAAACCGCACCATGTGTTCAGCTGGTGTACGAGCACCAGGCCTGTGCTACAACTGCGGGCTCACTGCCAGGCCTCGGCTAGCACGAGCGCTGGAATATGCAGAGACGTGCAGCATCAAATGAGTAAGCAGAGCAACACCTCTTGTCCAAAAACCGTCCAAAACCACAAGGCACGTTACCTTGACTCTCCCCTGTAAGTGAAATAAGCTGACATGATTTCGGGAGGAGCCTTCCAGCCAGCTGCAGCCCACCTTTGGCTGCCCGCAGCAGCAGTGATGCTGCACCAAGACGCTGCTTGCAAGACAAACTCCCAAAGCAGGCAGCTGGCCACGGAGGATACCTTCAACACACCACACTGCCTTTTATTACACCACGTAATAAAACCAAACAAATGTTAAATCATATACTTGGCACTGCCAAAATAGTTGCCATCTATCCTGCTTCCAGAGGAACGCAGCTCTGCAGCAGCAACACAGCCAGCACTGGTTTTTGGTGACAGTTCCTGTGTGTGAACAATGAAGTTATGGAACAAAACCCAGAGGATGGCCCTGGAAACCACAACAGCAGTGTCATATATATAATATATACAGTAACAATATATAACACAATTTCAGAATACAGGTGACTTAATGTAAATGTGATTGCAACAGTGATGAAAAAAGCTTTGATGGGAGATGGGCCTTCACATACTTTAACTGCCTATAAAAAGTTTTCCACCTCCAGTCTCTAACTTCGTCTTCCCCCCATCCCAGACTCTCCAAAACCATGTCAATGTTGTGTTTTTATTTGTGCGCCAGACTAAGATTGCATGGAAATACGTTGCTTTCTTCCTTGTTCCAAAAAGGTGGCTTGCTCTAAAGGAAACACACAGCTGATCACACGAATATTTTGCAAACCTAACACCTCTGCTGTTCACAACAGCTGGCCCCTTTTCTCTTGGCAGGATCTAAATCACAATTGGCGTCTTTTTGACGGGAATGAATGAGAGCAGCTGAAACAAAAACCACAGTGCAAGAAGCATCAGAGGAGCTCATTTTCTTTTATGCCTCAGATGAAAGGATTCTGCATCTGTATTTGTCAGAAAATTTCAACAATATTGTAGCCACTTAAAATAAGAAGAGAGAAGAAATTCAATAGATGTGAATCTGCATGGCAATCTCTTAATTAACCAAGTGTCAAATAAGTCACTAACAGCAGCTATTTCTAAATCTCAGTTTGCAACCTCCAGGCAGATGACAATCCCCAAAAAGGTAAGCATGAAAAAGTAAACCCAAAACAAGGTGTTAGGCTGTTATTAAACATTTCTGAGCTCACTGAGGCAGTAGGGCAGCAAGGGGCAGTGCCAAGCAGCCCTGCTCGGGAAATGCTTCCTGCAGCCCCTCTAGGGGCTAGGCAGCCAATTCAGCCAAAAGCATTTAGTAAGCACATTTGTGAGAGGCTGTCACACACTGGGCCCCTGGGGTATCCTTGTTTTTAAAGATTGATGCCACCAGGCACTCTGCACAGTTGTCTCGTAAACACTGTGAAGGAGGAACTCTGGAGATTCAGAGCCAATAAGCCATTGTATTTTGGGAGCTTTCATCAAGGTGTCCATCTGCTGGATAAGGAAGTGCTCTTCGGACTAGAAGGTGACCTGTACATTAGATAGTGCTCTGTCTCTGGGATTCAGCATGAAAACTGACACAGACCTGGGAAATGCGAAGACGGGGATACAGAATGAAAACGCCCATGTGGCGGCGGGTGAGGGACATGCCGAACAATACACAGCACCAGAATCAGTGCAAGCAGGATGGCCTCTGGTCACACCTCCTCTGATTTCAAACCCATGACAACACAAAAAGTGAGGCAATGAGCCTTTGGTAAGTATCTGTGGCTAGCAAATTCCTGTTGATACTGAATTGTCCAATGTACAGTTGAAAGATGTGTGGGTATTGGTTTTCCTCTTCCATTTTCCAGCTAGCTTCTATTTTCCACATAACACACCCAAGAGGGAGCAAAACAAACAAACAAAAAACATCACCTTCCGGCCCCGCCACCCCCCAAAAAAAAAAAAGCCTTTGTAAGGGAAAAAGAAGTTCCTGCATTGAAGTCTTAGTAGCAGCCTTGAGAGGCCATTTGGTGGATCTTGCCATGGCACAAGAAGACAAACTGCCCAGTATTGAGAGAGTTCTTCCACGGTTGTTTCTAGGTTTCCTCTTGAAAGAGGTGAGAGGACAAATACAAATTTTCTTGCATGGCTTCAGCAGAGTGCCACCGGGTTAATTTGGGAGGGCAGCATCTCTTGTTACACACAGAGTTTAGCTCAGTGGAACATCTCTCACATTCCTACTGTCGCGTATAGAATTAAAAATTTCAGATTCTCAACACATAAGTGTACCTTAAATTTATTCCTTGCTAAATTTACAAACACCATCTGTGAACAGCTTTTTTCCCTGAAGAAGCAGAATCCTTCAAAGTGGTAAAATCTGACTTGAGGTTGAAGGACTATAAAAGACCTACAGGTATTATTACAATTGCTGTGCTAGGTATGCCCATGCAATACCCAAACAGACCATCCAAAAACATCTGTCGGGATTTGAAGTTTTCCCAGGATGGGATCCATGGGATCCAAAATATATGAGTTTGGTCTCCAAGCAGACCAACAACCCAAGTGGACTTGCTCTAGAAGGGTAAAATACCAATACAACCTGATAAAACTCTGTTAAGAGCTAAATATTTCTGCTCAACAGATGGCAAAACATCTCCATTTCCTATTGATTTACAATAGCTTTGAAAATGAGAAAGCTCACATTCCTTAATATCCTCCTTTCGTGGAGCTTGGCAAGTATGCTGGGGAAAAAAGTGACCTTCCTGCAGAGGATGCTCGTCCTTGCCAGTGAAAGACCTCTTTCAGCAAAACCCTGCCACCTACAGAAGAGTTTGAAAGATGGCAACACTTGCTGATTTGTTCCAAATAAAACCAGAATGAACTGCTTAAGCAGTTAATAACACAACATTTAAAAGAAACTGAATTCCCTGGAAAGAATCCAACTGCATTTCATAGAAGCGGGTTTCACTTGCTCTGATAACATTACTCAACTTTGTACACATCACAACTGTGGCTAAAACTATGAAGATGCATACATGCACTGCCTCTGTCCCATGGAGAAAAATATTTAACCTCTTCCTCACCAGTCCCCAAGCATTTCTCTATGTGACTTGTAGGTTTCAAAGGGCAGGTACAACTGAGTGGTGCTTCTCTGTCTGTGCCAGCGCAAAGTCAAAGGCAAAGCAAGACCTGCGGGTAGAGGCACAGAATTGCCTCCTATGCAGGCAAGGCCAGCAATGCACAGCACGTGGTGCTGGACATCCCCTGCTGAGGGTCCAGTTTCAAGTACATCAGGAAAAAAACCCACATTTACCACCCTCCTGTAGCAATAGAGAAGAGAGGCAAGACAGAGATATGTTTACAGAAGCAGAGGAAATTTGAACTGCTCTGCCTTGCTGAGCGATGTTTCTAATCAAAAGTTGAAGAAAAAAACAGATGATGTTTGGAAGTGCTGTAAACCCTTCAGCTATGAAAGACATGTGGAGAGTGCTGCCAAAGAGCAGTCGTATTTATTACATTGAACTCCGATGCTTGTGCAAAGAAGGGTAAAGCTCAGAGGGCTATATAAATGGGATGTATCTTGAATTCTGAGCCAAGGGAAAAAATAAATAGACAAGGAGGAGTAACACGAAAGTCATAACAATAAAGAGCAGAACTGTTTAGCATTACGGGTCCTAAACAATAATAAAAAAATTAAATTCTAAGTTACAAACCAAGATCTTCTATCACTTACCTAAGAGGGATAGGTGCGCTATGCTATTTGTGAACTAAAGGAAAAAAACAGCTTTATTGTTTTTAATTTTAGTTCTCACTACTTGAAGCGCTGTCTTAAAAGGAAAAGCTTTTTGCCTGCTTCAGGTCTGACTGAGGGCTTAAAAGAACATCTTAACCATGAGGTCTAGGATCAGAGCAGTCATGGTAAAATTCAGTGGCTTAGACTGTACACACATGGGTTGAAGACTACAGCCTTGATACCTCTGAGCCCACCACTTAGCATGACCAGAAGAAACCAAGTGCCAGAAGCACAAGGCCTATGGGTCCCACCACGAGAGCAAGGATGGGGGTGACCACCAGCCTGCTCACCCTTCCCAGCAGGGACTGGCTGAACCTCCCCAACTGCCCCTTCATGAGGCCATAGGGAAATGTAAAGCAAGTGAAAGTCTCTTTACACTTCCCACCTCATTTGCACAATGCTTCCAGATGTCCTGCAGTACTTCAGGCCTCCCAGGCAGGCACAGGCCTTTTACAAGGGCAATTTTAAGCTCGGGTTTCTAAGAACAGGAGCTTCTGTTACTGTCACTGTTTCCTTATTTTAAGGGATCTTCCTACACGGTTAAGCCACGATAAAACACTGAAATTCTACAAAACCATCCAATAAACAACACTTCAGTCAAGCTGCTTCTTCAGTCACTTCCTCACATTTATAGTTTCACCAGATGTTCCATATGGAAGAAGGAATGCCAGTTCTACTAAGAGCAAGAATAGATGGAAGTAAACAACAAGAAAAAAAGTTTCTAAATAAAACTACTACATTTTCAGCTTTTGTCCAAAGGAGAGGAAATGCCTGGTGTTCATAAATGCTGGATGACAGAACATCCTGAGTCACAGGTGAGCACAAGGTGCCAGGCATCGGCTTTGCAGCACACAGCCTGACAGAGCCTGAAAGGGATCTGTCTTTCAAAGGGTGACTTGGTGCTGCACTCTTCCACAGTGTTTCAATAGCTCTGAACACCTTGAAACCCCACTCCCCACAATCTAATTTAAGTGGAAAAACCTCTGCTCAGGGTGAATGTGTGCTGCATTCAGCTGGCATACACAAAATCAGGGCATGCCACGACTCCTCCATGTCCATGTGCTAGCAAAATGCACCATTAATTTATTTACCCTGTAAAAATTACATATATATGAAATATAAAAATATAAAATATATAGGACTCCACAGTGCTCATTTCAATGCAGAAAAATATGTCCATCAGTCTGGGGATATAGGGTAATATCTGTAAGCAAAGAACAAGCTCCACAAGCTTCTCTTGCCTTGAAATTTCATCTGGTTTAATTTGAGTTGATGTCAAGTGCTCTGATACTCGCAGGCCTAAGGCTATACAGCTATACCAAAACCCAACAGCCTCCTACATCTGAGGAGGCTGAGCTACAGGCAAGCAACAACACCTAACTCTAGACTTCACAGAGTTGCATGTTCCAATGTTCACTGTGTGATGGTAAATTGCCAGGACGCACAAAGGCAAACAACCTGCAAAAGTTTCACTGCCCTTAATGGGTTTCCTTTACCCTCAAATGCAGACAACACACTCCTGTGCCTTTACCCCTATGGAGCTAAACTGTAGGTACAGACTTCTCCATGAGTTGGATTTTCCTCTAACCTGTCCAGAAGCTGTTGCTCAGATCATTTTGCATCTGGCATCACACACCTATAAATAACATGGCCACAACACAGCCATGTACTCACGTGCATTTGATTAAAATAAACTCATTTAAGAGGGAGGCCACCTTTGAAATGGAAACAAACGGACACAGGAAGGCTGAGGATTTACACACATGAAAATTGCAGAGCTATTTACCAGTGGAGTGCCGCTACCATTGCTGCACTGATGTCACCAGCAACTCTTCTACATAACCACAAAAATCAAAGCAGAAGCAACTGTGATGACAGTTTTTTGTTGTTGTTGTTGTTTTGTTTTGTTTGTTTGTTTTTTTTCTCCTTTGGGTGGGTTGGTTGAATTGAGGGAAGGATTGAGAACCACATAAAAAGTACATAAATAAAAATCAAAACATCACCCAGGTACGAGCCTAACCAGATCAATACATTTATTATTACAGCTATGCCTGACGAAAAGCAATATGCAAGCTCCTAAAAGGAGAAGGCAAACATAGGTAGCAAAGAAATTGAACAAGGCAAATTGTTCACTGAAAACAAAACAAATGCCTGCAGCGTAGGTACCAAGATAACGATACAACTGTTTTCCAACACCATTGAGCTCCTCAGAAGCAACACAGCTTGGCATCAAGTGACGACACAAGCCTACTGCTTTTCTCCACTGCGCTCCCGTGCTTGGGGCTGCTTCCCAATTACAGCCAATTTCTGAACTCCAGATATGAGAAAATTGGAAATGCTGATACAGACAGGCCCGCAGGGTTTTCTGCGGTTTTAATATTGACCTGGCTGGCTGGTGGAGAATCATCTGCAAACAGTGGTGCAGATTAAGATCTGAAGCGTGGTAGCAACTTCATTTCAAAATCCTCCTGCAGAACAGGAAAACTCCCCATGCAGTCCACCACACAAAGGAAAGGAGGTAGCAAAATATATTCAAGTTCTGTGCAAAGAAGGAAAAGTGCAGGCGCACGAGCCTTGCACTGATTTATCATTGGCTTGTGAGTAGCTAGCATACCAAACCAACTATACAAGCAACAGCTGTATTTTTCATTTCAACAATCATTGCACATCCTTCCTAAAAGATATAAAGATTCAAAGCTGATTTTTCCATTTTACCTAATGCCTGCACAAGCATAACAAAAAAGGAAACAGATGTTGAGGGGTTAAGAAAAAAATTCTTTTAGTATCCCCTTCGTCACCAAAACATGAATAACGTAACAGAGGTCAATGTATTCAGGCACAGCTCCTAAATGCATCAACTGTAAACTTAGTTGTTTGGAAAAACAGACTAAAGTTATTTAGAGATACACACAGAATAAATAACAATGCTTGGAACTGGTACTTCTAAGAACATCTTTGTGCCTAGATACTGTATATCTGCACTGAACTATTTATAACAGATTTAAAGCTCTAGGTCTAACCATTAATTTTCATACATCATATCTGATTCACTTGCCTATTAAAAGGATTTTCCCTTCTCTGCAGTAGTCAGTTATTCATTAACCTCCTAGAAACATTTGTAGAAGGCACAGTTTATTTCAGGAAAGAATAGGAAATCATTATTACAAAGAAATTTGAAATTATTATTCAAGACAAACAGAACAGCAGATAAAGGGACATAAAAGGTCAACATCAGATGAACTATTCTGGACATTCTTGACAAGGACAATTGATACGACGTTGACAGAACATAATCACAGCAGCAGAAAACCAAAGTTTTCAACCAAAAAAATTTATTTCAAGAAGGAAGTCTTACGCTCAAAATACTCCCGTAGTCCAAGAAACAAGTTCTCTTAGATTTGATGCTTCAGTTCGGTTTCCACTTTGTGGCTGACCACCTACTTCCACTTCAACAAAACACGCTGCATTCTGAAGTGACCAAACAGATTTTGTGCTATCAGAAACATTGCCATGTACAACAGACAAGGCTTAATCAAACCAAGAGCACAATGTGTAGCTAAACCAAAGAACATGTTTACAAGATTACACCTTGCACCAACAGGTATTGCCACCAAAGAGAAAAAGGTTGCTGTCCCCACCTCTTCCTGCCATGGTTTCACACACAAACCACTCAGTGACTACGGGCTGCAGCATGTGCAGTTAGTTAATATTTACCCCTAATTATACCACATAGCTCTTACGCCAAAAGATCCTAACACAAAACGTACTGCCTCTCAAAACATGCAGGAATTGTTCCACCTCTGCTCGCAGGCTGACAGTTTCTAGTATAGCTCTGTAGCTATAAACAGCTCTGTAGAAATCCATGGCAGTTCAGCCATGGCACTCCAGCTCAAGAAAGCAGCAAAACTAATCCTTGCTCTGAAACGCGATGGGAAAATTGCCTAGGTAGGAACGTGGTCTGCAAAGCTCTTTCACCATGAAGTGATCTGGGTTTCTCTTCTAGGCCTTGGCAGAACATTGGTGGGTTGAAAGGAAAGAGTAGTTCATCTTCATCTCCTGACCTTTGTCTCAGACAGGACAACTATAACCAGCCTTTGAATTTTGGAAATTATTTGTAATGCTTCAGAATAAAGAGAAGCTGCATTTGCTTCAGGATCAAGTCTCATAACATTGTCAACATGCATTGCTGTTGCTCTCCAAAAACCTGGCTAATTAAGAACACCACATCTTTGAAAGATTCATAAGCTGGGTCTTATAAATCCCAATGCAAGCTTTCTGAAGTTTGAATGGTTAAAAACTGATTTTAAAAAAAGGAGTATTTGAGACATTATTTCATTGTGAACCTGACAGAATGAAAATATTGTGTTGATTAAAAACACAGCAGAAAACAGCTGGCTGCAAAACTATCTGAAGCATGGTCAACACCTTGCTCTTGCCGGTGCTATTTGCTACTGGAAAACCAACACTAGTCAATCCCCTTTTCTGGGAAGTGGAGATCATTTCTTACACTTGAGTAAACTCCCAAGCATTCAGATTTTTCTTTTTTTTTTCCAGGGAAAATAGAAAAGTACCGTGGCATTTAAGGTTATAAAATACATATTTTTTTAACTAAACAAAATAAAACTACATGTGAAACTACGAGATAGGCCAGGCAATGGCATAAGACCAGAAGTTGGCAGTTCCTGGTTCCCAGCACGCTCCCAGCTGGCTGTGTAACCCCAAGGACAATGTCTGTCACCAGCAGGCATACCAGGGGGACAGTGACCACTGTCAGAGGCCTCTGAGAGGCCACAGGGTCTCCTTTGAACTGGGATAGCTGTCTGAAAGAATAAGGTCCTCCTAGGTCTTGTAAGCAAACAGAGGCATGTGACAGAAGAGATAGAGCTTGAAGAGGTTCCCCCCCCCCGCTCCCCCCCCCCCCGGAGGCAGACAGAGCATGTCTTCTGCATGGGAAATCAGGGAACATAAGTTGGTACCATGTGAGAGTCCAGACATTTCTCTTCCTAATGAGCTTCCTTGGAGACACTAGTCAAAACACATGTTTTGCCTATTTCTCTGCTGCAGCGGTACTCACTTTTAAAGGCAGGCAGCATGCCAGGCCCCTGCACCAAACAGAGATGCAGAATGAGCAAAGGGAAGCATCTTCACATGGAGACCACAGCCTTCCTTCCCAAAGGAGCTGCATCCCAAGCAGCCTGGCACCCATCTCCTTTCTTGTGGCCGAACCCAGCCACCCCAGACATTCCTGGCTTTCTACTTGTTCATCACCACTCTTGCAAACCATGAAAATTGTTCTTCCTTTCACTATGATAGCAATCAGCCCAGAAGTCCTCTGTGCCTAACAGTGAAATGTTGTGCCTTGGCTGCTGTCCCATGGAAAAACCTATGTTTTTCCTACTTAAAGCTACATTTAAACTTACCTACTGTCCTCTGCACCATCTTTTACAGCTATGGCTCAGTTGTTTCTAGGACTTGAGAACATTTGGGTCTCCACTGTGACAGCAAGGTACAATACCCTCAGAGGACAGAGCTACTCTCAAACGTCAGCTAAAGCCTACTGAAATCTTAAAACACTGAAGTAAGCTGATGTTGCTACGGTATGTCTTGACTGCACAATTTCATTCAGACTTCAGGGGGGAAATAAAAAAATAAATCACAGAACTGATAAAGAAGAAATGGGAACAATAGCTATGTCTGCTGCTACCTGTTTTGGGGGGGGGCCCCCCGGAAGTGGACGTGGGAAAAAAAAATCTTAAAAAAATCCTTATTTTCAGACATACCCCCTGATACTGAGGTGTTTTGTGTGGTTTATTTATTTATTTTTTAAACCACCAAGGCACTGCATTGCATAGGATCAGCCTGCTTTCCTATAAAGCCTATTCAGATATGTTGATTTTCATCTGGGGATAACTCAGGTATGATGGTTACCCAATCTTAAAATCAGGTTACTGGCAAAAGCAAGACCGGCTGGAGTGGGTGGTGGTTTAGGAGTGAGGAATCCTTCCACTCCAAATCACATTTTTGTGCACTTCTACAGCTGGATTTAAATCAGACCTATTTGAATTTCTCAATCAAATCCTTTTAATTGTACAATTAAAATCACAGTTAAAATCACAATTATGCTTACCATAATTAAAACTAATTATAAAAAAAATGAAACTTAACATTTTACAAATTAATTCAGAATACTCTTCAAGTGAAACACGGAACTGCTGTCAAAGTTTTAAAGAAAGCCGGACACTGAACTTGCAGAAGCCATTGACTAATGTCCTGAAATTAGAGCTTGCAGAAGGTGTTGCTCAGCTTTTGACAGCTATACTTTCCCCCAGATGTGCAAAGAATATTTTGTTAATTTCAGTTTGTTTCAATTAACCTACTACTACAGGCTTCGAACTTGACACTGAAAGATATCTATGGGAGTGGGGAAGTTTCAGGCCACCAAAAGCTTGTTCTTCTCTTTCCTCCAGCATCTGCTGTATTAACTACCATAATATCAAACTTCTTGAAGGACGTGGTGACCAGAAACAAAAAGCCACAACGCTCCCTTTGTTTTACAAGACTGGTTTGCAATAAAGAACAGAAACATGTTTTTATAAACTTCCATATTACTTAATCAAAAGAGCTTGTGAACAAGCTTTTATTTCACTAATAATTAGTTTATAAACACTATTTGTGCTTTTTAATTCCATTTTCCATCCAAGTGCAGCTTGGCAAAAAACACAAGGAAAAAGCATCTATTAATCAGGGATCTGAGCAAGTGTGAGCTGAGTCCTACAACTGCTTCGGTAAGCATGTGTACAGAGATACAGTGTGCACCCACCCGGTTTTCCAGGAGCACTGCCAAATGAATGTGAAAGCTATATTTAATTGCAAGTCAACATATTTGAATTACTACCAGCCAGTGATCAGTTACTTCCTTTTTGAAAAGCATCTTAAATAATTTAGCTCTGATTTTAAGCTAGGGTTTCAGCCTGAAGGCTGGAATAGAAGATCTATAGCCAACTCTTGGTGTTCCCCACACCAACTATCCTGCCTACTTTACAACAGGATCCAAAATAAGGATTTTGAGTCAGCAGCTGGATCCGCCTCTTGCAACAACTAGCAAAGCCACCACAATTTTGGGGACTGCGTTAAGCAGCGTACAACCCTGTTGCAGACCCCCACCTAGCTGAATGGGGCTATTTCTGCAAGTAGAAGTTGAGCAGCTTATGAACAAATGCTTATGACCTGACCCTGAACACACAAATGCTCCCGCATCTCAAAAGGTACTTTGTAATGATTTCAGTACTTATAGGGCACAAACTTCTAGAGACACTTAATTACGATTCTTTCATACTGATTGTGGCTGATGAGGAAGAGTGCTGAGACCAAGGTGTCCTTGCCCTAGACCTTACAGGTGCAAAACAGCTGTGCAAAGCTCTACTTTCCTTACTTCTCCTGCCTTTCCCATACAACCATACAAAGGCTCTGCCTCCTTCTGTTTCCACCACTCCCCCCCTTTTCCATCAACTGAGAACAAATGCTATTGGAAGGATGGGCTGAACAACATTTATTCTTCTTCTGGCGAAGAGACAAAATGTTGAAGGCTTTTGCATTCCAAAACTGCTCTGTCCATCGTGTTTTCTGGCTCAAAGATGTTGATGGTTGTCACTGTCCAATACTTCCCCACGTTAGCCACCATAAAGAGAAGCTTTAGACCTTGCTTCTTTCAACCAGTCTTAAGTATGCTATTATGGAAGGAGGAAAAAATAAATAAAACTTGCGCCAGAAAAAGCATCAGCAACCTCGGCAGGTATATGGCAAGTCACAGTTTTCAGAGTAGCCACTTCAGTTCAATGCCAGTGGCAGGACAGTAATATCTGACCTGTGCAGTTACAGTGGCAGACAGACAATAATCGATTGAGATCTGCTGGAAGGGGTTGGAGAAAAACCTCCATACGATTCTGTGCATGCAAAGAAAGGAGAACTGTCAGAGTGAATCTGTACTGAATAAACCTATCATGCCACATGGGTGCAGAGTGCATCTGATCCCACAAGAACCATCTTAAAACCACATTTACTGCATCATAAAACCACAATCTCAATATTCTGACACACTATAGCAATATTTTGCTGATGGCATTTTGGTTGAGACAGAGCTGTGCAGCGATGGGGTGGAGGAGGCCAGACCATCACTATTGTTTTCCAAATTTTCTAAACATTAGAGTATTTTGCAATATCAGAATTTTAGATGTTCCTTCTAATAACATTTCTTTGGGAAAAAAAAGTAGGCAGCAGAGGTGGCTTTGATTTGAAAAGCTCTTCCTCAATTAAGCTGTGGGTAAGAACACTCTACAAACTGCTTTGACGTTAAATGTTTGACGTAGAAAAGGCAATGCTCAGAAACAACTGTATGACACTCTTAACCTGGATTAAAAAATAAATAAATAAAAAGACATTCTTAAATCTCAGAACCAAGAATAGATAGCACACAACTAGAGGGGGAAAAAAAAAAAAAAAAAAAAAAAAAGCAACAAGCCAACACATAAATGCATTTACAGAGCAAATGATACTTTGGCCTGGGAGATTAGACAAGTGAATTCAAATCCACTTAATCGAATTTGAATTCACTTTTGTGTAGGTTCACTACAGTTCCACCCTTTAAATATATTCTTATGGTTTCTTTCCATTTCCCAGAACAGTCTTATTGCCAGGCACGTAAATTCAACTGGTTGAATGATCACAACACATTCTTCTCATCCAAGCATTTAAGGAGCTGGTCAAAGCACTATAAGCAAGGAATGCACATCCTTATAAACAGCCTCTTTCCAGCCTTTTCCAAAGAACAAATAAAAGGGAACCAATGTGTTTACATTCAAGTGGGTTTGGTTTTGACCTTCAAACAAGTGAAAATTTCAGACAAATGAATACACCAAGTAAAAAAAAAAAAAAAAAAAAAAAGGAAAGGAAAGGAAAGACAATTCTAGAAACTACCCAGCTTCCCTCCAGGAGGAGCCGTACCCCAGAAGTGTCATCAAGTATCTTAAGAAGAGCAGTCCATGTACAAGGATTTCCTTGTTCTGCTAGTGTGTGTGTTAGACTTCACTAAAAATTCTTGCTCTGACTGCAAATACATCTTGGTTTTAATCATCAAACCAGAAAAGCGATAGCCCAAACTCCCCTAGTGCCTGCTGGTCTGGATTTCTCCATTACAAACTGACACAATATCTTTGTGCACACATGAAGTCCATCACTCTTCTTCGATTGTTTCTGTTCCAGATAACTTCAGAGAACTGAAGCAAGGTCAAGAAATCCTGGTCCTCCCACACAAGGCCTTTCTACGATCAAATATTCCCTGCTAATGACTGGATGGAAGATTTTTTATTTTTAACAGTCTACACCATCCCTTCTCTCTGACTGCCTCTTCTTACTCCTCAGCAGGAAACACATCTTCCACAGTACCCATCAATTTTAACCACCAATATATTACACATCATTTTGAGGACACTACAAAGACACTACAAAATGCTGAGACTTTTGGACTACAGAAATAGGTATATAATCAGTGTGAGAAAAAGCACTCTTTTCAACAGCAGGAAACAGAAGGCTCTCCCCCTCTCTTTGGAAGGAATTATGTATTAAGGATAAAGCACCTAGCTCAGAGACCCTCAGGAAAGAGGTTTGGAAACAACATGGTCACCCAAGAGGCCATGACCTTCACTCAGGGGGTGAGGACACCCTGCAATGGCTGCTCTACCACCCTTGGCTGAACTCTCCTGCCATGCCAATGTGTATTTTATCGCCAGGCACCAAACACCACCTGGCAAGTTACCTGTACCTGTATTGGTGACTAAACCTTAGTCAGCCCTCAAACAACCACAAGCCCTGCCCGGCACAGGTTTCGGTAAAGTCTCCTGTGAACAAAGTCTGAGCAACCCGTCTCAGAGCTTCCCACCTACTTATTTAACCTAAAAGGAGAGGCCACTTCCTTTCATCTCCTTTTATTCAGCTGCTTTTAGAGGACTCCTCTGCTCCAGGAGCTGAAAATAATTTACAGTACAGCCATTTGTCCAGGAAGCTTCATGACACGCAAGCATTTCCTAGGCCTGTTAGCCATATAATGAGACTGGAAAGTTGGAGTTTAGCTGGCAGAGTCATTAGGTCAGTCATTACCACGGCTGCACAGAGGCATGCACAGTTTTTTAAGTGAAACTTCCATGGCCACCTACACAGGAGGAGGATGTGGGCCGAGGTCTTGTTTACAGGAGCACTTGATGTTATAAACACGTGGAAACTTGGCGATGGCTAGCAAAGTTCAAACGCTGTATGAGCTTTTACCTATTTTGCTAGCTACTCCAAAATCCTTGCAGGAGAGTCCTCCTGCCCTTCCACTGAAGCTCAGCAACCTCTGAAGGTACTGAACAATGAACATTTTAATACTGTTGGGACAACACACGCAGCAGCTGCCATGTCCCCTACCCACCTCCCCAGTTCCAGATGCTCCTCCACTCTGACTCCCCTTTAACTTAACAAGCTGTCCTTACAGCTTGACACATGGCTGGCTCCTTCCTGCACCTCCCCTCCACACAGAGGAACAAGTTAGCACCTTCAAGGATTTCAGCGTGCTTTTGTGGGGCTGGAACTAGTCAACGGGCTCAAAAAGCTATGGGGGGGCAGAGGAAAAAGGAGTAAGAACTGGCAAGAGGAAGAGGATACACAGTGACGTAATGAGCTGAATTAGTTTATTTTCAAAAGAAAACACGCTTGAAAGAAAAATCAGTTAATGGAATGACAAGCATCTAGGCTCAGAGATGCAGGAAATTCAAGGTAAAGTTGGGTAATGTGGAGTACTGTTTCCAGCTGTGGTCCATGCTAGAGCCACATAACACTTGGGTTGTTTCCTCAGAAGACAAGTACGGGGACAAGCTACAGAACTGCTGACAGATAAAAGACTCAGAAAGGAAACATCAATTGCTCTCACAGGAGCTGTTGCACCTTCAAAACTAAAAACTCATCTTCTTGGAAGGCCAATGAGGCCTGCAAACATGTTTGAAGTGGTTTGATTCCCCCTCCACACATCACACTGATTTACACTGTCACTGACTTCAGTAAGCCACAACACTTGGCTGAAACATCCAAAAAGTTCAGTTTAGATCTGCACTCTCAAAATTAGCTACAGACCCGTTAAAAAAAATATGCATAATTTAACTTCGGTGCAGCAAAGGTGGACCTTTTCTTCTCCTATGACATCCACCCAGTCCTTGCACTGCTTATGAGTCGTCCCTCACACTCCCAAGTTGACTATGTATTTTCTACCATCAGATTTGCTCTTAGAATTGTAAGATCAGTTAAAATAGGAAATGTATGGAAAGCAGTCATAACCCAACAAGAAAAGTTTTCTTCTTTCACACTAGGTTGGTTTGATATTCTAGAAAAAAAAAATAAATCTGCAGCTAGTATGTACAATATCACAAGTACTACAGAAAAGGGAGAATGTGTTGGCAGAACAGAGCATTAAATGACACAGGCAATTTGGCTGCCAGCAGCAAAGAATGTTTGGATTAAATAAAAAGTGTTAAATGCTTGTCTGTGCCAAGAAAGCTTGACCCCTGCTTTTGAGAAAGATATATAAATTGGTTCAACAAATTAACAAAGTTTCAATTACACGGTAGTTAGTGCCTGGAAAAAAAAAATACACTTTATACTTACTTCTTATAAACTCTGCTGAAACCATAAAAGAAAATTGGCTTGACACTATTAACACTGCAAATGCAACACTGAGGTTTCCCCCCCTACTTCTGCCAGGTTCATTCAATCTGGTCACAGACAGCAAGCTCAGTCTGGTGCAGTGCAAAATGAAAGCCAATCAAGATATTCTCCCCATTCTTTCTGAAAGCTTAGCGATAGAGATGAATTAGCAAACTAAAATTCAATTCAGCACCTCAGAAGCTTAAAGTAAACACCTTAAAGTAACACCCTAGAGAAGCAGTGCTCTTTGCAGCAACAATTCTGTGCCACAAAATCCAGAGAATGGAGAATGTATGGCATATGGCAAATCCAGCTTGATACCTGTATTTCTGCATCAATCCTGCCAGTATTGGTCCTTCTGTTTATGAAAGTGGCTATAAGCATTCATCTTGAAGAAATGAGTACTGCTTTACATAAATAACATACATTTCTGAGCACAACTAGGGAATCAAAATTGAACACAAAAAAAGTAAAAAAGAAAAAAAACACAAGTGAATTAATGCGCTTTGTCATGTTGGCAGCTAATCAAGCTGTCTCCCCTATGCTCCCCCCGTACTGTCAATCATCTGATTTCATTTCAGCTGCTTTTACTTCACATATTACAATATGTCACCCCTCTGCTCACAGATACATGATGATTACTAATAAAAGACACATGGGAAATTAAGTTAAAACAGGCTCAGGACAAAGTGGCTTGTGTAACTTGGTATGTAAGATGCCAGTTTTTCACAATGCCAACTATATGGTAACAAACGCAGAGATAAATATATCCCATCTACAAGCAAAAATCCCACAAACCCATAGCCAACCCACACACACCGTTTTGCTTGGGAACGTTCCTCCCTCCCTCTCCCCCCATCTCATTTGCAATCACATGAACACAAAGATCACTTTGCTGATGCCTCTCAGTTATGATCCAGGGCTGCTCGTTCTTCCTATACATAAATTCCCAGCACGCATGGAAACACACCCCGAACATGATGCAATTGCAGTTTTTGTGCACCTCAGCTCTATCTGGAATGATCTGCCAATCTGCATTCATTTAGCTCGGATGACTTGCATACTTGCCAAAGAGCATACAAGCTGCTGGGAGTAATGAAGTTCATTACCTACATCAATTTGGACCATTGCTCTCAGGCCAGCATGTGAACTGTAGTATAGTAACACTAAGTTTTGAAGTGACAAAAATAGAAATGCTGATTATTCCCACAGTGGACCTGCCAGCCTCGAGTTTGGCTATGCCTTAGACTGAGGGGGAAAAAAAGTTTTATAGACTGCCATTGAGAAAAGAAACGGTTAAGGAAAGGCTTCACGTCTGAGAGGACATGCTCTTCCTTCAGAAGCAGTTTCCAGTTTTCACAGAACGATAGTGGAACAACCCCAAAGAGCACGGAGAAGTGATGCAGAACTATGACAATTTGGTCAACACCTATCAACAGATTCTTTCAGCATTCCTCAGACTTTTCGAAAGACAGTCACGAACACTGTACTCTTACAACAACGGGACAACATAAATGATTTAAATCCTCACAGAAGGCACAGCACTTCCAAACAGTTTTGCCACAGCCCTACACTCATGCTCTGAGGGCTCTGGCCCTGCTGGAAGCAGTTACTAACATTGAGGAATGTTTTAGACACTTCTTTCATCAGCTCCTTTGGGACACGTGAATGGTAATGGACCCCTGTGCAGAGCTAAAAGCAACGTAAGACTAGAGCCTTGCCAAATTAGCTGGAACACTAAATAAGAGCAAGAAGCCTAAAATATATCAGATGAGGAAGTGCCTGAACTCAACAGATGTTGAGAGCTAAACCAAGGGTCTTACAATTCGAAAGACTACAAGCAATAAGCCAAGCTAGGTTTGTCCCACGACACAAGAATATTTGAAAATGCAGAAGGGACCAGAATGACACCTAAATGACACAAACAAAAAATAATCCAGCCAAAAACTGAGTGCTCCAGAGCTGCAGCAACAGGAGAGGACATGAACTGCTCAGCTCTTCACAGGGTCAGGTACATACAACCAAATTTTTTCCCAGGTGAAGAAGGCAGGAACAACCCTAGCCCTTATCATTTCAGAGAACAACATATGTGTTTACTTTCAAAATATCACACTTGATCTTTACAATATCTCAACTGCAATCCATAATAACAAGAAAGACCTGTGGTTTCCATTGTAGACCCTGCATGATGGTCTTCTCTTTGCAGAAAGCCATTTCGATCTGCACACCTACTTACGTGCCTCTGTTCTACCTCTGCTGGCATTTCTCAGGCTGAGGCTCAGATTCTTGCAGTGTGGAAATGAAGGTACTGCCAAGAAGCATGACTGAATATAAATGGATTCATCAAAAATGAAGGAAGCCTAAAATACTATCAGAACCTGAATGCTCCAAATATAAACTTCTTATCCCTGAATCAGCACATTTTGCAGTTCTCTGTATAGCTTTCTTTTCCTGTTGTTGCTTCAGATGACCTCTGCATTGTATGAGATATCAGCACCAAGAGCAGACAGAAAAACTTCTCAGGAAGAGACTTCTTTGCACCTCCCTCAACCTTTCTGACTATCTAATAGAGATGCCTGCCTGAACTTTTCAGGCTTTCATTCAAGGCTGAAATTGACTTTGATTCTTCAATGAGAATTTCCTCCCATCTTCTTTTTAGTTGCTGTTAAAGTTTTGTTTTTTTTTTTTTTTTTTGATCATTACTTAAAAATAGATCAAGCAACTTCTAGATTTAGAGGTTTTGCTCAGCTGACTATCCAAAAATATTCACATACCTTTTTTTTTAATCCATGCCTCCATCAAAGTTACTTGGAAAATAATTAGCAGGATCTTCTTTGTTGTGGCTGTCTAGGAGCTATACACATACATCCAGAACAGCAGAAGTTCCTGGGTCATTTCTAGTTCATTACACTTCTGGGTGTACAAATCCCCACCCACACCAAGATTATTATTAATTAATATAAGAGGGAGAGAGAAAGAGAGAAGATGGGGAGGGTTGGAAACAAGCATAGAAAATTATCTTCATCACAGGAAATGCTTAAGACCTCTTCCAAGACTATGAGCTTTAAGCATATTAACTACCATCCTGAATGCAGACCTACTTCCATTCGTGCCCTAATGCTTTTCAGAATCAAATCCCACTGCTTAACACCTGAGCTTGTCATCAAGATTAAGGCAAGATCTTCAAGTCCACAAAGAGAAAGACATTGCCTGAAGCACTGCTAGTGACAAACAGAGAAAACAGACTTAACAGCATTAAAAAACCTGGAAGACCTGGTTCTACAATCCAGGATTTCCACAAGAGCATTCAGAAAGACCAAAAGAAGACAGAAACCTCTTAATCACTCACCTAATCTAAAGCTTTCAGTGCTTTAGATGTAGACTTACCTTTGTTCTGAAATGCACAGTGGATGTGTGCAAGTGATCATGCCCTAGCAAGAGAAGCAAGACTCCAACCTCCTCCTCCAAAAAAAGTAAGAAAACAGACTGCTAAACCTGAGATGGTTAAAAATGATCTGTGAACTAAAGGAGGAAGCAATCAATTTTTAAAATGCTGACAGAGACATATTCAAGCATACAAGCACTCAACAACTGAGAATAGAGCTGATGCAAGAAGGGGACACAGAAGGGGCAGACATCTCAAAAATGCAAGTTATAAGCATTCACAGGACAAACAGCAAGGAGAAAAAACAAAAAACAAACAAACAAAAAAAAACACACACCAGAAAACCTTGGGAAGTTACAAAATAGAAGCAAAAAGCTTACAATTGCTGTTGCTTATTCACAAGATTTATAGCATTCTTTATCAACTGGCCCTGCTATAATCTATTGTTAATACACAGTAAGCCCGATTTTATATAAGCTACCAAAAAATTAGTACAATGGGGACAAATGCTTGGCATCAGCCTTGTGCTGATATGTGCTCTGCCAGTGCTGAGCTTATTGCAATTCTCTGATTTTTCCCTGAGACCTGTGCCTGCCTTTTAGCTCGTTACAGCCTGCAGTGGGCTGTGCTCCTTTTTTTTTTTTTTTTTTTTTTTTGCATACTCTTCTTTTAATATCCCAATGAATAATTTAGTCCAGATGATAAATCCTTTTGTGTACTTCGGGCATTCTCTCCCCAAGACCGTCAATGCAGTCCCAAAGTATTGAACTGAGGGCACTTAAGCAGAGCTATCGACTGCTCCTACCTCCTCTGCTTGTATTTGGCCTGTTTCTTAAAAAGTATAGTTCAGAACACAGGTCAGCCCACAACCTGCAGAGAGATGTGTCTCCCAAAGAAAATTGGAAGGATGCATCAGATCACATTGGTTTCAGTCACTGTCAATCTACAAAACAAGGGAAAGGCAAAGGGCTTTTGCCTCACTAAAAAGCACGCTCGCATTATTCGGCTTGCTGGAAACCCCGCACACAACAGAAAGCAGGCACAAGGTGCACAGAACCATAAAGGTTGGGAAAGACCTCCAAGATCATCTGGTCCAACTGTCCCCCAGCCACCAAAGTCATCCCCTAAGGTCTGAGGGGTTCACCACTGCAAGGAACAGAGCAGTAACTCTGCTGGGAGCAGCCGTGCCACCTTTAGCTGCTGGCCAAAAGCACTGCAGGGGCTTGCCACTGGTTTTCTGCCATGTACTGTGCAGAGGATCATCTCATCAGCATCTACTTTGCCATCTCTCGTGTTCAAAAAAAATCCCTTCTTCACTTTGCCCATCAGCGAGACCAGGAGGAAGCTCTGCTGAGGTCCTCCACACATAGCATGTGCATTTTCTGCAACATGAAAACTGTGCCACATTTCCAAATAGCATCTCAGGTTGTTTACAGAGACAAGCCGACTAAAGATATTTTTATCCCCATCTCCCAAGACCAATTTATAATTAGTACAGCCTTTGAACAACACACACTTGCAGCATAGCGTCAACACGCTGACTCAGAAGAAGGCTTTCTGCAGTGCCAGTGGCCTCCCCAGGACAGCTTTTCTCAATGACTTCTGGTGTAACAGAGTGCTGGGCCACTCTAACACAGACACAGGGTGGCTGCTGGGCACGGAGCAGACTGGGAGCTGTGCAGACAAGGAAAGCACCTCATCGGTAGAGCTAGGAAGCCTCCAAGAATTCCTTCTCCAAGTGGATTTTGCTCTCTACAGCCTCTGTACCACCAGTTTGAAGTCAAAGTTTCTTTCCTTTTACAGCATCCCTCCCAGTGCTTGAAGCCTCCCCGCAGCTCTGCGCTCAGCTCAGGGGGAGCCGGCCACCCTGCTTATGTCTGCAGTGCCCGAAAGTGCACGGAGCCTCAGATACAGGCAGTTGCCAGTGCTTTCCACAACACACAAATACCACACTCTGTCTACAACAAAGGCTCTCTTGTGTGACAGCACAGCCTGAGAGGGGATCACAAGAGCATGCCATGGGATACGGCTGCCAGAAGGGCAGCAAGAGGGTAGGAACGCAGGGAATCCGAGCCAGAAGGGGGAGAGCAACAGGAAACCTGGATCCAGCTGCCTCCTTCTCCCTCTGCCTGGTTACAGAGAAATGCCAGGTCACTCAAGATTCACCGTGTTTTCCTCACCTTGACCACGTTTCTGAAAAGGAGAGCTGAAGGGATGGAAGGGAGAACAGCAAAGAAAGCCCCAGGGTACTGCTGCCCACAGGTGCTGGGGTGCTGCTCCCATGGGGTGCCCCCCACGTCCCTGGGAGCCCTCCAGCTGGCAGCAAGCACTTGAAAGGCACCATCTGGAGGACAAGGGAAGCCAAGGTCAGATGAACACCTTGTTTCTCATTCCCTGGACAGGGTAATTATAAACCCTCCACTTGCCCAGCACTGCCGATTGCCAAGGCAGGTAGCTTCACCCAGCAATTTGTCTGCCCGAATAAAACCGTGCAGAAGTCAGCACCAAAGCAAAAGCAGGGAGTAAAGTTCATAAACTACAGCAACATCTACCCTGAATTCTTCTCTTCTTAAAAAGGAAAGTCTGTGGGCTTAAATGCGAGCAGAAATATTTATGACAAACCAAGCAACCCTCCTGAACATAATTAGCAGTCTCATTTTGTTCAATCATGAGGTCACCAAGACTCCTTTCCCTACTCTGCCAGCTTTCACTATAAAAAAAAAAAAAAAAAAACACAACACACAAACCACCAGAAACCTCATAGATGAAGCCCACACTAAATTAACTTGGCTTCCGCTCCTCCCCTGGCCTCAAATAAGCAAAGCCATTACCTCAGGAGAAACAAAATTTGCTACCTGCACCAATGGCACTCTAGGACATTTCAACATAAATGAGAAATGTAATCAAAACAGTCACTGCAGCAAGCTGAGAAACATTGTCCACCGAGACCTGCTTAATTAGATGTGCCCATGCTGCTCCTGACAAAATGTTGTCCCATTTCCCTAAGTTTCTTTGCCATTTGCAGGCTGCCTAGACTCTTCCTCCTATGCTAGTTTTAACCCTTCCACTTGCTAAAAGCTTGCTTTGCTCTGTTGTGCTGGCGGTTAACCAAAAAGTAGCAAGACCACCTCCTACAGCAGGTTCTGTTATCACAAAACAGCACTGATCTTTGCTAAGGACAGTGCTCACATTTTCAAGGATGGCAAAACGTTAGGTGCATATATGCAAGAGGCAGCACTTTCTAGCTCCCATACATTGGCATGCCTCTGGGTTGTAAATCAAAGGTTTCTGAGTCTTGAATTGGCCTTTGGTGCCTAAAAACCAATGGTTTCATTGCTTTGCCTAAACCATGCTGACTATAACAACTTCAGCAAAAAGAAATAATCCCATGGAAAACACTGGCCACTTTCCAAGACAAATAAATAACTAAAAGCCAAGAACAGCTCAAATTGTAATTACAGACAATAGCTGGTTGGGTGTTGCATGTGGAGCAGTCAGGAAAAATGGATACAAACTGATCCTCTCTAATGCAAAAGAAACGAGGAGAGGCAGCTTGTTACCTGTATGGTGTGGATGGGCTACAGCTGGGATGGTATAAGAGGAAAAAAAAACTGTGAAACCCAAAACAAATCTCTTGTGAATGTGTGCGCATGTCAGAGCCCTCCATACAGAACTGGCTTCCTGTGAGAAGCTGAGTCTGTAATGCTGGCACTCAGCTACGCTCTTCAGTTCCTGGAAAGAAGAATACTCAACTTTGTGGTATCCAACTCTCAGTTTTTCCACATCACTGACAAAACGAAACGGCAAGCTACTAAGCTTTTTGTTGTTTTGTATGACTATACCTTATAATAAGATGAATTTTTGAAAACAAAATTAGTAATTAATTTGCTTCTGAAGTAAAATCCATACAGCTTTACAACAAACTGGCAGTATTTCTGATGACTCAAAGTACCACTGCTCTAGTAGCATTCCAAGCTAGACTGCAGACCTCAGCAATCCTAGCAGTGTATGCTCTCAAACACAGCTGATGTAAAATGAAGAGCTGTGCATTTCTGTGATCACAGTGGGAAGTGCATACTTTTTTCTGATGCTACAACATCACCTTATTGTTGGATGTCCTGCTGCAAACTGACACAAATGACCAAAAAAGCACTGAATTGGAAAATAATAGTGATTTTTTTTTTTTTTTTCCTACTAGCCATCAGTTCTAGCCAGTACTCATGATGCATGCAGTTACCCACAGCACTTCAGGAAGCCAAGAGCAGATTTGGTTTTAACCAGTTTTCTGTGCTGATTCAGAAACACCCTCCTATCAGAGGCACCAGGCAGCAGCCATATGGCTAAGTTGCTCTAGGCAACTTGCTCGAGCTTGTTTGGAGACTGAAAAGTGCCCCAACACAATTGAAAACAGTTAGATGAGAAGATGAGAAGGAAAAAAATGTTGCAATAGCCTTTTGCCCCTAGAAACCTGGGTTACAATCTGGGTTTACCCATGAAGGCAACACTGTGTTGTCACTGTGTTATCTTAACCGCATGGACTGCTACAAAAAAAAGGTTAATGAAAAACAAACAAACAAACCCAAAACACAAACTTAGGAAGTCTCTATTTACATGTCATTGACTGCACAGCAGAGACCTTCAGAATTTAAGCTCGGTATACATGAAAAAAATAAATATATAAACAAAGCAGGGAGGGGATCGATCCAAAGAGCTTATACTGGCCATTAGCACTCAATGTACTAGCTAGAAACAAATCATGCCACAAGTAGGGCTCCCCATTTTTTTCCTCCCTCTTTTTCCACTCCTTGGGCTTTAGAAGCTGACAGAACCCCATCATTACTCCTTTCTTCTCAAACTTCCTTATCCTTCTCCCTCCCCAATGTCCCTTTTCCAGCCCCGTTTTCATGCCATTCCTTCAATTTCCTCAACCCTGGGGGATCCCTCCACCTACTTAAGTAGGGCTTTCATTAACTGGCTGCCCCAAAGCCATCATCTTCAGCACGACATCTCCTCCTCCAAGAGATGGGCTACACTTCCAGAGACAAGCATGTGCCTCTGCCAACCTCCCAGTCTCACTTCCCTTCAATACATGGATCAGAAATCCACCAGCAAAATGTTCCCTCAAGGATAAAAGACTCTTGCTCTTGCCTCATGCTGCCCAGCATGGTGTGCAATGGATGGATGGAGACTCTTCCTTGCCAGTCACGCCTTGGTGCCTGATGGTATGATGTGCGATCTGTGGTGGGCATCAACCGTACTTAATGGGACGTGGAAGGGTGACTGGGACAAAGCCCAGCACACAATTCCTCCTGGCAAAAGCAGGAGCTGCTCAGTCCAGAGGACAATGCCAGGAAACCAAAGGGGATCTCAGAAGCAGACGGGAGCTGGCACAGGCAGACAGCAGCAAGCATGCAGCCCTCCCGCCTCACACCACTCATGGTGTGGCAGACGTGATCTGCTAATTCGTCACCAACCCGTGCCAACAAGCCAGAACAGGAGCGGCACAATGCACACACAGCAGACAGGCACGCAACAACCTTCCTTGTTTGGGGGAAGCTGCCGCTTAGTGCCTGTGATGGCTAACAGACTTGTCCTCTGAGCTAACGTGGGAGAACCCTGCAGCACAGAAGTGAAGGTTTCATCTCTAAGGGGATTACAGACACTTCTGATGGAGATACAGGAACACACAAAGACTGGCGGACTAGTCCCCTAGAGGAGATCCTTGTGCCGACCCCTTTCAGGATGAGGTGATAGACATGGGGACGTTAAGAATACATTAACCCTAGACAAAAAGCCTGCAGCTTCCAAAGGGTAGATTAATTATTAAAGCAGCAGCAACACAATTATTCAATAGCTCAGAGACATGCACCTATACTATACACAGATAAGTTCTCCAGTAACCTTGTACTTTAATTTGTAGGCTCACTTCAGTTCTCACCCCCGCAGGTAGCATCGCAGCCATTTGAAACTCCACCAATTTCATTAACTTCCCTTTGAAAGAATGAACTACAAAATATAAGTAATAGGTACCCTGTATGCAACAGTAACAGCTTCCTCCCTCCTTCCATCTTTTCCCTAACTCAACACCCAAAAGACTAGAGCATGTTTGCTTCACCCACCACCAAACCAACAGAGGTGATTAAGAACTCTTAAATACATCTATTTTTCTTTAGAATAATCAGGATGACAAACACTAGGAGATTACAGACAAGACATGTCAGACTTTGAACAGATACTTCTTAACACCACTGCCTTTCAGAAGTCAGGTTAGTCACTAACACACCCTAAATTCAGGTATCCAGAACAGGAATAAGATATATGCCCTCAGACCATCATAACTTTGGGGCAAAGGGTCCATCAAAACTTTTGGGGCTAGCAGTATCTAACTTGGTTAAATGTAAAAGTTGGTAGGGATGCTGGAATCTCAGCAGTTTCTCAGCAGATTGATTTACTTTATTGTCTCTCGAGGGGAGAAGTTTTAAGCCTCTGACGTGTATATCAATGTACACAGCTAGCTTTAAGGAGGAGATGACAAACAATTGCTAAGTTGGCTGTCCTCCAGTTAATCAGCCTGCTTTGACTCTGATTCATCTGTGAACTGCTGTTGAAAACCAATTGCTTGTTTAATGGGGCAGAAAGATGAAATCAATTTCAATATGCATCTCTGAAGTGTCCCTCTTATGTAAAAGCGCTGCCTGAGGGAGCGGGGGACACACACATTTCCTTCTGGTTGAGCTGGTTTCGCTTGCAATTTGCTATCCCTACAGGTACTGGATTATAAAATTATACCATCTTTTTGGCTTACAGAATCCTCATCACTCTTGCCTGGTCTTCAGGGAGACGACAGCCATGAACCCAAATGAGACGGGTTCACACTGACTCATCAGGTGTTTCATTAAGAACCTGTGCCAACAAAGAAACTAAACCCGGTAAGCAATGGGAACACCAGCTGCTCTGCCACCAACACCCACAGTGCTGCAAGGAGAGGTGGGAATGGGTCGGGTGGAGGACGTTTCAGGGACAGACCATGCTGGCCTGTCTCAGGAATTCAGCTGAAGGCAATCTCCACAAGCCATTAAGTGCCACTGCCAGGAAATCACGGTCAATAGCGAAGCAGGTAGGCAGGGTGTTATATGCCCTTGCTCAAGTGAAGACTGTTTCCATCAGATGAAAAGTGGATGCAATGTAGTCAGCAAATCCATAACCTTTTTCCACAGCAAGACACCTAAAGGCAACAGCACCATTTTGGATTTATTCCTCTTTTCTTCCTTAAACACAAGCAGCTCCCTACAATAAAATATAAACTAATTTAGGAATTACTGATCTGTACTAACAAAGAACTTGGGAGTTTTGATCATTCTGTTTTGCTTTTTATTACAATTTTATGCCAGAGTCTGCAAACACAACTTATATCATCCTTTGCTAACAAACCAGAAGATCAAAAACTATACTACTTGAAGAAAGCATGAGGCAGACCACAGCTTGGACCAATGGTCCTAACACCACCTCTAAAAACGACCCAAAGCCCTATGTGGTGCTTTCTAGACACGTTTCATTATCTGGTGCCTGCCACAAGGAGAAATGTTCCCATGCCTCACCAATCTGTGTGAGCAGGTCTGCACGCAGGCGCTGAACAGCCATTGGCTGTTACATGAGCAGCACCAAGAGCACGGCAGCCTCCCTTTCCCTCACCATGGTTTTGCTTTTTCCTCCTGTGTTACATGATGACACTGTGAAAAGAGTCAAGCACACCAACATTAAGAAGCCTGTTTTATCCCCTTGCAGACCTAGTGCCTGATCTCATAACATTTTACCATCACACAGATAACTAAATTCACGATTTGTATCTGCCAAGCTTTCATTATGCTCCTTGGACATACTATCTATGGGGGATGAGGCACATAGACAGGCTAAATATTTCCAAGCCCCACAAAAAGAATAAATACAAAAGAAATGAAATTAAATGAAATAAAATAGAAGTAGTACAAGGGAATCTATTCCCTCTGGAACAGAGAGCTCCAGGAGAGCCAAGGGCAGTCTCACAGCTCTCACCTTTGCCTCCAGAGGCTTTTTAGGGGATTCCCAAGAAAGGCTCTGACTTCACACCCAAAGGCTTTGGATTGATGCCTTCACTAATTCCCATTTAAATAAAAGAGGGAAAGAATACTCACTTGGTTACTGGGTGCAAATAAACACTACGACACTGATGCCTGCAGGTTTGGGGAGCAACTGCCTCTCACATGCCCATGCAGCACAAAAGTACCTCCAAACATTTCAGGCCATTTGGAATTATGCTCAGTCAACATTTTCTGTAAGCCAGCCTCAGCACATTACTAAGAACGTGGTGCAGAAGAAAAGAAAAAAGGTATTGCAGAGGAGACTATGCCAACAGTAGGTTATATACATTGTGTGCGTGGGATGGGGAGTTTCTATCCCACAAAGCATTTTAATATTTTGACATCTGTTTTCACCTAAGCCTGTCCTTGTTGCTTAGGGATTCCCATGATAAAACAGACTAGTTCAGCGATGAAAGAGACTGCAGTGAAAATATACTATCCAAGAATCCAGGCATGAGGAGTAAAATAAACATAGCATTCAAAAGCACCACAGCATCTCCAGAGGCTGCAGAAATTAAATTAGACTCAGAACAAGACATTTACAATTTCACCAGCACAGGGAAATGCCATGGAATTCAAGCATCTTCTGTGGAAAGTCTACATCTTGACACAATGCAGTTTCAAAAAAAGTGTGCACATATTTTTAGGCAGCCTTCCCCTCCTGTAAGTCATATGCCATGAGTTCAATTTAGTGCTTTATCAAGCACCTTTTACATGTTTGTGTCCACTCACTTGTGTGTGTGTATATATATATATATATATATATATATATTTGGCTAGGTCTGCTGCTAATTATTTCAGAACTCCAAATGAAAACAAAACAAACAAACAAAACACAAGACTGTGACTTTTCATCATGAGCAGGTGAGTTGAGAGTTTCTTCCCCTCCCTGACTTTTCCACTCAAGAATAGCCAACTCAGCCCACATGCACACCATTCATGGCTCAGCATTTTTTTTTAACTTCCTTTACTGGGTCCAAAGATTGAAGCTGTTTCCTCACAGCACAATGCTCTGATTTCTTATCTTCTGGTTTCTCTCAACCCGAAATGTACTCTGCCGCTCATCTACCTTCAGGTCACTCTGGGTGCACGCAGACAACAGACACGTGGGAGGGAAAGGCTGGGGCTCCCTCAGCTGCACCAACTCAATGGCTGATGCAACCACACAGAAATCCTAAGATGGATCTGTTAAAATACAGAGGATAATATTTCAAGTGTACTTTTGATTTTTTTTTAAACCTTATCACTTTGCATACCTGGTTTCAAGTACAGAACAAGCTAAATCAGCAAAATTCAGGACGTGGGAACAAGTCACAGAAACATCTGAAATGGGCTGTGCCGTTCCAGGGCTGTAATGCAGAGCCACACCTTCGCTCTGTTTTCACATTCAGTTTCATGAGACAGCTCTGGCCAGGATGCATTTTGCCAGCCCATCAGCCACGTCCACCTTCCTGCAATTCTCGCTTCCCCTGACGCTTACCTTTGGCCTCACAAATACAGCTCTCCCGCACGGTGACCGCAGACTGGAATGGGAAGGCTATATCCATGACCGCTGAACACCAGCATCTCGCTGGGGTCGTGCTTGCAGCACAGTTCTTGTGCAGTAAAACCATTCCTTAAGGACCACCAGGAAAACACCAGTCCCCTGGGGAATGAGTATTAGAGACTCGGGAAGCAGTTGTGCTGGCCCCAGTCCTGTGCCAGGCTGGAAACATCTCTCAGCAGGGGTGAGCAGGTTTCTGGGGAGAATGTGCCACTGCCCTCCATGTGCAGACAGGATGGGAAGGCTTTGCCAGCCACAACTTAGTCCTGTAAAATCCCTCAGTCAACAAGAAAAAACAATTTCTGATAATACACCATCTTACAGAACAAATGGGAAAGTAATGGCAGATTGTATGCACATGGTTTTCAAGTGCGTAACAACCCAGCGTGTAGATTTTTAGTGGAATTCAATCTAATACATTTTACACCAAATGCTTGACTTAAAATTGTATAAAGGTTTTACATCACAGCAGTATTGTTCTGTACCAATTACACATTGCACAAGCATAACTGCATTGCAGTATAAAAACCAGTGATTGTTTGGTTTAGCATTTAACCTTGTTACAGTAACAGCTTACATTTAAGCCAGTAAAATTATATTATTTTAAATTCGAATTATGCCTATTTTCCAGACCAATATTCTCAATTCAGAATCACCAGAACAAATATATTTTTGTATAAATCTTAGTGAATTCCCTTAATGTGTTATAACAAATCTTGTTGCATACCTTTCTCACTGGCCTTTCCCAAAGAATAAGCACTATTCCCTTCCAGTGCTGAGAAAGGGAAACTCATTCTTTTCAGCACTGTTTATAACAAAAACAAAACAAAACAAAACAACAAAACAGGAGATATAGCCGAAGCCTAAATGATTCCAGAAACTTCTCTTTGTGCTTTCCTTCTTTTAAAATGTTCTGCAATATTGTGTAAAATAGAGATGTACTCACTCTAGTCAGATGCTGTCAGGCAGCCACTTAAGTGGCAATCAAAAATTAATTTAAAACAGAAATAAACTAAAACAAACAAAAACCACTGTGACAATCCCAAAGGCTTTGCAAATACCAAAGGTAGAAGATCAAGGTCACAGGAGCTGGTCAGTTCATTGCAGAGAACATCTTTCAGCATCTTTATACTAGACACAAACAACATTATCTCTGCCCCTCAGTTCAACCTACCCTCCCCATCCCCAAACCCAAAAATAAAATCTAGTCTTCTCCTTAGAGGGTATAATTTACTGAAGCAAAACCAAAGGGACAGCAACAAAGTGACCTTTACAAAGAAACTAGGTCTTTCCAGCATTGCAGCATCAGATTGATGGCCTGCATTTCTGCTCCTGAAGGTTTAGGGCTGCCAAGTCCACAATCAAGATGTTTTACTATGAATCACGGATTATTTGTTGTCATCATCAGACTGGAGGCTTCTATTTATTCACTAATTTGGATGTTGCTAAGAAAAACCAGCCAGAAAATTGGAAGTCTCATAACCAAGGCCTGATCATATTTGGTTCTCCAACTGTGTTTTAGAAGTTTTAAATAAATCCAAAGCCAGCGTCCTCACTCCAAGCGCTGAAGTAAACATAGTTAAACAAAGCCATACAGATCCCTATTTTTTTTTAGGAATCATTTTCTCTGCTGTTTATCCACTCCTTTCCAATGCACATTAGTCAGTGTCCAGAAGACATGAAAGGACTTCCATCTGCTACTACTGCAAGCAGACAGCTATCTTGGGAGGAAACATCAACCTGTCCGAAGCATACGTTTCTAAAGACATTAAACCTGCTGTCTCTGCCAAGTTGCAATTAAACACAGCCTAATCTCTAAAAAGCCTGTAAGAAAGGCATTTTAAATCCCATGTTCCAGAATGACCCATGCTGAGTAAAGGCACGGTGACTTGTAACTTCGCAGTGACTTATAACAGCCTAATCTGTTTTCACCAAGAGAATTTCCTGACCTCAGGTTTCTGCAATAAGCGTGTGCGAATCAATTTATTTACAAGCCATGAGTCAGAGCTATGAAACTACACCTACAGCAGGGGACCATGGCAAGCTGCATTTCTATCTCCCTCCAGAAACACGGTGAAAGCTTCAACCTGTTTCTGCAGTGTTATTTTAATATTTTAGTTAATTCCAGGAATCAGAGCAGGAAGGAGATCTGTCTATCTTCTACATAAAAAGCTCCCTCAGCCCCACTTTGGTAGGCAAGTGGGTTATTTCTCAGAAAAACCCACTTCTTTGAAGTACGGCATCTGCCCTGCACTGCTTTACGCAGAGCTGTGGTGCAGCTGGGGGCTTGCAGCTGAGTGGCACCGGGCAGGCAGGTCACCCATCCATGGCCAGAAGGTAGGGATGAACACTCTGAATAAACAGATGCTTCTTCATCAGAAGAGACTTTGTATATAAAGTTTTCCTAGCAGGAAAAGGCACTAGTCCCATGCAAGTCGCACAAGGCACTAAAAGCCCCAAGGCTGGATCCAAGCAGGGCACAGCACCAGCAGGGCAGTGCTACCCAGATCTGCACAGACCAGCACTGCTTCGGCTGGATGTGTTTTTGTTTCTGAAATAGCTAGGATACAAAATCTGTAATTGTTGCTATTACTCTTGGTTGGATGGGAGCAGAAAAGTATGTCACATTCCCTCTTATCAAGAGGAAGAGAGAAGAAGCAGCTGCTACACATGCTATGTATTCTTTTTACTTTATTTTTCCTCTTTGGGTCATGTGTTGGCTATTCTTGTTCTCTGCTCTTCCGCACTGTCCCCACACTCTCAAGAAGCACCTAACCTCAGCCAGCGAAGAAGACTAAAAGGTCAGGAAGGGAAGAAAAGCAGCTGCATGTATACTTATGTTATTGAAATACAATACTGAGTCAAGAAGGGTGAAGTTTGTCTCCTTAAAAAGTCAAATCCATCAGGTTAAAAGTTTACAGATGCAAACTGAACTTTACTTATTTTCTTCCAGACATATCATAGATGCTAACAAGAAAGTAAGCAAGGGTGGGACGACGCTTCAGGCTGATTCACAACTCTGAAATCACATGTGACATCTGAAAAGACTAACATGGGTAGAGTTAAGGTTCATATAATCAAAGCTTCCCCTGTCCAAATTCTAAAGCATTCAATTGTACTAATCGGGTTTCTCTACTGTACGTATACATGAGAAGCAGTTTCTTTCAACAGATGACTAACACTGGCAGCTTTATTTATTTCTTTGACTTTCAAAGCAGAGTTAATTTTAATGGATCTATAAATCAAAGGCTCTTCAATTAATTTTCTTCAAGCTTCCTAGAAATACAGATTTGGTTTTGTCTTGAAAAACAAGTCAGTCAAGTTCTACACAAAACCCCCTTTCCAAAGCCAGAGCTATAAAGGAAACCAAAATGGGATTTTATTAAGAACGCTGGTTGCAATTTCAACACACAAGCTACTTCCACCATTATACAACCCTTTAAAGTTGCTTGTTTTTCCTCCTTGCCTTCAGCCCATAATAATAAAAAATTCTTCTTGTATATTGCTTTCCTCCCCCCTCACATTATTGTTTCTGATTCCTGTATATTTTTGTTTTTCTTCGTTCTGCCTTCGCTTATAAAGCTGCAAAATGAGTGGCTGTGTACCCAGGAGATGGCTACGCCGCCTGCCAGCACAGCGCTGAAACCTGGGTGCAAGCAGCACCGCCACTTGAAAGAGGCCCTTGCCGAGGAGCTGAGAGAGCAGCGCTGTGCTCCTTCTGGACGGCAGCTCCCCATCAAGCAGAATACTCGAGGGATTTATTAATCTGTGTATTTTAAACAACGATCCCTGGTCCATGAGATTAAGCATCTATTGAACTGACTGCCTCACAGAGAAAACACCCTCCTCGTTTCTGCACGCCATTGGTCTGAGTGTTTGGACAGCAGGCAACACACAAAGCAACTTACCCATGCCTCAGTGCTGGGGCACACAGGTCTCCCAGCTTGCATTTCTAACAGATGATCATTAATCACAACACTCGGGCAGAGTTTGCCTTCTTCCATGATACCAAGGCCTTTGGCTGCTAGGGCACGCACAAACCCTGCGCTCCGCTGCTGCTTCTGCCAGTGACTGCCCTCCTCAGATGTTACATAGCAGCAGAATGAAATGCATGTCCATAGTCAAATATATTGATTACGTGAGGTAAGCCACTAACAGAGATATATTTGCACTCCAGTGCCTGACTGTACAGGAGAGGACTGGGGCTTCACTCCAAACACTGGACCATGTTCCCTCCCCCAGTTCAGCACAGACACCCTTCAAAAGGAGACAGACATTTCCAAGCCGAGTCGCCTTCTTCAAACACCCCTTTTCTCCAGGAGACCACCTGTTTTATGTCACCCAGCTAAGACTAAACTCAAGATTATCTATGGCTCAAAGATTCCATACTGGGTGCATAAAGACAGGAGAAAGTTCAGGCATGTGAAACTGAAGGTGCGCTTGCAGAGATTTGTGCATCGCTCATTCGATTCCAGTGAACCGATATCTCCTCTCAATTCACACCATAACCAGAATTCAAGGAATGCGAGCAAACAAGTTTTCAAGCTATTAACAAGCACTTGTGCCTAAACTTATCTCTAAAAAACACACAACTGTATGTACAATTCATTTAAGAAGGGACCAGATGTTCTCGAAAGACAAAAACATAGCTCGTACTTTCAGGTCCATCAGTAATTGCAGCATATAATTTACAAACAAATTCACTGCAGTGCAACATTGAGTAGTTGTCTTTAAAAAAGAAAAGTGAGTGATATGAGCATTGGTACATTGTGTTGCCAGCCTACAGAATTTAATCATACAAATAAAACCAAGAATTAAAACAAAAAGTGTTTATTATATCTGACTAAATAATATGCATTTTTAGAAATACCACAATGAGTGCTGCCTACAATTTTCATGCTTTGAGTGAAATTTAATTAAGTCAAACTAGTAAAAAACCCCACGGGGCCATGTTATTTGTAAGTGAGAAGATAGGATTCGTGTCTACATGGCTGGGGATGGAAATTTGGCCAGCCTTGTTAAATTATGGTTCCTCTTGAAAGGTACATAAATATTTATTTTAATTTGTGTGCTGACATTTGTTGCTGGACTTCATTATTCAAGTCACTACAGATAACTTTTAAATCCACCTTTTGCATACATGTGTTTTTCCCTCTGTGCACATCCTGTCACCACTGCAATTTGGGTTGCCAAGTCTGTAAGAACAGGGAGGAAAGGGAAGTGAAGCACTACTCATTTATTCACAGGTGATCTGTGAACCTATGAGTTCCTCCTTTTGCAGGAGAAAGTAACTGAGAAATGTGCACATGCCTATGCCTCACTGGAAGAAGCAGCAGTCAAGGAAACAAAAAGCAAGCCTGTACTCTGACTACCTCAAGGGCAGCTCCTGAGCTGGTTGCTGCCCGTCTCATTTCCAGTGCTAGCTCTGACAGCTTACAGGTTCTGCAGGGTGCAAGGACACTGGTCTCAGCCAAGCGAATGGAATAGCTAAAACTTGGTGAGCCAACAGCCTTAGCAGAATATGTATGGCTTCAGCAAGAGATGCTCTCTGTACTGGATTCAGTTTCCTGCCAGAAAAAAAGAATAAATACATACAAATCACGGCTGACAAAACTTTCATACCCCTGTCTGTGATCCACTCGCATTTCCCAGAGAAGAAATATAACTTCTCAGATTACAGAAGGACAGTACTAACCACAATGCCATGATGACATTGGACGTACACCCGTATCGCTGCACTGCCAATCCTCTGAAACCGGACATCGCCGTGTCCCAGACGACGCAAGCAGAGCAGCTGGAGCCCAGGCAGTAGTCAGAGCCTGTTGGACATGCTTTCCTCCTGCCGGGCTGCCTCCCTGCCAGCTGAGGACATCCCTCCAAGAGCTGCAGAGCTGCAGCAGGCCACCCACAGCTGGATGGCTGCAGCAGCCTCCTTGGACAGGGCTTGCACAGACGCAAGCACGTGCAGTACCAGAAGCTTTTGCTACCAGCAACCCTCTGCAGCTCACACCAGTAGCTTCGATCAATGCAGCACGGAAAAGCCCTTTAGCAGCTGCCTGACACCACCAAGAAAAGGCAGGTGGGAACAGACACGTTAACAATTTGCACTTTAACACCACTCCAGCCGAGTAAAAGAGCTTCAAGTAAAAGGCAACTTTCTGGATTTAACTATATATCCATCCTAAACACCCCCTCTTAGTCTAAAGCTATGGTTGCATAAGACAATGCAAAGGAATTTGGAAGGGGAAGAGAGCAGCCACCTCCATTTTCTCCCAGTGGCAGCGAGCTCTTATGTCTGCTCATCCCTCTGGCACAGCTCTAAGTCTACTTGCCACTACTCAAATTTAAAAATGAAAATAAAAAAAAACCCTAGAAGCGTGATTACAAGCACGAAAAGTTAGAGTTACAAGCATTTGCATGACAGAAGGTAGGATTTCTCAGAGAGAGCATACTCAACTGCTGAAGCTGGTTTGGAACAATTAAAAGGCAGACACGCTTTATACTGTAAATGTAAGCTGTATTTTGAGCTGGGGAAATAGCAAGTGTGCTCTAATCTCATCTGATTGCCATTATCACAAGTATTTTAACAGCCGCGTTGCATCTTAATTGCATTCCCAATTGACCAATCATACAAGAAGTACCTCAAATAAAATTAATTCCTTGGGCTTTTTGGTCACATTGACAACACACAGGATTTTCAGCAACTGAAATGGAAAAACTGATTAAAATCAGATCCTGATGCAATCTCTGCATTAACTGAACACCTTCTAACCTCCCAAAGAGCTTTAGAAAGATCCTGGTTTTATTCCCCTTCGGCATACTTGAAGGCTGTACAAATTTATTTCAAATTGGCTGCCTCAAATTGCATGTTTTTTTCCGTGATCTGGGAAGACATTCACAATGCTCCAAGGGCACCTCTGCCCTGGAAAACAGTCTGTAGGGGTTAAAATAAACGTGCCAGCCAGTGCTCCAAGGGTAGCCACCGTGTCTTTAGAAGAGCTCTGACCAGGAGAAAAAGGGAAGAAAATGGGGAGAAAAGGAGGCCAATAAATTACTTGAGGAGTCACAGTTTGCTTCCTTTGGTAGGATCAACGTGGGAGGAAGCAAGGAAGATATTTATACGGGGAGTACTGCAGTTCTAACAACCTTTTACAATCCTGCATAAACGAACCCCCCAGGCATTCAATGAAAGACATGCACAGACCTTTTTTTTTGAGCAGCTGTAGTGTTCCTCCTTCACGTTGTTTTGTTTAACAGTTCTTGCACAAAGCTAGTAAAACCAGAGAGGTGCGCTTTCCAGAAACTCACATCCCACCTCGTATCAGAACAATCCCTAGATGCTCTTCGGACAAAGAGCCCCATACCTATGATTCTGTGATTTAGCAATTAATGGCCACTTTAGAGGGATTCAGAAAGATTTTTGTGCGCTTGATCTGTCTGTGATCCCTCCTCCCGGACCTGCATCGGATGACTCAGAGCAGAAGGCTGGTTACATAAACAGAAGGTAGGTGGCTTAACAACCTTGATCTTGTCACCCAAGTGTCAGCCGGGAGTACTGCGTGTTACTGCGGAACGAAAGCACATGTCAAGGCACTGGAACGCAGTCAGATGCCTTCCACGTCCTCCGATTTGAGGAAGGCATTACAGAGTTATTTAGCTGGTTCAGGTTGCACTGAACAGATTTGGAGCCTGTGGTTTGCAGGACTTCACCTGTCTTGCCTGGCCAAGGCCACGCCAGCTGCTGAAGACTCAGGAGGGGAAACTGGAGAATTAAATGGAACAACTCCACTGCTTACACCACTCTAACTCCACAGGACGTGGGGGCTGCACACCTGGGATGCTCCAGGATACCAGTGCCTATACGCTTCTGGGTGGGAAGAGGTGGGAAAAAAAGGAAAAAGAAAAAAGAAAGAAGGCAGCTCTCATCCTCTGACAGCTCGTTAGAAGCAAATTTATTTTACAAATCTGACATTGCTACAATCCAATGTCCCTAGGCTTTGTTGCACACTCTTCAGCTTTAGAAAGCTTTCTACAGCATGCTGCTATAGCTTTACAGAATAAACATTACAAAAAAAAAAAAAAAAAAAAAAAAAAAGCTTAAGAAATCACATTGAGCCTCTCTCAGGTCAGTGCCCGTGTAATTCACAGGAGTAACAGGTTAGGTCGACCTAGCTAGAAACGAGAAAGATACATCACAGCTGGACATCTTAACCAGTCTAGAAACCTTTGCCAGAGTTCTCCAGCCTTTCAAAACACAAGCTATTATTTTCCACAGCATTCCTACCTTTTTTCTTCTAGCAGTGAAAGGGAGAAAACACCACGCCAACTCATCCTGTTGCTATGTGCTGGAGGGACACCCCTGCTTCCTCACTCCAACCTGAGGTGCTGTCTCCCTTTCCATGCAGCTATTCTCAGAGCCTATTTATTGCTCCATTCAAGTCTAGACTTTGCAGTTTTGCAGCCTAATCTGCAGCCCAGTCACCCATGAAACAGCTGAACAGCCTGCAATTGTATGCAAACTCGTGCTGCAGCTTGTGCCGTCATCCCGGCCTCTGCTCCAGGAAATGACAAGTCCTTATCCCCTAGGCCCCGGCAGCACGAGGGACAGCAGGAACCCAGCCCAAGGCAGGCCAGAGAAGACCGGAGGGTGCATCCTGCTGACAGCAGCACCCTTTGCTCCCCACTGGGATGGCTTCCCCAGACTAACGCTGATGCCAGCATGGCCTCAGCAGCAGCACTGGAGCGGCGTGGGTGGGGGGAATTCCTGCTTGCAGACCCGCCAGGTTGTGAAACCCAGCCTGAGGGAAGGTGCAGCATCTGGCCAGGACAGCAATTTCCACATCTGCTGAGCGTACTTTGTCCCACAGGGCTCGTGGCCAGCGAGCAGGGCTATTCATGGGAAGCTGTTTACCTGATGTAAAAGCTTCCAGGTGCCTGCCGAGGCACTGCTCAGGCACACGTGGCACTGCTCAGGAAAAGGACCGCCTCCCTTTCATTCTCACAGAGAGAGGATTAAATGACCACAGCACCGGGAAGTTTCCCAAGTTTGTTTCCCTTCTGCTTCCCCCCTTCACAGAAAAGCCTGGCTCTTCCTGCAAGTTCACCAGAAGTTGTACCTGAAAAACCTTTCTAGCAGAAGCTTTTGCCAAAACTAAAGCAGCTGCAGAAAAACTTTTCAGCTTAATGATTCATCATAAAAAGTGGTTTCTTTAGCCAAGTCCCAAGCAGCTCCAGCTCTCTGTACAGAGTCACAGAATCATTTAGGTTGGAGAAGACCCTTAAGGTCATCAAATCCAAACATCACCTAACACTACCAGGTCTACCATTATACTACGTCCCTAAACATCCCATCCACACATCTCGTAAATACTTCTATGGGTGGGGATGCCAACATTTCCCTGGGTGTCCCATCTCAATGCCCGACCACCCTCTCCATGAAGAAACCCTTCCTCATGCCCAATGTAAACCCCCCACTGCACAGCTTGAGGCCATTTCCTCATGTCTAATCACTTGTTGCCTGAGAAAAGAGGCCAACACCCTCCTCGCTACAGCCTCCACAAGAAGCCAGCTCATGGCAACCCTGAAACCAGCCTGCAGAGAGGCACCAAAAGCAATGCTTGTCTCAGGGCTCTCCCTGCATGCTGGCACAAACCACATTAAGCTGTTGAGAAGAGAGTGGTATGAGCGGTGAGGGCAACTCAAGCTCAGCAGCTCTGTGTTTTAAAGGCAGTACTTTGGTGCTATTTGCAGTCCCAAAGCATCCAGGATGGTTATTTACAATTTCCGTGAGGCAGGCCATAAATCCAAACATAACTAGCAAGCCTGACACAGTGTAAGAGGATCCCTGTAGCAGGCTTATTACCTTTGCAGTCTATACAAGCCTATAGAGTTTGATTCCACACAGTAGCTTTGAAAACTTCAGTTAATGACTCTTCCTAGCCAATCAAACTTTCCATTTGCTATTGTTCTGCTCGGGGCAGCTAAGTGGGAATTCTGGGGACACAAAGCTCCGGTGGAAGAAATCAAGGCCATTAATAGAAAGGAAATAGGGGCCATGACATAGAAGATGACTCCACAAAGGACTGCAATGGAGCGGTATGGGCACTGGCAGAAACAGAAAAAAAATAATCAAAATTCAGAGAAAGCCTAACAGATTATGACTACTAATGAGTAAAAAAGAAAACCAAAGATAAAGTAACAACAACAACAAAAATCACGTTCCTCCCATTCTCTTAAGGCTTTAGGGATTAATTCCTTCCCATTACTCTACACCAAGATGACAACGCTTTTTATTTTTTTAATGATAATATTTAACATAGAAATTCCCACTCTCCTCACCTTCCTAGCCAGAAGATCTCCCAGGGGTGCAGGGACATTTTTTTTTCTCACTTCTATAAAATTGCACTGATGCTCACACTGCAGCTAATTTCACACATCTTTCCTAACACCTACTAGCTCTGTTCAAACACTGCCTATGCAGACAGATGCCCGCTTGCAATGGACATACACATAAAGCAGATACAGCAAACATTTCAATTACAGGGGGGAAATCAGATTCAAGTCCTTGACCTGAATGAAGCAAAACATGGACTAACTAGCATCTCCCATTTGCTGAACAAAAGCCTTGGCTGGCAAACTACTGTTGGGCTACTCTTCAGCGACACATGCACTCTCTCTCAGGTCTCCAAAGGTCCATAACGAACCTTTTGCTTAAATGGCTTAAAAATAACAAGGAAAAACAACAAACTGACCAACCAACCAGGACAAACATACTCCATTGGGCAGTGGAAAATCCCAACTAGCCTAAGTTCCTGCTGAATATACACACGAAATGGCTGCCCTAGCAGGGAAGATCTTTCTTTACAGCCAAGACCAGCATTCGAAGTTGACTGTGCAGCAGGACAGCAGGGAGGAGGTTTGATGCTAGTTCTGCTTCATCAACAACCTGGTCTGCTTCAGTTTCTTCCACTCTGCTAAGAACTCTAGGGCCACTAACTGAAATGGATAAGCAAGTTTCACTACCATTTTCCAGAACGGGGAAAAAAATAAAAGAGAAAAAAAAAAAAAAAAATGTGTCTTCAGTAGCAGTCTTACTTTTTGATGAAAAATTCTTGCTAGAGGTTACATGACCAAAGACAAGGAGGGGAAGAAAAAAAGTAAACCTATCTGCTATGAAGAAGCATAATACAGAGCAAGCCCTTGTGTATTCTAGTCAGGCTGATTTCCCCTCAGAGCAGTCTAAAACCAAAACAAATACAAATATTAAGCTCTACAAGAGCTTAATAGTAGAAAGCACTCCATGCAGAGTAAGGATACAGTGCTAAATCCTGATGGGCTAGACACCAGGTACAGTAGGAAGTGAATAAAATTTTACGAAGATCTGTACAGCTAGTCCCAGGATATATTTAGGTAATACTTCTCCAGAGCCATAGTAAAGATGGGGAAACGTTGTATTTTCCTTGGCTACCTGTTAATCACAAACAGCAAAGGAAGCGCAAGCAGACAGAGCTCCCTGGAGCCCATCCAAGTGACACAGACAGGGCTGGTGGCACTGTGCATGGACCCTCTGAGGGCAAGGCCTCCAGAAGGGGCTTCCAAATGTTTTGGCGGCAAGTTTACCAGGCATCTCCCCCAAATACTATGATCACAAAGACATTTCTCATAAGATTTCCTTCAAGTTTCTTTCAGTTGTCCCCCCCTCACTACCCCCACCTTGAAACAATCAAAGAAAGAACAACAAAGAAACAAGAAGCCCTGATAAAATGACTTCAGCCTCCTCTTCTCATGTATTTTTTATGTACTTTATGATCAAAGGCAGGGACAAGGGGCTTCTTGGCCACAGTTAACAGGAGAATTTCTGAGATAGTGCCAGAATATGTACAGCTAGAGACAGGGAAAGCGGGGAGTTTCCTACTGAGCTCAGTACCGCATAGTGAAATCCACAACCGTTACAGCCATGACTCAGATGATTTCTAGGTTTACGTAACAGCAAACAATACCCCAAACACTTTATAATTTTCTTTTTAAACAGGCCCTCAAACCGCTTCACAGACTGCTCTGTAGGAAGAGATAGCTGCAAAAATCCCTACTTGGTCACTGAAACTCAGGCTAAAGTTTTTTCAGTGCAAACAATTCTGCTTTTGTTTGCTTGGAGGAAAGCAGGAAGCCCCAGAACAGCAAGCAACGTACTCAGTAAATACACATTTGGATGGGTGATGAAGGCATACTCACGCAGTGCGTACAGGGAGAGGACTATTCCAGCCAGGCAAAACCCCTCAAAAAACCTGAGTGTGCTGAACATTGTCACGTTCACTGAGAGTGCCACAGTCAGTCCAAATATCAAAATGAATATGACAGAGAAGAGCAGTACAGGCCGTCGACCAACCCTAAAAATAAGGAAGGAAGTAGGGAGAAATGGTGTTAAAAGCCAGGATGGACATAACGCTCCAGCATTGCAAAGAGGGGCACAAGTCATGCAATCCCTTCCAAGTATTGCCCCCCATTTTTGAAGCTTGTTCCATTTTTTTTTATTTTTTATTTTTTAAACTAAAAATCACTTAATTCCTCAGTCAGCTTTGCATTGACAAGTTCATTTCAGGTGGGATTATGCATGGCCAGCACATGATTTATTACTGTTTGGCTTCAATTTCTATTACTGCTTGACATCAACTGCAAAACACCAATGGTGAACAAGGAAACTTCTAAGAACTACACCAGGACCACAAACGAGTATCTTGAAGATTAAAAACAACTTCTCAGAGCTTTCTGTAGCAGCAGATAGGTGTATGATATTGTATGTTAGATGATATGGTATATTATTATTTCTCCACAGCCTACGGCCATAGAGCTTACTGCAGAGGTCTCCTCTACCCAATAGATGTGTGCTTATCAGCCTCATCTACAAGAGAAGCACGCTCAAAAAAAACACTTTTCTTTGCCTTTTTATTAAGGACAAGCCTAACAAACAGGGACCAAATGTAAAACAAGGCTCGTGCCACCTCCCTGAGCCTCAGAGCTGACAGCAATGCTTGTAGGAAAGCAGTGAATTCTCCTTAGATCTCCACAGCAGCTGTAGGGACCCACAAAATGAGCCCAACTGGAGGAGGAAAACAACAATAACAACAAAAAACGCACCACAGCAACCAGTGGCAGCGTGGGCATGAGGATTTGCAGCCCTCCTTGGCAGGAAGGATTTTCAGCTGTGAGCCATAGCTGCACGTGCTGGGGTGGCATCGATAAGAAGAGGAATTACAGTGCCCCTGAACGCAGGGCACCTGCTGCACAGTTGGTCTCTTATGTAAAAGGAATATGAGGCTTTTGCATATCTCACATGCTCGGTGTTTATAATTCCCCTTTCCCCCCCTCCTCTTCCTGTGCAACACAGATGATCTGAAGCACCCGAGCACGCTGCTATTTTTAAGCAAGAATTGGATCGTTATGTGGAGATTTCCAAAATTTTTCAACTTGTCAACTCCCACAAGATTTCCAGTGGAACCGAGGATTCCTTTCAGCCAGCTCCATATGCCACTTCCACAAAGAATATATGAACTTGCTTTTCGTAGGCAGTTTTCACAGACCCATTCAAAGCAGTCTGTCAGCTGCAAGCCAGCCATCAGGTTGAATGTCAGCACAATAAAGAGCATTTAAACCTCACAACCTAATCCAGTTTCACATACCGCAGCATTTCTATTCAATTATTTCAGCAGACTGCCACCAGCAGCTGTAAAATGTATTATACATATGCATTCACAATTAAAAATTTGGATTTTGCTTTACTTAAAATGGAATAGGAACAATGAATTAGGAGGCAAAGGAAAGGAGACATTTTTGATGCTTTTGGGAACTGGAAAAACACACCAGTATGTGTAGCATCACCTACACTTTTTTAAAGTCACACCTCAGATGATGATGCTGGGGGCTCCTTTGGATGAGGACATGTTTTTCCAGCTGCAGCATCAGCTGTGGGGCACCTCACCAAGACTTAACTCATTGGCATCAAGCATTGGGTGTTTTTAAAACTGCAAGTACTAAGTGGCAAGCTGGAGGCAGAGAGGTCAGGGCTGAAGGTTCTTCACAAACCCAGACCGCAGGGGATGAGCCTTGCTCGCTGCACCACTCGGGGTAGGAACACAGTGTTATTTTCTCAGTGATATGCAATGTGCCAGGAACATGCTGGACACTGAGGTAGCTACTGCTGCCTGGGCTTCACGTGGTGTATTTATAGGGTGCACGGCACTTGGACACAGAGGGGAATTACCTCATATCAAACCTTGAATACAAAAACTACAAGCTCTTATCAGAGATCTGCGCAGACTTTCACATCCCTATTTTCATAACAGTCAAGCTGTAATTCATACTAATTAGTATTTGTGGAAGCATTTTGTGGATGAAAGGCATTAATGCAAGCACTCAGAATTAGGAACTTAATTCTCATCACAAGCCTGACCTGCCATTTCCTGATGTTGATTAAAAAAGGCCCCACTGCTTCACAGACATCAGCTCCCTTCCTCCCCCTCTCTTTACTCGAGGTTATGCATCATTAGGACTTGGAATTTCTTCTGCCATTATACAAATTATGCAAATTAATGTTTGCTACTAATGAAGAAACAGGAGATCCTCCTGGGCTTGTGAAAGCCCTCTCAGGCCAGGCAAGCCCTCCAGTACCTCCTCCCAGAGACAAACCTGGCATCCCTCCTAACCCAGAGACGATTTTCCTCAAAAATCAAAACTCCAGGGCAGCTATCAGCCACACTGTTGGTGATCCGGCAGTGTTTTGACAGGATGTTGTCTTAAGAGTATCTAAAATCCTTTTATGTGTAGACAGAGTTATCTGACTAACACTACATGGCAATGCTTGTGAGAAATTAAAACATACACAATCTCCCTTGTAAAACAGCCCCAGGATACTATCTGCTGCCATCCGTGCTATTCCAGAGGGAGATTTCTGTGCCACAACAGTCTCAGCCTACGCTGCATAATATTAGCTGTATCAGATGCAGAATTTTGCCTGCACAGGTAAATAACTAGGGGTACAAGCATCCACAGGCTTCTAAAGAACATATAACCCACACAGCACTATGTGAAGATGCATCAAGAGATACAGGGGAAAGGCAAATGCTTTGAGGACAAGACCAACACTCCTACATATGCACCTTGCCACCCAGAGAAGACTAAGCTCTGTTCATTCAGCTGATCAGATTGTTCTTCCTGTGGCATTCTTCGCAGCTTTTCTCACGGTTTTGGGACTTGAATTGGCATAAAGGCTCCAAGGAGCACCAGGGCAGGTGCAAAGCAGGGCTGGACTGGGCAGTGAGAGGCATAGGTTTCCTCAGCAGGATGCCACGTGGCCACCAAGACCCTTCCACAGACTTCTCAGCCACCCCTGTCCAGAGCAGGCAAAAGTGCCAGAAGCGCTCTGTCAAACAAGTAACTTACACAGGCTTTGAGTTAAAAACAAACAAACAAACAAACAAACAACAAACAAAAACATATTTGCAGACCTTCTTCCTATAGATTTGACACAGAGCTACCTAAGTATATACACATACTGTATTTTGAACAGACCACTCAGTTTGCATAAGCAAATTTTCTCAATGCACAATTACATCTTGGTAACATGCAGCTTTAAAAACCTTTTAAAAAAGGAAAAATAAAGCCACAAGCCCTACTGGCTCAAAAATAAAAAATAAAAATACCCCAAAGCCTCTTCTGATTACCTACACTGGATAATGGCATGAAATTAAATGAAAACAGAATTTTTAAAGATTGTAACACTTTAATAAATTAATCTGCCTAATCTTGCCTACTCTTGTTTTGGACTGACATAGTTTTTAATTAACTATTATTTTTTTAATTTTACAAGCACAGTCTCTTTTGTATCTGTTTCTCCACACCACCCTCCATCTTGGAGGAAACTCAAGCTGTGATTAAATTGTAAAGTAAATCCTTGTTTAGGTCCTCTTTTGGCAGCCCCAAATACACCTAGCAGCCTACGAGAGGGTCCAACAAGCACACGTGGCAGAGCAAGCTACAAAATGGGAAAATAAATGGATGGGAGCACAGGATGCTCGTCCTTTTGGTGGCAGAGAGCTATTAAACCACTTACTGCATCTCTCTCTTGAAGACAGTGCCCTGGGCAACAAGATGTTCACTTATTTGTGACTTATTTGTCAATTACAGCAGCATTTCCCTAACTTGGCAATAAGTCTGCTTTCTCCACATGGACTCCTTTTTAGGAAAACTAAGAGATCCCTCATTCAGTTCCCTGCTACACTTTCTACATGCTGTTACAGCCTTGTTTTACCGCAGTGCTTTAATCACTTTCAATTGTATTTTGTCATGCATGTTCCCTCCTTCACCGAAAAGTCATGATTCCTCACTTGCCTGAAAACTTTTAATGACTACTCAAGAACTGAGGTGTAGTTTTGCCACAAAAGTTTGAGACATATTACTGTGTAGCTGCAGGGGTCCTCTTTTCTGCCTATTGACTGACAGGTTGCCTTTTACAGAAATCTTAAAAAGCGCCAGTGACTCCTTCCTTTCCTGGTTTAGTAAATGGTGAAAGAGTTAACTTGGGGCCACTTAAAGCAACAACTTTGGCAACTGTACTGGAAGTCACTGAAATGACTGGGATGGCATCACAGAGCTATTGTTTCAGACGCTGCAAGTTTCCATTGAAATCACTTGAGTCAGGCATTAATTTTTTTCCCCTTTTTCGGCACTACAAGGCACTCTCTTGAAATAAAAATTGAGCTCTCAGAACAACCAGGGCATCTGATAATGTTTTTACTACTGTAATTTAAGAAACTGCACTCTGTGCTTTTAAATCTAATACCCCAATATTAGTGGCACATAAGTCAGCGATTCCTTAACACTACAATCAACGCATTTGCTTAACAAGAACTTTAAAAATAGAACAAAGGAAAAGTTTACAAAAAAAAACAATAGCATTCTACCACCCCTAGAAGAGACTGTGTAAGCAGAAGGTTGACATTACACTACCCTCCTTTATTCAATCAATGCCACTTTCAATTTCTTTTGGCCTCATCTCCTGATTTAAAAACAAACAAAAAAAACACTAACCAAGGGCATCACTTATATAATTAGAAAAAACTTCATTCTGTATGAGCACTACAGCTGTAATAAATTGTGTCAGCAGGAAATAACTAAGTCAACTATCAAATAGCTTATTTTCCTGTTACTTACCTTGCTGCAAATTACTTGGTTCAAGCAATTAACATACAGTTCTAAACCATTTGTTCATCACGCTCCTTTCAGAACATGAAAATCATTACGCAAAGGTTCTTTATGAATATGAAGTAGATAAAAATCTAAACAATATTTAATACTGGCATTCATTTATAGTTTTACTAGCATTAAATGATTTTTCACTTACCAGTCTGCTATACATCCTGTTATTAAGTGGCCGAAGATTAATCCTACCAGTAGGGAGAATTTTGCAATGTGGACTTTCCAGGCAGAGTCACAAACAAGATCCCACTGGAAGAAAGACAGATAAACCAAAATAAATCAAGCTACCCTCAGATGCATTGAAACATACTATCACAGGTGTAGACCTCCTTGCAAGCTTCAGTCCTAGAACAAGTGCATGGGAATGGCAGAGGAAAAGTTTTCCCCCTTGAGTCAAGCCCCAGATCCCACAAAGTATGTGAAAAGACTCATTTATTTGAGTTTTATCAGACCCTTATTAACAGAAGGGGAATACTCAACACTTAAGTCTCCCCCCCCTTCAAGGCCACCTGAGTTTAGATACTTCAGGGAGCATCTCCAGCTTTGGTATTGCTGATGTATCCGTGGTATATCACTGTAATGCCCCACATATCTGCTGCCAGACAGCTTGGGAGGACATTCTGCTATTGGCCTACTTGGCACCACTTGAAGACACCAGGAAAAGCAGCTGCTTTACCACAGACACCAGTGACTGCTAATTTCAGGCTCCCATCGGCAAAGCATCAAGACACTTTTGCTTTCAGAAAAGCAACTGAAGGTGGTGGAAGGTGATGAAGACTAATGGCATGACTTGTCAGGCCAGGTCTGAAAAACCAGGTCCTGGCATCAAGCCAGAGAGCCTCAGGACAGCAGCCCCCATCACAGCTCACAGATCAGTCAGGGCCTGGACCTCCACATCACGGCTATCTCTGATACCAAAACCACCCTTCGTGTCCAAAGGAACAATGGGTGGACCATTCCAGGAAGCCCGCCCTTCCCAAGAGAAAGACAGGAACAAGGTCTCTAGCAAGGCTTCGCTAACCTCCAAGACGTTTTCCTCCTAGACATCAGACTGAGCCTCAGGAGAGTCAGGCTGCAGTCCTGGCTTAAGCCCAACATCCTCATTGCCCTCAGATACATAGGCTCTTCTGTGTGAGAAGTGTGGATAGTACCATCATACCCTTGAATAAATGTAGAAGACGTGTTTGCTTGTGGTTTGTGAAGTGTTCAAATATTGATGGCAGCAGGAGCCACACTTCATGAACAAGTAAGTGCAGCTAACTTTGGAGAGCCAGCTATTCCAGAACTGAAACTTCACAGAATGGCTGTGCACATAAGGTAATAGTAGTGGCTGTCCCAATAGCAGTCACTGAAGTTTCATGGCCAAAGATGCAAAATTAAAACATGCAATTTGTTTTAAAAAGTCAGGTGCAACTTCAAAAGAAAGCTTCCCTCAAAGAGCTTAATTAGGTGCACTGCAGTGTTAGGTATTTTCATGACATGCAGCCCTTCCATAAATAAGGCAGCTCTGACTCATCCATCTGGTTCAACATCACAGAAGACATCCTTCCCAGAATACACCATTTCACCAAGAAGTGTAGCACTACTGTGGCCAAAAGAAACATGCTGGCTTTCGGCAAACATTCAGGCTCAGGCTTTTCATTTTAATTAAATTTATTTTCGAGTTTTTCACTGTTCTGACTTGCAGAAGTTGGGACATACACATCTGATCCTCTACACCATTCTGCAAGCCACAGATTAATGGTACTAAGGAAAAAGAAGCAAGCAGTATGAAGATATTTTCCACTCAGTAGCTATGAACTATTTGCAACAAGCAGCTTAGCAAGGCAACGAGAAGCTCTTGACTTCTTGGAAGTATTTAGCAAGTGGGAGAAATGCAATTCCTAATATTTACAATTATAGAACCAATCTCAATCTCACAAGGAAAATACCTGTCCAGGCTAGCCATAAACAAAAATTCAGGAGGGACCTCTGAGCTCTAGGCAGGCTTTCAAATGTTCTGGGCTTATTTTCACAATCCAGAAGGTTTGTACAGTGATTAGAAGTGAGAAATCACTTTTGAACATAGAGTAGAAATTAAGCATATTAAAAACAGTCATATTTATACACAAACACTTTTTAAAAGGCAAGCACTGCAAGTTGCTCATTGTCACGTTATTGCAGTCAGAGGAGCCGTAATGCCATCCAAGTACAAGGAAAACAAACAAAGCAGATATATCCTGGTGTCGGCACAGCCAGCCACTGCTGGCCCTCACGAGGAGCCTGGGCAGGGAATGTGCAGTGCTGGGTCATACAAAGGTGAAGGTTCGTGGCAGGGGGAGCCTGAGCCTCATGTTGTGAAATTTCAGGCCAGGATAATACAGCAGACACCGAGTTGTCCAATTTGGCACACAGAGCAAGAGTTTGAAAGCAGAAAAGTTTACCTCCCAGCAGGCCCTTCAGCAGTGCCCCGAGCAGGCCCACTCCCTCCGATAAGCTATCTGGGAACCACATGTCTGTTTGTTTTCAAGGCTCTTGCCCAACCCCTCAGCCCCTCTGAAAACAAAAACATCCATTTCTGTGCAAATCCTGTGTCTGACCACTTGCTACCTTCGGCTGAAGGCTTATTCTGTAGTCCAGCATAAACCTACCAGGTACACAAAACAGGCACCAAACACAGGTTTGAGGTTTCAGCCTCAGCTTTCAGAGCTGTACAATGGGGTTGTCGAGTAGGAACTGCTATATAGCACCGATGCTGCCTTGCTGGTTAGAGCAGGGCTGCTCAGTGTCCACCCAGGTCACAGGTTCCCATCTTGCAGCACGCTGGGACAGGCAGTGCTGCTGACAGTTCAAGTGGCACTCTGAGTAAATCTGCATCAGGAGATTGTTTTGGCCAGAGTCTAGACAGTAATCCCCTATCACCTCTTACAAAAGGTAGATTAATGCGTTACGAGCAGCAAGACCAGAAAATCCTGTAACTGCACTGGCAGAATCCCCTGGCGTTCCCTTCAGGAGCTTCCAGCTCCCAGCCTGAAGGAAAGGTGCTGCTAAATTTACAGTGACCATGGGTTTTCTCTTTCTCACTGTTCTCTATCTAGCCTCCTAATGCAAGAGATGTGATAAAGTGATGTACAGAGGCGACAGGTTATGCTTAAAAATATAATCCACTATGCAAAATATGGAGAGGGATCTCAAAAAAAGCTTTTTCTGTAGCAGTACAGCAATGTGGAGAATTTGCCACCTATGCAGATGTGCAATACATCGCAAGTGTTTTTTTCATGTTGTGACAGCGCTTTTTGTCAAAGCCTAAGAAGTCACACCTTCAGGATCCTAATGTTTAATTGATCTCAGTGAGTCACCACCCGTGCTGTGAGTCACTGTGCTTCAAACCAGAAGTCAAGCTGGGGGATTATTTGAAACATGCTTCAGAAGACATATGGCAAAAATTAGTGCACCCAAAATGTAACCATCCTGTGCCTTCCTTGCAAGAGATGGAAATCTGGGCAGGGATCATGCAGCGAGTCAGGATTTGTAGTGAAGTTATGGCAAAAGTTTTACCTAAAACGCAAATTTAAAGTCTGCTGCATGTCAGTTTATCTTGACTTTTGGAGAAAAGGTTCCACTTTGGGATCCCTGGCCTCTAAAGGGCATGTATGCCACAGCCTGACAGGGCAGCCCTATCCCCTGTCCCTCCTGGGTAGAAGCCCCATGCTCCCCTGTGTATTGCATGGCAGTTTTGAAATCAGCAAGTGGCAATAAGAATTGATCAGTGAGGTCCACATATGATGGGTCTCTTCTTTCTTTGTTCTTCTCCTTCCCAATTCATAATTTCATAACTAGACCCTGGCAGTTTTCCCTGTACAGCACTAGAATCCATATTTTCTCTCCGTTTCTGTGTAAGTACCTTGTATAGCCAGAGTTTAAATTTATGCCTTCACATTCTCAGAGTATTTTTCCCCAAAAAATATGAACCACAAAGTTATTTAAAACAAAAACAAACAAACAAACAAGAACACACACACACAAAAAAAAACAAGCTACATATAAAAACAAAAACAATAATAATAATAAAAAGAATCAAGTAGTGTTTTCATACAATATATATTACAAAAGGCAAAACCATCTCCAGGTCCTTGAAGAAAAGCTCCAGGTGAGCAGACCAAGCACTACCAGAAAAACAGTGCATGCACAAATAAATAAATACAGAGAACTGTCAATTCCACCATAAGACACCTTTCTCTAATGCCTTTCCTAGTACTCAACAACCAGAGCAGTGCTCACAGTCACAGCCACTGGAAGGGACCATGACAAGACTTCCCTCCAGGCTGCTGCAGGACAGTGCTCCTCTCCTCCCCATCTCAGCCCCCAGCCAGAAATGACAACCTGGCTGAGTTTATAACATTAAAGGAAACATACAAGTCCCAGAAAATGGCACAATGCTCAGCTCTACAGGAAATAACTGTGCAGTTATGCCATGCTAAATAGGCTGCAGGAGAAGCCTTCCAGAGAGACACACCAGCCCATCTGCAACACAAAATTGGGGTGGTTTTACTGACAGACATTCCTGGAAAACAAAACAAAACAAAACAAAACAAAAACCCATGGGGCCTGCCCCAGCACTCTTTCAGCATCTCTCCTTCCTGCCAGCAGTGGCAACGACAGAGCATTTAATCTACTTAATCTTCAAGGCTTAGGGTAGCAATGCTTCTCAGCTGGGCAAAGCACTCCCCAGTCCCAAATGCATTTTAAGCATCAATAAAGCATTCATGGGATCACCTGGCATTTTTGACCACAACAGCCAGCTGGGTGGAAGTACAAAGAATTTCAAAATGGCAATGCTGGGTATAAAAAATAAACCAAATAATCCTGGAAGACTTCAGAAGAGGCAAAAATAAATAAATTTCTCTTTCTTTGGCCAGCCACCCTCAGAAGCAATCATCTTCCAAAATACATCTTGCCTGTTGATGGGAGGAAATCCCTACAAAAGCCCTACATTCTTATCAGGTACACCTGGACTTACTCAGAAATCATAAGAGCCACTGAAAACAAACAAACAAAAACAACAGAAAACAAACACACAGGGAAAAGAAGAACAAACAAACAAACAAAAAAACAACAAACCAGCTATTGAGAGGTTTTGTTGTATGTTTTCTTTAAGCACCTGGTCAAAGAAACCCACGCCACCTATGCTGGAATGCCCAAACCCAAGACACAGCAGACAGCTGACTTCCAAGCCACTTTCCTTCTGCATGACCCTAGACCTCCAAGCACAAAATATAACTGACTCTCTTCAACTTCACTGTAGGTGGATGCTTTTGTTGAAAATCCTCCAACTAATGCCTAAGTGCTTTGGACTTCTTAAAGATAAATCCTCCCGCTAAAATTTCTACTGAGCAAGCACACACTGGCATTTTGAGGGATTTACAACTGCCCAAGTTTGCAGGAACTTTTACTTGGGTAGCAGGAAATATATTATTGGTACCACAGTAGCACTTCTTGCACAATTTGAAGAAGAATGCAACTACTTCTGACTGTTGCCACAAAGCCAAGGGTTTTGGAGACACGGAGAGGGGGGCAGAGGGGACAGAGAAAGAGGAGAGGGCGCGTGAGCCAGAGGACACGTGCTCAGCAGGCTTCCCAGAAAGATATAATTAGACCATGTGCTGTTGTAGGACAGCAGTTTCGTGTACCTATGAAAACAGTTTCCATCCCTGCAAAACAGTACACAACTGCAGACTTCACAGGTTTACCTAACAGTTTCTGAAGTTTAACACAGCTGAAGTTACTGAAACACATCCTTTGGATAAGCACGACTTCGCTGTGAAATTTCCACACCAAGTTTTGAAGCGTATCTTTTTAAAGCCTGGTATTTCAGTCTTAAAACTAAAGCACGTGGGACTGGTGCCACGCTATCACGCATCACTATGAGAACACTGATACATAAAACCTGCTTTGCAAACTTCAGCTCCGTCGTGAAGAAGGAAACCTAAGGCACAGGCTACGTCAAGCTACTCTCAGTCATAGCCCTGTATAATGATTACCTCAGGGTAAACAGGCTAGCCCCGCTACGCCCTGCGAGGCGATAGCAATGACGGGTACATTCCTGCAGTATCCCCTTGCTCCCCAAACCTTTTGGTCACAGCTCACCTGGGACAGCCACCTCCACGCCATGGTGACACGGCTCCAGCAGCAGCATGATTAGGTTAATCTGGAAGTGGCTTTCAGTTACATCTGATTGTTCTGCACTAAAACATTCCTCGCTTCATGCCATAGGCAGAAAAGACCCTCTGAGCTATCCAGCTAGCACATCAGCAGAACCCCAAGATGCCATCTAAAAGACTGCAAAACTAGACAAGTTTCATCTATCCTGCAGTTTCACATTTTAATCAGAAGCAATTAGCTTCTTCTGATCCCAACCTTGCTCTCATCACAGATCTGCTTCTTTTCCCCATTGGGACAGGGAAGAAGGAAGTTTGCTAAGTAAATAATCATCACTAATATGCTAACAATTAAAATATGATTTGTTAATCATATGACAGTCTTGTGAATACTCAACACGATTAAGTCAATTTTAGTAGCTTCCATATACCACCCACTTCTCCACCACTTCTTTTATTTTCAGTAGCAGTTCTCTTTATTCTGAGACATTTTGATCTTCTCCAGCCTTCACCCTACTGAGATTAGTCAACTAACTTGTTTCTCAGCTGATGCGATCTGCTTCGCTTTTTCCAGCTCCATAATGTCATCCAACATCAAAGCACCAGGAGATACAACATCTTGCTTGCAGCTTTCATGGATGCTACGTTCATACTCACGATATTTCCATCTCTCTTCTAGATCTCCGCGCTGTAATTCAGTGTCTTTTCTACATGTGTTCTGACATCATTGGGAAGCCATTGTCGCAAAACCGACTAACTTAAAACCTACTCCTTGCTTTAAGACCTTTGGACACATGAGAAGACCAAGGCAACATCACCCTTTACTAACAACTGACCGAGTCATGCAAAGAAAAATGTTTTTCCTCAGTTTTCAGCTCACAACCACCCTTAAGCTGAACAAGGCACATTCTGGTGGGACTGGCTTCATGACCCAGCCAAATAAGTTGAATGAGCTGCCAAATTGGTGCTTTGAACCAGTCTAAATGCTGTAAATAGAAGCCATATGTTTAAAAAACCATAACACCCCTACCCCCCAAAAAAAAACCACCACCACCACCCACAACATTTTAGTTAAATATTAACATTCGCTATCATCTGATTATCAAAAACAAGTTAACGCTTTGAAGACCAGCATTTTCCACGACAACACATGCTTAAAACAAACTGCACATAGACAACATTAAAAGGGCTGGCATGGCAAAATCTAATTCAGTCTCTTAATAGGCCTTCTTTTGAAGTGGGGGGAAAAGCCTCAAAAACGCTAAGCATGGGATGAAATTCCAAAATGGAGACTAGAACAGGAGATAAGAAGAGGAAGCTTTCCTCATGAGAAGTACTTGCTCAAAGTCACGGTAGATAAAAATTAATTTTGACATGCAGTTATCATTGCTGTGATCATTGCCCGCTCATCATTTGAGGTCTACAGTCATTATAACCCAGGCAAACAGAAAAGAGGGAGAGGAGAAAAGGGTCTGGTATTAATTCAGACTTAACTAAATGCTAGGGGGAAGGAAGAAGGGATAAAAATATTCAGCTTGCTTCACAAATGAAGAGAAGAAACTGGTCTGTCAAGCTTGTATTATTCATGCAGGCAGCATTTTACACAGCCCTGGGAGAGAGAGAGTGGGGGAAAAGGTCTTACAGTGTAACTTACATTCCCTAAACTTAATAATATTTGTAGCTGGGGCATTGCGACATTGTAGACACGCTCATGGACTTCGGTCCAGAGGCCAGGAGGTGACCGGGCAGCACCAGAGCATTAACACAGAGACAGCACTCAAGCCAAAATGAATTCCTCCGGTCCCATCCAAAGCCCTTTTCATGGAACCAGACCACCTGGTGCTGTGAAAACAGCGCACAAGAGTAACCCTAAGCCACACATCGCTGGATAATGTGAATGTGCTGTTTTCTAGACCTTACAAGTAACGTTCCTGATTCTCCCAACCTCATTATTTGTGTACCTAAACATGTGCCCTAAAAACCAGTATCAGAAAATATTCACTTACCTGGTCTTTTGTTCTCATGTTTCAGTAGGACAGCCTGCATTTGGGGCTCTCTCCTCACTGTAAATTAAAGGCAGAATAAAAATCCTAACAAAGCTCTACGCTACATATTGAATTTTCCTCCCGGGGATGAGAGATTAAAAAAGAAAAGAACTTTCCTTGGCAGTACAGACCTTCACTTATATCATTTAACACACTACTGAGAAGGCTTTCAGGCACTACAACAGTGAGGACAGCATTACGTACAGAACAACGGCGTGAGTGGTAAAGATGTCCATGATGCTGGCGGAGTCAGACAGAGAAGCATGCGCCTTGCACGAGCCTTCTCCATGGGACCCTTGCCCCCAAAAAACCTTCACCCTTGCCTCTCATCACCAGCTCACAGGCACAGGCTGCAGCCACAAGGGCAGTGCTTGCACCACACTCGCAGGGGAATTCAAACAAGGTCACCCCCTGGCAAAAGCCAAGAGAATATAATCATGTTATTAGAGCCAAGCACACATTTTGGAGTTGAAGAGACTGGAGCCCAAGAGATGCCATGCTGAGGGAAATCAGCATGGAAACCTCAGCATGGCTGCAAAGTTGCAGGGTCTTCTTCTTCAGACAGGATTCTCCCATCTCCTATATGTCACCTACAGTACAGACGATCCTTCCTTCTCCACCAAGGCTCCAGCCTCATCTCATCAACCCTACAGTTTCTCAAGGATAACCCTGAGCCAGGAGCATGAGGGGAGGAAGGCATACCAGAGGGTGCGAGCGGTTGTTCCAAGTAGGGATGCCAGGTCGTATGGAGGGGAAAGTAGATGGAAAGAAGCGGTCTGATGGGGAAAACAGAAGACAAAATACATAAAAGCTTAAATACTTCAGCTTCTTCTAAATTTAGTAGCTCTCTAGAATTCATCTGGAAAGCTTTAATTTAAGGCTTTGCACCATTGATATGGCCAAAGGTTTCTAAGCGAAGGGAAACCACCAGTCTCATGCTATTCCAGATGTTATTTCATTGAAAACGAACACATTCACAACTGGCTGGCCTGTAATCCTCATCTCAGCGTTACCATGACAAACAGCGGGACTGGCTCCAAATTAAATGCTTTCCTAAATGCCAGTTCCTCCTCTTTGGAGATTACTTTAAGGAAACCATGATGGCGTCTTTTAACAATTGCACACTCGTGGACTGAGTAAGAAATAAAACTGCTAGAGTACATTAGATATTTGGGTTCAAACTGCCCGAACAGTTGGTAAATACTCACTGAAGCTTGCAATTCCTGCCACAGCACAGGCAGGGGTAGTGTATGTAGACTGAATGACTGAGATACAGGATCTGATGGGGAGTGGAAACAAAAACAAACAAAACCCCAACCATTTCAAACATCACATCCATCCCAAATAATAATAATGAAAAAAAATGCAGTGGTTTCACACACACACTGAAAATGAGGAATAGGAATGGCTCAATACCAAGACTTGGAAAGCTGAGGATGACGTAAAGACACTGTAAGATGGAGCTACCTTCCTAGAGGATTATTATTATTTCTAAAACCACCACAAACTATTTACAGTAGGCTGAAATCAAATTCCTGTATCCATGACACTTTATTGTAAAGCTGGTAATAAACATTAACTCTATGTAGGTTCGCTCTAGCGCATAAAATCCATACCAAACAGAAAACCAAGATGACCTCAGACCTGGTGGCAATATTGGCCTCAACACAGTCATTGTTTTCTAGACCAATTGCTTAGAAGTGTTTTGGCATGTACCTAATGCCCCCTCAAAAATAAATGAAAGAACATCTAAGCTCACAATACATGTATTTGTCGTCTGGTACGGTCACAGCTGCATACTGGTGTAAGATAATGTAATGTTTGCAGGTAGACAGAAAACAACTCTGCACAGCTGCATTGCACCTGGGAAGAGGGGTGTTGTCACTGAAACACCCGCCACGTCCTGCACGCTGCTTGGCCAGGAACGCACCTTGTTTTAGGGTGGTGTTCATCAGTGCCCCAATAACCAGAATGCTCCAGCACCATGCTTTGTGTGCGGGCAGGTCCTAGAGCAGCTTCACCAGGATGTGCAGGCAGCTCTCCTTGCCCTTCAGTAAGCAGATCCCTCATGCCTGCGAGCACTCAGGTTGGCAACCGATAACTCATTATCAGCTAACTTGTCGAGGGAAGGACACAAAAAACACTAAGGATCTCTCCATAATAGAGGAAGCCATAAAAAAATAGTTGTAGAAATTTGCCCTGGACCGACGACGTTTTTGTCTATGTTTGATCACATGTATTTGTTGACCTCTTCAGCACCTGTTTGGAACAGAGTTGGTTGTTTCAAAGCCTTGTCTGAAAGAAATTTGCATCAGTCTTCCTGCTTGATGCGAGAATCTGCTTTGCAGGTCCCTTCGCCCCCTTGAACCTCTAAAATGGGAACAAGAGCATGGGAAACACGCTAGCTTTGATCTTGCTGCTTCTGACCCAACTACTGCACGGGGTACAATAACTCAGGGGTTTAATTATCTGGGGCCAAGTAGAAGCTAGTTAGTCATGAACTCACAGTGAAAAGAAAAATCGTGGTGGCTGCAGGAAAAAAAAGAGAAACATCAGCATTTCTGAAGTCTTTTCTGATGCCAGCCAGCTATGAGATACACAGAAGAGAATGAAGAATTCCTCCCATTTGTGCCTGGAAAGGGTAGCACAGCTCTGATTTTCATAGAAGGGCTGGGGTTGGAAGGGACCTCTGGAGGTCACCAGGTCCAACCCCCTGCTCAGACAGGGGCACACAGAGAAGGTTGCTCAGAACCACATCCAGATGGCTTCTGAACATCCTCAAGGAGAGTCCACAACCTCTTTGGCAACCTATGCCAGTGCTTTGTCACCCTTCCTTTTGGGAAGGACCTTGTTGGTGATCCCTCTGAATTAGTAACTGTATTCTTAAAGTGCACTTGAAATGCACACCTACCCCCTTCCCCAAGAAATGACATCCTAAGAACAGTGCTAAATTTATCTCTGCTGTTATCACACACAGATTTTTGTGTTGTAACATTCCTGGTTACTTGCAGGTACCTGCAATAATCCCGTGAGACACCACCACAGCCCAGGGCAGGTGTCACCATGCAGAGCCGTTTCACTTCATTAATCTGACAGAAAACCCAAGAAAAAAAGAAAGTGCTTAAAAAACTGTCAGGTTAGCAAGCTAAATGAGATGAAGACCAGTCCAGAAAAACAGCAGAACTGCCAAAAAGAGAAGGGAAGAAAAGCCGGTAGGACAAAGACATACCTTTGCAAAGGCAAACAGCATCATGTCGCTGCCTGAACGGATCCATGTCCACACCAAGACAGCACTGCTCCATGCTCACTGCTGGGCAGCACCGCCCCTGGACCACAAGAGAGGAGGGGAGGTCTCCTGAATTATGCTCCCCTTTTTATTTTTTGGTGGGTATCTGTGTATACGGTTAGCTGGAGGCTCAGCCAAACTGGAACGAGAAGGATCGAACCAGCGGCAGATAGGTAAAATCACGGCATGTTACTTGGGAAAGATGATGACTCAACCCAAATCAAGTGGGAAGTTAAGAGCCAAGAGGAACAGCATTGCAGCAAAACAAGGTATCTGGAGCAGTAAAGCAGCCACAACAGGGATTCCTGTGTGACCAGACATGAAGTATGATTGCATAATTGTTCTGGGTGATTAAAAAGCAGCCTCCAACTAACCACTTCTCCCTACACTGCTGCCGAGAGCTGGGGTGATCTGGAATGGCACAAGCACGTGCAGAAGGGATGATGTGCTACCATCCACTGCGATTTAATCAAGCCTCAGTCGCTGTCCTTCGCCAGCTCTCGGTGTCCATTATATGGATTCGTGTTCAGAAGAACAGACCATACCACCACATAATGCTGTTGAACACAGCAGACAAGTCACTCTAGCAAAGGAGGGAAAAAACAACCACTGTCGGCCCCTTAACTAAGAGCTTCCATGAAAACTTTGCCCCAAGATTACAGCCGGCTTTGCAGACACAAGATTCAGCCATTGAAGAGGTTGACAAGAGGGTTAGAAAAGTCCCTGCTGAACATGCCCCAACTTCCTGCTACGTTCCACAACTATATATGCTTTGTTGTGATTATGTTGCTTTTTACGTTCATGGTAGTAATTCATATGGACTGTCATTCTGCACATAGGTAAAAGGAGACCTCAGGTTTCCCCTTTACAAAGAAAAAAAGGGGGGTGGAATATGTCTCAGCATCCATCCTCTGGACAGTGGTGAGACACACAGCCCATTTAAATGATTTTCTTTAACTAGCTTTTTGCCCCAAGGCTAGATAAGGATATGCATCTCACAAGTGATAGAGCTGCACTCTGTTTAGTGTGATGTGATAACGGTGATGATGTGACAAAGAATAGATGAAAACCCTCAAAGAAATGCTTTACAAGAAAAAGCCTTACAAGTGAATTCTCCTGGAGAATATATCCTCGAGATATTTATGTACAAACCATGCGCAGGTCCAGGATTTATGCACCAAGCCAGGCCACGAGCTCAGATCTGTGATTTACCACAGCCACCGGAATTCCTGTGGTTACGTTACACATCTGACCTCTTCGCTGTATGTATTTCAACAGCATTAAATAATGAGCAGCACGTCTTTTATTACCGTTCGCGGTCCCAATGAGTGGCAGCACTATAAAAAGCAACGCTCCCCATGACTCAGCCCAGGAGGGCAGGGCCGCTCACCGAGGCGCACACAAGGCCACCTCCGGCCCTGGCCACCAGCCCAGCAGGAGAGGGGCTGGAGGTGGCCGGGTCTCAACTCCATGAACCCCGACGCAGGAATGGGTGCTGGGAAAGGGATAGCTGAAGAAACGGGGATGGAGAGACGGCATCTGAGGAAGCCTCCATGGGATGGGTCAATGAGGCTGTGGAGATGGCGAAACCCATCCTAGTTTAGGGTCTGCTCCTGAGGTACATGCAACGTCACTGTCCCCGGTTCATTGACAGAAGGTGGAGCAGGAAATACACTTCGCATGAAATAACTGCACTCATTTCGTTGTATTTGAAGAAAAGCATCCATCAGAGATTAGCTTGAGCTGCTGAGGATGAGAACAAGGGTACTGAATGGCCAAACAGAAGTGCATTTTTTTTTTATTAATATACTTTTGGCTCTCTTTATGGTATTTCAATATAACCGCTGGCTACCACACAGATGACTGTATATTAGACTAAAGCAGATTTAATAAAACTCTATTTAGAAAGATGAGAACATTGCATAATCCATTACAGAACCAAATGTATTTTTGAGGGGAGTTAAGGGAGGTCTGAACATCCAGGCTCCTGAATCCATCAACGCGGCCCTTCTGCACAAAGGGCGGTAAGATGCACCCAAGAAGAGGCAGCAGCTACGAGAACTGCTCCCACACTATCAGAGCTCCTGATGGTTTATGAGAGAGCCTGAATTCGGCTACGGGGATGTTCTGTTTGGGTTTTTCCCTCCCTTTCTTCACTAGGATATAAACAGACAGCACACCCACCCAGAAAACCCCAAAAGAGAACAAAAACACAAGCTAAGGAGGAATCCTGACCCCGTGAAAACAACCTAATTATAATTATAAGGGATTACAAATCAAAGAGAAAAAGCTGCCAAGTTTTTTGAAGCAAACATACAACAAAAGCTCCGCACTGAAAAAAAAAAAATGTAGCCTCCAAAGATTATTATTATCCTTTCTAGTAGAAAACAAGACAGCAGGGACCACAGCTGTTTATTTATCCATTAAAATTGATCTGCCCTTTACTGTGAGTTCTTCCAAAGAACACTTCTTTATTATTATTATTAAGGAAGTATGCAAGATCGCAGACCAACTCTCCCTTGACCTTCCGTGGTCAACTTGATGACGACCTTCACAAGACTCTCAGCATTTCAAAAAATAAATAAATAAATAAAAATAAAAAATGATTTTTTTAAAGCAGCTTGCACTCAAAAGAAATATTTCGAGATGATTTTTTCACGCTCAAGCATCAGTGTTAAGCCCTGCACCATATGAATAGCTCTGTCTCTGGTTATAAACAGAAGAAAATCTGCTTCTCTTAAATGTCAAATTTCATTATGCACTTCTACATCACACACCATTCACATCTACCATGTGCCTGTGTTTTTCTCATGGAAGGAGTGCAGCAGGCTCGTGTTGGTTTTTGTTGTTTTGTTTTTTCCTAAAACCATTCTGGGCTTGAGTTTTTGGGGGATTTGCTCTGCTTGCTTTTCCAGTGTTGCGCACGCTTTCGAGGGACACAAAGATAAACCAAAATGATTTTCAGTGATTAACACAAGTGCATGCTGGCTGACCAAGCCACAACCACACCAGCCATCTGATTACTGCCCTGCTCCTCGTGTCGAACTCGATAAGCACAGTCACACCACAACGCTTCCACGCAGGAAGTAACTTCTGCTGAGCCGGGGGGGATTTCAGCCAAAGGGAACTACTTTCCTGGTCTAACAGTTTCATTTTACGTTTCCAAGAACTACAGCTGTCTGTCAGCACCAACGAGGCCCGTACACAGCTGGCAGAGCTTCGGTGTGGCCAGTAGGATGAGCGAGCGAAGCCTCACAGGTGAAAAGGCAAGGCGGGTTTCTCACACATGCTATTTGGTGAATATGAAGCAGGGGCAGAAAGCAGTGTGGCCCCCTCACCAGAAATTTCCCCTTTTAGCCATTCCAGTGGGAGAACCACGAAGCACAGCAGCACCTTCTGCCTCGGGAGGTGTACACCTCACTCAAGGCATTTCTCCTTTTTTTTTTCTACAGAAAGAGTTATTGAGGCAGTGACTACAAAGCGGGAGGAATTCAGCAGAACTTTCTCCACCACCAGCATCACCACCTCTCCCCAAAACCAGCCTGGTCGTCAGGTTAGGCTCACACGGTGACACGATGGGAGCCCTCCCCGCCGCCCCGGCTAGCGGCACCCACCCGCAGCGCCTCTCCCACGGGGGGCAGCCCCACGGGGGCCAGCAGCCCACGGGCAGACCCTCTCCTCACCTTGCTCACGACGTTTTGGACCAGGCCGGCCCTGATCCGGTAGTGCCACTCGTGGCAGTCGCACTCGCTGGCATTGCCGGGGCCGGGCAGCGCGGTGGCCGGGGGAAAGATGCCGCTGCGGTTGGCGTGGTCGGGGGGCACCAGGGAGCCGTTCCAGTCGCCCTGCTGCCCGTCCGCCTGCCGACACCAGAAGTCCGGCTGGTCCAGCAGGAAAGAGTCAGAGAACTTGCTGAAGCCGATGAAGAGGGCCGGCACCCAGGTGAGCAGCACTAGAGTGCGCTGGTACCCGCCGCCCAGCCCCCCGAGGAAGGGCAGAACGGAGCCGTCGTAGTCGAGGAGCAGCGGGCTGCAGGCGGCGGACGACGAGGGGGGTGGTGGAGGCGGCGGCACCGCCTGGATCTCGGCCCCGACCCCCAGCCCGGCCCCGGGGGGCGGCCCCGGGGGGGCGGCGGCGGCCCCCGGCACCGAGCCGTTCTCCTCCGGCAGCGGCCGGCCCTCGCGGCGCCGCTCTATCGCCATGCAGCCGCCCGGGGGGGGGGCTCACATAGGGGGGGCTCCGCGGCAAGCCCCGGCGCCTCCCGGCGAGTCAAAGCGGCCCTCCTCCTCCTCGTCGTCGTCTTCCTCCTCTTCCTCGCACGCACGCCTCGCCGGGGCCAAGCGGAGAGCAAAGGGGGGAGGCGGCGGCGAGCGAGCCCCTCGCCCTGCGGCCCCCCGCGGGCTGCGGCTGCCGGCGGGGCCCCCCCTGGCCGTGCCCGTGCGTCAGGCGGCACTCATCGCTGCCCCCCCGAGCGGCACCGCCGAGAAGAGAAAGGAAGGAGCCGGCCGGATCCGAGCATGCGATGGGCCGAGGGAGGGGAGGAAAGAAAGGAAAGGAAGGGAGGGAAAAAAAAAAAAAAAAAAGCCCCGAGCAAAAAAAAAAAAAAATAAAAAAAAAAAAAAAATCGCCCGGCCACCCCGCGAAGCAAAGCCGGCGACAGCGAGCCGCGCAAAACCGGTGCAGCAAGGCTGTAGGAACACGCCTCCTCTCCCGGTTTGGGTGAGGAGGAGGGAGGGGAGGCAAGGCGAAGGAAGGAGGGGAAGAAAACACCAGCTCCCGCTGCGGCTTCCCCGCTCCCAGCTCAGCTAAAGGTCCCCCCGCGGCCGCGGCGGGGACGGCAGCAGCGGCGGCACCCCCCGGCCTCCCCCCGCGGGCGGCTGGCAGCCCCCCATCCCGCACACCTGGCCCCGCACCTCCGCCGGGGGGACGTCCCCGAGCCCTCTCCCCGCGGCACGGCTCTGCGGGCAGCCCCCACCTGCCGGCACGGCTCGGCACGGCCCCCCCCTCGCTCCGCCCTACGCCTCCCCGGGCGGCTGCACCTGCTCCCGGCCCGGCTCGGCTCTGCCCGGCCCCCCGCAGGGAGCCGCCGTCGGGGGCGGGACCGGGAGGGAGAGGGGGCGGCCCCGGGGGGCTCCGCACCGCCCCCCGGCGGGGCCTGGGCCGGCCGAGCGGGTCGCGTATGGGTGCCGGGGGCGGTGCGCCGTGCCCAGTGCACTGCGGCTGCGGCTGGGGCGCTGCGAGCGGGGCGGGAGGAGGAGGAGCGGCCCGGGGGGATGAAGAAGGGGCACGGAGGAGGCTGAGGGGAGAGGGGGGCGTCCCTGAGAGCCTCGGCTGCTCCCCCCCAACCAGGCATACAACGCGGTGCAACGCTGGGAAAAAAAATATATATATACGTGTATATAAATGCTAGCACCTTGCCTTAGCTGCCGCGGAGTCGTTTGTGAGGTGTGAAGGTTACTTTCGTGTTAAGCTAAATTTGCTTCAGCACGTAAGTGCCTCAGACTATTTTCATCGCAGAGCGCAGCCCGTGCATTACCGAACAGTTATTTATTTTTTTGAGACAACAGATCAATATGCACTTGTACGTATGAACATGGTTAGCGAGCAGAAAATACTTGGGTGCATTAGTAGAGGGTTGGCATCATTGCTGGATGTAAATGGAAGAGCAAGTCGGTGTTGGACATCCATTTACCCTATCCAGCCTCGGCAAGCCAGTTACTGTACACCGTTAACTCCTTGTCTGTCCTTCCCTTCCGCTCCTTTTCTTGCACAGGACACCAAAAAGGCCACCCCACTGCCACTGGTTCTGGATCCCTTCCATACAGCTTTCCTCAGCCCCACTGAGGGACCCCAGTACCCACAGCCCACCCAGGGGATGTGTCTCACTTATTTGACTGCTCCTTGCTGACAAAGCCCTGCTACTCCTGCCCAGGAAAGTCTCCTCCATTCCCCTTCCAGCAACCGGCCAGCTGGACATGCTAGCACATCCTCACGCCACACTTTCTTCATGCTGACCAGCTGCAATGCCCCCGGTTGCCCTCAGTTCTCCTCACACAGCCAAGGCTTTGCCTCAGACCCCAAGCCTGCTGTGTGCATGGCCTAACCCTGCCTGCACCACCTCTGCTGCCCCTCGTCGCCTTCCAGTCATGGCTCTGTGGGGTATTTTAAATTCTTATTTCATCCCCAATTAGCACCAGTGATAGAGGCCACTAGGGAACTCTACAGGACCCCATTGGAAACACATCCGTAACCCACCTGTTCATCAGTAAACCAGCAAGAATTGCTATTTTTGGTGTTTTGTACCCACTACCGAACATTTTCACATAAATCAAACTCCTTCATTCATGAACGGGGGTGCAGAGCCCACCTTAAGGTCACTCCTTTCCTCCATAACAAGGTCCGTTCTTCTGTTGCCAAAGGGCCAAAGGAAATTTGGTCAGCTTGATCCAATCTCTTCTTGTCAAGTGCATGTTAATGGTTACTTATCTCTTTGTGTCCTTCTGCCTGTTTGCCAGCGATATGGCTGTTTGTACTAGGTCCTTTCTGGGAAGAAAACGGCTACCTGGGCTACTTTATTTTTATTTTTTTTTAAATGCTCTTTTCAAAAAGAGGCCCCACTCTTTTTTCTATCAACACATTCCTTGGTCATCCTCCCTGAGCTCAACATTTCCAGCATTGTTTCTCAGCTGCCTCGCCTGAAGCCCAGCCAGCCTGTTGATTGGAGCACCTCTAAATTACGCAAATGCTCTTGCACCTTGTTTTTTCCTAGTTGGGGCTGAAATCCTTTTCCATTGTCATTGATGTGCGCTGTGGCAATCACCTGATAACAAGCAACATCTTTTAGCAAAGACTGGTGCAAAAAAGGCAGCAGGCACCCCAAGCTTTCTCAGCATCAGGCAGTAGCTTTCTCTCTCTGATGACTAATCCACTTTCCTTTGACTTCCTCTTACCACTGATGTACTTACTGAATGATTTCTCATGGCTTGCCATACTCTTGCTAGTTCAGTTGTATTTCCTGCATTGGCTTTCCTCTGTTTGTCCCTGCATGCTTTTGCTATCCAGTACTTCTGCACTTATCATGTAGAAGCCTGACCTAGTTTCCCCACACTTCCTTTTGGGAACTCAGTATTTAGCCGGATCGGTTGCTCACTATCCTTCCTAGATCCCTTCTGCAATGGGACAGGTCTTCCAGCTGTTCCCTGGTGCCACTAACTCTCTTTTCCCGCAAAGGGCAAGGCCTGCAGTTGGCAGGGAGAAATGGAAAGGGACTTTGGGAACGGAGGTCAAATTAGAGCTTTGAGAAATTTGACTAAAAGCAAAGAACAGAAAACATTTGGAAGAGATAGGAGGGAAAAGAAAAGAACTCAGGGGAACGGGTAGGAGTAATGTGAACAAGCAGAAACAGAACCTGTAGAAACAAAATAAAATCACCCAGTGCAATGAAATGCACATAATGAGCGGTGACAGCCATTACTCAAGCTGACCAAACATCATCCCAAACACCTCTTCTGGGCTACACCTACGACCTGAGATTTTGTTTGGAACTGAAAATGTCAGAGGTGGTATATTCCTGGGAGTTACATGTTTTTACACGGTGGAAGTTTTCCCACCCTTGAAATAGTGATCCTCAAGAGACTCTTCCTGGGTACAAGAGGGTTGAGGACAAACAAAGGAAAGAAAATACATTTCTAGTAGCTAAGAAATGTGTTTTTGATGAAAAAATAGTACTGAGGTAGTACTTCACTGAAAAAACATCTTTTGAATAACAGAAAGGTCATTACGTATTCTGGTGAAAATTGATTTTGATTTGAATAGGAAAATGAAAACATTTTGAGAGGAACATCCACATTTTGAAAGGAATGCTCCAGTGCATGCTGGAGCCTACACATGAATAAATGCTGAAGTTGAGATCACAGAGCCAAGCCTTTCCTTCCTGTGCAGGGCTTTTTGAGACACTACCTCTCTGGATCAAGCATGGCTTCTTAACCAGTGCCTCTCTGACCCCCAGTAGCAGATGTAGCATCTTTGGGGTACCTCTTTGTTAGAAGACAATGCAGATAGCCATGATGCAGAGCAGCCTCAGCACCGGGGCAGTGTGTCCCAGTGCTGGAAAACAGGGAGCGCTACCCTGACCAGAGCAAGCCTCCTGTCGCACAGCTAGCATCCTGCCTCTTGGCACCCTGCCACAGCTCGGAGGATTTAGAGCCAGGATCCAGGCAAATATCATCATGTTCACAGAGAGAAGGAAAAAAACAAGGTTCCTTAGCCTTGGCGATGACATTTCCAGATTCTTGGAAGGCCAATGGCACTTTGAAGAGCTCCTGGCACAAATTCCTCTTTTATATAGAATTTGCAACCACCTCATCCCACATAATAACAACCCTGGCTATATTTTATCGTTTTATGGGATGTATGCTTGGTTGCCTTTTTTTATCTAAAGGAATCCTGTACTGTAGAGGTGAAGTTATGACAATGCGATAAATCAGAGCTACTTGGTACAAAGACTGATTAATAAAATAGGCTATTGGAATGCAGACTATTTATGTAATGGAGAAAAACATGATGAGTTCATAAGATCATTGGATAATTCAGATTGGAAGGGATCAGGAAGCCTCTATTCTTACCTCCTCTTGAAGGGGGATTGGCAATGGGATCAGATCAGGGCACACAGGGTTTTATCCAGGAATTTTTCAGTTCAGGAGGTCAAGGTAGTACTGTGAGGGCTGTGTGTAGGACAAGATTAACAGAAGGACATATGAATGAATTGAAAGTGGTAAAAGGGGTTAAGCCATTTGGAGAACAGGCAGACAAACCTTTGATCCTGGGACTGAACCAACAACATTCGACTTTCACTGTTCTTCCAGTGTCAGCAAATATTAGTGAAACTCACTGGCAAAGCGTCCTGTCCCTCCCTGCTGCTGATTCAAACAGGAGATGACAACCCATTACTTGCACCATTCACGCTGCTGGCAGAGGTCCGTACCCCTGTGCAGGGAGGTGTACATCAAGGGAAGGCCTCCCATCTTCTGTCCACTGGGGATGCTTTTTATCCTAAAACCAGATAAAATTACCCATGCACTAACCATTGGAAAAGATCATGAAAGTAGCAAAGTTAAGCAACCTGGTGTTGCTAAATGCTGCGACTAAGATTGCTTGGGCAATGTTAATTTGTGTCCCAAATCTCGTGCACATGCATTCTGATGAAACATTTAATTACATGTGCGTTATGATGCAAACTATAATTAGGTGATCATTTTCCTTGCAGGTCCCCTGCTTTTTCAGTCACACAATAAATAAATAAATAAATAAATAAATAAAGGGATGACCACTTAAGAAGCCTTGACTCTCAGCAAGAATTAGGCACTTAAAATCCTTTTGAGACTCTGGGTCTTAATGAGGAGCAATTCAATATTTTGTTTTCTCTTCGTACAGTATAGAGCCCCATGACTTATTTAATGCACTATCTTCAAACCCTGCTCTCAAGAACTAATGATTAATGTCCTCATGGGCTTTTTTATAATTTTCCATGTGTTTTGCAAATATTAATGCATTTATTTTCACCGTACCTCCATAAAATGGAGATTATTTTTACCTTCCTTTCTTATTGGGAAGCCCAGAGACAGATGGGTTAAGGTGAAAACCATGAAGTTTTGTGTGCCTAACTCACAGCTCCCAGCAGTTTAGCATTCTTGAGCATAGTGCAGCATTTTGTATTTTCAAAGCACAACTCCTCTTGGCAACCGTGAATATGCAGTGCTTTTGTAAATCAGATTCCCGAGTCCCAAGGCACGCACTCATAAAATGAGACAAAAGCAACTGGAATAACATCAAATGGGGCTTGAAGGAAGAGAGAGAAACCTGACATCACTTCTGGGCAAAATGATGGAGCAGCCAATGCAGCAGTTGATTAATAAAGAACTAAAACTGGGTAAGATAATTAGAGACAGTTAACCTTGATTTAAGAAAAAGGAACCTTGCCATGCTACCAATTTTTTAATGAGATTGTAAATTTGGTTAATGAAGATGGTCCTGATATACAACATTAGTGACTGCAGCGTAAGAAAGATAAACCCAAGGCAGCTCTACCCTACTCGGTCCAGGTTGCTCTCTTCTAGACACAGTGGTGCCACCAAAAGAACTGACCTCCATCAGCTTCTTGTAACCATTTCCTTGCTAGAAATTAGTTCCCCTTCCAGTCTGCCTGCAGAACAGCTCCAGCATTCACCCCCTACTGCGCAGTAGGGTAAAAAAGCTAAGTTCACTCTAACCAGCAATTTAAACTGTGTAAGCTTGTCAGGAGAATTTTCCTCAAGGGGAGCTGAGGAGCTAGCTCAGACACTTCTACACCTGTCAGCAGTCATCTAGCTGACTTTCTAAATGATGAATTTAATTCTCTGGAGAAGCAGTGACACACCTCGACTCTCCTTGCAGCCTCCCACCCCATTTGTGATTCACCTCTGCAATAAATGAGGCAGGGTCGCATGGGGAACAGCCTCCTTCACAGTAAAGTGACCCACATGCGAAGCAGGTCTGTCCTGTTGGCTGAACGAGGCAAGCACTCTCTGCAAAAAGCAGCAGGTAGTCATGTAATTAAAGGCTTTCATCCCTGTAAGAACACAAATATTACACACATTATATATACATAACATACACAGTATGCGAAAACAGACACACAGAGGCCAAATTAGCTCTACACAAGCTGTTTTACCCTATGTAGTTCCTGAATTTCAAGTGATTGATTTTGCATTCTTCACGGCGTTTTAATGTGGGGCTTTTTCTCTGTGCGTATATGTTAAAACAATGCAAAAAAACAATGAGCGCTTACACAAGACAAGTTACACAGTGTGTGTAATTTTGGGACACGAATGCTTTAATGGAATGTAGGGAAATCGAGTAGGAATTAAGTCAGTCCAGTAGCTTTTCTATTTCAAACAGATCTTCAAATACTAGAACTAAATAAATTAAATGAAATGAACAATTAAATTAAATGAAATTAAACACAGGCTTCAAGATGGATTCCTGCTTTGAAGGACCAAAGTCTCAAAGAGCATTAATTCTACATTCCCTTGGTCATGAGACTGCAGTCAAATATCTGATGTTGAAAATCACCAAGTGCAAATATATTGTATATATTTTCTGCATCCTCCTCTAAGGCTGCTGACAGATCCTTAACAGAAATACCGAGACTGGAATAGTAATCCTTAGTTCAAGAGCAGGATGGGTGCATTTTCACCTATAAAGGGAATCGCAGCCTGCTACGTGCAGATGGTTACTGCCACTTTTACAGTACAACTCGATTTTTAAAGGGAATGCAAAAAACACGCAGCACCTAGGATATTCCTTGAGGACTTCCAGAGCAGAGGAATCAGTATACCCCGAGGGAACTCGGTGACTCAAGGCGCAGCCCTCAAACAGAAAAATTACACCTTGCGTGCAGGCTAACTGCGTGAGTGTGTGTATGTGCTACAGAAAATAACCAAACAAATGTAAGGACGGCAGCTCAAAGCCTAATTGCCTCAAATGTATTAATCACTGGGATCCAACCTTGCAGGACTAAACCAGAATATTTTGTAAGAATATAACATATAATCAAGAAACTCATTTGCACATGGAATATTTCCCTTTGATTTTTTATTATTATTATTATACCCGAGTAAGAGAGATGCTCAGTGGAGAGCGTGTCTTTCCATGCCTGCTCCCATAGTGTACATGCAAGCTCCAGCCCACCTACTGTCCAAACAGTTTCGCTGTGCATCCCTGGCTGGTGAGTGAGCTCCAAGGTACAGCAGCAAGACCAGAGCCTATTCTGTCCTTCAATGCTCGCCCAAACAGGGCATCACCCACACTGTGGAGGGGCTGAAAAGGGTAAAAATAAATTATTTTAATCTTAATTAAACAGTCACCGAGACATGTGATGTTGAGCAGGGAGCTTGCCCGTAAGTTTGTGCCCACGGTGGACTCCGTGTTGCACACAGTTACTGCCTTGTGGGATGGGAGAGGATGCTGCCTGAGATGTGAGTGCCCTGAGAACATCGAGGGTTCGTGATACCAAAGGCACAATTGTCCTAAATCTGGGTTTCTGGATCCCACCTGTTCTTGGATCCATGCTTTGCTAAACAATGTGGGACTTGTATCTCCAAATCTGCTGTTAATCACAGTCTCATCTGACAGGGAAGGAAAATCCACTTTCAAGAGCGTTAACCATCAAAGCAGGATAATTGAGTTACTAACACTTGACCCTAGAAAGCATTTCTGGTACGACAACCATTGCTGCAGAAAGAGGCTTTGAAAAAGTGGTAGCAAGAGGCAATTCCTGTCTTCTACAACACTGGCTATCTTGGAATAAAAGCCAACATTCTCCTGTCCCTCCATACAAGAGGGACAAAAAGCAAGATCCTTGATCCTATCTATTTATGCATTATCTGGCATTCACTGCTGCTGTACCCTAAATCACAGGCAAGAATTACTGGGATACCTAGTACAGACCTTGCTAAATTTGACCTGCCCAAGTGGGATACTCTCATTGCCCACCCACAGAGGACACCTGCACCAGTGGCCCATAGCTTGGTTTGTGGTTTGGGTTCTCCTCAATAAAGCCTTTCAAAAATTTCCAGAGCAGCATTTTCTCTTTTTTCCACATACAAACCAAGCATGACTGTGCACATATGGTTTAAGAGGGAAATAAGAGCATTAATTACTTCAAGTCAGAGAAAGAGCGTGTTGATTTTGTTCAAGAAAATTGTTATGAAATAAAATAACAGCCATAAGAACAAAGGGGAAAGAAAGGTGGGGAAAAATCATAGCATGATATTTAATATATATTTTTTTAATATTTTCTATCAACATTTGAGGATTCAAGAAAAAAGAGGCTTGCACTGCTAGAATTAAATAGCTTGCAGCTACTTAGAATCCAGACCACCTTGTGCAAATACAGCTCTGCAGCATGGTCAACCCAGCAGACTTTGACTTTCCAGGCCTAACCACTGGTTTATTTATTTATTTTTGGCCTGAACATATGCAGCCTAAAGTCAAGGAGCCCATGAGCTTCTGAAATTAATAAAACAGAAGGGAGGAGGGTTCATCTAAAGCGCTCTGCGTTTTATATCACTGGAGCCCTAGAGCCCACTGCGCCTGAAGGAAAGGGTGAAGTTGCAACCAGTTTTGCTCAGGACCAGGTAGGATGTGGCCAGCACATGCAGCTCACCAGGATGTTTGCTCACCCAGCATGCCCACGCAAGGTGAGAGCCCTCCCCTGCCGAGTGTGTTGCCTTTGTTGCACAAACAGCCCGCTGCAGACTTACCCTAGCTTTTTTTTGCTCCCTGCTGATGCTGCTCTGTCTGGGGAGTCCAAAAAAACAGCAGCCAGTCAGAAAAAGGCAAATTCATCTGCAGCTGGAGGCATCTAGTTAGAAACACATTGCTAGGAGGGAACAGCTGCTAGAAGCAGCCAGATGAGAATGAGAGTTTACACCTGGAGAGAGAAGAAATGCTGTGAGGGGGGAGTCAGCTGGGAAGCAATTTCTGGCTTGGGGAGGTTTGGTTTATATAAAAAATAAATAAATGAAGGAAACAGCAAATTGTAAGCAATACTGTAAAGAAACAGACTTGGTATAAGATGACAGGGGAAAGGGAAATTAAACTTTCATTCCCACCAGGTTCCTCTTTGTGGATAAGAGGCAAAAGAACAGAGGAAAAGAAGTGAGTGTTGCAGCTTTTGCTGTTGCCTTTTCTTGTTTCTCCATTGTACCTCTTCAGCTGGTCCACTGGTGGACCAGCAGAACAGGTAACATCAGCAGCGAGGAATCTGGTTTTTGCTAGGAAACCTGCATTTCTCTTTGGATAAGCCAGGGTTTCTGCCATCTTTCTCAGGAAGGAACAAACTAGGCAATGGGTTTAAAGTAACTAGCATTTAAAAAACAGTCTGTACTGGTGACTGCAGATGTTGTAAATTGTTCCCACTTGTGACCTTGTCGTGGGAGAACATGAAAGGCCTCCACCAGTGTCGTGGCTGTTTGGAATGAGATAGGAAGTGAGCCAAACCTATCTTGGCAGCAGCCACACGTATCTCGCAGCTTAGCTGCCCTGCCAAAATACCTCAGGCAGGACCTTGCTGATGTCCAGTTCCCTTCCATAGGGATCAAGTGTTCCTGGCCAGAGGGATTTTGAAAAAAGACTTGTGTGTTTATTAGCTTTAATACTATTTCTGGTCTTTAGGCAGAAGGGATGCTGATAGGTTGTCTTCACAGTGGTATTGACCTATCTGTGATCTCCTAACTTGGTGTCAAGTGATTATTCTCACTATTCACATCACTGGCTCCTTGTTATCTTCATAACCTTACCTGCAGCAGGTGACTAAGTGGTGCCCAGTTCAGCTTCTCCTCTGCAGCACTTAGTTGTGTTCCCCATGCCTGCGGTCGCCCTACAACAACCCCCATTTCTGGCACTAACAACCCACTGACATGGGATGAAGATGGATCTGTATAATTATACAGCAATTCTCTGTTAACCTCTCTCAATTATTTTTAAAAGCATGTTGCTATGGGAAAACGCTCCTGGAGTCAGTTATTTTAATTTTTAATTCTTAGCTGCTTAAACCCATCCTTCCACTATTTTCTGCTTAGGGGACAATTTTTTATCCAGTTAGTTATTAGCTTTAGTCCAATAACTAGTCCAGCTAGTTATTAGCTTTATCCAGCTAATTATGTTGTTCCCTTTGCCAGGAATGAAGTGCCCTACTCAGATGTGCAAACAGTGCAGTGCTTATCGAGTGGTAGCTGACACTAAAAAAAAGAAGTTTACAGGTAGCAAGTTTTAAAATTTAGGACCAATTCCCTCATTTTATTATAGGTGGACAAAGCAAGCACGGTACAAAGCTCAACACTATTTCTTTTAAAAACACAACTAGAAGAGCAAAGTCCAATCTGGGTGAAGTTCAGAGGCTGCTGTTTTCTTTAAGTGAATTTACCTAAAACTCCTGTGAACTTTAAATCAGACTTGTCTGGTGCCTTTTTCTTTTCATTGTATGAGGTGCAGACTCCTGAGCTGTGACAGATATTAGGCATTTGTATTCCTCTCATTTTTTGGATTGGCTGCTACTATCATGGAAAACATTAGTATCAGCTTCACCTTTTTGCAAAACAGTCAGCATTTGGTTTGGCTGAACAAGAAATATTTTGGAATGGACCTCAGTGACCTTCTGCAAATTGATAGCTGGCTTGCAACAGGCAAAGCTGAGTCATCAGTTGCACGAGGTTGAGATCCAACCCATATATCTGTAGTCTATCTTGCATTTCCAGTGCAATCGGCTCTGTGACATTCTCAGGTTTTAAAACAGCTTTGAAGAGCCTTTGATCAGATTCAGATTGGACAGTTTACATTATATGTGATACCTGGGAGGAGGTGAATTTAGACATCTACTCTGCAGCATTTGGGTTCTCCCAGTCTGTATGCAGGGAAATAGTCAGATCATCAGAGGGAGGGAAATTCTGATGCCATCCAGATTCACACTCTTCTGGTGGATTTGATCCATCAGGGCACTGGAGTGATCAAGTGATTCACCTTCTTTTATTAACGTGCCCATTCCTTGCAGGGTTTGTGACAAGGTTGTGATGAAGTCCACAATTCTTGGAACTTCCTTTTAAAATCTTATCCAATTTCACAGAGAAATTTAAGCCCTTCTGGTCTAGAAGGAATGTATCATGTATTTTGCTGTACATTTTAGAGTCTTTGCTGAACTTCTGAACCTCCTTCAACCTCTCACATCAAGTACTGTGCAACAAAACTCTGAGAAAGTCAACTGTTTCATTGCTGGCAGGACATTCTACTGGGAAGAAGGTTGCAAGATACATAATGGTTCATGTCCCAAAATGTTACCTCTCCTTTAAACATGTAATTTAGTTCTGTTTCCAGATTTTATCAGCTTAGTCAAGAGTATCCCCTGAGTCAGTATCTTCTGTAACAGTTTCCTAGTGTGCCAAGTTTTGGGCTTACAGCCTTCTCCGACAGCCTGATTGAAAAGCCTGCTGCATGCTGCCATTTCACAAGATGCATCATAATATTATTCTCAATAAGTCTTAGCTTTAGCAGGAATAATACAGATCCTGTAACCGTTTTCTATAATGTGGAGAATGCTACATGAGCATTCATGCTGTTACCCACTACAGCAGGCACAGAACCACTTGTACTTTATTAGAAACTGCTGCAATTTTGCCAACCAGAGTTCAGTTCTTTTTTTCTCTTTATTTCTTTCTTTTCTTTTTTTTCCCCTTCTTTTTTGAAAGTTTTCTTGTGGCTTTAAGAGCCATGGTTTCCATTATCTCATTCTAAACAAATGAGGCTGAGTATTTGTTGCTACTGTTTGAAACACTGGTGTCTCAGTCTGCTTGTACACAAAGTAGCCGAATAGATTTTCAAGTCTACATCTCCACTTAAAGATGTATTTTCGTCTTGTTCAGCATAATGACTTTGCAGTGCAAAGTTTGTTTGTATGAGTGAGATGAAATGTAGCGCTTAATATATCAGGACTTTGCCATTTTCCTTTTTCTCCCTGTAACTCTGAAAACTTAATGTATCACTGACTTTCTTTGTTCTCTTCAGAGAACCTCGTTTATTTTGTGGGGTCATGCAAAATCCCAGCACCTCCAGAATTTCTCTTTGAAGATGCAAGCATTCTTTTTCCCCCAAAGAAGGAACACAGCAGTGTGAAAGCTTTTTCCTGGCACTTAGCTACAAGTGATTTGCACCTGAAATCTGTACAGTTAGAGAAACAAAATCTGCTGTTACCCTTTTCTTAACAATAGAATCACTGCTGGGGAAAAAAAAAAAAAAAAAAAAAAAAAAAAAAAAAAA